>RJWH01000003.1:395161-1069645 GCA_004363575.1 Solenodon paradoxus
AGAGAGAGAGAGAGAGACAGAGAGAGAGAGAGAGACAGAGAGAGAGACAGAGAGAGAGAGAAGGAAGAGAGGCACACACAGGGAAAATAATTATAATACCAATAATTGTTACAACATAGTTAAAGCAGAGAAAAATGAAAATCAAAATTGGCAGAAAAATTAGAAAATCTGAATAGTAAGTAATTATAGAAGAGCACATCTCAAGAGTCAAAGATTAAGCTCTCTCAAAAGCAATTGACCCAAGAGTATTACACTAAACTCTTAAGAATGGATATTTCTGGTTCACCATAGTCATTCTGTGACTCAGCTGGTGGCTGGGACAGAGACGCTCAAGGACCCAGGTCTTGACCTGGAGTCAGGGGACAACCAAAATAAACAAGAAAAAAAATAAGAGTGCTACCACTTCCCCTTATTTACTTCCTTCCTTAAAAAAGTGCTTCTTTTCTATCTTCAAAAATGCTTTGCTATCCTATTTTTTTAAATACATAATTCCCAATTTTAGCATAGTATTTCAGAGCATCTCCCCAGCTCATTTTATAAGACATGTACATCTTTTAATATACGAATGATAAAATTTTGCAAAGGTTGAGAAAAATCATAAACCAATCTCATTTATGATTATGGATGGAAAAATTCTATATAGATATCAACAAGTTGAAAGCATAGTAAGACAAAAATTATGACCAAGGAAAGCTTATTTAAAAATAGTAAGAATTCGACATTATGAAAGGGTTAACGTTAATTACTCTGCTAACAGAGGAGAAAGATACACTATTTTTCAAGAGTGCCAGAAAAATATTAGAAAATCTAAATCTTGATAAACCAAAAAGAGGATGTTTACCAGACTATTTCAACAAGGACCACAATAAATAGTAAAACATGACATGCAATCCCATTAAAAATAGAAACAAGGAAAAGATGCCAATTATTGTATGAAAGATGTTTTAAGTCATTGGAAGTCAGAAAAAATAATGCAATTGAAAGCAATTTGGAGATACTTTAACCTATTAGATTGGCATAAACTGTAGTTTGATAACATCAGGTATAAATGAGAATATGAAAAACCACTGCTGATAAGAGGGTAAATTAGCACAACCAGTGTGCACATTGAACATTATGTCTTTAAATGTGTATAATGTTTGACCCAGAAACTCAACTTACCTTTGTCTCCTTACCTGTATCAAACAAACAAAAATTCTCCCTCATGTGTCCAATAAAGCATAGACAGCGATGCTGACTCTGCTTTGTTGGTAATACTGAAAAAGGAATGAAAAACTTAAATGCTCACAGACAGAAATGTTTCCAGGAATTGTGTGTGTATTTCTAACTCTGTCCGTACATGCAGATATTTGTGTGTACAACATTACACACACACATATGATTCAGATAAACATGTATTTGTAATGAAATAGTAGGCAGTATTTTTAGAGAATGAGGTCAAAGAATGCCCAGTCTGGCAAGATGGAATGGACTTGTCTTTTCCCCCTGCTCCTCCTGGGACATTCAGCTACAAACTCTGGAAATAACAGAAGAGACAAACAAAGGAGGATTCTAAAAGGTCTAAGAGCAAGGCAGACTGGTTAGAAATCCTAAGTCTGGGGGAACAGCAGAGGTAACCCAAACTGGCAATAGGACATTCAAGTGGGCCCATTGCTTTCTGGGACACAGGAAATGCTATTAATACCATTAGGACAGATTGAGAGTCAGGTTGGGGGCAATTCATTGGGAGATCTACTATAGGTAAACACAAGTGAAGTGCTCTCCTCCCCATCAGGCTTGAGAATCTCTTTCTCCCACAGGAGACAGCAAGGGACTGGGTGGCACAGGCCACAAAGACCTCACCACAACAAGCACCAAGCCCAGGGTGCCTCTTTGTCTCCATGGACCTCAGCGTCTCCCCTCGACCCTACACACACCAATAAGGGGTCCAAAACAAACACCCAGACCAAGAAGCACCTCTGTTGGTCAGAGACTCATTCCCTGACTTAGAGTTATCATGTGGCCTGGCCTAGAGAAACTCTCTGCACATCATCAGATGCCCCAGTGGGGATTCTCAAGAGTGCCAGAAGCACCAGATGAGGCAAGCAGACCAAAACAGTAGCATAATAGATCTGACAATTAAACTGTCATTGAAACCACCACCCACAAAGGCTAAGACCTATACGCTAAACTTAAACAGAATCACTCTCTGCTAAAATAGAGTATGTCAATAGAACCTGAAGTCTCCTAACTTCCGTCTTCAAAAATATCCAGGACACAATTTAAAAAAATCAAGGACCGGGAAAACCAGGAATAACAGAAGCCAATGAACCAATGCCAATTTGTACTCCATGCTGAGAAGAATCAGATGCCAGAATTATCTGACAAAGATTTAAAAACTGCCATCATAAAAAATACTCTGGGTGCACCCTGGTGGCCTAGAGGTCTTGTATACCTTGACGTAGTCCCACATACATTCCAAGGTCCAGGTTTCAAGACCCAGGGCCAGGGTAAACAACAAATGTGAACAATTAAGTGAAAAAAAATATAAAGCTCTTCCTTCTCTTCTCTTTTCTTTCCTTCCTGTTTGCCTACTCACTATCATTTGCACCTGTATCTTTCCATTAAAAAAATGCTCCAACAAGGAACCACAAACTTGTGAAACAAATAAAAATAAAGAAAATCTCAGTAAAATCCTGGAAGTTACTAAAAAAAAAAGAAACACGATGTGCCCTGGTGGCCTAGTGGTCTAATTTACCCGGGGAGCAGTTCCACATACCCAAGGTCCCAAGTTCAAGACCCAAGCAGTGAGGAACAACCAATGTGAACAATAAATAAAAATAGAGTTGCATCTTCCATCTCTCCCTGCCTGTCTACTTGGCTTCATTCCTGCCTGTACCGTTCCTTAAAAAGAACCAGATGAAGAGCACACAATTGAAAACATACAGCAACGGGACTAAAAATATGTATCTTGTTGGGTGAGTTCAATAATAGTATTCTTATCATTAAAAAAACATAATAACAAAGGTGTAGGAGAAAACTTTGGAAAGTGATGGGTGTACTTATTATCTTGAGAGTAATGATATCACAGATGGATACCTTTAACCCCAAACTCATCAAGTTGTATATAATAAGTGTATAGAGAATTTTACATATCAGTCATACCTCATCAGTCATTCAAATATTGATAATGACACTGATAATTAGAGTAGAACAACATCAAAGAGTTAAAAAGTGAAAAAAGGGTCTGAAAGCCCATAGGAAACATATTAGCTGAAAAAATCCCAGATTCAGCAAAATATATAATCCTACAGATTAAAGAAGATGAAAATATCCCAAATAAGATAAACCCAAAGAATTCACATCAGTGCACACACCACAGTTACAATTAAAGTCAAAGAAAAAGTTCTGAAAACAGGATGAGATGTGAAACATTATTTATGGACTACTCATTCAAAAGGTAGTATGTTTCTCATCAGAAACCATGGAAGCCATAAGGAAGTGGCACATTTTTCAAGTACTGAAAATGATCGATCACAAAGTCAATATCTAGGTAAAATATCCTTCAGAAACTAGAAACAAAAGAGAAACAAAGGCATTCTCAGACAAAGGAAAACTAAGAATTTCTAACTAAAAGATTTTAAAGACTGGCTAAAGAAAATTCTTCAAAAGAAATGAAATGATAGACGGAAACTTGAGATTCCTTGAGATCTGATAAGAAAAGTAGGGTAACAGAATGAACAAAAATATAGATCAATACAATATGCTCTTTTGCTCTTTATGATTTCTTAAAATAACTTTTGATGATTAAAATTAAAAGTATGATATCATCTGATATTCAAGACAATAATATTTCAAAAGTATGAATGGTAAAGTAATCTAAATGGAAGTGAGATCTGCACATTTCACTCAATATGGTAAATCCATGACCCAAGTGTAATGCTAACTCACATGTGTGTGTTATAATACTCAAAACAACTACTACAAAAACTATAAGAAAGGCTAGATTTAAATACATTTAAAATTGGAACTGAAATCCTGAAATAGTTTTGAGAAACCCACAGGAAAGCGATAAGAGTAACACAAGAATGAGAAAAGACACTAACAGAAAACAATACAATGACAGACTTAGCCCTCACACCAATAATTATCTTAAATGTAAATAATCCAAATAAGCCCAAATCTGAAAAAGCAGATATTGGTAGATTAAAATAATCAACACTTTGTTATTTATAAAGTAATTGACTTCAAAATGAATGAGTTAGGCAAGTTAAAAGAAAAAGGATGGAAAAGGTACACGCTGCAAAAATTCATCAAAAAGAATGAAATCAGTCTACAATGGTTTGCCATAGTTATTTTTCTAAGAAATATATCATGCGATTTAAATTAAGTTGTAGAAAAATATGTAAATATGTATCCAAGTAGGTAAAATGACAATCCTATTTCTACAGGTATGTTTTGCAATCAAATGATTTGGAAAAGATCTTCAAATTTGTACTCCATGCAGTTAAAAACAAAACAACAAACCAGTTACCTGTGAGATGGTTGAAAGCACCTGATATTGGGGAAGACTGTGATCCAAAGGTTGGAGAAGTCATAAAACAAGCAAAAAATAACATTTACAGGATTGACTCCCAGATGGTGACTCGATAGGACACACTTTTGGGTCGCTCTCCAGACATCGAAAAAAATAAAACCACCTATTAACCTGAGACAAACACCAAGAAAGAACTGGCACTTCAACTGGACACAGAAGAGCTGATGATTAATGGTGGGTGAGGGCAGCCAGCATGGTTCTCAGTAAGCTGGGGATTTGGAGTTGAGACAAGTTCAGCAATCTCGAGACACACGTTGGGCCAAAGGCTAGAGATTTTGGAATCAGCTGCGGATCAGTGAGAGGGGGACCCAGTGGGGCTGAGATGTGGAGCCATAGAGGGCCAACTTGGGAAGGTGAAAGGAGAGCCAGTGCACCAGGAACTGAGCTGTAGTCCACATAGTGAAATTGCACTGGGTGCAGCCATAACCAGAAATCAGCCAAAGAAATTCCATGCTCAAACACCTCCCACAAACATTTCATGCCAGATCCTAGGGTCTGCTGAGTGAATTTCCATCCATCACAAATCCAGCCCACCAGATATCCCGCCCATCAGATACCCTACCCCCTGGAATACAGTGAGAAGGCAGTCCCAAGCCTCAGTTCTACCTGCCAGTGCCACCTTGTGGGCAGAGATGAAACTGCAGCCAGATTACCAACTCTGGGAAAGAAAACCTATGCAACACCAGGGAAACTGAACTTTCAGAAATATAAGCAGAATGCGAAATAGAGAAAAGGCACAGAGAAATCTACATGAAATGATGGATACATTCAGAAATTCAGGGAAAAATCTGAATATAGCAGAGGTATGTAGACTACCTGAAAAGGAATTTAGGGTAACAGAGATTAACATACTCATGGGAATCCAAAAATCAGTAGAGGCAACAAGAGAGAATGTCAGGAAGCAAAAAGAAGAATTAAAACAAGACATCAAACAGGTAAGAGACACGATGACTAAATTAGAGCACTCAATAGAGGGACTCAACAATAGGATGGATGAAGCTCCCATCAGTGATCTGGAAGATAGGCTAGAGGAACTCAATCAAGTAAACCAGCAAGAGATAAAAATAATTCAAAGAATCAAAGACAGCATTCAGGACGTTTGGGATAACAACAGAAGGAACAACATTTGCATCATAGGGGGTCCCAGAAGAAGAGGGAGGAAAGGGGAAAGAAACAATATGTGAAGAAATAGTATATAAGAACTTCTCCAATTTGAATAATGAAGCAAGCCTCCAGGTCCAGGAAGCTCAAAGAGCTCCTAATGGAGAAACCCAAATAAATACAGCTAGACACATAGTCATCAAAATGTCAAAAATACTAGCTAGAGAAAGACTAGTTAAAGCAGTCAGAGAAAAAATGTGTCACATACAGAGGTGCCACCACAAGATTGTCAGCGGACTTCTCAAATGAAACAGGCCAGAAGGGAATGGCATGATATATTCAAAGTGTTGAAAAGAAAAGGATTTTCAACATAGAGTACTATATCCTGCAAGATTATCATTCAGAACTGAAGGAATATTAAAAACTTTTTCTGACAAAAGTTAAAGGAGTACATTACCACAAAACCAGCTTTACAAAAAATATGAAAGGATGTTCTATAAAGCATAAAGAAATCACAGAAAAAAAACAGTATGACAACAAATATTAAAAGTGGGGAGGAAGAGAAGAGTACAAAAATGTGGACAGTTAGAATGAGTGGAAGTCTAATATGCTTTTGAATAAAATTAGGTAGTAAACACAGAACTGTGAGTGCTAACTTCAGGGTAACCTCAGAATACATCTCAGGGAGAAGGTGAAGAAGAAAACAAAAAGCAAAATCAATCAGCATAAAACTGCATCCATCTGACCTAAAAAGAGAAAGAGAACAAAGTCATCATCTGGAGCAACATAAAAAAGACATTATAAAATGACACTAAGCAGCTATATATCAATAATCACCCTAAACATTAACATGCTGAACTCACCAAATGATGCAGAGTGATTGAATAGATTAAAAAGCATAACCCTACCTTCTGCTGCATTCAGGAAACCCACCTTCTTCCAAAAGAGAAACAAAGGCTCAAAGTCAATGACTGGAAGACAATCATATAGTCAAATGGCAACCACAAAAGAGCAGGAACAGCTATACTCGTATCAGATGAAACAGACTTCCATCTCAAAAGCATAACAAAAGACAAAGATGGACACTACAAAATGATTAAAGGACCAGTCCAGCAGGAAGACATAAAGCTTATTAATATATATGCACCAAATGAAGGAGCATCAAATTATATCAAGCAAGTAAAATTAGACCTGAAGAGAGACAGTGAGCAACACAATAATAGTGGGAGATTTCAACACCCCACTTAACAGCAATGGACAGATCAACCAGGCAGAAGATTAATAGGGAAACACTTCGAATGACCTTCTGGAACAGATGGGTCTAATAGACATATACTGATCACTTCACCCAATGACTACAGGTTTCATTTGCTTCTCAAGCACTCATGGACATTCAAGTATAGATCATATGGTGGTACACAAAACATCTCTCAACAAATTTACAAAGATTGAAGTCATACCAAGCATCTTCTGTGACTGCAATAGCCTAAAACTGGAAATCAACCACAAAAAGAAAGCTGAAAGACCCCAAAACAATTGGAAGTTCAACAATATACTCCTGAAGGACTCTTTGGTAAAAGAAGAAATAAAAGGTGAACTTAAAAACACTTAGAGACAAATGAGAACGAGGACATGAGGTACCAGAATCTATGGGATGCAGCAAAAGCAATACTAAGAGAAAAGTCCATCGCAAACCTGGCCTATCTCAAGAAACATCAAAAATAAACAACTTAACTCTATATTTAAGGCAACTAGAGAAGGAAGAACGTTTAAAGTCAAAACTCAGCTGAATAAAGGAAATAATAAAAATTCGAGCAGAAACAAAAAAATAGAAAACAAAAAGACAGTCCAGAAGATCAATGAAACCAAAAGTTGGTTTTCTGAAAAATAAACAAAATCAACAAGCCATTAGCTAGACTCACAAAGAAAAAAAGGGAGAAAACTCTTATAACTAGAATCATAAATGAAAAGTGAGAAGTTACAACAGATGCCACAAAAATTAAAAAACATTATAAGGAGGTACTATGAATAGCTCTAAACCACCAAAATGGACAACTTTGAAAACATGGATAGATTTCTAGAAAAGTATAGTCTACCATGACTGAACCTGTAATAATTGGAAAACCTGAACAGATCAGAAGCAAAAGAAATTGAAGAAGTAATCAAGGACCTCCCTAAAAATAAAAGTCCAGGACCAGATGGCTTCTCTAATGAGTTCTACCAAAGCTTCAGAGAAGAACTAACACCTATTCTTCTCAAGCTCTTCCAAAATATTGAAGAACAGGGAACTCTCTGAAATACTTTTTATGAGGCTAATACTGATACCAAAAGCTGACAGTTGTAACCAAGAAAATTACAGACCAATAACTCTAATGCATGTAGATGCACAATTCTTAACAAAATATTAGCAACCAAATTCAGCAATGCATTAGAAAGATCATCCATCATGACCAAGTGGAATTCATCCCAGGGATTCAAGGATGGTTCAACATAAGTAAATCTATTAATGTCATACGCCATATCAACAAGAGCAAAGAGAAAAACCACATGATCATATCAATAGATGCAGAGAAAGCTTTTGACAAGATCCAACATCCATTTATGATAAAAGCCCTCCATAAAATGGGAATAGAAGGTTCATACCTCAACATAATAAAGGCCATATGTGAAAAACCCATAGCAATATCATAATCAATGATGAAAAACTGAAAGCATTTCCTTTGAGGTCAGGAACAAGGCAAGGTTTTACACTCTCATCACTGCTATTTAACATTGTACTGACAGTCTTAGCCAGAGCAATAAGGCAAGAAAAGGAAATATAAGGACTAGAAACTGAAAGGAGGAAGTAAAACTCTCATTATTTGCAGATGGAACTATATATATGTATATATATACATATATATGTAAAATCCCAAAAACTCAAAAAACTTTTAGAACTCATCAATGAGTACAGTAAAGTGGGAAGCTATAAGATAATGCACAAAAATCTGTTGCATTTTTATATACAAACAACACACTAGAAGAAAATAAAATCACAAAATCACACCAATTAAAATGGAAGTTAAATGAATGAAATCCCTATACATATACCTAACAAAGGAAGCAAAAGTTCTATACGGTGAAAACTATAAGTCCTTCTTAAAAGAAATAGAGGCAGACACAAAGAAATGGAAAGACATCTTCTGTTCGTGACTCAGAAGAATCAATATTATTAAAATGACCATCTTACCCAAAGTAATATATAGGTTTAATGCAATCTCCATTAAAATCCCACAGGCTTATTTCCAGGATATAGAGCAAAAAAAAAAAAAAAAAAAACATAATTTATATGGAACAACAAAAGACCCCAAATAGTCAAAGTAATATTTAGAAAAAAGAGCAAATCTGGAGGGATTACACTTCCATGCTTTGAACTATATTGCAAAGCAATATTTATCAAAATGGTATGGGACTGAAATAATAACAGTCACAGATCAATGAAATCGAACTGAATCACCCAAAAATGACTCACTCACATAGTCAGTTAATCTATTACAAAGATATTATAAAAACATACAAAGGAGAAAGTTTCTTTAATATATGCTGTTGAGAAAACTGGTCCACTACATGCAAAGCTGGACCACTCTCTAACGACCATTTACAAAAATTAACTCAAAATGAATTAGAGACTTGGACATAATACTGTAAAGCCTTATAAGACAACATAGAACTTTTATGACATCAGTCATAGAGAAGACTTTGGGGACTCAATTCTACCATCAAAGGAAGCCAAAGAAAAACAGCTGAGACTACATCAAACTAAGGAGCTTCTTCACAACAAAAGAAAGCATCACCAACACCAAAAAGAAACCTACTAACTGGGAGAAGATATTTGCATTCGATATTTCCATCAAAGGCTAAAACATACAAAGGACTCATAAAACTCAGCAACAGAAGAACAGGTAATCCAATCAAAATGGGAGGAGGAATTGGAGAGACACTTTTCTGAAGAGGATACAGATGGCCAACCGGCACATGAAATCATGATTCTACTTGCTGGCTATCAGGGAAGTGCAAAGTGAAACAATGAGATATCACCTTATACCTGAGATGCTGGTTATTATCCAAAAGTCAGGAAACGATGCTGGGGAGATTGTGGAGAAAAGGGAACACTTTTGCACTGTTGGTGGGAGTGCAAATTGGTACCACCCCCACTGAGAACAGTTTGGAGATTCCTCAAAAAACTGAAATTGGAAATTCCATATGATCACATCATTCCACTTCTGGGCATCTACCCAAAAGATACAAAAGCACTCATTCAAAGCGATGTTTGCATACCTATGTGTTTCTGTGCCCTATTTACTACAGCTAAGAACTGGAGTTACCTAAGTGCCCAACATCATATGAATGGATAAAGAAGATGTGGTACATTTATACAATGGAATAATACACAGCCCTTAGAAGAGATGAAACCCTGTCATTTGAATCAGCATGGATGGAACTAGAGAGGATTATGCTAATTGAAACAAGTCAAAAGAAGAAAGACATATACCAGATAACCTCACTTATAGGTGGAATGTGAATAGACAAAACAAAAGAATAGATGAAACATAACCAACCATGAAACATTTACAACAGAACTGAGGTTACCAAAAGGGAATGGGGTGGGTGGGGGCAAATGGTGGTGGAGTCCACTGGGCAATGGGGAAGAACACTTGATGATTTGGCGGAGGGCATGGCATGTTGAAACATAACTAAGAAATGGGGGAAACCTATTATAGAAAATTATTTTAATGTGCTTTATTATCAATATAATAAAAATAACTTAAAATAACATTTATGTTTAAGAAAACTAAGGCAGCAGTAGGTGGAGAGGTAGCTTTTAGAAAAATCACCCTATAAAGGTTAATAGAGAAGCTCACTCTGGTAGGTAATATTCAAGCAGTGTTTAAGCAATGAGAAGGAACCATGTATTATGGAAGAAGACCTCTCTAAGCAGAGAGAAGAGCAAGTGCAAAGATCCTGAGGTCAAAGAATAAATAGTAAGAAATATTAAGGTATGGGATTAAAGAGGTAGAGGAGGGCTTTATCACACAAAGGGATTTGGAGGCATAATAAGACTTCAAAGTTCATTTTGAGATGAGAAGCCATTGCAGGATTTGGAGCTGAAAGTGACATGATATAGCTCACAGCATTCTAGAACAGTCAATAGCATTTCATGTTAAAGTAATTTGAGAAAATATAAACTGGACTTGCATATGTCCTAGGTTCTTAGGAGCCTTTCTAAACTCTCACCATTTTAAATCATCCAGTTACCCCACAAATGTCAAGTTAACAGACCTTTCCCAAAGGTGCTTTCTCAGTCTTCCAAAATTACAAAGCCCTTCCTAACTGATCTGTGAACAAATTCTCAATGATTCCCATGAATTCAATCTATTATGAAACCTGATGGAATGATTTTTACCAAATATTACTGATAATAACTCATTATGGACTACCTATTGTATGCCAGATATTTTGCCATGTTTTTGATATTTTATTTATTTTTATATTAGATATTTTATTTCTAATCCTAAGTAGAGTAAGTATCATTCTTGTGTTTTTAAGCTTAGTACACTGAGCCTAAAATAGATGAGGAAACTTGGTGAAGATCTTAGAAGTAATAAAAGTCAGAGATGACAGTAAATGCTCTTCTGTGGCAATATCTCAGATCGTCTTCCCCAGCAACCTACCCAACCTTCATCCTGTTGAATATACCAAATATTCTTGCACCAGCCTAAGCTCTCATTACACTATCTGCATGAGATGCTTCTCCTAGGCTGATTACTTTGATAGCCTCAGTCCAGAGTCAACTCTGCAGACCTTCCCTGACCCCCATTCCAAAGTCCCCACTCTTGCCAGTCACTCAGGAATCCATCACTTCCTTTTACTTTCTTCACAGGCTCAGCACACCTAAAATCATCCTTTTATTCATTTCTTAATTTATTTTCCACCTCTCTCCACTGGAAAGCAAATACTACAAGCCCAGTACACAATACATGTTCTATAAATATTTGTTAAGTGAATGAATGAGTGAACCTTGGTCTGACATCAAATCCACACTTTTCCATTATATCTAGATGTTAACTAATTCTCTCTACAAACTTTCCCTTTTTCATCCTTTGTGGCTAAAAACATCATCAACAAAATGCTTTTCAATAAGGTCAAGTGTGAGACAAAACGTACCATAAAACTTTATAAATTTTTTAAAGATGTTCATCGCCGTGGAAGACAAGAGTCACGGAGTACAGAAATTGAATCAGTAGAATTGGTAATAGTAATGAACTTGGGTTTTCCAATGGCAAGGATTACATTACCTTCTTACTGCAGATTCTTTTATGGGATTCAGATCTGCAGATTCTTTTATGGGATTCAGATCTCCTTACTACCTTTGTTCCCCAATGGACTGATTAACTATATTCTTCTACAAAAAGAGCACATTTAGTTCAGTCCAGCTTGAAATTGTTGGACTCAGAGGCTGAGAGGACCCCAGGGTCCCATATGACACAGGTTTCTCTTCACTGTGTTCAGTTTTCCAGTTTTATCATCTTGACTTATAGGCCTTGATCACCTTTGTTTTTCTCTACTTATCCTTCAGGGGTGACTCAGCGACTCATTCTGTCTCCTCATTTCTGTAGCCTTATCTCCCCTGAAGCCCTCCTTCCTTTGGTTCTGCTAAACTGACCACCCTTTCCCCAAGTCCCACCTGAGTCTTGTCCTTCTCCCCATGGGAGGCCCCAGCTGACAAAGCACAAAGTGGGGAAGATGTGAGGAGCTTCCAGACCACACCAGGAAGACTGTTTGATGTTTGGGTTTTGGTGTTCTGAATGTGTTTTATGGGCTGGGGTTGGGGGAATGAGATTTCCTTGGCTGCTCTTACTTGTCTTGCAGAAATCGTCTTTCTGCCTATGCTGTGATTGATACTTTTTCCTCACTGAAGTACGTCTTATAGAAGCTTTAAAAAATCAATTGGATGTCATAACGCTGGATATTTGGTATGCTTACCAAGTGTCGTGTTCTATGTTTACTTACTTCTCATAGCAAACCTGTAAATGCCATTTATTATTCCTATTTCATAGCCTAGGAAATGTACCAAGGGAGATTAAGTGACTTGTCTGATGCTCCCTTTAAATCTCTCTTTTCCAGATCATGAAGAATGTACAATGTAAATTTATAAAACTTGTCTCTAGATTGCTGGCCTTTTTGTCACCCTGTCCCCAAACTCCAGCCATAGAATTCCAGCTTGGAACTAAGACCTCATTAATAATTCACATCAGATGGGTATCACACTGCCACTTCTCTTGCATAACAAAAGGGAAATTCCAACAACCAAGTGGAATACAAATGAACAAAGCTGTCTTCTAGTTGTTAAATGGGAGTTTTAGAATGCATTTCCAAAATTGTCAAATATGAAATATTTCAAACATGCAAATCTTTACCCTGCAAACATATGTGGGCATGCACGCATGCATACACATGCACACATGTACACATCCCTCCATCACGACCGACTACAAGAGGTAATCACTACCTGGGGACTATCATTTCGATTTCCTGGGCCTATTTTTATGCCTTCAAATATATACACACACAGGCAACACACACATATAAAAACAGGTGTGCATTTATATGTTAAATGCATAAGCAATATATCGTTTACTTTGTTTTAAATTCTATATAGGTTGTATTACAATTTATGTATGTATCTTTATTTTGCCTTTTTCACAAATTATGCTTTTGAGAATTACTATTACTGTACATATAGATCTACTTTTATTCTTGTGGTAAAAGTGATCACAAGTTTTTAGGTGTTTTCTATATACTGGGCTTTATCTAAGCATTCTGGATCTATTTACTCACTGAGCCCTCTCCACAACACCATATGGGAAGGAAGCATCAATACTATACTTTCCAGGTGAAAATGCTGAGGGTAGAGGCTAAGTAGCTCCCTAGAGGTCACAGTTAGGTTGACCAAATTTCAAAACAGGACACAAAGCAATGGGACTCAACAGAATAGGCCCAGAGTAACTCAACTGCCCCTGTTTCCCTGCATTGGAAATGATCCAGGTTTATTAAAAATGGGACAACAGTGATACCCAGAAAATATGAAAACAAATGGTACTGTCCCATGTAAAACAGGATATATGGTCAGCCCAGACATAGTGCCAATAATTGGCACCTCAAGATCTGACACCAAGATCCCAACCCACAAGATTCTAAGATTCTGTCAGTTCACAGATTGTTTGTCCACCTGTTGTCCCATGTAGAGACACATGGATTCTTTAGACATGCAGGGGGAGAACACTTACTGGCGGCCTGAATTCTTCCTTCTCAGCTGCCCCTTCTGAACACCCCTGGCAGACAATGTTACTCTTGAATGAGAAGAGAGCGGGCAACTAATGGTAAAACAAAGGTTGAAAGAGGACACCCATGTTCAGCCTCATGAGTCCCAGTGGAATTTTTTTCTTTTAATTTGAAATTCTGTGCAAAAGGGTTGCTGAAATCAGAAGGCTGAACAGATGTCTCTGACCCTGTACATACTCTGGTATATACTCCATTTATATTCTGTATTCATGGATTATCACAGTACCCTCCAATTAACAAGTTAGAAGAACGGAGGTATAGTGTCCATCGCCTTAATATGATGAGTGAAGGGAGAGGCACTTGGGTGAGATAATCCTATTGATGTACCTGACTTCATGAGGACCCTCTCCAAACACCAAATTCAAAGTTGATAATTTACTCATAGCAGCCATCTTAGGATAATGGAGAGACTCAGAATACACACCATAAACACATGATTTCAAAATTGAGATCTCCCTTAAGTCATCTGTTGTGAGAGCTGACGCTGACCTTGACAGGCTCCAGGCAAGCTAGATAACACTGGTATGTGAGCCATCAGGCCAAAACGCTGACGCCTATGTAACAAAACCCTATAAAAGCCTGTTAAAAAGTAAACCCGGGGTCCTTGACCAAATCCACTGCGTTGGATGAGGCTCGGACCCCAGCATGCTGGAAATAAAGTCCCTTATGCTTTTACATTGTTGACTGGTGTGTGTGTGCGTTTCTGGGAGGACGAATGCTGACCCTAACACTGTAAGACTGTGTGGCATAGAGGGATAAATGTGACCAAATTTCCTAAATGTTAATTAACACTAAAACATGGGGTTGAAGCCAATGGGTATGTGGATCTGCTCAGAAAATGATCAAACAGAATCTGATTATAATATATCAGTATTCAATAAAAATACCACCTGAAACAGACCTGAAGTTATTTTGCAAACCAAGATCTCAGAGAAAGACTCAGCACATTGGTCCATGGTGCCCCCAGCTTTCTGTCTTTGGAGCAGCAGATCACTCGCCTCCTCCAATAGCCTGGGATGACTTAGGGATGGTTCCACATCTCATTATTTGATATCATCCTGATATCAGTGTAATATGCTTCACAGTGTATGTTTCACATTAATCACTCAATGAATAATTAGTTAAGGGATAAAAGAAAGAAGGCGTGTACACAGGTTGATAACCTCTATGTTCCACTTTGAGTAACAGAAGAGGATATGGTACAGAACACCCCTGGGTGACAGAGGGTGTGGAGAACACATGGTACTTGGATTGCATTGCATCTATAGTAAGCTAGGAAGTCTTCAGGAGCTTTAGATTGCTTTTTGTTTGTATTAAGAGATAATAGACAATGTATTTGTTTTAGATATACAACCCCTTGATTTGATATACAAATATATCTCAAAATGATCACCACAATATGTTTAGTGACTATCTATCACCTTTTGTTTTCTTCCATTGAGAACTTTTAAGATCTACTCTTTTAGCACCTTCCAAATACACAATGCAGTATTGCCCACTAGCATCATCATGCTATACATTTCATCCTAGGACTTACCCATCTCAGTCTGGAATTTGTACCATCTGGCCACCACCTCCTCACTTATGATAACACCAATCTATTCTCTGTATCTGTGAGCCTTGATTGTAGCATAAAAAACACACCAGTCTGCAGAATGCTCCACAGATGCTCACCCTCTCTGAGAACTAGAAGACACACCAGGAAGCTATTCCAGGGTTGCCATTTATTTTGTGATTTCCTTTCCTTATTTTTCTCTCTTGCTTATCTCTTCTTCCTTTTTTATCTGTTTCCATCCTGTCTTCCTTCCATCTTTTTTCTGAACTCAGATGCAGAGGGCAGGGTTAGTATGCCCCAATTCACTGTGTCCTCTCCTTATTGACAGTACAAAGCCCCTCTCCTGTGTAATCATTTTCTTCCCACTCTGCCTCCTCTATCCTCTACAGACTGACATCCTAGCGATTTGAGGTCTGTTCTTTTGTTTTACATGTTCTTGTAAAATAGATAGTGTTTTTTTGTTTCCATACATGTACTTGCCTCTTATATCCATCAGCCCTTTCTGTGTGACTGTGGACCTTTGCTCACAGAAGTGGGTATCTATGCACGAGTTTTATCCCCCCTGCAGAGAGGTGCATTCAGGTCGTTTGTAACCCTCCTTCTACCACCACAGAGAATGCTGTAGAGACCATCTTCCATGTTTCCTATGAACCTGAGAACAAGTTTTTTTGGAAGCTACCACCCAGAGTGGGCTGCTGAGTCCTGTGATACAAATGTACTTCCGTTTCTCTGCGAGCTCACAGATTGCTTGTCAGAAGAGCTGTTTTATAGCACATGTGCTAGTTCATTCTTCCTCCTCTGTAAAAATGCTTCTCCCAACCCAATAAAGTGTATGAAGCTCCACTAATGTAAATCACCTCAGGTCATCTTTTAGGTCCTTAGGGTTTTGTCTAAAATTTTTTCAAATATTCCTCTGTATGAAATATGGGACATGTGTTTCTTCTCTTTGGGTTTTTGTGAAGATTGCATAAATAACTCATCAAAGGTACCAAACTCAAGTGCCTGGCACATTCATGGGTGCTCAATACATTTTGATTTCTTTCCTTTCTTTGAATACAGGGGCTGCTAAAACAACAAAAACACCTATTAGCAGCACCTGGGGAGAGAGAGTGATTGAGCAGGGTGGGTGAGTTACCTTCTAGAACACAGCTGCTGAAGGAGGGAGGAGCCTAGAACAGAAAAGTCAACTTCATCCTCTGACTCCTCCTGAAAGCTCAACTTTAAGCCTGGATGACATTGAGTTTGATAAGAATTCCCTGGAGGGCTTGTTAGGACACAGAAACCTGGATCTGCTTCCAGTTTAGAGGTCTGGGTGGGAACTGACATTTGCACTTCTCTCAAGTTCTTAAACAAGGCTGAGGCTACTTGCTGGGGATCACACCACACAGTTAAGATCTCCTGCACCTAACTCAGAAACTCAGTGTAAGCTTTCTCTGGGTTTCCTTAGAAATATTTCACTCTAACAGGACAGATGGAGATCATTCCAGACATCCAAAATGAGTCAAAGACAGACTTCAATGATAGGAACAAGTCAAGATATAGCCTGATATTTCACCTGTTATATCCTTTAAATATGAAAACTCTGCAAACGGATTTTATTCTTAGATTTCAGGTCGCATGGATAAATTCACCTCCTTTACCTCTCTCGAGCCTATCATCTCCTTTCATGTTTGATTTTTTTCCTTTCCAGGAATGTTTTCAGACAGGCCAGCTTACTCAAAGAGCTCTCAGGTGTCTAAGTGACTGACTTTCTGTCTGACACAGCTATTTGGGACTGTCCTCTGGAGTTTCTGGCCCTCTCAGCAGAATCCCTGCAGCAGGTCAGAGCTGCTGGACTAAAGAAAACATCTATTCCAATCTTCTCACTTTACGGAAATGAAGTTACTTGCCGAAGCATTGAGGACTCCATGTGGGATACATGAAGCCCCAGGGTGACATCTGGAAAGGACCATGCTTCTCCCCATGATCTCACCACCAGACTCAGGGGTTGAGTCAACTTCTGCAAACCTCCCATTCCCCTTCCACAGAATGGGTGTCAAGATACCTGCTGTCAAATAAGGAACAAACTTAGTAAGGATTATTGCTGGAAAGAGATTGCAATAGAGAGATCACAGTAATTATAATATCTACAAATGTCTCAAAAAAAAGGGCAAATTAGAGTTTTACAGAGAGAGGAGTACAAAAACTAGAAAGAACCAGGCATTAGGATGTGGGATGGAAGAGTTGTGTGATGTCATCATTGATAAGAGAACGTTTGACCCGAGGAGGCCTGCTTTCCAGGAGTGACCCTTGAGAGGCTGTGTGTTGGCTTCTGCTGAGGCCAGGCCAAAGCTCCAGGACTTGGAGAGAGGGGACAGTTGAGTCAATGTTTGATTTACAGGCATTTTGTTCAAATTAATCAATTTGGGATATGCAGTTCAGATGATCATTTGTAAGGTAGAAGGCTCCACCTCCTTCTCCACTAGAGTTCTGAGCAAAATTTTTCTTTAACCATTTATTGTTATTATATAATGTCTTTCTGTGTCTCTTTTAACAACTTTTGCTTAAAGTCTGCTCTGTCTGATATTCACCCCTGCTCCCTTTGGGTTACTATTTTCATGGAGAATCTTTCACTTTTCTTCCTTTTGCATGTCCTCTCTCTCTCTCTCTCTCTCTCTCTCTCTCTCTCTCTCTCTCTCTCTCTCTCTCTCTCTCTCTCTTTCTCTCTCTCTCTCTCTTCCCCTCTCTCTCTCACTTAAGCATGTCCTTAGATATAAAATGAGAGTCTGTCATAGACAACATATAGTTGGATCATTTTAAAAACAAATCTATTTTGCTAATAGTTTTTTGTTTTGTTTTATTTCAGATATTTTAAAGAAAGGGGCAGGTAGGAATAAAGGTAAGTAAGCAAGTAGGCAGACAGTCAGGAAGCAAGGAGGAAGATTCATTTAAATTTTATTTAGTTGTTCATTTTTGTTGTCTGCTCTGACCCTGGGATGGGAACTCTGGTCCTAGGGATATAATGTGGACTGTGCATGCTGGGGGCTGTGGATTTAACCACTAGTCCACCAGGGCATGCCTAAAAATATTTTAAATTATTACTTCATTAGTTTATAATACTATATGTTCCTGGAGAATAGACTCACATCACCATAGAGTTCTAGTTCCTGTTACCACTATCGTTTTTAAATAAATGAACTAGATTAGCATGTGAACTGAGAAAGATCTCTACAACTACATGGAAAGAGAGACACTGAGACAGAGACAGACTGACAATCACTAATTTGCAATGGCCACTTTCCAACTCTTATATAATTCCATAGATAAAAATCCTTTAAGCCAAACTAAGATGGTGGTATAATCAGGGTGTGGTCAAATGATAAACTATGACATCATATGTTCATTTGAGCCACAGAAAAATAAGTATATTTATTACACACCTGAATTTGGAGACTGACATGTGCCTGTATGTATGTAAATAGGTATATACATGCATGTATATAGGTATACATATACACATAGATATATGCATATAATAATGCTTATCAATTCTACATTTATCATTTCTTTGGATACAGGACATAATTAGAACCCTGAGAATGTTCTTGACATGCGTTCTCTTTGCAGTTGCTCTGCAGGAAATCCCAGGTGTAGTCACTGTAGTTAGATCCAATTGAGGCTAATAAATAAAACTTGTCATTTTCACTCTATAACCCAGAATTACTCAAATATGTCCTTGTCAAAATAACCTGTGTTGAACAAGTACTGGTAAAAATTGTTATTTTTTCCATTTAATCAAGAAGAATTTCACTTCTTGGAACATTGAACAGCCACAATACAATCAGAACCAACTCAGAGAAGCACTTATTCTCATGTTATTCTCAGTTCTCACTCTTGAAGACTGACCATTTCTCTGTGGCCAAGTGAGAATTTTTTTTGAGTTGAACTAAAGTTTTAACTGAAAATCTAATATACATATAAGTCTCATTTTGTTTAGTTCAATATTGGGAACAACAATTAAGTTAAGCAGTTTATAACACATATAATATTATTTCAATGCAAAGTAGACAAAGTATTATAAGTTAAAAGTATATTTGTGTGAGCACTGCTATATGGATCAATATAGAAATATTACATTTCTAGTCCTGATTCCATATGCCTAGGTTGATATAAAAGGGGATATGAAAGGTTGTCAATGTTTATCTAAATCCTTACCTCCCACTTAGGTCACCATCAAAAATGCAATCAAGCAAAAAACATTCCAGAAGAGTCCAAGACATGAATTTTGTTACATATTGTTTATTTGACAAGTTATCTCTGAAAGCATGGAAAGGAAATATAAGGTGAGATAAGGAAGGGAAAATAGTTCATTAAGACAACAATAATTCAGCAGATTACCATTGAGATTAGCCTTACTGGAGAAATTCTGAGAGTCTATGAGGAATAGGCCTGAGTTGGGAAAACAGAAGTCTTTAGACACCAATGCCTGTATTCATTAGCTGAGGGTCACTCTTTAAGTATTGTTTTCCTGGAGCTTCCTGTTGAATAAAAAAGAAATCACCGTGCCTAACACCAATTTGACAGGCATGTCAGAATTATTTGACAAAGATTTGAAAGCAGTCATAAAAAATACTTCAGTGAGGTAGAGCGAAACTCAGGTTCTCCCCACAGAGCAACTAGAAATCCACCTATTTGCCGGAAGCAAACTGAGGAAAAGCAGGCAGAGAGACTATAGAGAAACAGCAGCAATCACAACAGCAAAGGTTAGGTGAAAATGTCTGGGTTCAGAGCTACCCCACAGACTCAGACTAAGGATTCTGGCCATGGTGGAGGGGGCAGAACTGTGAGAAAACTGGAATCTAAAGCAGCAGAGAGTGGACACAGCAACACTGGGATATGGAGTTAGGGGAGTGTCTAGACACAGAGCAGAAGAACCAGTGCCCCTGTGATTTGAACGGGAGACCTGGTGAGAAAAATTATGCTGGGTGCCCCTATAATCGGAAGGCAGCTAGGAAAATCACTCATCTCTACTCCCTCTGGCCATATTGTCCTGGAGCTGCAGGACCCATCCACTGGAACTCCCACCCTCAGGCTTAAAGGAAGAAGGGAGTCTCCCAGAAGGAAAGTCAACGCTACCCACTATGACCACCTTATGGGTATAGGTGAAACTGCAACCTGATTGTGGATTGTGGGCCAATAGAAAGATGGTCATTGTGGTTGGGAGCTGGAACACTCTGCATCCCTCACACAAACTCCAACCCCATAGGCTGAACTTTCAGGCAGCAACAGAGGACCCACATAAAAACTTCAACAAATCCAACCAGTGATGATGCCACAAAACTAAAGAAATCCCAATATCCAAATCAAGACACAGGCTTACTTGGAGCAAGTCAACACCCTACAGAAGGCCATCACTTCAGGAAAACCTTATCTACAGACACATAAGCAAAATGTCAAACAGAGCAAAGACACAGAGAAATATACATGAAATGATGGATCCAATCAAAAATCCAGGGTAAAATCTGAATACAATAAACACCTACAAACTGTGTGAGGATGAATTTAGGGAAAAGTGATCAACATACTCAGGGAAATCAAGAAAAAAAAATACAAGAAGAAAAAAAAAGAATACAAATGAGAGAGATGTAATGAAGCAGCTCAAAACAGATGTCAAAGAAATAAAGAACACAATATCTGATTTGAAGAAGTCAATAGAGGGACTCAAGAATAGGATGGATGAATCCTCCAAGAGAATCAGTGAGGTAGAAGATAGGGCAGGGGAATGTACTCAGGCAAATCAGCAAAAGGGTGAAAGAATGCAAAGAAATGAAGACAGCATTTGAGACTTATGGGGTAACATCAAAAGAAACAACATCCATATTATAGGGGTTCCAGAATGAGAAGAGAGAGAAAAGTGGGGCAGAAATTGTATTTGAAGAATAATAGCTGAAAACTCTCCTAACCTGAAGAATGATGCAAGCCTCCAGACCCAGCTCAAAGAGTCCCTAATAAAATAAACCCTAGCAGACCTACACCTAGACACATTGTCATTAAAATGTCAAAAACGCAAGATAAAGAAAAGGTCTTAAAAGCATCCACAGAAAGTGAGTCACATACAAGGGAGTCCCCTTAAGATTGTCAGTGAATTTCTCAACTGAAACACTACAGACCGGGAGGGAATGGCCTGATATATTCAAAAGGTTGAAAGAAAAGGATTTTCAACCTAGGATACTATGTTCTGTGAGAGTATCATTCAGAACTGAAGGAATGATAAAAAGCTTTTCTGGTAAGCAAAAGTTAAGGAAATTTATCATCACAAAACCAGTTCTACAAAAATTATTAAAAGATGTGATATAAAGTGTAAATAAACAACACTTTAAAAACAGGTCTAGTAGACCTATTCATCTGTGTGCTTTAGAAATATTGGTCTATAATTTTCCTACTTGGTGACATCTTTGTCAGCTTTTGGTATCAGTGTGATGTTGTCCTCATGAAGAGTGTTTGGGAGTGTTATCTGTTCTTCAATATTTTGTAAGATTTGAGTAGGATAGGTATTAATTCTTTTCTGAAGGTTTGGGGAAACTCATTGGAAAATCCATCTCATGCTGGGCTTTTATTTTTTAGGGAGACTTTTGATTACCTCTTCACATTTTTCCTTGTGGTTGTTCTGTGGGGCTTATTCAAGAACCTGGCATAATTTACCTTATTTAAAATAAACCTATGATGTAGATTTTATTATACACATTTTATAGATGAGCCACCCAAAGCTAAGAAAACTGCCTAAGTTTATATAGTATACAATTGTCATGGCCAAGGTTAAAATTTATCTTTTATGCCCAAATCCCGTGTGTTTAATATTTTGTCCTATTTAGTTTTATTGCTATTGATATTGATATTGTTTTGATTAGAAAGATAATGCTATTCAAAATTTTTGAGTTACTTTCATCATGATGAGTTGTTTTCTTTATAGTTACCTTATCCTCTTGATAATTCCAATTTTTAACCTTCCTAAATTAAGGAATTGTGACTCAAGCTTACATTATGAATTTGTATATATTCGACTATACATATTTTAAAATTTGTTTTACAAGTATCCAATATATTGTACTCTCCTGAGTTTCTTTTGAAATAAGTATTTAATGTGATAAAATCATGTTCTTCTCTTGGCCTAATAAAACAAAACAAAAAAACAAGGAGTGGTAAAGGAAACTAGAACTCTGGTGATGGGTGTGGTGTGAAATGCACACAGACTGAGTTGTGAATTCAATATCCTAGCAAGCGTATAGGGATGTGAAATAAAAAAAAAAAACAGATTACAAAAATAATTGTAGCATTTCCTTGAATAATGTAGTTTCGTCATAGCATTGATAGACTCCTATTACCCATGACCCTGAACTGAAATAAGCATGTTGGAAAAGGAGTGAATGAATACAATTATTGCTTAATGTTACAAGTATTTTGTGTCTTTATTTGTAAGTTTGGTGACTTTTTATGACCCAAAATTGAAATTTAGTGCTAAATTGGAACTTAATGCTTATTTATATCTATCAGTGTATTGTAAAATTGGCTTTGTAATATGTCACCTTGCTTAAAGTCTGAAAAAACCTAGCTAGATGTTGAGGACCTAATGTATATACAACTAAGTGGGATTTATTTCAGTGATATTAGACTGATTTAATATTCTAATATTAGTCGATATAATTCACAATGTGACAGACTAAAGCAGAAAAAGCACTTGATAAAATCCAATACCCATTCATGATAAAAAAATCTCAGAAAAGTAGGAACAGAGGGGAATTTCTTTAACTTCATAAGGTATGTTTACCCACAGTTAAGATAGATAAAGGTAAAAGTCTGAATGTTTTCTGTCAAAGACAAGATACAAGGAAAGGGTATTCACTCTCACCACGCTTATTTACCTAATGTTGGAAACTTGAAAAGGCAATAAAGCTTGATGACTAATAAGTAAGATGAATAAGAGCTGTTCCTTATTGTAGGTGACATGATTATTTAAATAGAAAAGTCCCAAGTGAACAAAACAAACAAGACTGTACAATGTAATAAATTAATGTTCAACAAGAGTGCAAGATAAAGATAAACATGCACTAATATATATTATTTATGAACAGTGGGCATGTAGACAACAACATTAAAAATACAATATAATCACTGAAAACTGTACTTAGAATTAAATCTAAACAAATGTGTAGGATTCATATGATGAAAGAAATAAATAAGATCTTAAAAAGCATGAAGAAACATACTGTGTTCTGGGTTGAAAGAGTCACCATAGTAGTAATGTCAACTGTCTCCAAATATGTAGGTTTAGCACTATTTGTATTGAAATCTCAGCAAGGATCTTTGTGACTATAGATACACTTATTTTAAAATTTATATGGAGAGGCAACGGAACTAAAACAATTTTGAAAAAATGATTAATAAAATGGGAGAAATCTACCTATAATTTTAAGACATAATTTATAGCTTCATTAATCAGACTGTCCAATAATTGGCAAGGGGCTAGAGATAAAGAACAGGGGACCAGAGTAAAGAACCTAGGCATAGACTCACATAAAGATGTCCAACTGATATGTGAAAAAGTTGCATAACAAATCAATGGAACAAACATAACCTTTCAATAAATAATATTAGAGCAATTTGAATCATCTAGAAGCATAAAATAAAGACTAAAAATAATAAATCTTAACTCAAGTCTCATTTTATATAAAAATCAACTCAAAATGGATCATGGACTTAAACGTAAAACTATAAACATTTTTAAAAAAAAATAGGAGAAAATATCTGGAGAATTCTTAGACTTGACATCAAAAATATGGTCCATAAAATTAAAAATAAGATAAGCTAGACATCAATATTATAATTGTATTCTGCAAAAGATGGTGCTAGAAGTTGAAAAGAATCTAAAATTTGGGAGAAAATATTTGCAGTTCACACATATAATACAGTAATAGTTTTAAGAATATAATAAGAGCCCTCAAAACTCAGGAGTTAAAAAAAACAACACACAATCCAAGAAAATAAACGAAAGACATGAAAAATGACTAAGTCTTGGAAAGAACAGGGAATTATTGGCATTTTAACTTGTCTTGTCACCTTACCCTTCTTACTGATTAAATGCTGCCCTTGAAAAACAGCAGTCTCATGATCATGATTACTGTATAAAGACCAATACCCTAGAATCTATTGGATGGGAAAGACATGACTTGGAACAACTTTAAAATAAAAGACAATGTCAGTATTTGAAATGTTATCTATCTGGAAAAGTCTAACTTGCAGGACTTGCCATCATTTCACCTGATCCAGAGTTCCTCAAGGCAAACTATCCCAGGACATCTGTGAAAACATAACCAGCATGTTTTACTTTGAACATGGTAGTTTGAATTGCACACACCTACTCACCCAGAGATACTGGTGAAAATTATCTTAAAAAGTAAATATTCAAAGTCTCTTGGAGGTGATCTTAATAGCATCTAGCAAAGAAAAAAAAAATTCACCTAAGATTATCTACTAAAACTTTGTAAAACAACAGTCTGTCACATTTGTATCAAGACCCAGTTCTTCCCAACCCTCTGAGATCAGCAAGACAGAAATTTCACTCTAGACTGATATAGTACAAAACATGATCTCATCTTTCCTAAGATTCCAACAGGAGAGTTCTCTTCTTAGGGAGGGCAAGACATCAGTATTTTCTAACCTACCTTCACCTATTACTGAGGCTACTCACCTGTGCTGAGGGTACCATTTAGGTAAGTATAGTTGAGAAATGGATGCTCCATCCTTTCACCCAGCTCCAGTTATTGGAGTGAAGATTCTTCCTTGAGTCCCAAAATAAGGGTGTCCAAATAGCCCCTGGCTCAGCTGTAAAGATACAGTTTTCATGATGAGAGAGACAAGATGTAGAGACCTGAGGTCACTGCTTCTCTTATGCTGAGTGCTCCTCACACAGGGGAATCACTCAGAAAAGGGCATCACTGTCACTACCCCCGTTTTCAGAGCTGTGGTTCAGAGATTTTGCCTTAAGGAGAAGCAAGACATAAAACAGAGAACTATGACTCCCTTTTGGGTACATTTAACAGTTTCTAAAAGAAATTACCTCATTTGCAGCAGAATGTGCAGAAGTTCAAGTTTAAAGGGCACTGTCACATACTATGGGCATTGTGGCAAAAGGTAAATGAGAAGGAAACGATAAATTCTTTGGAAATACAGACTAAAACTGTAGTCTGGATACTTTGCTGGTTAGAACTAAGCAAAGAGATAACTGGGAGGAGCCCTCCAGTTCTGCCTGTAGGGAGTTGTTTAAAGAACAGACTCAGTAACCTTAAGAAAAAAAAAAGCATAAAGGAATGCAGAGAAGAGCAATGACATAGCAATGAGGGGACACCATATTGCTGACTGCATGTAACCTACAAGGTTAAGTCCAGTGATCTCGAAAGAAATTTACTGCCTTTCACCAGCTCGCTCAATCTTGTACCCATCTTATCTCCAGCTATAATAGCCACACTATAAAGCTTCCCCAAATGCTTTAATATCCTCTTAACATGATATACTTTCTCAAATATCTGTATCTTAGTCCATTCCTTCTTTATTATGAATATTGGCTTTAACAGCCAGCTCAAACTTAATCTCTTTCTTGAACATTTTTTAATTCCTACACCAATAATTGCAGTGAATCATTCTGTATTCCCTACTCCAACATTTTATTTATTTATTTTTATCATAATTCCTAATTGCTATCTTCTTAAAGACATTCCTGTGGCTGCCTATGTCTTTCCCTAGACCTCTTAGAAGCAGAAATGTAACATTCACTGTTAAGTTCTAAGTTGGACATAAGAACTGGTAATAGTGGGACTTAATAGAAGTCAGTTCAATTGATTTGAAATGGGAAAAGTGGAATATTAGTGTGTACAGAATGTTTGCGAGAGAAGGTGTCACACATGCCAAGACTGAACTAAGTTCACTTCGAGAAAAAGAAAGCAATTTTTTTTCTTCTCATTCTGCTCTCGAGCATTCTGAACATTTAGGAAGGCAACCTTATACACTGCAAGGGAAAGGTCAATTGATAGATGCAAATTTAGACACTAAATTCCTACCCCAGAGAGAGTCTCCTATTAACATTTAAGTTTTTCTGAGAAAGCTAAGGAAGGGGTGTTTCCTGGCAAATGATCTCAAATTCATCCCCAAGATTGTGGTTGATATCCAATGCTTTGCATACAGAAAAGTTAGACACCTTCAGACAAAAATCAAACAAACAAACATGTATGAGAGAGAGAGTCTCAATGCCAATGGGATGTTGTGCATTTGCAGGATAAAACTGGGTAATCTTCACAGTGCAGGCTACAGAACGGTATTTATTGGGAAGGTACTGGAAAAGGGGACCCAGTAGAAGAAAAAAATTCAGACTATGAATATAAAAATCCAGAAGGAGCACTAATGCAGAGATTGATGGCACCATTAAAATATGGAGCTAAAAGTACCTTAAATAAGATAACTACGATGGCTAATTTTTGTGTCAACCTGGCTAACCTAGTTTTGTATAAAACACCAGTCTTTATTTTGCTATGAAAGTAATTTTTAAATGTAATTAACATTTAGACTGCATTAAATACCCTCCACAATGTGGGTGGACCTTATGAAACCAGTTGAAAATCTTTAGAGCAAAGACTGAATTCTCCTGAGAAGGAATTCTGCCTTTGGACTTCAATTGGCCATCAACTGTTCAGTGGGTCTCTAATCACTAGGCCAGTTAGTCACATGAGCCAAAACAACACTCTCTCTCTCTCTCTCTCTCTCCCCCCACCACCCCCGCTCTCTCCTCTCTCTCTTTTGTGTTTATCTGGAGAACCTGACTAATATAATGTCAATTTCAAAGTTGTATACATAGAAATAATGTATAAATGAGAATTTAAACAATAATGCTAACAGAAAATATCCATCAAGCACTTAAAACTGAGATGCCCTATACCTAAACCTAACATTACCCGAATTAAGATTCCAAACCCAACCCAGTCAATGAGAAAACTAGGGCCTATGGGGTGGAAAAGGGTTCAGAGTCTTCTCATTGAGCATCCAAATACTGGCAACAGACTTGGGGACCAATCTCTGAGCCATCTGTTCATTTTTCTCTCTGCAACTACGAAATCACACATGAGATCAAATATCTGTGTGTTTTTAAAAATTGGATTATGAAAATTTTCTACTTGCAATTGTAAATATTCAATAATTAAGCAGCTGTGGCAACAATATGAGGTTCATAGCAGCATAACCAAAATCTGAAACAAATCCTAGGAATTCTAAAGACTTGGTCTACAATAAAGAATGCATCAGCGAATCTACTGGAAGAGTAGATGATTCAAAAGTGGTGTTTATCACCAACAAAACTAGACTGCTGGTGTTAAATTTAATATATTACATACAGATATTGATTTATAATTATGCACACCTTAAACTAGTATAATTTTATGCAATTTTTGTCAATAAAATTTTAAACAAAAGAAATAAATAGAAAAATCATGTCTTTTAAAGACTGGAATATAAAAAAAAATGAGTTTCGATTGCATGTAAAAATAAAAGTAGCTTTTTAAAGCAAAAATGGTATTTAGAAGTTGACTACTTAGAAATTAAGACTGATTTAGTCCATAATGTAATATTTTAGCAATTATCTTACAAATTAGATAGACAAAAGAATTAATACAAAATAAGATAAACCATAAATTATTCTAGAGGAAAATAGTTTGTGAATCTTATGAAAAGAGCTGTCTTTTTCAGTCTAAAAGCCAAGCGAGGTTTCCAAAAAAGAAAAGTCTGCTAGATATGTGGAAATTTTAAAAATCAATTTCTCTTCATTTCAAAGCTAAAATTAAAAGAAATTTTACAGGCAAATGCCAATCTGTGAGAGCATTACAAAAGATAATATAAACCAAGAATTACATAAAGAATATATAAAATGATATGATCTGTTAATAATGTATATATATAATATTAAAAGATTAGCATTACACTTAAATGGGCAAAACTGTGAAAAAATAATTTGCAGAGGAAATATGTGGCCACAAGCACATGAAAAATCTCTGTAATTAAGAAAAATGAAAACTAAACTCTTATTTCTCACCTATCAATAGTTAAAGATGAAAAGTACATTATAATACTGAATACTGAAGAACGTGGGATGAAACTCATTTTTGTATTGGGAATATAAATAAACACAACCCTCCTGGAAAGCAATTTGGCACTATGACCTAGCACTTTAAAACATGCATACCCATTTAACAAATATTTACTGGGCACTGGTTACATTCCAATTTTCAAAGACTCCTGAAAGAATAAATTTTTCTTCAATATAAAAATATGGCGAATTCTTTAATCCATTATTTTTTCATAAAGCTATACCACCATAATGAAACATACTTCAGCTCTTAACTGATGCTAGTATTTTAAAATTTTAAATGGCATAGAGAAATGCTAGTGCTATAACCCTCGAGTTTAGAAAGACAAGATGCAAATTCTACATTGAGATTTGAATGTATATGTAGTTTTATACCCAGATTTTGATCTGTACACTTATTAAACCGTGGTTATCCTTAGGTAGTGGGATAATACATGATTTTAAATTTCTTATTTTATATTTTTTGAAATTTTCTTTGTTTAACATGAATCATTTTAAAAATCAATAAAATACTTATTGCAGGTAATATGTTTCCGTAAATCTTTTAAGGAATACTATGTAGAATTGGATTTATGCATCTTTCAATGTATATGGGTGTGTGTGTATGTGTGTGTGTACACATGTGTGCATCTTCTAACATCGCAGTTAATTGTCATACTTGTAACAGGTGGACATTAACATAGATACCAAAATTGGAATTCAGTTTTGTACTTCTCTTTGCCAGCTTGTTTCTATATAAAAAAAAAATATCTGGACAGGCAATCTGAGTCCAACTACAAAGAAATTCAAGTTGAACTATGTCCTTATTAGGTCACTCTCCCTGCATCTTAATAGAATGAAGTAATACTATATCTTATAGACAAGTATTTCTTCAAAAATTTTTTTAAGAACTTAGAAATTTGGGAAATATCCACACGCTCTTTAGTAATGTTTAAAGTATTCTCCTGGTTAAAGAATGAAAAGACATCTTAGAAGAGGCCATTTTAAACTCTGGCCTCTAATTCTTAAGGAAATTATATACCACAGGAAATGGGGTTTGAGCTTCAAAGGAAATTCTGCAGGAATAACAGGGTCTTGAAGGTGAGGGGGCTAAAAAACACCCCAAATTTCTCAGAATTGGTCTTCGTGCATGCCCACTCTGACACGAAGAGCCAAGGACAGTGGAGACAGCCCCACTGGCAAAGGAGAAGCTCCGATTCAACTGACACTTTAGTCCTTTCCTTCATCAAAGACGCCATCTGTTACTCGGCCCCTGGACCTCAACCCATCTTCTAATCCAGAAATGGCCTTTTGTTCCTATTCTCTAGAAGAATGCAGAAAGGGAGGTTTTATCTTTACTTTCAGAGTAAGGCTGAGTCATTTCTTTTTGCCATGTGGTGATCTCCTCTTCTCTGAGAACTCTTGGCCCCCTTTCCCTGCTCAGGGTATAAATGTGGTTCTGCCTCAGATACCTCAGAATTTATTTACTGCCATGTAAATTCTCCATACATGTGTTTTACATATGGGCATTTCTCCTACTAACCATGCCTGATGTGAATTTGTTCATTCATCCAGCCTGTGAAGAACCTCAGAACCTCAGAGAAAAGGTGGAATTTTTTCTTTGACACCCACAAAGCAAATACTTAGAAGCTGGGGTAGCTGCCTTGGGATCTATTTGCAAGATCTTTTATCTTTTGCTGGAATATTCATAGCTACAACTCTGGAATGAATTTAACTTTCTAGGTAACTGAGTTAGCAATTTAGAGAATCTGCCTTTCAGAAGTAACAGATGAAGTGTTTGGGAAATTTCCTTTCTTTAAGTGTAACTTACCAATGCAGAGCAATTGAGAATTAATTGGAAGAGTAGTTCAGAAGATCTGTCTCAGTTTCTGGGTCCTTTAAAGTTTGTACATAAAATGAGAACAGATGCCCCTTTTGCTCTATACTTGTCATATGAGAGTGAAGTGCACCCAACACCAGAAAATGTAATAGAAAATCTCCTGTTTCCCACAAGGGCACCAACACAACAATTTTCCTGGGAAAGTCAAATAGACATGTACTTTTTTAAAGACAGAATTTTAATATTTTTAAAGGAAAAGTATAAACAAGAATGAAGGCAAATAGATAGGCAGGCAGAATGAGAGAGGAGGAAGAAAGAAGAAATACTTTACTATTTCTATTTATTTGTTCACATTGTTTGTCATCAACAGACCATCAGACCCAGGACAAGAATCCAGGTCCTTGGGTTGTATGTGTACTGTGCTACTTTGGAAGCAGCTGACCTAACCAATACTCAAGCAGGTCACGAAAACCACTTTAGTTCTTTTGGTAAATACAATCCCTAGCAAGCAGAACTTATTTTTAACCATTTGAAATTCAAGGGGGGGGTGGGGGGAGAGAGAGAGAGGAAAAGTGTAGAGATTAGGTGTCATCTTTTTAATTTATGCGAATTCCTTTGTATGAAACTACATGGTCCAACTTGTTTTGCATTTCCAACAGGAAATGATATGGCTTTCCTGTCCCAGGGAAAGAAAGAAGTTTCCTTCTTAAGGAGTAATATCGCCCCTAAAGGCTATTATAAGGAGGTGTTGACTTTGGGTCTGGGAAGGGAATATGTTTCTGGCCATGAGACTGCACTTTCCAAATTACTTTTTCATTGTTGTTGTTTCTGAATAAACTCATTTTGTTGCTGAAAAAAGTCAGCTGCATCAAATAAGAGAAACTTTGAATGGAGGTAACAGAATTTTTGTGTTCTGGTGATCTAAATTTTAATTATGCAGTAATACTCATGCATATTATTGAAGGAGTTGAACACTATAGGTACACATATAAAGTAAAAGCAAACCACTCAGTACTAATTCATTCCTACTTTCATTCTCGTCTCCCTTCCTGAAGGTAATGTTTTGTTTTGTGACCAATCTACTTTAATACATTTAAGCATATATGTAACTGTGGAGAGAATCTCATCATTCTCTATAATGGTAGCATGTGATTAAATAACAAACATATAGTATAATCTATTTTTCTACTCTCCCATTAATGAAACAACAATGAAAGTTGTTTCTAATATTTATGCTTTCATGAACAATAAAGTAAGAAGCATTTTGTGCATAAATGTAGACTGCTTTTCTTTTTTATATTTTATTTACTTTTATTATAAAATAAAGCATGAATATACATTCTTAGAATTCAAAGTACATCTTAACTCTAGTATTCTATGTATACGTAACTGCTATTACCATTTTGGTATGAATATTTTCAGAACTTCTAGAATCCATTTACATATATACAACTATCACATACATGTACAGCTTTGCTTTGTGTGAAGAATTGTTTACTATTGATGATATATAGTGTATTGCTCCACAGCTTACATAGTTCATTTAACAGTAGGTACAATAAAGTTTCTATGTACAAGTGTATCCACCCCATTCATTTTTACCAACTGTATGGTATTCCATTAGGTCTCTACATTAGTGCTTATTTAATCATTTACTTATAAGTGAACTTTTAATTTTCACTGTTTTAGACATTTGTCAATTGTTGTTATGTATATATATCTATTTATGTATGTGTGTTGGCTCATGAAACCTGTGATTTTAAATTAAAAAAAATTCTTTGGGCTGCATTTTATGTAATTATTTTAATGGTGTGTTAGGCCCATGGCTCTGAATTCAGGAAGGACAAGGGTATGTATGATGAAAATTATCTTCCTCACACCCTATTGTCCAGCTACCCAGTCATCTTTCTCAGTAGTGACCACTGATATTAACTTCTTGAACATTTTTCTCCAAATATTTTTGCATGGACAAGCATAAAAATGCAGAATTTCTCCTCTGCAGGAAAATTTGTATTTGCTTCTGCTATGCCTTATACAGGGCTCTTGCTCTAAGTTTGGTACACTGGGATTTAGTGCTTGCTTGAGATTCTAGTCATAGTCTGGGATTTGTGATGTCTATATTTTACTATCAAACAGGTATTCAGTAACCTTTTAAAAAATCTAAAATTGTATTGAATCTGTTTGTATTTTCTATTTGAATTATTTGGAAATTTGCTTTCTCATAGAATTGTCCATTTTAGGAATAATTACACATGGAGATATAACATGATTTTCTTTAAAAGTTTTTAAAATGCTGCATGTCTCAGTTTCTGGTTGGGTATTTTAGATACTTAAATGCATGTACTTAGTTTATAATAAAGATAACATTTCAAATAAGTGGAGAAAAGAAAGAACTCAGAAAAAATGCTACAACAACTATTTAGAAGAAAAAACAAATATCAACCCTAAAGTGAATATTTACACAGTTTAGTTGAAAGCATAAAATATTTTGCATTTTTATTGTAATTATTATACACATTAAAATAATTTCCTATGTACAGGTTCCCCATTTCTTAGATATATTTCACACCATGCCCTCCACCAAGTCACCAAGTGTTCTTCCCCCCAAAAAAATATTTCAATCTGAAGAATTTTGCATCAATAATTTTGTCAAGTTTCATATATTGAGTTATACACATTTTAAAATTTTATTTAAAAACTTTTATTTAAAAGTTTTGTTTTATGAAAAAACCTGAAAACAACAAAATTCATACAGTGGATAAATTATATACAGAAAGAATGAATCCTTCCCCAAACTTAGAAAACAGTCTCATCCCCCTTTGGAAATTATTCATGTTTATTTTCCTACCTCAAATCTCTTATGGTCTAGATGGATGAATGAGCACATTATGTCACATATTGAACATATATTTACTGAGCACTTCCTATGTTTCAGGCATTATGTTTGGTGCTGGGAATATAGTTATGAAAAAGGACACTAAAGAATCTTCCCTTGGCAGTCATACACATGCTCAGTGTCCTCCACTGTGGGAAAAAAAAGTTCCCTTGAACATACATGAGACCGATGGAATCACCAATGCAAATTCCTGTCAGCAGATTCAAAACCTGATCAAAACCTGATCAGAGAAGGACTGATCCTCTGGAAACCAGTGATGTCCATTCCTGGCTCAGTATGAGACAAACACCTTGGCCCTTTGGGAAGGGCAGCCACACAGGCCTAGGGAAGCAAAAGGATGCTGACAATGCTGGAATGTCCAAGAAGTAGCCTGGATGAGCAGTCAGTGCAGAAAATTGTGTGACTCTAAGATTGATCACCACATGTATTACAGCCTGTATCTGAAAGTGAAGGCTAATGTGTTAACAATTTTCATGGAACACGTCCACAAGGTGAAGGCAGACAAACTCATAGGGAGCTCCTGGTGGACCGGGCTGAGACTTGCAGGTCTAAGACCAAGGAAGCAGGCCAGCACCACGAGGAGGGCACCTCAAAACTCTGTTCAAGGAGGAAGAGACCAAGATATAAAACTCTCCACTCTTGTCTGCATATGGGGTGTCTGCAATAGTATCATTCAATAAAACAAGACTTTATCTGCCTAAAAAAAGAAAAAGCAGTTTCTGGGACAAGTGAGGAAGGAGGGTAGTAATTAAATAAACATCTGCCTAAAAACAAAAGTGTTAGGGTAGGGGAAGTCTAGGGTGCTAGTGAACATCAGCAGAGGCAGCAACTCCACCCCTACTGTCAAAAAAACTTCCCTAGGAGCTCTGACCTGGAGAAGAACGACAGTGTCTTTGCTGGATTCCTTCATTGATTTTAGGTGTTGGAGCCAAAGAAAATGTGATGTGGTCATATCCAACTTAAGTAAAGGGTTAATATCCAATAAATACAAATACTGTTTAAATAAATATGAAAAAAATCTTCTACCATATTCACTAGAAAAAAGAACAAAGGTTATGAATGGAAAATCCATAGAAGAAGAAATTTTAATAGATAATAAATATATTTTTAAATGTTCAATATTACCAGACATCAATAAAAGACAGCTAAGATCTAATTTTCTAAGTGGATTTTTTTTTTTAAAGAAAAGGTGCAGGCAGTAATGAAGGTGAATAGTTAGGCAAAAAGAGAGAGGAGGAAGAAACATTCATTAATTTTATTTAATTGTTCATCTTGGTTATTTCCCCCAGCCCCAGGTCACAAATCTGGGTCTTGGGTGTATGGACTACGTTCAGTCCAGGCCACCCTAAATGGAAAAATTTTAAAAGAATAGTAGCATGCTGTTTATGAAAAAATAGACATTCTCATTCATTACTAGTAAGTGTGCAAACTGGCATAACTTCCTGTAGGAAAATTCTGCCATTTGGATCAAAATCTTTGACTCATCAACTTCAGTTTTATAATTATCCTAAGGCCATCAACTGTTGGAAAATATAAAAGCACAGGGGTGTTTTAAAATACTGTTTTAGCAGAAAGAAAAACTGGAGACAAAATAAAACACCAAAGAACAGGAAATCAATGTTAATTTAACGCTAAGTAAATTTTGACTTACCTACCTAGGTAGAATCCTACAACAGAAGTCATGAAAAGCAAGTTGCACAAACATCGAAACTCGTTTCTAAACATGTACATTCTTCCAGATTCCCATTTCTATTTCTTGATCTCAGCACCCACAGATAAACTCTCCACACATCAGTCAAAGGCTGCTTTTGTGGAAGTCACCCAAGCTAAGACAAATGTGTGTCATTTCCACTACAGGATGAGGGCTTAGTGTAATTTCTTCACAAATTCTCTTGTCATCTTCAAAAAGTCCCATTGAAAGAATTCTATTATGGTTCTGCATATAATATCCTAGTTTGGGCAGATTCTGCCTGAATTTTTAGAGTCCAAATTCTGTAGCCCTATAATGATAAAACTTGGTAAAAATACTTATTTCAGGATATCATCCTACAAAGGCTTATTTCTGCTGAGGATTTGTAAAGCATTTGTCGGTCTTATCTTCTTTACCACAAACTTTTTCCTCTTTATTCCACATGACATCTAATACTTTCTTAATTATGTAGATATTCAATATCTTCTCTGGCTAGCCAGGCCATTAGCTGGAGCCAGTAGCTGAAATAATAGAAGAAACCTTTTAGATCTTGTGGAAATAGGGAATTGCCTTTCAGAAAAAAAGAATCCGTTGTGATCTATGCGATGAGGTAGCAAGAATTTGTCGGTTTAAAGCATCAAAGTCCGTTCTCCTATTATGGAGGAGATGCAGTGAAGCCTTGAAGGCACTTGAAGTCTCTAGTATAGGGTTCCCTTTGTGGAGGGAAAGGAGAGTGAAGAGCATGGGGGGGATGCTGGGGGACTGGTGGTGGATAAGCTTCTGTTGTGCTGTTTTCTCATGAGATTTTTCATTTCCTGATTCATGTCAGCAGAATATAAACTCTGAGATTATTTTCACTATCATGATGATGGGTAATTGTTTCTCTTTCCATTTGTCCTTATTATTGAGCTCACAGATCACTTATTGAGTTGTAAGAAGGTTCTCAACTTGAAATGGTGACCATGGATTCAACTTAACTTCTTTCAGTAAATTTCCTCTAACCTTGATTTTAATCTGAATTACATATTGTCTACCCATGTAAATTAGTTGAAATGCCCCTCCCTCTCTCTTGAAGTCTGGGATGGTCCAATATTGACTGGTAAATTCTCTAGCCATCAAGGTACCACACAGCCGAGCACATAATTATTTAACAACACATGCAGAGTGATTCTATGTGTCAGACACTGTTCCAAGTCCTTTACAAGTGCCAACTCATTTAATCCTAACACCATTCACTGAAACGGTACTGTTAATATCCCTATTGTATGGCCCCATCCACTGAGAATAAGAAGGTAAATTAGTGCCTTATTTCTTGTCCAAACATTTTAACAATCTCCAGGTTTACAGTCCTATTGCTATTCTCTTCATTTTATCCATCTGCTTCTATTAAGTTCTTCTTGTCCCAAACCTTCAGTGCCCCTTTCCATGTACCTACAAGGTGAAAATTATATTATTTAACCTTGTTTGGAAGACCTCCTTGCTCACCCCCCACCATTTCACTGGTCTTCCTACATTGAGCAGCAATTCAGCATCCCTAAGTAAAAGCAGCTATTTGCCTTTGCTTTCTCTTAGGATGGATTTCCTAGAAAATATACTATGAGGTGAAAATTTGAAAGTAAGAAGTTCATTGGAGAATTCTCTGGAGGATATTTGTAAGGCAGTATATTAGCTATCTATTATGTAAAAAATTGTCCCCAAATTTTGCAGCTTAAACCAAACATATTTATTTTCTCACAGTTTACAGTGGTCAGAAATCCAAGAGTAGCTTAACTGTGTGGTTCTGACTCAGGGTCTCTCATAAGGATACATCAAACTGTCAGCCAAGGGACTCCACTCCTGGACTCCTCATTCCTAGACACATGGACCCCACAGTATCCACATGACAAGGCAGCTGGCTTCTCCCAGAAAAGTTGTTATACCAAGGAGAAGCTGAGGTTTACCCAAGACTAAAGCCAGCCATTCCACAAATTAATATAGGGAGTGACATTTCATCATACCTGCCAATAAGCTGTACACTAGAATCAGTCAGTAAGTCTAGCCCACACATAAGAGGGTAATTAAATGTAATCTCTTAAAAGAAAGGACATCAATAAATTTGTAAAACTATTTTAAGAGCCTCCACAGCATCATAGAGAAGCAGAAATGTGCAGAGGGAGAAACTTCACAATAAATTAATCTCAATAGTGACTCTGCTGACTCCAAAGGAGAACTTTAGATTTAGATATCTCATTATAAATGTCACAAATTAAGGTAAAAAGGCCAATCTTACTGTCTGCATCTCCTAGTCGTGGAGAAAGTTTATTCCCTGGAGGGGACCTAAATTTGGGGTGGTCAGAAGGCAATTTCTATGGGGAATTTAGCTGTGAGATATCACCAACCAATGCAACCAACAGGCGTGAGTGCCTTGGCTATGTGGAGGTATTTGGGGTCATATCATAGTGTCTACTAAATTCATTCTCCCTTTGAATTCATTTTTATATGATAAATTAACCCCAATTGGCAACAGCTACTCCAGAATCCTGGTTTATCTCTTCCTGGAGTAAAATTACAAGAGGAATGTTAGCACTGCAACATGAAGGTCTCAACACCACAAATGATGCTCATCGTCTTCCTTTTCAACTGCCTGTTGTATCCTCCATGCCCACCTGCACCCCCACCATCACACATGGTGGTCTAGGCACAAAGGTTGTAAGCCTCTGGTCATAATGTCCTTCTCAAGTCAGGGTTTTATACTTGTCCATTCACAGTCACAATTAGGAAGAGTAGTGATAAGAGATACTCTTTTTAACCACATAGGTGCCAAACATTTCTCTCCATGTATTATAGGAACCCTATCTCCTGTGGTGATAAAGGTCATTCACTCCTGCCATGGTGGTAACTCCTTTGTTTGATGTGAGGAGTCAGAAGTTCCTAGACAACAGCAGTACCTAACAGTATAATGGGACTCCTACTCTTTCCTGATGGAAGTTTCACCACTCAGAAGAACCATGAATTCAGAACCTACAGAACTTAGGGATGTAGGAAAAAGAAACACAAATACCCCAAATGAGTCATTTAAAATGGTAATAAGTGGAGCCACTCCTATATCTTTCCTCTGGTTTCCAGCACATGTATTCTACCCACTGGGCACCCTAGAAAGATAATTGATTTGGGGCGTATACTGCATCTTGGAAGATGGTGCCCTCTCATTATGGGTGTTGTCTCTAGGCTGGTGTTTCAGTTAAATTCCAGAAGACTCTATAAGGCTGACAGCTACTAGGTAGAATGATATGTGATAGGACCAGGGCATCTCATGGTCCTGGGCCCACCATTACAACTCTGTATTGTAGGCTCCTCTTGTTGAATGGCCATGTTGAGACTCCATGTTGTTGGGTCCACCCAAATCCTGCCATCCTTAACTATTCCATTTATGTGTTCACTGTGCCATGAGTGGAGATACTGGTCAACTTAAGAGTGACCAAGTCATTCTCTCTTCATGGCTGTTTTATACCTTGTGTACGGGGGTACTCTCAGTACAAAACAAAAATTTCACATTGTCTGATCCATTGATCCATTAGTATAACTTGACCCAGACTTTCTTGTCCTTGATTTCTGCTGTCTCCTCCCAGATTTATAACTAACCATGAAAATCATTTCTACTGCTTATGAGTTGTATTTAGTTTTATGTTGAGGCACTTATCATTCCACAGAAAGTAGACAATCAGAAGCATTGCCCAAATTTTTGTCCATTGGGAGGATTTCACCCTCACAGGTGTCCTTCAGGTCCACAGGTTCTACCATTTTCACCTCTGTCCTTTGGTGACATGGTAATCATACACATGTGCACACACACCACACCACACACATATCATAAACAAACATAGCACACATATACTACACGCACATATATACACATTATATACAAACCACAACCACACTACATAACACACACATATACACCACATACACACAGCACATGTATATATATACCACACACACACACACACACACATACATACACACAAGCCATAGGTATTAGATGAAGAAGAGGACCTGGTACAATAGTACTGAAGACATGGGATCTGAGTCACTTGCTCATTTAGGTTACTGACACCCCTGTTCCTGCTGGTGCCCAGTCCCATTTATATGGCTTCTTTATTAAAATGGAAAGTTACTGGTTCTACCCAACCTTATTATCTGATACCTTTGAAGGACATTTATACCCCACAGATAGGTGGTCCCATTATCAGGTGCTGTATTCCCACCAAAACCAGAAATGCAAGGAGCTATTTTTCATAGTATACTTCTCTGCTGAAGATGGCATGGCTTTGCCTCAGAACTCTAGGAATCTAAGAAGATTTTCTTAATAAGAGTCCCTAAAAATTTTATAAATATAGAATTTACACTCACCCTCTGAAACACATCTCTTACCAAGCTCTCCAGTGCACTTGCCAATCTTTGTTAATTTAGCAAGAAATACCATCAACATGGTGGAGAGCTGTGCCACAGGATATCTAGATGCTGATAATTTGATGATTTTCTATGGATCTCTGCCTCCCTTTTCATTAAGATATGCCTGTTGTCAGATTTTTATTGTTTTCCAGCTACAAGATATGAGAGTTCCTTTACAAAATGACAAGGAAGTTCTCGTTCACATTTTGTTTTAGATTGATGATTATTCACTCTTGACCTTTTATTGAAAGTTTCCAATGCATCATTTGTACTTAGTAAAAACCATCTAATTCCACAGTCATTGTAATGACTACATCCTCTTTCCTCTAAACTGGTTGACATGCTGTACCTGCCAGTGCATCTTGTACTGCAGAAATCTCACTGCAGATGACCAGTAATAAAATGTTAGTAATTGTACTATGACAGCATGACATGCTAGGGAGTATCAGTGTTCTACCCACCTCCAGTGATGAGGCTCTCATTGCCAAAAAGGTGTTGGTGACCTAGCTCCAAAACCTTATTGTAGATTCTGTTCCCTTGAACCACTTCTGGTACCAAGTCTCTTAGATCAGTTCCCTAGGAAACATATTCAGATGTAGACTTGCTTACATGTGTTTTATTTGGGAAGGGCCTCTGAGCACACCTGCCCAGAAGGAAAGAGAGGATTAGACCGAAGCAGGCATTGAATTGCGATTTGATTGAAACAAAAGCCTCAGCTGATCCTATCAAGAGTTTAGAAGTTGTGATGGTCCTTAACAGAAGTCTCAAATTGAGGCAAAATGAATGAACCTCTTTGAATGAAATCTCCCTCTCTACTGTCATTGGATACAAGTTACTTCTGAGAAGAGAGAATGACTTTGGCTAAAGCAGCTGGCTCCAACAGAGGACCATGCCTGTGGAGTTACTTGGTTCATCAGTACCTCTCAGCAACTGGGGAACACATGCCCCAGTCCTCAGAGGAAATCTCAGTAGTGCATCCCAGAACACTACACTCCCCCAGGGTAGGTGCCATTATTTCCACTTAGACCTTTTTACTAATTGGTCTGACTCCATTCATTGCCCTCTTCTATTTTACTAACAACAGCAAGAGAAACCCTTTAAAAATCAAGGCATATTATATTAATAAGTTGCTCAAAATCACCCAATGGCTTTATGTTTACATTACATTGTATTTATATATTATATTTGCAACATAGGTCAACTTCTAAATAAGATCTACAAAGTCTTACTGGATCTGGACCCACTTCTGTCTGATACTTCACTTTCTGTGCCACCTCCTTTAATGTATTCCAACCATTCCCATCCCCTTTTGGGCTCCTAATATGACAAAGTCTTTCCTGCCCTGAAGAACTTTCAGCTCTCTCTGAGTAAAATTATATTTTCCCTCATATCCTCCAATGATATGTTATACCTCAATGTTGGAGGTGAGCCTCAATCAAGGGTCAAAAGTTACCTCCTCAAAGAAGCCTGCCTTGACTACCCCACTCTCATTATCTCTATCACAGCACCTGTGCATTTTTATCACAATACTATTAGCATCTCAAATCTCCTTGTAGCTTTATCTGTATGCCTTTCTATTTTCAGAACTCTTCTGCTTACATGAGGATACAGACTTACAGAGAGATGTATCTTTTCCCCTACTCCAGCTTAGCACTTAGAACAAAGCCTGGCATTTAGTATCTTCAACAAATGTGTTAATTTGTAGGTAACTTTACTGACTCCTGGTAGCACACATTCCTGATTATTACTGCAACTGAAGTCACTTCTGATAGATGGAGAAGATACTGAGCCAATTATACTTGGTTTTCAAACTTACAACACGGGTTTTGCCTGTGTGGATTAACTACCTCTCTTCAGAGTGCCCAGTGGAATTCTGGGTGTCCTGGAATCTGTTGTGTTTATTTTATCCTTATTTATGTGATTCTTCTCCAAATCCAATCACAATTATTCTGGAAAATATATTCCACCTTTCCTCCTGGAAGTCATATTGTCCCTGCTCTTAGCTCATGAATTTTCAGTGAAATTGAATCCACTATGAATGAAGGCCATCTTGAAGTCACATATTTGAGAGCCACCAATAAATAGAGTCCACACTTAGGAAACTGCCATAAGAAATAGAGTAGAACCACATCTGATGGAATTGCTGTATCCTAGATCAGACTAGGCCCAAGAGTCATGCTTCCTTATTAGGTATAAACCTGTTTGGCTTGGGTGTTGCTGTTATGTGAATGAAGAGTTCTGATACATGTCCACCTTTTTTAGACAAGACACTGGCTTCAAGTAACAGTCACCAACTCAATTCACTTCAAGTGTTAACAATTAGAAAGGAAGAAATCTCATGGATATCTAGTCTCAAGGAATAAAGTTCAGAAAGACAGCATGAGTAGTTCTGGAAAGAGATTCAGGAGACTGCATGGTTTTACATGTCTTCAAGCTTCACTAGCAGACAATCATGAAAGAACAATAAAGGACGAACCTCAGGAAGAAGAGAATTGTAATCAGAAGGGATGAAAATAAATGGGAGGAAAAATGTTGCTGACCTTAAAAGTAAATCTGAGAAAATATGATCATAAAATTATAAGAATGGCTACACTGGGTGTTTAAGAGGAGAACAGAACTCAATTATGAAGCCCACTTCACATATGACATCAGGTGGAGATCAGTTACCACCTCTGAAGGTACTTGTCTTTTTTGAGAGGAAAATGAATATTGAACAAGCTTAGGTGTATTTTTTAAAACTAAGAGTAGTAACTAAACTATCAGAAATAAAATATATCAGCATTGTTTGCAACTGTAAAATACAGGAAGCAAATTGGTGTCCATCTATAGAGGAAATAATACAAATAATTGAGTATATAAACAAATGTTTTAATACTATAATAATTAAAATGTAAGCAAGTTATATTTAGTAAAATACACATTTTCAAAATGGAGTAAGTTAAAAAAGCAAATCGAAGAATCATATATGTAAAGTATGAAACCATTTATATATATAAATATGGAAACTCTTTATAAGAGTAACATATACCTGTTATGAATGGAGATTATATACATCTGTATATGAATATGAATATATACACATATACATAAAACATACACTTATGCATAAAATTTATACACACAAAATTTAGGGTAAGATGATATCTGTGGAGGAAGAGGGAAATAGGATTTTTGGAAAAAGTATATATTCAAAACCAGTATACAACATTTTTTATGTAATCATGGAATTATAAAATCCTCAGCCAAATCTAAAAATAAATATAGACAACATTCTCAGATTATAATGCAATATTAAGTGAAAAAGTTCACCCACCTGGAAATTAAAAACATTTTCTTAAATACACATAATTTTTGCATCAAAAAGAAATTTAAAATTTTAATTACTGAATATTTAGAAAAGTGGTAGGAAAATAATTGTAATCAATTATTTTAGATATAAATATAAACATATGAGTAGATAGATATCCAAACCTGTGAGGTACAGTTGAAGCAGTCCTCAGAGGATAATGTATAATCCTAAAATAATAAATTAGGAATTGTATTAAGCAGTTAGGAGAAAAACCCAACATAACACTAAGGAAATCAGAATGAAAGAATCGCTAAAATTAAAAGTAATTAATTAATAAGTTAGAAAACATACGAAGTAGATAAACTTAAAAGATGCTATTTTGAGAAAATAGAGAAATCATTAACTTATATATCTAGAAAAAAATGAGGAAGGATTAATGGTCAAAATAAGAACTAAAATAAATACAAATAAAAAGAAATTCAAGCACTAATAACAGACTGCTTTATTCAACTCTAAAAATGTTCAATGTAGGCATGTTCTAGTGGCGTAGTGGTTAGGTCTGCTACCTCAGGAGGAGTACTTCCGAAGACCCAGTTGGAAGGGGGTTAATGGGGGAACACAACCAATGTGAGCAACTAAATAAAAACAAAATAGAATGCTTCTTCTCTCTTTCTGCCTGGCTGTCTATTCATCTTCATTTTTGCCTGCACCTTTCCTTTAAAAAATTGTTTTTAATGTAGATGAAATTGATGCTTTTCTAGAAAATCTAGATGATCAAAAGTGACCCAATGGAGGAAAATCTAAATAGGCAAAATACTATGAAAGCAATTGAGAAATAGATCAAAGAACTAAGTCCTTTCAACAACAACAAAAAAGTTCAAGATTCTGGACTTTTCACAGAAGAATTCTATCAAGACATTAAGAAATGGCTGCCTCAATATATATTTAACCTATTTCAAATCACTGTAATAGAGGAAAAGTTCTAAATTCTGCTTACAAATAACAAATTATAAATAACAGTGATGCCAAATCCAGTGCTTCAATCCTAATTAGGATTTTAAGATATTACAAACACAAGCTGGGGGTGCATTTAGAAAGCAATAATATATGGATAAGTGGCTTTTACTCTAGGAGTTCAAGGATATTTCAGTATTAGGAGATATATTATTACATTTTACATTTCAAATTATTAAAAAATCAAGAGAAAAGTGTGACTATTTCTGATACTGAAAAGCATTTAATAAAATTCAACATCAATTCTAACAAGCAGCCTCCTAATTAAATAAAACTTGATAATTACATCTTTAATATTTTAATCTAGTGCATAGAAGCTTAGAAACATTATGTTTACTTGGGAAATAATAAAAATATGACAAAACACATATATCCATTATCTAAGTTCTATTATCTAAGTTCTGGAGGTCTGAGCCATTGCATTGAGACAAGAGAAAGAAGGTGCTTAAAAAATTGCACAGGAGGTGGCAAAATTATGAATTTTATAGTTTGTATACATGTAAAATCCAAGAAAATTAACTAGAAAATTATAGAATTAGAACATAGTAAGCTGCCTGGGCTCATTGACATACAAAAATCAATGCTTTGCCCTCCACATAAAACAACCACAAAGAAGTTAGGAGGAAGAAAATATCTTCTTAAAATACTAGTATACGTAGAGTATAAAAGAAATGTTTAGTGTATAGAAACAAACTTAACAGAACATTCACAACATTTATATGAAGAAAGCATTAAAATGTTACAGAAGAACATGCAAACATACATGCCCTGTTTTGGAAGAGAAAGGATCAGTAACATATTTCAATTATTTAAAAATATCCTAATAAGAAGTTTTTTAAAAAAGAATAGATTCTACATTTTTAAAACTTAGTCTAAATATCACATAAAATAAGCAAAAATAGCCAGAATAGGAATAAAGAAATTATTCCATTTAAATGTTAGTACATATTTTATTGATCGATTACCATGTAGAGTCACAGGGAGAATTGCCCCATCTCCTTGGGTTCTTCTTGAGCTGGGCTGGTGGAGAAAACAAACTCACATTAGACAGATTAGTAGGAGAAAAAACACATTAAAGTACATACTTATGGAGGATTTACATGACTATAAATTCTAGATCAAATAAGGCTGATGGTTTTTATTCTTGAGCTAATGAATGGATCAGAGACTGGAGGTTCAAGGAGTGGGCATCTCACAAGAATAGGAGTAGGTGACTCAGACAACAAAATCAGATGCTCTAGATTTTTGTCAGGTCATCAAATCGGTGTCTCTGATTTAAAGAAAAAAAGGTTTATTTCTGTAAGTGATACTAAATCTGGGTAATTTTCATTCTTTTAGGTAATGATAAATTTCTTTTAAAGTCTGCAAGACCTTGATTGATCTTAGCTCCACAAGCCAAGGTTTTGGAAAAAGTCTTCTGTGGACATGCTGGGGAGATCTATCCTTTTAGTGCTCTTGAATACAAGATCACAATGAGACAGAAAAAAGTTACAAGCAAACCCAAATTTTACTGATAGCAAGTAAATGACAACAATGATACTGTAAATCAGCGGAGAAAGGTGAACTATTCATAAATGGTGTAAAACAGCCTTCTGGGTAAAGATATATATTTACATCTCTGCCTGTTCTAAATAAACTGTGGAGAGATTTTTAAAAAATAATGTAGAAACAAAGTAAAAAAGCACTAAACTAAAATAAGAGAGGGTTCCCATGATTTTGAAGTAGGAAAAGTCCTTTTAAGCATAGAGAGAAAAAAGAAATGTCTTACATAAAAGTCTTTAGTCCATTTTAACTTCACCGTGTGCATGGTATGTGGTCTAGTTTTATTCATTTGCAAGTGGCTGTCCAGTTTTCCCAATTTCATTTATTGAAGAGACTTTTCTCAATGTCTGCATGTCAGCCTAAAAACATTTATCGATTTCAACTCTAATAATTACGGTAAGTCTAGCAAGGGGTTCACAGCACCAGAACCTGCCTTCTGGAATTATGCTTAGTGAAATAAATCAGATAAGAAATGAATTCCCTCATATGTGGAAGATAAATAAGCAAAAAAAAAAAAAAAAAAAAAGAACAAATGAAACAAACAAAAAACCGAACTCTTAGATTACAAGAACAGATTGGTGGTTACCAGAGAGAAAAAGGGATGGTGGTGCGAGTACCACAGGTAAAAGGGGTCAGTTGTATGGTGCTGGGTGGTGGTCATGAAGTGGTGTATACGGATGTAGAATTACCATGTCTAAAACACATATAATGGTATAAACCAATGTTACTTCAACAACATCTTTTTCAAAAAGAAAAGAAAACAGAAAGAGAGGAAGTGAGTATTACAGGAAGGGGATAGGAACAGATGGAGGGAGAGAATGAAGCGAGAGAAACTACATAAAAATCCTAATTTCAGGATCACAATTTTTTAAAGTCAAAATGCTAATAATAATCTATGAAAAGATGTGTAGCCCTTAGCTCTAGTATGTCTATTTTCTTTATATACAAAGATCCTACAAACAAATTGATAAAGAAGCAACCTATAGAAAAAAAATCAAGGCACATGAGAAATGTTAAGAAATCTCAAAGCCCCTTAATCACTTGAAATGATATTCAAACTCATTCACAGTAAGAGAAATACAAATTAACCTACAATGAAATTTTACTTTCTCATTTACAAAAGCGATAAAATTAATAATTTGGCAAATGGTCTAAGTAAAGTTTGAATAACCAGATCTGTTAGTGGGCATGCAAATGAGTGTAGTATCTGTTGAGACATGTTGGCTCTGTCTACTGATACCAAATGATATGTGCCTATTGAGTCAGAAAACTGACGTGCAAAATTTGCCTTTAGATATTTTCAGATAAGCAAGACTGCATATGTACAAAGATGTTAATTGCAACAGTGCTTGCTATCATAGAAAAAAAGTTAAATTTTTATCAGTGTAGGCAGATTCATGAAATAATAGTTGAGCTGCATAATGAACATTTATGCCAGTATTGCAGAGAATAAACTAGGACACTATATAATGATGTAATAGAATCTCCCAGGTATTATCAACTGACAAAAAGCAATATGCATGATGTATATCATTCAGAGAAAACAAAGCATGTACATATGTATATAATATGTGTGTATAAAGTTTATCTGGAAAAATACACATGCCACTAATGCACAGTTGTTGTCTCTGCAGAAGAAAACCAGGCAGGGTGGGGAAATAGCTTTATTTTTCCTCTGTACAACAATCTGCAATTTTTATTTGCTTTGTGTTACCTACTCAGAATATTTTTAATTAAAAAAAATAAAAACAAATTAAATTCAAACTTATTTCACTGAGCGGTTTTCTAAGAATGTGGCTGCTGGTGTCAAGCATAAGGCGGAGGGTGAGAACAAGTTAATACTGCTCTTCTCCGCCAGGCTAGACAAATGTTTTATAAAGACAACACATCTCAAGCTGAGAAGACCCTTTTGTTTACTTGTTTCTGAACTGAAAATGATGTCTTCAATTATCACCCTAACTGTAAACACCATCAGCTGTTCTAAAAATATTTTCGGAGTAAATGCCACTTGTATCTTCTGGCAGTTACCCAAAGCACTTTTTAAAGCAGCTGGGAATCTTGTTAGCAAGTCTCTGGATTAGGGAGCACAGAAGAAAACAGCAAAGAAAATAGGGGGCTTGAATTCTGGAAATAGCACAAAGGAGAGAAATCAGTTAATGAACAAGGCTGTACTTTTTCCCCCTGTAACCAGTGTGTTCTTACCGAGCATTGTAATAGGTTAGAAAAATGCCACACACTCCAAGGGCTTCACTGATTGATACAAGCAGTGTTGTCTTCAAGGAATAGGTGGGTAAGATAAGGACAGAAGTAACTATAATATGATGTAGAAAAAGAGACAATTATATTACATGTTTTTCAATATGACAAAGGAAAATCTTTTGGAAAGCAAAGGAGAATTGAAATAAGCAATAATCCCGATTCCTGAATCCAATGCTCCATGGCAATCTGTGTCTAACATTTCAAGAAAAGTAGCAGTGCAACTAAAGAAACGGAAAAGTCAGTCCAGAATTTACCACAATGTACAGAAGACAAACAGGTGAGCTGCTGGTTTTCTCAGTTTCCCTTGTTCAATGCTCTGTTTTATGTTACAAGTCTCCTTCCACCTTAAAGATCAAAAGCTTTAAATGCCCACATCATTGGTCCCAGGAGCCATCTTAAGAATGAGCTTGTCATTAAAACCGTTTTTCCACTCTTTCAACCCAAACTGACTGCTCCTTCTTCTATCCACTGCTAATACTGAAGGGCATGCATGAGCACTCAATCAGATTCTACTTTTGTATGAGCTCTCATCTTTGGGATTAGAAAATGTTCAATGAAAGAGATAATTTTACGGCTCATGTGAATTGAAAAATTACTCAGTAGAAAATTAAAATCAACTTTAATTTGAATTAAATAGACCACCCAAAATATAAAATTGCACATTTTCTTTAAGATATTTAAGACTGAAAACAGCACATTTAATGAGGACGTTATAAAAAGTGAGACTCTGACGGTGGCTGAGGTGGGTATGAGATGTGAGATTTCTCATGGTTTCCAAATTCTGATGATGATTTGAAAACCTGTAGCTCCTATTACTTCAGATGGGCCATTTGCTCCTAAAGACAAAATACCCACTCATATGACTGACTTCCTGGAGTACCAGGCGCTTTGCTAACTGCTTTTCCTTAGGTCCCCTTAACTGTAAATGACTAAGTTTTAGGGTAAAATATACCCAAATAAATGTTTGTTACAATATTATTCTTGACATAATTTAATGTGACTGTTTCTTAACTTTGGCATAAATATACTAATTTGGCTTAGATAGGATAGATGAATTGAAACACAATATGGTTAAATTCTAGGCATACCTGTTCGCCTCTGTTTTACAGATAGGGTTATTATCTCTAAAATAGCATGGATCTTAAAGTCACATGAAGAATCTGCCTTGCTGCTTTTTATATTTGCAGTAATGTTGGAATTTGTAATTTAATAGAATTTTATCTCAAAATTAGTTTTCTTATGCTGATTAGCTAAGTATCTGCCCTATTTATGGGGTGGCAGGATAATGAAGGGTAGAAACCTCAGATGATTGTTCAAATAATTAAAAAGTAGCTTAAAATATAAACTATCTTTCTTTATGTACAAAACATCTTTCATTCACATAAAAGGTCCTACTAAAAAATCTCTAAAGAGAAAAAGAAATCTCTGCACCTCTACTATTACCTTTGTTACTCAAAAATAAATGCTATTTTAAAATTAAACAGATGTCTATGTGTATCATGCAGAGTGTGATGTTTCCTTTACACATACTAGAGAAACTTTCAGGAATCTCATTTTAGAACGAAAAACAGTAGAAATATTTTGACCATAGTACACAATGGCTCTGAGTGACACCTAAACAGCCTTCATCTTTTCTTAGGCTACCTAGGAGATTCGATAAGGCAGGTGTGTTTTGTGGAGGCTGTATTTTTTCTATCCTGGTTTCTTTGCCCTGCTTCCAAAAGGAAGGCATTTATGTTCAGTTAGTGAGACACAATTAAAATGTTAGAGATCTTATAAAAATGAGTGCATCTTTGGATTAATGAGGAGGAGGGGGAGGAAGAAGAAAAAGAGAAGATAGGAAGGAGAAGAGGGAGGTAGGGAGGGAGGAAAGAGGGAGGGAAGGAAGGAAAGAAAGAAAGAAGGAAGGTTTATTCAATCTGGGAACCACTCTTCTCTCTCACAGATAAGATATTAGATAAGATAAGATATCTAGTACACAGATTTTGTTACAAGTAGAAGCCTATCTAAGCTAGAAATCTTCAGTCATCAAAGGACTTTTGATTTCTTGGCGTTTCCAGTAAAACGAAAAATATGGTTTAATGATATCCATTTAAATTTAAGTCTTTGGTTTGAATACAAGTCTTTGAATTTAATTTTTCTATCTAATTTTCAGAATAGGATCCCAGTGTTCTCGGGCTGGAAATGAATCAGGTCAGCACAGGGTCATCTTTCCCTGAAAAATAAAACTTAAAGAGTTTTCCTGGAATAGATATTGGAAAAGAACCAAAGATAAAAAAAGTATTATTTTCAGTGTTGATACACTTAAGAATATGAATATTTTTAAGATATTTCACAAGCACAAACTCTCTTTAAGTGTGTAACATCCTTAACAATGCCAGTTGTTCCAATACCTTCTTGGACACGTGTCTGGAAGACCCTCTGTGGGTCCTATGCAGGAGAGAGGTGACTGATGAGGAGAGGCCCTTCTCTCAGGCGGTCACAGCCCACAGGGAAAGCTGATAAGTCAGCAAACATGTTTAAATGGCATAATTAATTAACTAATATACTTACTAAAGGTAAGAGTGAATGATTCCCAGGAAGAAGCAGGTCAAGCTCACATCCTAGAGGCACTGTGGAAGATTGCCACAGAACGAGAGCCTTTCTCCTGAGTCTCCATGTGAGTGGAGGAATTATGGAGATGTGTAATCATTTATTCATTCACATACTCATTCAACAAATAATGTTCTCTCTGGGCCAGGCACTATGGTTGCAAAAGATGCAGTGACAACCACAGGGAATCACACCCTTCACTGGTGACTTGTGTGCTAGTGAGAAGAGACAAAAAATAAACAAGCAGATACGGTTTCTGCCAGTGACCAGAGTTCTCTAGAAAACACAGCAGGGCAGGGGCTAAGTATTTGCCTTGTGGCACTAGTTGTTTAGTCCACTGTGCATAGTCCACATATATCCTAAGGTCCTGGGTTTAAGATGGGACCAAGAAACAGCAAAGATTAACAACTAAATAAAATAAAATAAAATAAAATGCTTCTTCCTCCTCTGTTTTCCTATCTGCCTGCCTACTCATCTTCATTCCTACCTGTGCCTTTCCTCTTATAATTTAAGAAAAAAGAGTGCATCACAGGGTATTAGATGGTGTTTCAGAGGAAAAGACATTTGGGGAGAGGACTGCATGGGGAGAGGCAGCAGGTCGTATGGACTTCTAGGTTGCAGTAGGAGGCTGGGTTTTAGTACAAGTGAAATGGAAAATGAGGATTTTCAGATCCATGAATGACATGAATGGATTCATTTTCTGAAAAATTACTCAGATGATGTAGGTGGGGCAGGAGGAAGCAGGAGAATTGAATAGGAACCTGCCCTAACTATGCAGGCTGGAGACTCAGCTGAGGTTGGGAGGAGGCTGGTGCCTGCAGGGAAGGTGAGACTCAGCTCTTGGGACATGCTTTGCAGGGAGAGCACTGAATGTGAAGAGCAGGAAACTAGGAGGACACTTAGGGGCTTCTAAGTGTGGAGCTGAGCAAATGGATGATGTCATTGATACAGAAGATGGAGAGAAAGACTAGAGGATGAATCAATTTAGAGCTGAAAGTACCTATTAGATGCCTAAGTATCCACTCTATTCATTCTGAAATAAGTACCTATTTTGTGATAGATACTTTGCTCTAAGAACTGGAAACTTGCCAAAATTTTACGTTAAGAACAAAACTGGAAATAGTGGGTGACATGGAAACCATGAATAAGAAATGTGATTGATGCAAGAATGAAAAAGGATATTAAGAGAGGTGTAAGCCAGGAGAGGGATCAGAGCAAGATGTTGGAAACCCCACTGAACTCTATTTTTTTGTTCATCTGGAAAAACATATTTTTATTATTTTTTTAAAATAATAATTTGAGGATTTTTTTTGTTTACAATGCTATATTCCTTTTAAGATATTGAAATTGCATCTTAGTCTATGAGTATTTGACACCTCACAATAGTTTTAATAACTGCTGTTATTCTCTTTGTCTTCTTAAGTGGGTTGGGTGTAGTTATATTTTAATTAGTTTCCTTTTTTGTTTTCTTCTGTGCTTTTTCACTGGAGATGTATTTTGAGATCATCCTGAAGTTAGCATTAAAAATTTAATGTTGATTTTCTATTTTTATTTGAAAACAGATTAATGTTATACTCATTATAAGCATCCACATTTTTATTCTCCTCTGCTCCTCCCCATTTTTTATATTTGCTGCCTTACTGTTTTTAATTGGGATTTCTTTACACTTTACAGAGTACCCTTTAGCATTTTTTGTAGAGCTGGTTTTGTTGGTGATGAATTCCTTTAACTTTTGCTCATTGGAAAAGCTTTTCATCATTCCTTCAGTTTTGAATGATAATCTCTCAGTATCCTAGGTTGAAAATCCTTTACTTTCAGCACTTTGAATATATCATGCCATTGCCTTCTTGCCTTTAGTGTTTCAGCTGAGAAATTCACTGACAAATGTATTGGGGACTCCTTTGTATGTGACTCATTTTTCTCTAGCTGCTTTTAAGATTCTTTCTTTATCTCATATTTTTGACATTTTGATGACAATGTGTCTAGGAGTAGGTCTGTCTGGGTTTCATTTATTAGGAACTCTTTGAGCTTCCTGAGTCTGGAGGCTTATTTCATTCCTCAGGTTAGGGAAGTTCTCAGCTATTATTTCTTCAAATACAGGTTTTGCTCCCTGTTCTCTAACTTCTTCTTCTGGGACCCCTATGATGTAAATTTGTTCTTTTTGACATTTTCCCATACGTTGCAAATGCTTTCTTCATTTCTTTTCAATCTTTTCTCTCTTTGCTGGTCTTCCTCAGTGCATTCCCCTGCTATAATCTCTAGTTCACTGAATTCATTGGAGGCTTCATTCCATCCTACTCTTGAGTCCCTCTATTCAGTTCTTTAATTTAGTTATCATGTTCTTCTTTGATATCATGATTAATTCCTTCTCTTTCTTTTTTTGTTGTTCTCTTTTACTTCCTCTATTGTTTTCTTAATTTCCATGAATATATTTATCACTGTTTCCATAAATTCTTCCTTAGGTAGTTTGCACATGTCTGTCATATTCAGATCTTCTCCTGGGGTTTCCTTGGGCAGGGGGCTCCTGCTCAGACCACTGGGGTGCTAATCCTCTTTCTGCCTTGTAACAAGACCCTCTTCCCCCCACTCTGTGTCCAAGTCCTGCTTGGCGGGATCCCTCAGAGCAACTCCTGGGAGACTCGGTTTTGCCAGCAGTTCTGCCCCCTCTGCTGCTCCTTCCCCCCTGAGGTTAGAAGTCCCCAGTCTATAATACAGCTCTGAATTCTGACACCTTCACCTACCCTTGTGGTGGTGAACACTGTCACTGTGTCTGCAGCCCTTAGTCCATCCCTTCCATGACATGCGTGTCTAATGAGTAGGTGATTTCTCGTTGTTCTGTGGAAAGAGTATCCAACACATTCTATGAGGCCACCATCTTGACTGCTTTCCTGTGCACTCTATTTTGAAGGCAGTGGAGAGCTGCCAGATGTTTGGGGTAGAATAATAGCACATAAACAGTGTCAGTTTTAGGATAATAATTGTGATGAAAATGTAGATAGCTGGATTTGGGGAAAGGATAAGTTGGAGTCAGAAAGTTTTGCAGTGGCTTGGGACAGATGTAAATTAAAGATGAACAGAGGTCTTATGGATAGAAAAAAAAGGAAGATGGCTCACCAAAGATTAGGAGATTCTAACAGGAAGTTTCTTGTAAGTTTCTACTAAATGATATTGCATCAAAACTAAAGGCAGAAATCCATCCAGATGCTCATTAACATCTGAACAAATAGAATTGAAAAGCAAACTGTGGCATAGTAAACAGTGACTGCACCACAGAACAACATAAGGATCACATGGCTACATGTGCCAGTGATTTAAACAGTCAATGGAACATGATGTTGAGTGAAAAAAAGTCAAACACTAAGGAACACTAACTTTAAAATTCCACTTGGGTAAAGTCCAAAAGCAAATGAGACCAATACATGGGGTCAGAAGTCAGGAGCATAGGGGGCTTTGGCATTGGGATAGTAGTTGGGAGAGGACACATGGTCTTTTCCAGGTAATAAAATTATTTCTTTGTCTGGGATCCATTTGAATAGGCACATTCAGTAACACTACTTCAATACCCCTTGTCAGAGATTCTAAAACAGCCTTAATGATCAATGATCTTAACATGATTATTTTCTTTTTCTCAAAAATTTTACATTCGAACAATAATTTAAAGTATAATTTTCATCCTTGAAGAGGACTTTTATTCTTTTCAACAGATTCAACCTTATCAACAGATTCAACCTTATCAACAGATTGAAGGTGTCACATTGCAGAGGACTAAGAGATCTAAGAGGAAGCCTGTTTGCAGGGTTCCAGTTGGAGCTATAGGCACCATTCCTACCTCCATGTCTTAAGAAATTAAATTTCTGGGATGTTGAGAAGTCTGGGACAGACCTATAAAAGTGATAAAGAAATAATGCTGTGTTAACTTCAGCAAATGGTATAGGAAGTATCAGTAAAGTAACAATCTTTATGTTTTTACAAAAACAACTATAAACATATAAACTGATCAAGACACATGGAATTAACATTTTTTGTCTCTTTTAATTGGTTCAATCTTGTTTCTTACCATAAATAGTGAATTTGCACCCATCCCACAAAGATGAGGTCTCCCATTGCCTAGAATCATTACTCTTTCTGCCATATATTCATTTTTCCAAGATTACTTCAATGATTATGTCACAACTTTATCAACATACTTCAAAGATATCTAACATATTTTCATTGTATCTAATTATAATATTTTCCTCAAGTGTCAGAATTTGATAGAAACAATCTCGTCCTCCCCTTGCCTGCCCAACTTCTTAGTTCACAGATATCTGAGAATGCACATGTATAATGAACTCACACATTTGGTGACCCTCTGTTGACATTCTGACCACAGCCTGAGTCCTCTCTTTACTATGGAAAGATAAGTAACCCTTCAGAGCTGCAGGGAATGGAAACCAGGCGGAGGACCTGCCCCTGTGGTATGCCCTAAGAGCAATCTGTAGAGATTTTGAAAGTAAAACTAAAATGGACTGAAAGTTAATTTCCTTTTGTTTTTCCTTTTGTTCCTTTTGTTTTCCTTTTGTTCATGACTATGTGCTATCTTATGCCAAGCAGCGATTATAAACAATGTCAGCAATGCAACACTCTTCACCCCCAAAAATCTTTTTTGGTCTAAGTTCTAAGCAATTGTTACCATTATTATTGGGTTGGGGCATATACTTATAGATTTCAAATACAGCAATTTTTATACTTTAATATATTATATTCTACTTGGAAGCTAATGACAAGAACTCGAGTTGTAACTTCAATTCCATCACACCAGGGCTTTGCTATAGACATTTGCTTTGGAAGTGAGTTCACAGAGTCAGAGAGGCATGAGAACTTGTTTTGGCCGAATGCCTGAGCATAGAAGGTAGACACATGCCTGCCTGGAAAAGAACAGGTTCAAAGAAACAAGGGTTGTACAATAATGGCCAAGACAAAAACAAAATTCCAGTTACTTCAATTCTTATAGGTAACTACTTGAAATTTCTACTTTAGCTTGAAATTTAAAACCATAAAGGAGTACACAGATAAGAAGGTATAATTTTGTTGATAGGGCGGATTTTAGTTCATGCATTTAGGTAGTTACCTGGCTTTGAAAATTCTTTTTAGAATTAACTTGTACTTTTGCAGATGGTTACTCGACAGGACGCACTTTCAGGTCATTCCCCACAGACACAGAAAAACAAAAAGTCACCCATTTTCCTGAGACAAACACCGAGAATCAATTGCCACTTCCTCTGGAGATGGATTAGCTATGACTAAGAGTGAGTGAGGTCACCTGGCGGGGTCCTCATCTCAGCTGCAGATATGCATTCGGAATGGAGCTCAGGAGTCTGTAGATGTGCAGCTGGGCAGAGGTTAGATATTTCAGGACCAGCCACAGAGGCAGTGAGAAGCAGGTCCAATGAGCCTGAGACAAAGAGCTATGGATGACGACCTGGGAGGGGGTGAAAGGAGAACCAGCACACCTGGAGCTGAGCTGGATGCAGTGTGGTGAATTTGCACTGGGTGTGGCCATAATCAGAAATCAGCCAAAGAAATTCCAAACTCAAAACCCTCCCATAACCATTTCATGCTAGAGCCTGGAGTCCACAGAGCAAGTATCCAGTCCACCACACAACCACCCATCAGAAATGCCACCCACCAAAAATCCCATCCCCAGGATTTGCAGTGAGAAGACATTCCCAAACCTCAATGCTACTGGCTAGTGCCACCTTGTGGGTAAAGATGAAACTGCAGCCTGATTGCCAACCCTGGGCAAGACAAATCTATGCAATGCCAGGGAAACCCTCAGAAAATAAACAAAATGCTGAATAGAGCAAAGGCACAGAGAAATATATGTGAAACAATGAATCCAATCAAAAACCCAGGGGAAAATCCTAATACAGCAGAGGTATGTAAATTACCAGAATAGGAATTTAGGGTAACAGTGATTAACATACTCATGGGAAAATGAGAATGTCTGGAAGCAAAGAAAAGAATTAAAGGAAGACATCAAACAAGTAAGAGAAATGATGGCTGAATTAAGGAAACTAATGGAGGAACTCAAAATAGGATGGATAAAGTTTCAGTAGAATCAGTGATCATGAGGATAGGACAGAAGAACTCAATCAAGCAAACCAGAAAAGAGATAAAAAAAATTCAAAGAACTGAAGATAGTATTTGAGACCTCTGGGATAACATCAAAGAGAACAACATTTATATCATAGGGGTCCCAGAGGAGGAGAGAAAAAAGGGGGCAGAAACCATATTTAAAGAAATAATAGATGAGAACTTCACCAATTTGAAGAATGAACCAAGTCTCCATATCCAGGAAGCTCAAATAATTCCTAATAAAAGAAACACAAACAGAAATACACCTAGACAAATAGTCATCAAAATGTCAGAAATAAAAGATAAAGACTAGTAAAAGCAGTCAGAGAAAAACATACATACAGAGGAGCCCCCATAAGGTTGTCAGGTGGCCTCGCAAATGAAACTCTATGGGCCAGAAGCGAAGGGTACAATATAGTCAAATTGCTGAAAGAAAAGGATTTTCAACCCAGGAAGCTATATCCTGCACAATTATCATTCAGTAATGAAGGAATGCAAAAAGCTTTTCTGACAAGCAAAGAAACAACACATAAGGAAAACAGTATGACAGAAAATATTAAAAGTGGGGAGGAAGAGAAGAGAACAAAACTGTGGATAGTTAAAAAATGAGTGGAAGACTATTTTGCTTTCAAATAAAATTAGGTAGTAAAAATACAACTGTGAATGCTAACTTCAGAGTAACCTCAAAATGCCAAGCCCCAGGGAGAAAGTGGGGAAGAAAACAAAAGGCAAAATCAATCAGAACATAACTGCACTCATCCAACCTAAAAAAGAGAAAGAGAACAAAGTCATAAACTGGAGAAACATACAAAAGACAAGTTATAAAATGACATAAAGTTCCTATATATCAATAATTGCCCTAAATGTTAATGGACTGAACTTACCAAAAGACGCAGAGTGGCTGAATGGATTAAAAAGCATAACCCCACCTTCAGCTGCATTCAGGAAACTCACCTTCTTCCAAAAGATAAAGTAAGGTTCAAATGGCTTCAGTGGCTGGAAGACAATCATAGAGTCGAATGGCAACCACAAAAGAGCAGGAACAGCTACACTCACATTAGATAAAACAGAGTTCCATCTAAAAAGCATAACAAAAGAAAGAGATGGACACTCTGTAATAACTAAAGGATCAATCAAGCAGGAAGACATAATGCTTATTAACATATATGCACCAAATGAAGGAGCATCAAAATATATCAAGCAAATATTATTGGAACTGAAGAGAGATATTGACAGCAGCACAATAATAGTGAGGTACTTCAACACCCCACTTACAACAATGGACAGATCACCCGGGAAGAAAATTAACAGGGAAACAACCACTTTAAATGACCATCTGGAACAGATAGGGATAATAGACATATCCCATTCACTTCACCCAGTGACTACAGATTTCACTTTCTTCTCAAGTGCTCATGGAACATTCTCAGTGATAGTCATATGATGGGGTACAAAACATCTCTCAACAAATTTACAAAGATTGACGTCATACCAAGCATCTTCTCTGACCACAATGACCCCAAACTGGAAATCAACCACAAAAACAAAACAAAACTGGAAGACCCCAAATCAATAGGAAACTGAATAATATGCTCCTGAAGGACTCTTGGGAAAAAGAAGAAATGAAAGACAAACTTAAAAAATACTTAGAGACAAATTACAAAGAAGACACGAGTTACCAGAATCTATGGGATGCAGCAAAAGCAGTACTAAGGGGGAAAATTCATCACAAACCAGGTCTAACTCAAGAAACAAGAAAAATCACAAATAAATAACCCTACATTTAAAACAACTAGAGAAAGAAGAACAATTAAAGCCAAAACTTGGCAGAATAAAGGAAATAATAAAAATTTGAGCAGAAATAAACAAAACAAAACAAAAATACATTCCAGAAGATGAATGAAACCAAAATCTGGTTCTTTGAAAAAAATAAACAAAATTGACAAACCATCACAAAGGAAAAAAAAGGGAGAAAACTCTCATAACTAGAATCATAAGTGAAAGGGGAGAAGTTACAGTTGATACCACAGAAATTCAAAACATCATAAGGGACTACTATGAACAGCTCTACATCACCAAAATGGACAACCTTTAGGACATGGACAGATTTCTAGAAAGGTATGGTCTACAAAGACTAAACCTGGAAGAACTGGAAAACCTGAACAGGACAATCAGAAGCAAAGAAATTGTAGAAGTAATCAAGTGTCTCTCCCCAAATAAAAGCCCAGGACCAGATGGCTTCTCTAATGAGTTCTACCAAACCATCAGAGAAGAATTAACACCTATTCTTCTCCAGCTCTTCCAAAATACTGAAGAACAGGGAACACTCCGAAATACTTTTTATGAGGCTAACATTACACTGATACTGAAAGAGGACAGAGATGTCACCAAAAAGAAAATTACAGACCAATAACTCTAATGAACACAGATGCAAAAATTCTGAACAAAATATTAGCAAACTGCATTCCACGATGCATCAAAAAGACTATCCATCATGACCAAGTGAGATTCATCCTAGGGATGCAAGAATGGTTCAATCTATGTAAATCTCTCAATGTCATACAGCATATCAAACAACAGCAAAGACAAAAACCACATGATCATATCAATAGATGCCGAGAGAGCTTTTAACAAGATCCAACATCCATTTATTATAAAACCTTCCATAAAATGGAAATAGAAGGTTCATACCTCAACATAATAAAGGCCATATATTTCATATATATGAAAAACCCACAGCAATATCATAGTCAATGGCAAAAAATTGAAAGCATTTCCTTGAGGTCAGGAAAAAGGCAAGGCTGTCCACTCTCATCATTGCCATTTGATATTGTACTGGAGATCATAGCCAGTGCAATTAGGCAAGAAAAGAAAATATAAAGAATCCAAATTGGAAAGGAGAAAGTAAAACTTTCATTATTTGCAGATGACTTGATTTTATATATTGAAAATCCCAAAAACTCTATCAAAAAACTTCTAGAACTCATCAATGAATACAATAATTGGTTTTGCAGTCTACAAAATCAATGCACAAAAATCTGCTGCATTCTTATACACAAACAACACCATAGAAAAAATAAAATCATAAAAATCACACCACTTAAAATAGAAGTTAAACAAATGAAATACCTGGGCATATACCTAAAAAAGAAGTAAAAGATCTTTACAGTGAAAACTACAGGTCCTTCTTAAAAGAAACAGTAGGACACAAAGAATGGAAAGAGAACCTCTACTTGTGGTTGGTAAGATGTGGTACATATACACAATGGAATACTACACAGACCCTAGAAGAGATGAAACCCTGTCATATGAATAAACATGGATGGAACAGAGGGGATTATGCTAAGTGAAACAAGTCAAAAGAAAAAAAATAGATACCAGATGGCCTCACTCAGGTGAAATGTGAATAGACAAAACAAAGGAATAGATGAAAAATAACCAACTATGAAACATTTGCAACAGAACTGAGGTTACCAAAAGGGAATGGAGCAGGCGAGGGAAAATGGTGGTGGAGCCCACTGGACAATGGGGAAGAACATTTGGTGATTTGGGAGGGCATGGTTTGTTGAAATATGTCTCAGAAATGGGGTACTTGTACATAGGAAATTATTTTAATATGTAGGATAATCACTACAATAAAAAGAAATTAAAAAAATTTTAATTGCACTTTTGTTCTTTCACTGGTAGGTGTTTTAACACTAAAGACTGAATCTAGAAATAGTAAGGGACTAAATCAATATAGTAACTTTTAAAATCAGAATAAAAATTTAAATAATTATTACATAGCTATTGTTGAAAATAATTTTGTTGTGTAAGTGAAGGGAGATGTTTAAAAATGTTTGCCAGTATCGATATTCCTCAAAAAGAAAAAAGATAGAACTAGCATTTGATCCAGCAATCCCACTCTTAGGCGTATACTCAGATAATACAAATCTCTAATCAGAATAAATATTCACACCCCTGGGTTAACAGCAGCACAGTTCACAATAGCCAAGACATGGAAATAACTTAAATGCCCATCTTCAACAGATGACTGGATAAAGAAGCTGCAGTATGTATGTTCAATGGACATCTATAATGTTGTTAACAAAAGATGAAATCATGCCCTTTACAACAATCTGGATGGAACTAGAAGGGATCATGTTAAATTAATTCATTCAGAAAGTAAAAGAGAAATATGTGGAATATAATGAAATGAAACAAATGAACAGACAAACTCCAACAAAATTCACTGGACACAAGACTGTGGCTACCATGGAGGTAAGCATGGAGAGAGAAGGAGGGAGGGAATAAGATCATGGTGAAGGCACTAGAACTTTGGTGGCAGTTGCACTGTGAAATACTCACAAACTGAGATGCAATTTTAATATCCTAAAATGAATATAGCATTATACACCAAAAATATAATAAAATAAATTTTAAAAAATGTTTTACTCCAAATCTAAATATTCTAATTATGCCACTGGCTTACTTAAGGCACGCATGAGACAAAAGAGAGTTTCTGTTGTACTTTTGGAAATAAAACAAGTTGAGAAATCATCCAATTAAAAATATATGACTGTATGTGAGATGAACAGTAAATATTATGTGACATGGCTTTAAAATATACTATAGCCTTGACTGGTGAATGGAACAAGACGGGCTACTTACTGGAGGCAAACTGTAGGCACACATGATGTTTATGTGTGTACATGCATGTGTGTGCACAAATGCATCTTTATTTGAACCCATCTTTCTGTTTGCACACAGATGGGATGAAGAGCTCAAACTAGATCAAACTACATCAAACTAGATCAATGCCTACTCCGCCCCAACCCCACATTTTACATAGGCAAAAACAGGGACGAGGAGTCAGAATATCCAGAATTCTAGTCCCAACACCTCCATACCTACTGGCCATGTGACTTCGAAAAAGTCAAGCAAGTCTCCATCTAATAATCACCAGTTCGACAGCCTTTTAAATAATTAATGATGCAATTGGGTCCTAAAGAGATGTGGTATCATTTCCAACTTGCAGCAAATCTAGAACCAGGTATTCTAATTTCATAGTCTGAAAATATTACCAGACCATAAGTAGCAGTCCCTAAAAGCAAAAACTACAAAAACAATTTATTTGGGAGAAGATCCCTGGGAGCACTGGTAAGAGAATTGGAAAATGAAGCAGAAAGGAGAAAGAAAGAAATGAATGCAGGAGAGTTTTTTTGATAAAAAGCTTACTGTGATGAGAAACTGGGGCTCCATCACGCCGGAGACCTGTTAATGTAAAAAACCCTTAGAGTTTTCGCATCTGAGGGGTAAGGAGTTGGCATATTTATCCTCTTTCTCCTACCCATCATTGACTGAGGGCCACTTAGGCAAACTTTGAGTACCCAGGGCTTCCAGATTGGGTTGAGAAAAATTCCTGTGACAGAAAAATTTCTTAGAAGGAGGGTTACATATGACTGCAGTAAAAGGCCATCTGAGTGTGCAGAAATGTTCTTATTCAGAGCTTAACAATAGCATATAATGAGAAACTTGTATTTGAGGTGTCCCTAGCACTTACAACTCATGTGTAAGTCTATATACTAGAATAAAGATTATCACAAATTATTTGCTATTCCTCCTATTAAGAGGTCAACTCTCATTCTCCTCCCTTTGAATCTGGCTGTCCTTAGTAAGTTGATCAACCTAAAATAGAATACGGTGGAACTGGTGTACTGGAATGTAAAAGCTAAACTTCCGCTATGGATGCTTTCAGTACCAACTCATATGACTAGCGTGCTCTCTCCAGAAGCACTGAATCACTATGAAAGAAATCTGACTACATTGAGAGCCCTTTGGGAACATGCCAAGCACAGATATTCCATTTCAGATTCTCAGAGGAATGCAGTAGTCCGTCACCTCAGTCAAGAATGAATGCATGAACCAATCAGCAACCCATTGTTCCTTAGGGCAGTGGTTGGTGGGAAAAACATGATTCATGGATCAGCATCCTGGAAAAGGCCATAGTTGGCATCTCTTCCATCCTTAGTATAGGAAAGCCTCAAACATTTGAAATTTCAAGTTCAAGAAATACTAATCCAGTTTTTAATTCAACTCAATGGTCAGTTATTGAAGTCTGCTCTGTATAAGATGTACATAATGATATGAAGATGACACAATCAGAACCAGACCCCTGGATTTTTAAATACTGTTGTTCCTTCTGGATTTTTTCCCTTGTCTATCTATAATCTCTCCTAAGTTACTTCATTTGATCCCATGATTTAAAATAGCATTTTTATGCTGAAAAATTTCAAATATGTATTCCTAGCATAGACCTCTTAACTCTGAATACAAAAAAGGTGAATTTTCCATGGAAGGATGATCAAGTGACATTTAAGGGGAATATGAAGAAGAGAGATTATTTCCAAATTGGAGGGGGTGATGCAAATCAAAGATAATTTCATAGAGAATAAGACAGTGAAGAAAGGGTTTGATATCTGGAAAAGTGAGAAGATGGTGCCCTAGGAACAGAATTCATAGGACAAATTAGGCAAATCTAGTTGGATTGATTATATTTCCTTGAGACAAAAATGGGACAATGGTATGGCAAAAAATGGGATAGGAGCATGCACTGGTGACAAAGGGAAGGGGCGGGAAGGAAGATCAATCCAACAGAAACAGAGCAGTTGGGTCAGCAACAAGTAAGTACTATGCAATACCAATTGATGATCTATTAGTAACAACGTGTGGTCCTGCAGGACTTCAAATAAATTACCAGCACTGGTGCAGGAATTTTGGTACCTTAGGTGAAAACCAAATTTGGTGTCCATGTAAGTCCTGCTCTAAAAGTTCTGCCTAAAACACTTTCTGCTTTAACTATCCAAGTGTCAAAAATGTCCAATAACACCCGCAGTGCCAGAGACAACCCCATAGTGCTAGAAATAATCCCATAGAATTTACCTGCCACTTGATCATGCTATGGCATTCTGCTCTTTGAAGAAACAGATGCATGCAGGGTGGTGGGGAATCCTCTTAATGCATGGCTCCTGCTTCCTCACAGAGAGGGCAGGAAGAGCAGTAGCAGCCTTGATCCATAGCTGTCATAGCTTGCCAGTGTTGGCAAGGGCTGTCTTTAATGTGTGGTAAAAGGGGCAGCTATTTTGGGGCCTCCTCAACAGACTGGGCCCAGGGCAACTCAACTATTCCTTTTGCCCCATCTTAAAGAAGGCACTGGTTTATTAAAAATGGGACAAAATTAGAATTTATATTAAAATGATAAGATGACTTGGAAATATGAAAAAAAATGGTACTGTCTTTTTTAAAATGGTATGTATGGTCAGCCTAAATCAGCAAGTTCAGGGAACATGTGAATGTAATTAAAAAAGTGTTAGGGAGAAGTGGGCTAAGAAGATGAACAGGGATAAAATATTCAACAAAGGACTTTAGAGTTCTGCAGACAAGCAGGATCCATCATCGATTTCTCACAAAGAAAGTGACATGATTATATCTGGACTTGAGGCGGTTATAACTGATGCCAGAAAAAAGAGTGGAGAGAAGAGAGAGGAACTTTACAATAAGTAGAATATTCCTGGTGAGAGGGAAGGAGGACTGTAATAAAGCACTGGGGGAAATCAAAAGAGGAATTGAGAAAAATGAGCCAAGTTTTGAGTTTTGAGCCAAGCATCACTAGATATATGATGAAGTCATTGTTTAAGATATGGGTAGTATGGTGCCTTTCAAAAGGAGAACCCTAACCAGAGATTACATTTCAAGACCTTCATTACTGGTTTTGTTCCTTCATAAGGGAAGTTGTCAATTGTGTCTTAATACAGGCTGTGGCATACAATCTTGAAACAAATTTACAGCCTATAATCTTACAAATCTCAAATCTTACTCTGAAGGGAAGTCACATATGAAACCTAGAACAACCAGCCATGCCTCAATTTCAAATCAATGCTAGACCTAACCCATCAAGACCTTCCAGCAAATCTTGTCTTGCTTTAGCCTTTCTTTTTATGGGTTTTATTCAGTTATTGTGGTCCATCCTGACTGGTCTTCCCATTTGAAAGCTGATAAAATAAGATTTCCTCTTGTAAACTCTGAGTTTCGCACTACTAATCAGCTCTGCATACCAAGAAGTGAAATAAAGCTTTTCTCAAACAATTTGGAAGGAAACAAATAATGTCTCCAAGAATTATGAAGTTCTTCCTACCATCCCTATACATATATAAAGCTAAAAAAACAACTACTTAATCTGTCTACTTATGTGACAAGTAACAAAAGAAAGTGATGAGCATGTCTGCAATTTTATCTACCACAATGAATGAGTGCTGGAGAGAGTCCTCTCAAAATCTCAGGGTTCTTTAGGAAACAATGTCTCTGGGTTATACTCAGTCAAGAAGACATCAAGTCAAATAAGTTTATAGACAGGCAATGACCTCTATGATAGCTTCACTGTCACCAGAAGCAATTCCTCACTTTAGGGTTAATACTCTCCAACAGAGACACTCAGGTTTGTTCCTGAATCCTCTGACTTCTGGACAGTCTTCTGTCATCACACTACTCATTCTCATCATAAAGACTTAAGCATTACCAAGTTATCAAGGTTAGCTAGAGCAGACTGGAATCTACCACTCTAGAACTCATGAACTCATACTTTTCAATACACAGTTGAGATAAATGCATAATTAGAAGAAAATAATCTGAATTCTGGACTCTCTGTTACTCTCCATATAGGTAGAGAGATCAAATAATTCTCCCAAGTTTGTGGCTAATAAATTGCAGGGTTTGGATTCCAGCCCTGGTCTTTTTGATTACCATACCAAATTGCCTCACTGTTATGTCGTTTGTCTCTGTGTTCTGAGCGCGGAGCACTTAACCTAACACAATGTAGGTATATAATACAAAGTTACTACGTGAACAGAAGAATAACAGCTTCAAATGCCCTTGCATTATTACTTAATAAAGTCTTGCTAAGTGAGTTGATGAAAAAATCAAGAATAAGGTATGTTTTAAGTGATGCTCCATCAAATGTTCCTGTTTGTTTCAAAAAAATATCCGAGAGTATATGCAATAAAATTAATAAAGCCATGAGTTAAAAGAAAGAGTACAGGGTAATGAATCAGAGCTCTAGGAATTCAAGTTAAGCTCTAATCTTGAAAGAATCTAACAATTCCTCACGTGCATCTTTTTGAGTGAATACTTTCATATTCTTCAGATAGCAACCTAGATATGAAATTGCTGGATCATACAATTTACAATAGCTAAGATAAGGAATCAATTTAAGTGCCTATCAATGGATGAATGGACAAGGAAGATCTGGTATATATACATAGTGGAATACTATTCAGCCGCAAAAACTGAAAGCTTGTCATTCACAACAACATGGAGATAACAGTCTTTTGTTGAGTGAAATTAGTCCAAAGGAGAAAGACAAATATCGGATGTCCTCACCTATGGACAGAACATGGAGAAACAATGCAAATGGATTGATACCAACAGAATTTAAATAAACCTTTGGACCTTGATAAAACTGAAGTAATCAGTGGGTGGGGAGTGGGTGGAATTCTGTGTAGAGGGAGTTTATTTTGTTATATTTTTCCCTTCTATTTTTTTTTTTTCGTTTTATTTCTTGTTTTTGTTTAACAAAGTTTTCAAATCCAAATTTCTCATCTATATCATCATGACAGTCTGTACAAGTTCTAGAGCTTAATAGATCTTACATGGTGAAATTCTCAATGATCTGGAATTTAATTTTTATCTGAAATTTTTGTGGCAATCTACTACAATGAAAAAGAGCAATGGACAGAACCAAATATTCATATCTGGAATTTTCTTGAAACAGTCATAACTGCAAAGGGGTGACTTAGCTCTTACAGATGTTCTCAAGTTTCACTCTATGGGAGGTCACCTCACTCCAGTGGATGGGCAATGCCACACCATCACAGTGTTCAGAATGACACCAGGCAACTTCACAAATTACCCTTTCAAAAGGGTAGAATTGCTCACACAATGTGAGGGACAGTTTGTAGCAGTGTCATGACGCGAAAGACACAAGCATTTCACACAAAATGTTGGAAGCCAGTATAAAGAAGGGACAATGTTTTCTGGTTTTGATCAACAGCAAGTTACTGACACATGTTTCCCCCACTATCTGAAAATAGAACATTCCCATTTTGTGTGATTTGGTTAGCTATTTTAAGGATCTGAAAGCACTCAAACTTTTTTCCATATAAATTGATGGTAATGAGACTCAAACAGATATCAGAAGAAACCTCTAGAAAAAAATTATCTCATGAAAATTGCTTTTTAACCTCCAACCTCTTTATAAATATAAGCTAATAATACCAGCAGTAGCAAATATCAGAAAATTCAATTAACTTGAACATTCTCCACTCAAATGCTCTAGTTAATCATTGGACTTCTTAAATTGCTTTTTTTAATGAAGCTAATTTTCAGACATGAGAGGACTTAGGGTACGGTGTTTCAATTCTAGTCTCCCAGAAAGCCAGTCAGTGGAAAGTATTTGCTTTAAACACAACAGGCTAATGGCATTATAATCATATACAAAGGACACTAACAAACAACTAGCCTGTAGTGATATTGTTCATAACCTGTAAGGGAACCGAAGGGTTGTTTGTGTCTTTATTAAGATATAAATAAAGAAAAATGTTTTTATATCATATCTATAATGATACAAATGTAAAATGACCCAAAAATTCAATAAAAAAGCTTTAAAAATTATGGCAGCTCATACCTTATGAGAGTGTCACACAGCAACTATAAGTAACTATTGTAAATAGAAAACGTTCTGATACAAAGTTAATTGAAAGTAGCAGAATATAAAACCATCAATGGTTGTATCATTCTACAGATATCTTTGAAATACACATGTGCATAAGGACCAGAGAGAAAATAAGTACATAAAAATAGTTGGCACTCTAGGGTGGTATCATACCTCTTTAAAAAAAAGATAAAAACAACTTCCTTCCTTTATATTGCCATACTGTCTTGCAGTATATTGGATACAGAGAGGAAAAAAAAAAGAGAAATAAACCACTGGTAAAGACAGCTACACTGAAAGATGGAAACTTGAGTTCAGAACTCTAATTTGGGGCAATCAGTGACCCTATTAAAATTTTTCTGAGCTTTGAAGCCTCACTTCCTTGTGAAATTAGAAAGTCCAAAGTCAAAGCTAGACGCCAAAAAAAATCCTGAAGTTAAAAACGAAAATGAAAAGTTCATCAAACTTTCCTTCTTGCCTAAAGATGGCAAAAATGGCAAAGAAAACTATATGCAAAAAGTTTCTCTCCTTTGTTGAATTTCATTTTTTCCCATATGCTATGTTCCCAGAATAGCTGTGGGGTTATTTAAGGAGAGATGACCTTTCTGCCGGCTACATTCTGCACAGCAGCAACTGCCAACCTCCTCATTATCTTTGATACATTGCTCAGAATAAGCAGGGAGCTGCCTAATATCTAAAGGACCTAGCCCTTCAGGTCCTATGAGCCTAACAACTTATCTAGGGGAAAAATAGGAGCAACGTGAAGAAAATGTGCTCAGTATTTCATGTCTTTTCTTTCATTAGGGCACTTTATGATCTGTTGTTTCTAGTCACAGAGTTTCTTTCATTTCATAAAAGATGCCCCAGAAAATGGTTAAGATTTCTTGAGAGACCCCTCAACTCCTATCTCCACAAGGTTGCTGGTGCTTTGATCCTGTGTATACAGCCTTCTCATTTCTGTAGGAAGGTGTTTGTTCCAGCCAGAGAGGCTGAACTGAAGTCAATGGTGTGTTCTAAATGGAGGAGATGCTTGTGGGATCTCCCCTTCCCTTTTTCAGCCTGTCTGAATAGGAATATCATTCTAAAATGTTCTCAGGTTAAAAAAGAGAGAGAGGTAGACTGGAACTTATTTGGAACATCTGCGTTATCTTCTATTTGTTAAATATTATATTTGCTTCATTAAAAGAAAAATTAGTAATCTGCCATTACTGTGACAGGGGGGTAAGGCTCAGGAGTGAGAAGAGCCTCCCCTTTTGTTAGGACCACTGGCTTTAGAAAATCATTAGTCGCCTTACTAATAGTGCCTCTATTCGAATCACTATGCTATCCTATCTCCCCTAGAATTAAATACCCATGAGTTCCCATTCCTTCACTTAGTTGAGAAAATAAATTGTCAAGGGAAAACAAGATGGATGAGAAATATACCACTGTGCAGAACAACAAAACTCTAACTGAAGACTGTCTCTGGCTAGCCCCTCCAGACACATGCCAATCATTAAGGAAGCATGGTGTGGGGGGGGGGGTTGTGTGAGGGGCAGAGGTGCCTCCTGGCCTTCAGCCTGGGAGATCCACAGATGCCTGTGGCTCAGGCTGGGAATCCTACTATCACAACCCATAACTTAGACTTGAACGCCTCCTTTTTAGAGCCCCTTTGCACTTTCAAATCTCAACTATGCCAGAGCAGACAAAGAAGGAAAAGAGGAAATGTTCCTAGGCATTTTGGGAACAAGTATCTGATACTCCAAGCCATGATCACTATCAATTGCTGGCTGCAGAGAAAGTTCTGCCTTAAGACCCTCCAGTGGATGAGAACAGTTTTAAAGCTTTAATCTGTGGATAATGGACTCTATCCCCAGGGTTAACTTTCCCTGTGGAGATTTTCCTCCCCCACCTTCTTCACACTGCAACGGGGCAGCATTAGACTCCATCCCTTTTGTTGACTCCCTCATGTAAAGCTTTATATCAAAGGTGTTTGTCTGGCTTCTCATTCTTCTATTACCCAGAGTCAAAGAACCCATGTGTCCCCCATGGGTATCCCAATCTGTCACATTAGGAGGCTGGCAACCTTACTTGACATCATGAATGATGAAACTGCAGAAGTTGGCAGGTCTGTTTGGGAGTCTGAGGGCTTTCGTGCAACTGGCCTGGCCCAGCTGCTACGTGAAGTGGCACTCTTCCCCATTCTACTCACACAGGGTGAAAGCACACGTGGAGTGTATTTTAGCTTTTAATAGCTTAAAAAGATCTTAGCAGTTTAGTCCTTGTAAGTGACCAGGGCCATGTTTGTCCAACACTAATAACTGACTTTGGAAAACAACCCATATGGGAAAAATTCTAAGTTATACAATCATAGGCCTGAGCTGGGAATTAGAATCTTCACCAATGGACAGCTAAGGTGCAAGGCTCTCCTTCCACAGAGATTCTGTCAGTTAATCTTCTGACTTCTGCTTACCACCTTTGACAATGGTCAGTGATTGCATTATAACATGCTCCTGCTTTGAACAGTTATGACAGTGAATGAGTCTTTTTCCTTTTCCGTGTTATTATTTTTATAACACAAGAACTACACACACAAATAAATATTAGAAAGCATAAATAGATTTAAAAAAAGAAAAATACAAAATTGTCATTTCAAACTCAACATTTTCACTGTATATATGTATATTTTCTTTTTTATAAAAAGGTTATCATACCAATTAAAGGGTACAGGGATTGTCTTTTTTTCTTTCAGTTAAAAAAATAAAGTTTCCTATTGATTTAATTTTGGTCTGAAATTGACTTTCCTCTTCAACAGAGGTGATGACCTCAGAAGACAAAGTAAGTCTCAACAGTAACAGGACACAGTCAAATTTGTTTCTTGCAATCCCTGTTCTCAGAGAGCAGATGAAAGTCATTTCTAAGACAAGATAAAGGAAACATGACCCGTATCCACAGCATGACTGCGGGCTGGAGCTGGTCTTTCATTTTCAATGTCAATATATCTGGCTTGGTCACTCAGCTCTCACTGGGCAGCAAGTGGCTATTCAATGACCTGCAATTAGGCAACAGTGCAAAAAGTCCTTCAGACTCATGGTTGGTTTATTCCCATCTTCAATACTTTCCAGTCTACCCTGGCTCTACTTTAACTTCCCTAAGAAGAAGCGTTATGCCAGTGATTAGTGATACCCAATGTGAGTCTTCATAATGGTCCAATAAGCATGGAATGACCATGGGCCAGGTTCATAAAGAAGATATTCTGTAGGTACATACACCTTTAACAAGGGTAAACAAAATATATCCAAAACTTATTTATATATCCCAGACAGCACAAACAGTAGTGAATTTCCAGTCCAGCACTGGCAAGGAAACTCAAGAGTTCAAAGCAAGGTAAAGTCAAATATATCAGCTATAGAAAATCCCTCTAACGTACTACCACAATGAAAGTGGAATCCTGCATTTTAATCTTTTTAACAGGTATCAGTGGCTCGTAATGCTTGGGTATATGAATCACCCCATTTCTTCAAAATAAATTTAGCACAACTCTTAGTTTCCATTCATTGAAGTCAATAAGATATTCAATATCAGTCCTTATTGGAATTATCCCAATCCTCATTGATCATAAATTACCCAGGATTTTTATATGGCATCAAAAAAGTTATGAAAGGAATCTGACTCAGGAATACCACAAGGCTGTACCTCCCAAGTGCCCACCCCACTGACCACAGGGTCAAGAGAAAGAGACAGAGAGACCCTTGCCACAGTATGTAATGCCACAGCTCTCAAAAGCAATCATGCCAACACTCTCTTCTCTTCTTAGTTCCTATCATCCTCAGTGAGCATGGGGGTTAGACTTAAGTTCTTCTCTGTGCTCCAAAGTACCCTCTTCCCATACCCCCCAAAAGGAGGCCATCTTGTTTGAGATAATGCAGTAGATCTTATAAAGTGAAACCAGGAGACAGTCAGAAGATGGTAGGGATAAGATTCAGATCCTCCCATACAGCAACTAGGAATTCACCTGTTCTCCAGAAATAAACATTGAGGAAAAGCAGGCACAGAGGCTATAGAGAAACAATAGCAATTGTGAGGACAAAGGATCAGTGAAAATGTCAGAGTTCAGAGCTACACCACAGATTTGGGACTTGGGACTTCAAATTTGGGCCACAGTGGAAAGGGTAGAGCTGCAACAAGAAACAGTCCTCCTGAAGGGTCACTCCAAAAGCAGCAAAGAGCCCACCCAGCTGGACTGGAACCCAGTGTGAACCAGATGGACTTGGCAAAGGGCAGAAAGAAAACCAGTGCCCTGGAGTCTCAGCCGGGGGCCGTGTAATTTCATTGCACCTGGGCACCACCATAACCAGAAGATAGCTACAGGAATTCCCCACCCCCAATCCCTACCACCACTATATTGTGCTGGAGTCTCAGGATCCACCTATCAATATAGTGTCCATTGGATAGCCTACCCCCCAGGATTAAAGGAAAGTAGTCTCCCAGTAAGGATGAGACCTCAATGCTACACACTACACCACCCTGTGGGTGGAGGTGGAACTGCAGCCTGATGGCCAATTTGGGACAATCACAAGTTGATGTCGCTGCAGGGAAACCAAACCCACATAAATATAAACAGAATGCCAAACAGAGCAAAGGCACAGAGAAATAAAATGATGGATCTAAACAAAAATCCAGCAGAAAATCTGAATATAGCAAATGATTCTAAATTACCTGAGGAAGAATTTTTGGTAACAATGAAATACATATTCATGGGAATCAAGAAAACAATAGAGGAAGGAAAAGAGAACAACAAAAAAGAGAGAGAAGAAATGAAGCAAAATATCAAAGAAATGAAAAATTCAATAGCTGAACTAAAGAACTCAATAAAGAGACACAAGAATAGGATGGATGAAGCCTCCAATAGAATCAGTGAGCTAGAAGATAGGGCACAGGATTGTACTCAACCAAGCAAGCAAAAAGATCAAAGAATGCAAATAAAAGAAGACAAGACCTAGGGATAACATCAAAAAGAACAACATTGGCATCATAGGGGTTCCAGAAGGAGAAGAGAGAGAAGGGGGCAGAAACAGTATTTGAAGAAATAATAGCTGAGAATTTCCCTAACCTGAAGAATGAAGCAAGCCTTGAAACTCAGAAAACTCAAAGAGTTCCTAATAAAAAACCCCCACACCTGGACACATTGTCATCAAGATGTCAAAAATACAAGATAAAGAATTTTAAAAGCAATCAGAGAAAAATGTGTCACATACAAAGGAGTTGCTACAAATTGTCAGCAGATTTTTCAACTGAATCAATAAAGGTCAGATAGGAATGGCATAATATATTCAAAGCACTAAAAGAAAAGGACATATACCTGGTGAGATGATCATTCAGAACTAAAGAAATGATAAAAAGGTTTTCCAATGAGCAAAAGGTAAAGGAATTCATTACCACAAAGCTGGTCTGACAAAATAATTAAAAAATGCTCTGTAGACTGTAAAGAAAGTCCACTTAAAAACAATAAGACAGAAAATATAAAAAGCAGGGAGACGAAATAAAAAATGTGGATGGTTAGAATGAGTGTAAGACTAAACTTCTTTCAAATAGGAAATGAACACAGAATTTTCAATGTTGACTTCAGGGTGACCTCAAAATACATTTCCAGGGGAAAAGCAAAGAACAAAATAAAAAGAGAAACCAATCAAAACATAACTACACCCAATTTACCTAAGAAGAGAAAGAAGAAAAAAAGGCATTGTCAGGAACAACATACAGAAGACAAATTACAAAATGAAAAATTGCTACATATCAATAATCACCTTAAATGTTAATGAACTGAACTTACCAAATGATGCACAGTGGCTGAATAGATTAAAAAGCATAACCCAACCTTATGCTGTATTCAGGAAAACCATCTTTTTCAAAAGATTTTTAAAAGGCTCAAAATCAATGGTTGGAAGACAATCCTATCGTCTAATGACAATCACAGAATAAAAGTATCAGCCCTACTTATATCAGGTTAAACAGACTTTAACTAAAAAGCTTAACAAAAGTCAGAGATGGACATTATATAATGATTAAAGGGTCACTCCAGCAAGAAGACATAATGCTTATGAATATACATGCACCAAATGAAGGAGCATCAAAACATATTAAGCAAGTATTAGTAAAACTGATGAGAGACATAGGCATCCACAATAGTGGGAGTCTTCAACACCTCACTTACAGCAATGTAAAGATCAAGAAGCAGAAAATTAACAGGTAAACAACTGCTTTAAATGACGATTTGGAAGAGTTAGGTCTAACAGACATACAGAGCACTTCACTCGACTACTTCAGATTTCACTTTCTTCTTGTGTGCATTGTCTGGGATAGATCATATATTAGTACACAAAATATGTCTCAACAAATTAACTACAACTGAAATCATACCAAGCATCTTCTCTGACCACATGGCTTAAAATTAGAAAGAAGCACAAAAAAAGAACATTAGAAGACTTGTTTAATTGGAGACTAAATAATATGCTTCTGAAGGACTCTTGGGTAAAGGAGGAAACCAAAGAGGAACTTAGAAAATACTTAGAGGCAAATGAGAGTGATGACATGAGCTACCAGAATCTATGGGATGCAGCAAAAGCAGTACTAAGAGAGAAATTCATTGCAATCCAGACCCACCTCAACAAACAAGAAAAATCACAAATAAACTAACCTTACATTTAAGACAACTAGAAAAAGAAGAAAAATTAAAGCAAAAAAATAGCAGAAGAAAGGAAATAATTGAAATTTGAGCAGAAATAAATGAAATAGAAAACAAAAAGACAATCCAGAAGATCAACGAAATCAAAAGCTGGTTCTTTGAAAAAATAGACAAAATTGACAAACCATTGACTAGTCACAAAGAAAAAAGAAAAAAGTACTGTTATGACTAGAATCAAAAATGAAATTGGAGAAGTCACAACAGATACCACAGAAATACAAAACATCATAAGGACCTACTATGAGGAGCTCTATGGCAAAAAAAAAAAAAAAAAAAGGACAGCCTTAAGAATATGAAAATATTTTTAGAAAAATACAGTCTACCATGACTGAACCTGGAAGAATTAGAAAACCTGAACAGACCAATCTCATGCAAATAAATTGAAGAAGTAATCAAAAGTCTCCTGAAAATTAAAAGCTCAGGATCAGATGGCTTCTCCAATGAGTTCTACCAAACCTTCAGAAGAATTAATACCTATTCTTCTTAAACACTTCCAAAATATTGAAGAACAGAGATCACACCCAAATACTTTTTATGAGGCTAACATCACACTGATACCAAAAGGTGAAAGATACGTCACCATGAAAGAAAATTACAGACCTATATCCTTAACAAACATAGATGCAAAAATTCTCAATGAAATATTAGCAAGCCAAATCCAACAATGTGTCAAAAAGACCATCAGTTGTGACCAAATGGGATTTCTTCCAGGGATGCAGGGATGGTTCAACATAGGAAAATCTATTAATGTAATATATATATCAACAAGAGCAAAGAGAAAAATCCACATGATCGTATCAATAGATGCAGAGAAAGCTTTTAACAAGATCCAACACATATTTATGATTTTTTAGAAAAACCTGAAAAAATGGGAATAGAAGTTACATACCTCAATAAAACAAAGGCCAAATAAGACAAATCCACAACCAACATCATAGACACCGCTGAAAAATTGAAAGCATTTCCTCTAAGGTCAGGAACAAGCAAGACTGTCCACTCTCACCACTGCTATTTAGCATCATACTGGAAGTCATAGCCAGAGAAATTTGGCAAGAAAATGAAATAAAAGTAACCCAAATTGGAAAAGGGGAAGTGAAACTCTCATTATGTGCATATGACATGATTATGTATATTGAAAACCCTATGAATTCTGTCAAAAAACTACTAGAACTTATCAACAAATAATATCAAAGTGTGGCAGGCTACAAAGTCAATGCACAAAAATCCATTGAATTTTTATACATCAATAGCATATTAGAAGAAAATGAAATTAAGAAATTCAAATCATTTAAAATAGAATTAAAAGGAATCAAATATCTTGGAATATACTTACTAAAGGAAGTGAAAGACCTGTACAATGAAAACTATTAGTCATTCTTAAAAGAAAAAGAGGAGGATACAAAGAGATGCAAAGACATCCTCTGTCCATGGTTGGGAAGAATAAACATCATCAAAATGGTCATCATACCTAAAGCAATATACAGATTTAATGCAATCCCTATTAAAATCCCACAGGCTTATTTCCAGGAAATAGAACAAAAAAGCCTTAAAATTTGCATGGAACAACAAAAGACCTCAAATAGCCAAAGCAACTATGAGAAAAAAGAAACAATCTGGAGGGATTACACTCCTGGACAATGAGCTATACTACAAAGCAATAGTGATCAAAATAGTATGGTACTAGAATAGTAAGAGGCACAGATCAGTGGAATAGAACTGAATCACCAGAAACTGACCCATTCAAATACAGTCAGTTATCTATTAAGAGCCGAAGCGTACAGTGGAGAAAGGAAAGTCTCTTTAATAAACGGTGTTGGGAAACTGGAAGCCACACACAAAAGAATGAAGCTAGACCACTCTATAACACCATTTACAAAAATTAACTCAAAATGGGCTAGAGACTTGGACATAAGGCCAGAAACCATAAAATTCTTAGACGGTAACATATGAAAGACATTCCATGACATCAGCCTTAGGGAGGTCTTTGCAAATTCAACTCCTGCATCAAGAGAAACAAAAACGAAAAGTAAACAGATGGGACTACATCAAACTAAAAGTCTTCTTCACAATGAAAGAGAACATCACCAAAGCAAAAAGACAGTCTACCAACTGGGAGAAGATACTTGTATTCTGTATTTCTGATAGGGCTTAATATCCAAAATATACAAAGAACTCACAAAACTAAATAACAGAAAAACAGGCAATTCAATCAAAAATGGGAAGACAAATTTTTCTGAAGATGATATACACATGGCCAACTGGCACATGAAAAGATGTTCCTAATCCCTGGCTATCAGGAAAGTTCAAATTAAAACAACAATGAGCTATCATCTTACACCTGAGAGACTATCATCCGAAAGTCTGGAAACAACAAATGTTGGTGAGGATGTGGAGAAAAGGAAACAATTTTACACTGTTTGTGGGAGTGCTAATGGGTGCAACCCTTATAGGAAACAGTATGAGGATTCCTCCAAAAGTTGAATATGGTCCATCCCACTTCTGGGTGCTTACCCAAAAGATAAAAAAAAAACAACAACGATCCATAGAGATTTATGTGCCCCATGTTTATTGTAGCCCTGTTCACAATAACTAAGAACTGGAAACTACCTAAGTAGCCAACGTCATAAAGATGGAAAAAGAAGATGTGGTATACATACACAATGGAATACTTCACAACCCTCAGAAGAGATGAAATCCTGCCATTTGAATCAATATGGATGGAATTAGAGAGGATTATGCTAAGTAAAATAAACCAAAAGAAGAAAGAGAAAGAATAGCGAAAACAAAGGAACAGATGAAACAAAACCAACCCTTGGACACTTGCAACAGAACTGAGGTTACCAATAGTGAATGGGATGGGGAGGGGAAAAGCCAGTGGTGATGGAACCCACTGGACAATAGCAAAGAACACTTGGCAATTTGGAGGAGGCAGGGTATGTTGACATATCATCTGAAGAATGGGGAAACTGCACATATGGGGAAGCCATACATATGAGTTTAATGTGTAAAATCAAAGTTACTGCAATAAAAAAATAAAATAGGTGAAACCAAATTCTATATAAACACATTCCATGTTAAAAGACTTCCTTCTTTAGTTACAATATTTTTGTTTAAAATTAGATCCTTCACACCAATAATCTGTAAAGAAGTCCTGTCAAACGTGGGCATATACAAGTTAGACAGTTGAAGACTATACAATGGGGGCTAGAAGACACAGCAGAATTTTCCAGGGAGTCTTTCAACACTACAAATAATGAGGTGTGGCCACCTTTTAGTGAGGTCCTGACTCAGAGGTGGATATATGGACACATAACATTTCCAAAATCCCTGTAACTCCTTCCTGGCACCTGTCTCCCCAAAGGACTGGCATACACTATTCCTTCTTCGTTGGCTCTGGAGGGCACTACTTCATGTACTGTTAATACTGGGATTCCTGTATGAGTTCTCCTCACTTCTTATCCAGATGATTTTCAAGAGCTTCCAAACTACTCTTTCTGCTGCTAATCACCATCCCCAACACTACCAATTTTTAGATAATTAATCCATCTACTAATACAATCAATGTCATCAAAAGAAAAGTTGATTTTATCCATACTCTATTCAGAAACATCTAGTGACTCCCTTGGCCAACTGAATTAAATGCAAATTTTTATGCTCTGTGTTTAAAGATGGCTTCTCTTTCTTTCTCATGCATGGGCATATTCATAAGCATACACGCATTACATATATGTGTGTACATATATGTGTATTACATATATATCACACAATGAAGTCTGAGGGTAAAACTATCTACACAAGAAAAGACCTTTTCAGGTCCAGGGATGCTGTGCCAAAAAAAAAAAATCATGCACCAGCTATGAATCCTGAGCTCAAGTGGATTGGGCTTTACTCCAGTTGAGGAATCAGGTTGCCATGATCCATGAAAGAGAAAATGGATTTATCATAACTTTTGAGCATTTAATCATTCATATCTCAAATTCTATTTGTCTCTTTAAGTGAACTCTGATATCCAGGACACAAGGTCATATTCCATTGCTTACAGGTGCTGGAAAGAAAACTATTCTCTGCTCTGCTCTTCTGCCTTAGTCCCCATGGAGCAGGTGTCGGATAAAACTGCTTTCGTGTTCACCTCTCCAAGCCTCAAGCTGAAGATCACGTTAGCAGAAGATGCTTTCCTTGGAATTTAGATTCCTAAAAAATGACTTTAAAAATTATTTTAATTACAAAATAATGATTTTCCATTCTACATGTGTGTGTTGGTGGCTCTTACATTTCATGCTTTCTTCATATCATCTTTCTCTGCCATGCCGTATCTGCCCCTCTGAGGTTCATGCCTAAAGCAAATATACTTGGAAACTTATACCCACGACAGGGCATGAAACACACCAAATGGATGAAGAAAGAAGAGGCAAGCAGTATTGATCTTTTCTCCCATCAGTGTCTCTGATCAGGATGCTATTTCAACATTGCATTAATGACTGGGAGGGGACAGCTGGGGAAGGAGAGAGGACTTGCTAAGCAAAGAAATTAATTTTAAAGATTTTTTCTTTCTCTTTCTATTTTAACCAAACCATGAATCAATAAAAGAGGCCCATAGTCAAACCAGTGGATGCCAGCCATGTCATTTATATTATTTCTGCTATAATATTATCCAAGTAACACAGAAGACAAATCCACTGTTGGGGAGGGGAATCTGATCAGATAATCAATAAGGTATTCTTCCCAATCCCATACATGGCAACTAATCCATCTTCTGGAAGAAGATGTTTCAAATGAGAATTTTTCAATATCAGGACAGCAGAGCAGCTCAAAGCACCCCTGACATCCATGAACATTATTTCTGCCCATACAATTCTCTAAGAGTCAGCTGCTTCATTTTGGGGGGAGAGACAAGGAATCTGCACTCTCACATCTATGTCTCAAACCCCTTGCCGGCATATTTCATAGATCGAACAAATCAATTCTTCCCACCTCCTCCCAGAATGCAGCCAGCCTCACAGGAGGAGGAACAGCGATCTGCATAGCACCTGTTCCTGTGCCAGGTCCAGCCCAGGGTCCTCTAGAATATTTTCTTGGTCCCTCCACTGGGGCTCACAGAGGAGAGGACTAGACCCTTCATCTCCGCCAGGCACCCAGAAGCAGGCTCTGAATGCACATCTTAGGTGGCGTTTCCCCAGAGAAGTCCCCAGACAAGCAGTTGAGAAGAGTGTTATTTGGAAGGTGACTCCAGGTAGCAGGAGAGTGAGAATGAGACAGGGACAATGAAATAGCTGCTAGAGTGAGAATTATAGGTGGGTTACTATTCCAGTGGGGACAGGGCCTCTTGTGATTGGGGGAGGAATGTCTCTATGGAAACATGTGGGCTGCACCCACAGTATGGAAGCTGGGAATTTCTCCACTAGACCCTCACAACGTGGAGGGCTGCCACCAAGGGTGTCATGTCCCATGTGTGCAGCCAAGTGAACTCCAGTGGTGCAGGTACAGGTCTCAGGCTCAGGAAAAATGTCAACATGCTGGGGGTGGGGGGCTAGTGCAACTGCTCATAAACAAGGATGGGGGTGTGAGTGTGACACCCAGGTCACTGAACACACCAGCTCTATTTCTCTCTGTCACCTTTACTCCTCCCTCGTAGCCACCTACCATGTGATCACACACCAGCAGGCAGTTCTCCCTGCTTCACTCTGACTACATCAAATTGTCCTTGCAAGACAATCACTTATCCAATTCAACCATCAAAACGTCAGAATGTCCATCTGTGTAAGGGAGTGGATCTCAAGGAGGAAGCCCATGATGGTACCATCAGCAGCACCTGAGAATTACTAGAAATGCATATTCTTGGGCTCTACTAGGAGCACAGGCCTGGAATCTGGGTTTAAAAAGCCCTCCTGTGACGCCCATGTCTGCTCCAGTTTGATTGCTGCTAATGTCCATCTCCAGTTTCCCACAGGAACTTCCACTCAAAGATGGCAACTTAGAAACTTTGCTGAACATCTGCATTGTTAAATAAAAAGTAAAAGAAATAAAGAAGGGAGGGAGGAAAGGATGGAGGTAGGAGGGAGAGGAGAGAGGAAAGATGAAGGAAAGGATTCATTTATTAAGAAAAAACATATTTAAAGAAAAGATGTAGGTAGGAATGAAAGCAAGTGGGCAGATAGGAAGAGAGGGACTGAAGAAGCACTCTGTTTTTCTTTTATTTATTTTTATTTACTTGCTCATATTGGTTGTTCCCCCAGCTCTGGGTCTGGAACCCAGGACATTGGGTATATGTGGGTCTGCTAGGCCACCAGGGCATATATATTCACATACTGGTTTACAAGACAGATTCTCACCCCAGGAGACCATAGACCTCCCAAATACCAAATGCTTCTAGATAGAACTCAGAGAATTTACGAGTATATGTGAGGGGAAACTACTAAATTTCACTAAATTCTACTGCAATTTAACATGTTGTTCAATCATAGGTTGATAAATTAGAATGGTATTGGCAGTAGCTGTGACTGTCCCCACTAAAATCTCAACTACATGTGGACCGCATAAGCATTGTTGCAAATATCTCAAATATGACTTATGCTCATCACTACTTCAGTTTTATTATTTAATATTAATAAAAGAGCTACAGGGAAACTGCTTCTCCACTTCCAACACTAAATGTGCAGAGTTTTCCCTCACACCAACAGCCAATTCTCCAACACTCTGGACACTGGCTGAAATTTTATCAGCTCCACACATCACCCATAATTTCCTTCCACTCTAAAACTATTTACCCAGAGTCAGTGCAAACCCCTGATTTTAAGAATTCAGCCCCATCACTACCCCGCTCCAGGTTCCAGGTCCCACCTCTATGTCTAACCACTGGCTATAGACAGGGGTTTCCATCATCCACTCCCAGGCTGAGTAACTTGCTAGAGTAGCTCACAGAACTCAGGGAAACACTTGCATGCTGATTTGTTATAAACAGTATGATAGAGGACACAGATGAACAGCCAGATGAAGAGGTACGTAGAGTGAAGTTTAAAAGTGTCCCTGTGGAATTGGCGTACACCACCCTCCCCCCACATGAACATGCTCATGAACCTCGAAATTCTCCAAACTCCAAAGATGGATGACTAACTCAACCTCCAGTCCCTAACACCTTCCTGGAGGGTGAGGGGTTGAACGTTCCAAGCTTCTGATAGTGTCTTGGTCCTGCTCACCGGCCCCCATCCTGAAGTCACCAAGAGTCTCACAAAACAACTAGGGGTTTAGGAGCTCTGTGTCAGGAACTGAGGCCAAAGATTGACTATTAAAACAAAAGATGTTCCTTACATACCTATCACTCAAGAAATGCAAAAGTTCTAGAAGCTCTGTGCCAGGGACCAGGATAAGAGATCAAACAGGCATTTTGTATTATGTTACAGAAGCACATGTATTAAAAAAAAAAAAAATGAGGAGAGGAGAGGGGAGGGAAAGGAGGAGAGGGGTGAGGGGATTGTAGAGCTGAAAGGAGACAAAAGGCAATCCAGAGTCACATTACACCAAGGTGTCTCTTTAAGAATCAGAGAAGGAGGAAAATGAGGAGGAGAAAGATTCAACTAAAGCAAGGAAATGTAATATTGATACACATCTCAGTCAACAATCTTGTATAGAGGGTATGCTCTGTTTTAAGCAGGATGCTAAGCACTGTAGAGAAAATGGTAAAATGCAGCCCTTTTCTCAAGAAGCTCACCCCACTCTACAGTTATCTAATCAAAACAAAAATGTTCTTCATACAAGTGTCAATCAGCCATCTATCTGCAAGCACTACCAAGAGTTATTAAATTAAAGGGGTGTGTTGGGTGGGGAGTAGGTTTGTGTCCCAGGTCTCCAAGATCATTTAAGTCAAGTAGACAAAAGATGATATAATTCAAAATTTCACAAAAAGGCTGTGATAATGCAGGGCAATGCATAACAAGTTACTAATGATTGTCCTGGAAGAGGTGCTCCAGGGCAGAGGGGAGGGTCCCTGAGGGCTAGAGAGAATCTAACTGGAAGGCATCCTGGAAAGAGGCCACTCAAGCATTCCCTGCCTGGGACTCAAAGGTAGGAGCAGGTAGGGTGTTAGGTTTGGAAAAAAGTGATTAGAGTAGACCAGTGTGGCTAAAACAGAGGGCATTTGTGAAGGCCAGGAGAAGCTTAGAAAGTTAACCTAAAGTCAGATTTCTAAGGCTCTGATTGCCAAGCTAAGTTTACAGTTGTATTAGCAACCAAGATAATTTTTAAATCTGTAAGTTCTGAGTTCGTTTTATACCAGAATGCCATCAGCACAGAATCATAAGCTGATAAAGGTGTGCTCAATCCCCATGCTTGGTAAATATTTAATGTATTTTTGAAAAAAAAAATATTAATCACCAGTAGTAATGACCATTAGCCTTACTTTATTCTTTGCTCTTTCCCCCTATATTATCTGATTATCTGGGGAATAAAATGGGCTTCAGCATATCGCGGTGAACATCTGCTTAGATGACAGTGTAATTCTTCTGTCAGACATGAGTCTAAGACGCCCTCTAGAGGTTTGATGAAGTAGGTTTACTGAAGATTTCTAAAACAGTTTTATTAGTTTGGGCTGTCCAAGAAGAATTAGCTGAGGATCTTAAAAATTCCTGCTCTGGGTCCCACCTATAAAAATTGAGATTTAATCTATCTGCAGCAAGTCCCGGGAATCAGACTTTTAAAAAACATTTCCCAGATTCATAATAATAAATGAAATTAGATGTTAGCCCTTCAACTTTGTTGCTCTTTTTTCAAAGAGGTTTTGTGTCTCCTAGGTCTTTTGTATTTTTATTTAAAACCAGTTTATAGGCAGATATCTGTGGCTCAATGGCTAAGGTGTTGGCCATGTAAAGTGCAAAGACCTGGGTTCAAGACTCAGAGCTGTGGAAGAAAAAAATAAAATGTGAGTTTATCAATTTCTACCCCCTTCTCCAAAAGTACTAGCTAGGATTTTCATTGGTATTGCATTGAATCAGTACACTGATTCGAGAAGCATTAGTATATTAACATTTGGAGCTTTCTGACCCATGACAAGATATTTTTCCTTTTATTTAGGTCTTCTTTAATTTCTATAGCTTTCTAATTTCCATTGGACAGATCTTAGAAGAACTGGGTCCCTCACGCGCAAAGCTTATATAAATATAAAAAGTTATAACAACTTTAGAAAGTTTTTACACAGTCTTAAAAAGGTAGATATAAACCGATTATGTGGCCCAGGCATTCTACTGCTAGGTTTCTTCCCAGAAGAAATTAAAACCTGTGTCCACACAAAGACTCAAGCGTGGATTTTCTGGTTCCTTTACTTGAAAGAGCTCTAAGGTAAGAACACTTATTGGCTAATTTAATTTCTTGTCTTTCCTTCACTATCACCTCCCAAATAAACCAATCTCCAGAAAATTCTTGCCTTGAGATCTGCTTTGAGAGAACCTAAATTAATAGAAATAAGGAAAAAAGTCATTATTTATATGTCAAAAAGAGCTTCTCCTGTTTCATTTTGTTTTGTTACAAAACTTGAAAGATAGTGAGATCTAAGTGTTGAAGTGCCCAAGGGTGTCAAGTTGAAGGAGCAAAGATAGAATTTCTTCCTGAAGAAGGGAGATCATTTATTGACCCAGGAATAAAGAAGCAATGAGAAAAGAGATGAGAGTCAAGAAAGGGTGGGGAGAGAAAAACAAGCAAGGTGACCAGTTGCTGGCACCAGGTTACAGAAGGGCCTGGCAAAGGAAAATGTCATGCTTGAGGTTCCGTGGCAAAGTAGTTTCTCTCCCTGTGCTCTGACTGCCGTGAAAAAGCACCCTAAATACACAACGCTCACCAGTGATTTGAGTGGGTGTTGAGTTTCGGAAATTCTGGGCAAAATTGAAGGAGAAAAAAATGGAGAGCAGGAGCCTGGAGAAGACTGAGAAGAGTCCATAAACTTGAACCTCCAGAAATCCTTAGTCCACTTTGTAGATTGAGTCTAGGACATTGACCAGCTTTGAAACTGTTGGTCAAGCTAATTCACCTGAATCTTTGGAAGACAAGATAGAAGAGACAGCGATAAATGAGCTTCCCAGGAAGTTAAACTCTTCTCCCACACATGCAAAGTTTAGATGAGGTGCCTCTTCTGGGATGAAGAAATAACTTTTTCTTGCCTGGCAGTGGGCAGAGAACAGTGACTGTGGGTGACCCAGAGCATGGCTGGGGATGCTTCTCAGAAAAAGGCACAGGGATTCCTTTCAAGCAGGTGGCGAAAGGAACATTGGGAGGAAAAAAACAGAGTTTGGGTCTTCTCAGCAAGTAGGATTCAGGTGCAGAACAGAAAACAAGAAAGAAACGTCAGAGAAGGAAGTGTCCGTGCCCCAGAACTATGCCATCACCTTTCATGCTTCACAGACAGGTCATCCCTGAGTGCTCAGCTTTCAATAGGCGGAGGGAAAAGAAAATTTCACAGCCTTGCTAGTGGGAAGGGTTGATTAGGAATGGAGACCTCACAATTGTAGCCTACAATAGTCATGATAATATTCCGAGGGGGTCTTTGAAATAACGTGGTTTCTCAGAACAGAGTTCTCAAGGAACGAGCTATATGCACCATGTAAGTCAGGTTTTAGAAAACTGGCAGTTGGATGTAGGCCATAGTGACAGCATTGTGAAGTTCTACACAGGGAACGACTTCCGTCAATTTGGTAAGAGAAGTTAAGTTTGTGGACAAAGGAATTTGTCCATGAAGTCAGAGGCAACTCTAACAATAATTTGAAGATCACATTAAGGAACTGTTCTCTACATGTAAAGAGTAAACAGAGCAGTGGAAGGGTTTCCTTTGGGAGAAGTTTGATCTCACTTAGAAGCAGGGAATCCAGGAATGTTTACTGGCTTAGATGTCCAGTATAGATGGACCTACACTCAACTGAGTAGGTGGAGACACCACAGCACTGGCACCATCTCAGCAGCTTTGGCGTCATTTTTTCTTCTTCTTTCTCTTCCCACTTCTTCCAGGACTTTACTAAGATTAGTGGTTTCTCTTTTTGTCTCCTGCCCTACCATCAATTCATGTACCAAATTCTGGGTTCGTTAAATTATTAGTGCATGTCACTCCTGTGTGCTGCAGAAACTGAAGCCACAATTTCAACCTCTGCAGCATATATTAGTGGTGACATCTCCTGGTGAAGTGTGGTATTGAATTGTATGCTATCAAGTTTTTAAAACTTAATGAAGACCACGAAGAAGTTCTGTGTTCTGCCATATCTGTCAATATTTTAGTATTACATATTAAAAAGGACATGTTTTTAGTGATCAACTTCCACATGGTGACTCAATAGGACACACTTTCATGTCGTTCTCCACAGGCACTGAAAAAAATGTAAAAAGTCACCTATTTTCCTGAGACAAACACCAAGAAACGACAGTCACTTCAGCTGGAGAAAGATCAGCTGACGACTAACGGTGGGTGAGGTGCCTGGTGGGGTTCTCAGCTAAGCCGCAGATTTGGAATTGGGGTGGAATTCAGGAATCTCCAGACATGCAGTGGGGTGGAGGCTAGGGATTTTTGGACCAGCGGCGCAGGCAGCGAGAGGCAGGCCCAGTGGGGCTGAGATATGGAGACACGGAGGGCCGACTTGGGAGGGAGGGAAGGGAGAGCCAGCTCATCTGGAACTGAGATGGAGCCTGTGCGGTGAAATTGCACTGCGTGTGGTCATAAGCGAAAATCAGCCAAAGAAATTACACACTCAAAACCCTCTCAAACCATTTCATGCCAAAGCCAGGAGTCCACCGAGTGAAAATCCCTCCCCGCACATATCCAGCCCACTGGATATCGAGCCATTTGGGTGCCCCACCCCCTGGATTACAGTGAGGAGGCAGTCCCAAACCTCAGTGCTACCTACTAGCGCCGCCTTGTGGGTAGAGCCAAAACTGCAGCCTGTTTGCCAATCCTGGGCAAGTCAAACCTATGCAGCACCAGGGAAACCGAACTCTTAGAAATATAAAAAGAATGCCGAATAGAGAAAAGGCACAGAGAAATGTACGTGAAACGATGGATCAAATAAGAAACCCAGGGGAGAATCTGAATACAGCAGACATATAAAATTAACTGAAGAGGAGTTTAGGGTAACAGTGATTAACATGTGCGTGGGAAACCAGAAATCAGTAGAGCCAGTAAACTAGAATGTCAGGAAGCAAAGAGAAGAATTAAAACGAGACAGCAAACGGGTAAGAGACACGATGGCTGAACTGAAGAACTCAATAGAAGGACTCAACAACAGGATGGATGAAGCTTCCAACAGAATCAGCGATCTGGAAGATAGGACAGAGGAACTTAAGCAAATCAGCAGAGAGATTTAAAAAAATTCAAAGAATTGAAGACAGCATTTGAGACTTCTGGGATAACATCAAAGGAATCCCAGAGGAAGAGAAAGAAAAGTGGGCAGAAACCATATTTGAAGAAATAATAGATGAATAATAGATGAAAAGTGCTGAAGGAAAAGGATTTTCAACCTAGGATACTATATCCAACAAGATTATCATTCAGAACTGAAGGCATACTAGAAACCTTTTCTGACTAGCAAGTTAAAGGAGTACATTACCACAAAACCAGCTTTGCAAAAAATATTAAACGATACTCTAATAAAGCATAAAGAAATCACACAGAAAAAAACAATATGACAGCAAAAAATAAAAAAAGAGAACAAAAATGTGGATAGTTAGAATGAGTGATCTAAAAAGAGAAAGAGAACAAAGTCATCATCTGGAGCAACATACAATAGACAAATTATAAAATGCAGAAATAAACAAAATAGAAAACAAAAAGACAATCCAGCAGAAGATCAATGAAACCAAAAGTTGGTTCTTTAAAAAAAATAAAATTGACAAGCCATTGGCTCTACTCACAAAATAAAAGGGGAGAAACCTTGTCATTTGAATCAACATGGATAGAACTAGAAGGGATTATGCTAAGTAAAACAAGTTAAAAGAAGGAAGATAGATACCAGATGACCCACTCGTAGGTGGAATGGGAATAGACAAAACAAAGGAACAGATGAAACATAACCCACGCAGAAACATTTGCAACAGAACTGAGGTTACCAAAAGGGAATGGGGTGGGCAGGGGCAAATGGTGGTGGAGACCCCTGGAAAGAACACTTGGTGATTTGGTGGAGGTCATGGTGTGTTGAAATATATCTAAGAAATGGGGAACCTATACATAGGAAATTATTTTAATATGTAGAATAATTACTATAATAAAAATAAATTTTAAAAGATACATTTTTGATATTTATGTCTTAAAATAATGAAGTCATTATACTTTAACATAAATGACACTAAATGACTTCATAAAAAGTAACTGTCATCCAATCAGAAAAATTTAAAAGGATAATTGCATCATTTCAAATGTTCGCACATCTAACAAAGAACTTTATAAAAATCCATCGTGATTTTCATACCTGGTACAACATTCAATCTATTTCCATTTGTTGTTTTAGTGGACATACATGAAGAAAGCCCACCTTTGCTCATTTATATGTATGGTATCCTTTTCCAATTGTTGTGGATATTCTTCTTTGATTCTACCTCATAACTTGACACAAAATTGTTTCCTGAAGGTTAGTGGTTCTGTGAAATCTGCACACATATAAGTGAACTTTTCCTTCTCTGCTACATTAAAATCCGTTGGTCTCCATTGCAAATTGAACTGGATCTTTATTCATGCATTCATTTGTAAGGTTAACCCTAGACCCCTTGGAAAACACTGGTTACTCAGTTTTAACTTTCCTAAGTGTCAACATACTGCACTAAATTAAACAACAGAAAAAAATGCATTTGGCCATGTCACCACCAATTTCATCAGGTAAGTCTTTATGTTGAAAAAAGAATATCTAGACCATTGTAGTGGATACAAGTTGCCCCAAATTTCTATTGTTTTTCTGATAACTCAAATTCTGCTTGCTATCATTGGTAACAAGCACCAAGTAGTTTTCTTCAAATGATAGATCTATTTTGTGCCTTTTTGAGAAAATGTCTGTCCAGTTTCCAAATATGAATAATCTTATTTTGTCAGTAAAAATATTTCATGAACAGTGACTAGTTCAACTCACCACTCAAACAACCTTACAAGTGCTTTCCTTCTAGAGAAACACAGTTTGGTGTGTAGCAGAAGTGCTTTACTTTCATGCAGAAAATTAAAAAATTATGTATTTCAGGATAAATAATAAGATTAATATTTTACAAAATATTTAAGGACATTTTTCAGTGAAACTTCCCTTTTATCAAACCTGATCAGGATATTCTAATGATGAACTCTGCACAAGCTTGATTGTTATTATATTCACTAGAATTTGTAAGAAGGGAACCCACTCTGCATGTTTTCATTGGGAGGAGGTTTGATACAGGATCTTAGATGCTTACATAGTCACTGCAGCACTTACAGGAGCAAGCTAAACTTGGGCTTCTGGGATAATTGACTGTGGGAACACAGCAGAACTGACCCATAAAGGACTTACCTCCTGAAGATCAGCCCTGCAGTTCTCCCAAAATTAATGTGCTTCTAGAATCTATACTGCTGAAAAACAGGGAAAAATACATTGGAAATATGCAACAGAATCCCCTCTCTTACCAACAAGATGTGCAGAAAGATGGCTCTCCTGTGATCCAAATATTATGTGAATCGCTCTAACTGGAATTTTCATCTATTTCTAGTAACAAGGAAGCTCAGAAAAATGCAGTATTTGACTTTCTAACTTCTCAAAGTTAGAAGCAAAGTGAAATGAATATTGAATGAACTAATCCATGGTTCTAGACAACAGTTAACAGAAATTTGTTCATGAAATTCAGTGATAACAAATGACTGCTTTTCTCCCAAAATAATAGGAAATCCTGCTAGACGCAATACACAAAGATTTATTTTTTGCTTTATTACTCATTGATTTTGAGCAAAATACGCCAATTGCATGCTGTAAACCCAGACAGAATGGCATGGGATATAAGGAGTGGGGAGTGGTCATGCTGAGAGAGGAATCTGCCTTGCCCCACATGAAAACCAGAACTTTCTGTGGGCATCCATGGGATGTCACAGTAGATACACCATATCATGCCCCTCCGTTAAAAAACCTTTTCCTTCTCGCCTACTTAACAATGCATTAATTTTCAAACCAATAATTTTAAAAAGGTGACATTGTGTTTAAGATATGGGAAAAAATATGTCCTGAGCTGTATTGTTAGATAATATGTTTTAATGTGTCTAAGAGAAAATCCAGGTTTTTAAAATGTATCTTTTTTTTAAAAAAAGTCTTATTTATTTATCAATAATTTTCCTCAGTAGATTATGATGCATCTGGTCTCTGATCACAGTATGAGAAACACTATTTTAAGCATTTAGGTCCTGACCCTGACAATTCAGATATACTTAAGAGGCAGTTTCTTCAGGTGAAAGAGAATCTTTGGAATCAATTAGCTCCCTACCCACACACACCCTGTAGAGGGACACAGAAAGGCTGAGTGACTGTGATTTCTTCCATTGCTTTTAAGCTGAAGAAATTATTTCACCACCCAAATCCTGTTAAAAATCACCTACTTTATTCTTGTTTCTATTAAAACTATTCTTTGTTTTATTTCCTTCTTTTTGGTTGAATTTTGGCATATCATCTGAAATAAGAATCTAACCTGTCCATTCATCATTGATTTATGATGTTTGTTTGATACAATTTTAAGTATTAAAAATTAGGATTTCTTTCAGGACTCATTATTTTGTTTTATTGATCTACTTGTTAAGGTTTTGGCCAATGCAGCTCTAACTTTTGTAGTCATTCAGTTCATTTTTATATTAAGAAGAGCACATTCTTTCCTTTGCTCTTTGTCTTTAAAAATGTTCTGGCTATTTTCACCAATTACTTTTTTCTTCTTCTAGATGAATTTGAGGAATAAGTCTATACTGAGTTTTCCTTCTTTTAATTTTTTTCTTTTAGACTGGGCCAAGCGGATTTCTCAGGCTCTTATTTCTTCTTACCTTTTAGCAATTTTTCTTTCCTTCCTCTATAGCTAGAATTAACTACTCATAGCATATTTAATATATTTATTAATTCTTTTGCCTTTAAAATTATCTTCAATAGTCACATTTCCTCAAAAAGGACTGACTTTCTCTCATTGATTTCAATGCCTCTAAATTTTTGTAACTCCTCTATCCTGAAATAAGGGTAATAAAAACAAACCTCGATCCTTAGAGTTTAAAAAAATTCTCATTTGAAAAATATCTATCTCTTCCTAATTCTCTAAAAACAAAAGCTTCTTTTTTCTTTAGTACAATATACTAAAATTATGTTCATAGCACCATCTAAATCATGCCTTGTTCTGCCTCATATTGACACTGCTTAAATATTCAAACATAGCTGTATATCTGTCACCACAAATCACCATGCCTTTTCCATCATTCTGCAAACCATATAAGCTAGCATGTTGCAAGAAAACAAACAGAAAGGTGCCCAGATTGAGCTGAGCTATCAACACTGCCTCTGCATATACCCACACGATATATGAAACAACAATGGTGCCCTTTGGAGTCTCAGCAGCTGCTGACCTTACTCTCTGTTTATCTTATACAAAGACGTAACCACCATCATGCTGGAGAGCTGTAAATGTTGAGGCTGGAGTTTGCCATGGTGACTAACTGAGCCAATGAGATAGTTTCTCTTAAAAGAATTTGGAACTGAAATTCAGAGATACCAGGAATCAACTACTGATGATTTAATGTTAAGGCAAGTAAATTCTAAAGATAGGGTATTTTCACCATTAGACATGAACACAGTCAGAGAAAAAATAATGAAGCAGAGGACAAAGAACAGAGAAGAGAGGGAGGAAAGGAATAGAGAAAGTATAAATTAATTGGTTGTTTCAGATACACCTCTACCTTCTGGCCCTAGGACATATGCCTGTATGTCTTCAAAATCATATCTTCAATCATACTTTTCATTACTCCTCTTTTTGCTGTTCAGCTAAGAAAACTTCAGCAATACAAATTAAAACTCAGTATTTAGTATTATTTTCTAAATTCAAGACTGTTCACTTACACTACTGTCTGGATAGACACAAAACACAAAAAAAGACTATTCAATTTTATAAAACAGTTTTTGATATAAAACATAGTACTCACTGAAATCAAAACATAAAGGAATTCTCCAAAGCAATTGCTTCAACAGTCATCTCCAAAAACAAACAGAATTTGCCAGTACTCATCATCATATCATAAACCGTTACATCTTTACATTTGAAGATTGGATTTAGCTTTATTTTTGTTTTGTATAATGCATAAATATGGCTAAAAATTGAAGTAGCAAAGAGGAGTCAGACTGAAAACCAAGTTTCTGCCCCACTTCTTCCAGCTCCTTGTCCAACTGTGAGAATCAATAAAATCTCTAATCATTTATATCTTCTAGTCTAAGAATAATTGCCTACATATGTTTAAATCAGTTGATCATATCACTTTCTGGATTCATTATCTTTTGGCATCATTAATGACTTCCAGCTAAGATATGAAAGATTTAGATGGCATGTATCTCTAATTCCTGTCCTCCCTTTTTCCAATTTTTTATAGTCATCTAACTACAGTCACTGTTTTTAAATCTTTATTATTTAAACCTCCTCACTGGAGGAGGAGTCTGAGACGGTTTTTGAGCACTTACCTACTTGTTCTGAGCTTATATTCCTTTCCATCTATGCCTTATTAAATATTATAGGTCCTTCCAATCACAAATGGTAGCTTCCTTACTTGCAGGTTTCCAGATATTTTTTTTTCTTTTTAAAGGAAAGGTGAGGCAGGAATGTAGGCGAACAAAAGCAGGGAGAAAGAGAAGGAAGGAGTATATAATACACATATATTTTACATATAATTAATTATATATGTTCATGTATTTTATGTTTTATTTAGTTGTTCATTCTGGTTTCCCCAGGGCATGAAGCCAGGACCTTAAGATATATGTGACCTGTGCCTAACCACTACTCCACCAGGGCACACCGCCAGACAGTTTACTAGTGAGAGATATGGCAGGTGATTGGAAGGCAGTTGAAAGTGATACTCTCTTCCTCATTCCTGTTTCAAGCTTTGTCCCTGACAACACTAGTGACACCATTTTTAATGATGACAGCAGCAATGAAGCAGTGGTGGTGGCAGTAGTGAGGATTTTGACAACCTGGGACTGTAGGACCCAAGCTTCCCAATTAGGAACCTCCAATAGCAAGAACCTTAGCAACACTGTGCTGTATTTCCTCAGAAATCTTTTCATTTCACTAATTCTCTCTTTCACTCTTTAATAGTTTTAAACACATCGGCTTATTTTTATTCTCTTGCAATTGTTACCTGGTTGGTAGATAGACAATATTTTTATTCTTAATCCAAAGATATAAATCTTCAAAAGTCCTTGCAGCATAAGAGTCTGTTTCCCACGTCTCTTAATTTCTCCCTTCTTCTATCTCCTGACAACCACCATTCTATTTTCTCTCTCTATGATTTTTGGATATACTAAGTATATTATGTAAGTGAAATCATATAATATTTGTCCTTTTTTGACTGACTTATTTCACTGAACATAATGTCCCTAAATTTCATTCATGTTGTATCATATGTCAGCATTCCTTTTAACACTAAATACCATTCCATATATAATATTATATGTACATGTTTACATGCATAATATTTAATTTTCTTTATCCATTCACCCATCAATGGATATTTATGTAGTTTCCATCTCTTGGTGTTATTAATGCTGCAATGAACAATTTAAATATGTCTTTCAGGTCCTGATTATAATTCTTTTGGATAAATTACCAGAAATGGTACTACTGGATTGTGTGATAGTTCTATTTTCAATTTTTTTGAGCAACCTCCATATTTTTTTGCATAGCAGCTGGGCCATTTTACATTCCCACCAACCATGAACAAGGATTTCAATATCTCTACATCCTGACCAACACTTGTTATCACTTGTCTTTTTAATAACAGTCATCCTAATAGGTGTGAAGTGATATCTTATTGTGGGCTTTGACTCACATTTTCCTAGTTATTATTGATGTCGTGCTTCTTTTGAGATATCAGTTAACCATAGGTATATCTTCTTTATAGAAATACTTATTCGTTTCCTCTGCCCACTTTTTAATCTGATGGTTAGGGATTTTATAGTTAAGTTGTAGGAGTTTTGTGTATGTTATGAACTGAGGGTATAATATTTCTTCTTTTATATGCATATCTAGTTTTTGCAATACCATTTGTTGAAGAGATTATCCTTTTCCCATTGTGCAGTCTTGGAACCCTTATTAAAGATTATTTGACTGTGTACACATAAGTTTATTTCTAGGCTCTCTGTTCTGTTTCATTTGTCTATGTGTCTGTTTTTATACCAGTACAATACTGCTTTGATTATTTTAGCTTTGTAATATGTTTTGAAGTCAGAAAGTATGAGTCCTCTAGCTTTGTTTTTATCTTTTTGTTGGTCTATTTTGATGTCTTTTGTGGCTCCATATCAATTTTAGGATGGATTTTCCTATTTCTGCAAAGATGGTCATTGAGATTTTGATAGAAATTGCATTGAAACTGTAGATTGCTTTGGAGAGCAGAAACATTAAAAAAATAGTAAGTCTTCTGATCCATGAACACAGGATGTCTTTCCGTTTGTGTCTCCTTCACTTTCTTTTAACAAAGACTTGCAGTTTTCAGTGTACAGATATTACATCTCCTAGATGCAATTATTCCTAAATATTCATTGGTTTTGATGCTCTTGTGGACGAGACAGCTTTTAAAATTTTTCAAATAATTTGTTGATAATTATAGAAATACAACTGAATTCTGTATATTAATTTTCTGTCATGCAATTTTATTAAATTAATTAATTAGTTCTAATGGGTTTATTTTGTGTGAAATTTTTAGGCTTTTTAATAATAAGTAGTTTTTTCTTTATTACTGATTTAATCTCCCTAGTCATTATCGGTCTATTCATATTTCCTATTTCTCTTGATTCAATCTTTGTAGGTTGTTAGTTTCTAGGAATTTCATCAATTTCATGCCAAGTTATCCAATTTGTTGACCTTTGATTGTTCATAGCAGTCACTTATGAACCTTTGTATTTTTATAGTATCAGTTGTAATGTTTCCTCTTTCGTTTCTAATGTTACTTATTTGAGTATTAGCTCTCCTTAATATAGCTAAAGATTTGCCAATTTTATCTTTTTCAAAAATCAGCTCTTATTTTCATTGCTTTCTCCTATTGTTTTTCTGGTCTCTATTACATTGATTTTCGCATTAATTTTTATTACCTTCTACTTTCTGCTAATTTGCTGTTAATTTGTTCTCTATTTCTAGTTCCTTGAGAAGTAAAGTTGTTTAAGATCTTTCTTTTTTCACTTAATGTAAACATTTATCCACTACAAAATTTCTTAGAGCTATCTTTTTGCCTTCCATTGTTTTGGTATGTTCTGGTTTTATTTTCACTGGTTTCAAGAATTTATAAATTTCTCTTTTGATTTCTTTGACCAATTGATTGTTCACAAAGGTTGTAATATTTTGATTATGGGTTGACTCTGTACACCACATTCTACTCTCTTGAGCTTTACTCTCTCTAGAAGTAGGTGCTCAAGTAACTTCTTCATAAACGAGAATCAATTTAACTTTCAATAAATTTGTCTTTTAATAGTTTGGATTCATTTTCGACCATCATTTCTTCAGGTCTATAAGAGTGCTTGGCACACCCAGTATATCCTCAATCAATATTTGTTGAAAAAAAAATATTAGAGCCACTGCAGTTTCACCTACTACCACTCTCAGCATGACTTTCTTCTCCAATTTTGAAATAAGTCGAATAAATTTACCCATTCATTAACATTAAAATAAAAGAAGGAAAAATCTTTTAAAAAGGAAGTATAAATTGAATCTCTGTCTCAGTGAATCTCTGAATCTTATAGCCAGCAAAACTCTTTCAACACTGAATGCTAAAGACACTCACAGATAAACAAAAATTGAAAGATTTTGTTACTTGCCTTACAAAAAATAGTAACAGAAATCTTCAAACTGAAAGCAAGTAAAATCATATATAATTTGCATTTGTACATGCACCCATGTCCCCCACAGACACCTAAGAATACTGGCAAAAGTAATTATGCAATAACAGTATAAATGTATATGTTCCTTTTTTTCTCAACTGATTTTAAAAGCAGTTGTACAAAATGATATACAACAATAATAAGTACATAATCTATTGTACTTATATATCAATATAATATACTTAACAAAACATCAGAGAGAACGTCAGTGAGAACAGGATTGCATTAGATAACAAAACAACACCACATGATAACTCAAATTCATAAGAACAAATATAAAGAACCAGAGTGGTAAATAAGACAGAAATTACAACAACTCCCATAAACATATACTGGAATGCTTTTCTTTCCTCAGTTCATTAATAAAAGAAAAGTATATAAAATTTGTATTGTTGGGTTTATAACCTTATCTAGCTACACTAGGTATAATAATAATAGCACAAAAGAAGGCAACGGGAAGTAGAACTATTTAGAAGAAACTGTTTTATATCTCATTGGACACAGTTACAATAAATTTGAAGTAGATTATGATTAATTAAAAAGGGGAAATGTTTCTTAGCTCATTCTGTGAATTCAGTATTACTATTACCAAAGTCAAAGACATTAGAAAAAATAAAACTAGACACCAATATTCTATATAAATATAAATGCAAAAACCCTCAGCAAAATACTAGCACACTGAATTCAATAGCATATTAAAATAATTAATCACCATGACCAATTGGAATTTACTCCAGGAGTGCAAGATTGGTCTGACATAACAAAAATATATCATTGTAATACACCATATTAATAGAATGAAGAAAAACACTACATGATCATCTCAATTGAAGCAGAAATAAACATTTAACAGAATTCAAAATTATTTTATTATGAAAAGTACTCAACAAGTAGGAATTAAAGGGAATTTCTTCAACTTGAGATCATCAATGAAAAAAATCTCCATCTAACATCATACTTAATGGTGAAAAACTGAATGATTCTACCTAAATCAGGAAAAAGAAGTGTTTCTACTTCATCACTTTTATTCAACATTTGTTGGTAGTTCTAGTAAGGGAAATTAGGCAAGAAAAACAAAAGAAATAAAAAGAAAGAAGGAAAAATATCTCTATTTGGAGAAGACCTGATCTTATCTATACAAATACTTTTAAAATAAATGCACAAATAAAGAAAAAACTATCAAAGCTAGTAAATGATCTTGACAAAGTCACAGGATACAAGATCAATACATAAAAATCAATTGTATTTCTGTATATCAGCAATAAGCAAATTAAAATAAAATTAAGAAAATGATTCAATTTACAAAAGCATTAGAAAGAATAAAGTAGTTAAGAATAAACTTAGCCAGGGACTTGCATAACCTTTACATGGAACACTACTAAATATTGTTTAAAGAAATTGAAGAAAACCTTCATAGGTGGGAACAAAGCTCCTATCCCTAGATTCAAAAGCTTAGTATCCTTAATATGGCAATATCCCAAAACTGATCTACAGATTAAGTTCAATTTATATTTAAATTTTAGCAACATTTCTTGCAGAAATAGACACACTGATCATTTTATGTGAAAGTTCAAGGCAACACAAATAGTTAAATTAATCTTGAAAAGGAATAAATTTGGAGAACTGAAATTTCCTGATTTCAAAACGTACTTCTAATTAATCAAATTATGCCACCAGCATAAGGATAGACATATATATCAAAGAATAAACTTGTGAGTACAGTAATATTCATAGAATTATGATTAATTGATTTTTAACAAGGATGCCAAGATACAATAAGGAAGGAACATTATTTTCATCAAATGGTGCAGGGATAGCTGAATAGCCACATGCAAAAGAATGCATTTTGATCTTACCTCACACCATATGCAAAAATTAACAAAAATAGATCAAATACTTAAATATAGAAACGAAACTTTTGGAAGGAAAGACAAGTGTAAATCTTTACAACCTTAACTTGGGTCATGATTTCTTAAATATGATATCAAAGCATAAATAATAACAAAAAGCTCAATGGACTCATTAAAGTTTAAAAGTTTCGTGCATCTTAGGACACTACTGAGAAAATTTAAAGACAATCTGAAAAATGGGAGAACATATTTGCAAATTATATATTTAATGTGGGTGTATAACACTAAATGTGTAAATGACTTACAAAAAGGCAGGTAACACCATTAAAATATGAGCATAAAACAAATAGTGCTTTCTCCAAAGAAGTTATTATTTGCAGCAATAATAATAATTTTAAATAATAAGATAATAATGCCAATAAGCACATGAAAAGCTGCTCAACATTGTTAATTATAAGATAAATACAAATCAAAGCCATAATCATATACCACTTGGCATCCATTAAATGGTTATAATACAAAAACAATAGTTATAATGTATTGGAAAGAATATGGGAGAATTCGATCCCTTTATATAATGCTAGTGGGAAAGTAAAATGATGTGTCACCATGAAAAGTACTTTGGCAGTTCCTCAAAAATTTAAACATAGTATTACTATATGACCCAGCAATTCTACCTATAAGAAATGAAAGTACATACATACCCAAGAGAAATAAAAACATATGTCCACACAAAAATTCTTATGTGAATGTTCATATAAGAATCATTCATAATAACAAGAAGTGGAAATGACCTAAATACTCATTAACTAATCAATAGGTAGACAAAAAGTAGTAAATCATACAATGGAATAATATACAACCAAAAAAAAAAATCAAGTGTTCGTATGTGCTACTGCATGGAAAACATTGAAAATAGTGAGCTAAGTGAAAAATGCAGACAAAAAGACCACCTGTTGTTTAATTCCATTTATAGAACATTACCAAAATAGGCTAATCCATACAGACATAAATTGGTTACTCTGCCAAAGGCTGGAGGTGAATAAAATAGATAGTTACCACTTTAATAGCTACAGGGTTTCTTGTGGGAAACCAGAATTGAATAGTATTGATGGTTACAAAACATTGCTAATATACTAAAAACCTCTGAATTATACACTTTAAACTGGTGAATTTTAGATGATATAAATTTTATTTTAGTGAAAAAGAGGGAAAATGAATATGTAATAGGGGATAACACAATGAAGAAGACTAAATGTATCTTATGATCTAATTTTTAAAATGCCAAATTTCAGATTTTTTTGACAGAATATGATGAAATTTTGAGTCACAAATGGCCTCACTGTACAATAGCAACTATGATCACAGGCTTGTAGTTAGATTGAGATCAAATCCTAGTTGTGTGATGTCATGATTTAAATGTATATATTCCTCAATATTCTCATCTATGAATTAGTAATAAAATCACCCATTCTTTGGGATTGGTTTAAAATTCAATAAGGTCAGGCAGTGCTGGCACTTAGTAAGTACACTGGTGGTGTTAGTTATTGCTATAATAAGCACTAAAAATAAATCCGAGAGCCCCACTAACCCAACTAGTTACTATTTTTCCAGCTCTTGTTGAAAGGAACCACTCTCTGAAATGGAAATTTTGAGGGACCCAAAGTGGGAACACAGAATTTATATCAACTTTTACTAATGAGTCTTGATTTATCTCTTGCAGCCTTGTCTGCAGTCCTGTCAAAATATCTTGCACCTTTAAGAAAAGTTTTCTTTTCCAATCCTGTTTCTAGGAAGAATGGGTCTTTCCAATGACAGTTTTCTTTTATAAAGAATCCTAAACTGAGCACGGACAAAATAAGCATCCTTGGATCATGCTCACTGGGTATGTCTCTGTACCTGTGGACAAGGTATGAGCATCTCATGGAAGATAATAAAGAAAACACCCAAGTTTTATGTATGGGTCACCCCTGCTCCCATCACACAGACATTACAAACCACACAGTCATTACAGCAGACAAACAAGAGGTTCCTTATTCTAGGACCTGATTACATGGCTACATGGCACCATTAGCACTTGCTCCTTAGGCCCTTCGCCCATGCCCATGTCTGTAGAAGTTCTGTGAGGTTCAAGCCTTCACTTCAGTGGGTTGTTTAGTTGTACTGTCAGAACAGCTTTAGTTAAAGCATTCTCGTGACTCGACTCCAGCAGAGCTCCTGCCTCGATCTTCAAATTGTTCACACTTCAGTGCATCTAAGAGCAAGAGTAGAGATTAACCTCTTCTTTATTTGTTATTCATCAGTGGTTAGATATTTTGTTAGTGTGTGTGCATAAATACATACACAGTGTGTTTCTATGTAACTACAGACACACACATGGAGAGAAAAAGTGATACATGAGTAGAAAAGTTAGTAAAAGCTACGGTAATGAGCTGCGTCCTTCTCGGCCCTCCCTCTGAGAAACACTGTGGAATACAGTTCATGATTACTCCATCTGAGGATGGAGAACTTGTGGCCTTTATCCACCAACTTCTGTCCTGTGTTGATTGAGGGTTGTCCCCAGGTGGTGCTCTGCATACCCTGGTTGCATCTGCAACTGTCCTCCAGCAACTTCCGAGCTGCAGTGTCTCCATGGCTGCAGTGAGACTAGATGGAACTCACAGGAGTGCTGGGGCAGCCCAGGTGCCTGCAACAGGAATCTGTGATCTGAGAGGTGTGTGTCCTGCTAACATTCAGACTTGCTACTAATGAAAGGTGGAGAAAAAGAATTTAAGGGAGACTGTGGTCTCTGTCAAACACCATTGAATTTTATCTTGAATCTTTTCTCAATGAAGCCATCAAAGGGGAACCTAAAGCCAGCACCAGTTAGAGTGTGTTATATTCTTTAACTGATTCATATCCATGGATACCCTATTGCCTAGAGTCTGACCTTGGAAAAAGTCCCTTTTCTCTCCATATCCCAGTGTATCGGACTCCTTGGGAGATGTCAGGCTTTATTTAGAAATTTTTAATGAAATCTGCAAAGCTCTGAGGGTTATAAATCATGTACCAAAGTTTCAGCTTTGTGCTTAATGGCAAAGTTAAGATGAAATGCCTTCCTCTTGGGTTTCCAGCAAGTTATTAACTTGGGTTAGAAATATTAGCACTCAGCAGTTTCCCAAGTCTTCTCTCTAATCATCTTTTCATCTTCTTAGTGCTCTTTATGAATCTCCTTTATTTTTTTCAAAATAAAAAACCCAAATTATCCTTCTCTGATTATCCTAAAATTATATTCTTTATCAAGATTCATGTTTGTATGGTTCTTTTCCCCAACTAAGACAGCCTGCTCAGTTTCTTTCTCTTTAGCCCACATGCCCGCATCACTACACAGATCAGTGGCGTGAGGATCACACACGGCAGCATCCCAGTGCTAGCAAGCTTATCAGTTAGGAATTCACTGGACCGCAAGCAACCAAACTCTCAGTAGTTCCATGAATAGTGATTCATATGTCTCACATAGCACACAGATGGCTCCTGCTTCCATTAATGATAAATTTGTTTAGTGCACACCACTTTTCTCACCGAGAACAACCAGAAAAAGTGGACAAAATAAGTGAAATGTGTTTGAGTCAGCAGAGAGCTTCCAAAGTAGCAAGGATCAGAAGAATCAGAACTCAGGAAGAAGAGACGTGCAGAGAGCCAAGTCCCAGGGGACGAGTACTGCTGAGAGAGGTGACCGACAGCCATCAGAATGGATCAAGAGTCCTGAGGACAGGTGCTGTCCTGAGCGTGAATCCGTAACTGCAGGAAGTTCTGGTGATCCCAAAGAGGCTTGTGAGGTGGGGGCAGCAGTGAGGAAACTTTGGGACAATGACTAATTATCAATGAGTAAAGCACAGTTTCAAAAATCTAACTAGTACCAATGAATCTTGGATAAGTTAATTACCAGGCCTAAATCTCAAAGAGGCAAACACCTCCATCAAATCCAGGTATATGGACATGTCATTTTAACACCATGTAACAGGTTCACAAGTTTTTGAGAAGGTTGGATTAAATTGGGGGGACATGTGCTGAAACTTTCATAGGAGGGGCTAGTCAAAGACTTGAAAAGGCACCAAAGAGCATCCCCATCTCTTCATTCATTTGGTCATGAAACAGTACACATTGCCTGAAGTTTCTTCCAAGGATTGGTGATTTCCTACTTGTAGGACTTTAGGAAAATTGAGGGTCTTTCCAAACCTAGGTATTATCCCCAGCAAACTGCTAAGCTCGGTAATTCTTCTTCTGCACAAAGCTGCACCTGAGAAAGGTCGAGTTTCTGGCCTTTACCAGAATGATGCTCTGTTGCACAGTATGCCTGAGTCCTCGGGGAATGGGATTCCGATGGAGAGGGTGAATGGCAGCAAACAGGAGCCCAGCAATTGGAACCCTGGAATGCTTGGAGAGCTAGGTGCCAGGAAGAACCAGGGTGCTTGGTCCTTGGGTCGTTTAGGAGTGGGGGAGGTGTGCTTCCAAATACTTAGAAATTTCCTCCTGTCCAAAATTTTCAACAGCTTTTTATTTATTTAATTATTTGTTCATCTTGGTTGGTGCCCCCAACCCTAAGATGTGAACCCTGGTCCTTGGGATGTATGTGGACTTCGCTCGCTAGGAGGCAGAGGACCTAACTGGTACTCTAGCAGGACGTGTCTACTCCTGTTTAAATTTGAGGCTGCACTGAAGGTCATTTAACCACACTCCTTCAATGACATTTATTTTTTAAAAACAATCACGTTTCAAAACTGTCATAAGAACTTTTGAAACTTTGAAAAGTAAAAACAAATATACACTTAGAGCCATTCTCCCTTAAAAAGTAAAAGCCTATTTCAAGCTGTTTTTAACTTTCTTACTACATTTTAGTCTGACCTTTAAGTAAAGACCCTTTTTTTTTTTTTTGAAACTGGGCAGCCATTTAGCTTCCTGACTTGAGAAAATGTTTCCTGCCTGTCGAGTCCTAAGGCATTAAGCAAACGTTTGCCTAACCTTTGCTTCAAGCATAACCTTACCTTTTAATAAAATCCACCCACAGGGCTGCTGTACAAGATTTCTTAGCTCTGAGTCATGTTCATACAAGGAAGTGGAGGAATTTAAGGACTGTCTTGTTTGAATAGTAAGTTTTAAAGTGATGGAGACTGGGAATGGAGGAAGACGCTTGACTATGAAATAGACACCACCCAATGAGCTTGAATGCCAGACATGCTGAAATGTTAGTGAACAGGCTGGGATAAGCCTGTTGGGAGGGGGAAGCTTTTTTCTTTTATTTGGAGGAGTGGGGTGGAAATGGGAACCTGAAGGGGAAATCCCAGCCTTCTGTCTCCCACCATCTCTTCCTCTACAGAGAAGGAATTGAAAATCTTACTGGTTCGAATCTGAGACCCTCACAGGATCAAGCTCTATTTGTAGTTGGGCCACTGGACCTGGAAGACATACTGGCCTGCAGGCCCCTTTGTCTTCACCTCCAGCAACCTCATGAACCAGGCCATCTTCCCAGGTCCTGTCTTGCTTCCCTTTTCCTTTGAAAGAGTCTGCCTGTTAAAGATGGAACCAGTCACATTTGGGGTCTCAGTTTAGGTTCCCTGAGAAAAAACAGAGCTTAAAATGATGATGTGAATAGAAGTAATTTCCTTAGGAGGTGATTCCAGGGAAAGTGAAGCAGGGAAGAGAAGCTACAGAGGTTGTGTTATGCAGAAAGGCATCCCTGGGGGAACCTGGAAATCAGGGTCACTGTGGACCTCCAGGAGTCAGATAGTGCAGACCACATACCTAAGAGTTTTCCTCTCCAGGAGTAAGGATGCTGATATATCACATTCTAAGGCTTGGTGCCATTGGTGCCAAAGGCTCCTCCCAGGAAGTGTCCATTACCTGTACCTCTAAGCTGCTCTGAAAGGATAGAGTCAACACCAATGACTGCAAATGCCATCTGTCAAAGAGATGCTGGTGTCATGATCCAGATGCCATGAGCATCTGCTCTTCTTCCTCTACTGTTGCAACTTCTCTATCTGCAGTCCAGTGGAGCCAGCCATTTGTCCACACTGCCAGTTGAATCCTGTGCCACAGACCCAGGTGACCAAGATTCGGGACTAGGAAAGCTTATGCAAATTTCTCTGTCTGAACTACAGTTTCTGATCCACACTCTCGCATCCAGCCTATGGCATGGACACCCCATATTATGAGATGGGGACATCTTTGGATGCTTGTCTAGTAGTTAAGCTGATATTTCGCAACTCACTTGGTTCTTTAATCTTGTGGGTGCCCCTCCTTTGTCGGCTGTCTCAGGAGGAGAGAAGGTGTGGGGATATAAGATTTGAGGTACTTAAGCACAAATTTCAAATCCCACTATGAATTTAGTCATCTTTTACTTCCCTGTTGCTCAGACCATCCATTTTGAAAAACATAGTACTATGTCACATGAGAGCAGGAGGTTTTAGGGAGGGCAGGAATGTGCAGCTTTTACACTTAAATAGCAACTTCCAGAAATGAAAACCACACAAGTCCCAGTCAAGTTTATGAACCATAACAAAATGGGATTAAGTTTAGGTTTTATTCAAAATCTATATTCATTTATGGTCCAGTATGAGATAAAATAACAACTTTCAAATTAGGGTGTAGGTCTCCAGTTATAACCGCTCTGAACAAACCCAAATTCTAATAGATGAGAACTGTTTGATATCTCTCTCCCCTTCTCAGAGGTGAAGTATGCACCAAAAAGTACTGCACACATTTAATTGTTAATGGTTAAATAAATTCTCCCTCTAACGAATGAGAAGCACCAACATTAGGCTAAAGATAGTGTTTACATTTTAATTGTATCCACAAATGTACAGAGACTTTAAAAATATTAATGTGTGGCTAAGAAGTTCTCCCAAGTAAGGTTAAAAGGGGGACAAGAGCCAACGAGGGAAAATATATGGAAAAAGAGACCCATGTAGGATAAAGACAGTTGAAATAATTGAAATTGACAGTGCATATACTACTGAGGGGTAAGGAAGCACGATTTTTGCTTGAAAAATAATAGGACATTGTAATCATCTCCTAGACGGAGCAATACAGCTAAGAGGACATGATTGCTGTTTAAAAAGCAATTAAGCAGTCTCCTACGGAGACTAAAAAGATGAGGGAAGAAATGCAAATAGCCTTCAGTTTCCATCAGGTTTCAGCCCTCAGGAGCCCCAAGCCCTCCTGGAGCTGATAAAGAGCATCAGAGAGATGTCACATTGGGTGTAGGGCAACTCGTGGCTACAGCACGAAGCTGGGCTGTGTTTAGAATCATGGAGAAAAGAATTGCCTGCATTTGAGGTAACAAACACAACAAAGGTTCTCTGTTCCTCACTCAGGAAAGTGCGGTGGTTATGTGTCAGGATAAGCCTGAATTATTACTATTTTTGTGATATCCAGCTCTACCTAATAAATCATTACAAAATAAATTCACTCCAGACTGGACTTGGAAAACAAACACACACACACATACAGAGCTTACTCAGGTCTTCTTAGCATTTGTTATTCTTTTGATTAGTATCACCTCTTGCAGTAGGTTTTCTCAACCTTGACACCACTGACATTTAGGTCTGCATCATTCCTGATCTCTTGTGAATCATGGGATGCTTCACAGCATCACTGGCCTCTATCTGCTGGATACCAGTAGGGTCCCCATCCAGTTAGGAACATCAGCAACGTCTTCAGACAGTGACAGACATCTCAGGGTGAGGGAAAAGGGAAGGAGAACAGAGTTTACATAACTCCCAGTAGAGAAACTCCCTGCTAGCCAAAGTAAAACCCAGAATTCCTTTTCTTTAATTATGTCCCAGAATGGGATTGTGGACAGCTTGTGACCTTGAAGCCAGGCTGTCTAGCTACAGATTCCCCGCTCCCATGCTTTATAAGTGAGTGATCTGAACAAGAATCCTGTGCCTTTTAGCCACCCATGCTGTCCCTGGAGGTGTCTGGGGGTTGCGTTCATTGTTTTCTAGAAATTTCTACTCCAGGTGCTATTGCTGCTTTTATATAAGTGAGTTACAACTACCAAGACCATCAGGAAACTCTGCAGGGCTCCTAAAAAGGTAACAAGCCAGACAGATTTGGAAGTAAATTGTCAACTTTCCCTTAATGTGTAAATGTTCCTATTAGTAGAATTTATTCTGATCAGCAATAAAAGCATATAACGCTTCTGTCTGTGCCACATCAAGCAGACTTTAGATTGTGTGCACTGAGGGGAGAGGTGCTAGGTAGCGCTCATACCAGGAGGTATCTTGGTATTAAACATTTTGAATGCTAGGAAGGAAGGGCTTTCACAGCCTGGGTCGCTCACTCCAATTCAGAACTGTCTCTCTATGCCAGATCCCAAGCTAGCCACTGGGTGTCACCACAGTCCCACCGAAGTTCCTCACTGCCACTAACTTGTTCAGGGGAAAGTTCCAGGGTCCATGGGAGCACATCATAGAGGAAATCTGAGGCCACATCAGCCTCAGAAGCCCAGAGGAGGTGCCGGGACTTGCATAGGCTCACAGATTGCTGTGGGGTTGAAATGAAGTGAAAGCACCTTTGTAAAGCCAGGTCATCACAGATAAAGTCAGGATTCCCCCAATGTCCCTGCAAGCTATTAGAGTGTGGTCATGCATCTCAACACCAGCAGCCTTCTGTCCTGCCCAACGCCCATATAACCAGAAGTATCTGGAGAAGATGATCCCATCCTGTTCACTGCAGCTCTTAACCAATGACCAACTGGCCAGAAGAAAACACAGCTTCTTTCTTGGAAAAAACACTGTACATGCATATCCATCTCAAGGTCTGCTTCTGGAGAACCTTACCCAAAATACTGGTTTATACTGGGTGTACTAAAGATGTTGATTTCTTTCCACCATGATCATCTGCTTTAAGTCACAATGGATTGGGGAAGATGTCTTACTTAGAGTGACTCCTGGACCCCTCTACCTCTTCCTGCAAGACAGACCAGCATGTGAGACACTGTCCACTATTCCCAGATCCTGGGTAAGGCTGGATCTTAGGAACCAATGTGTCTGCTTATGGTTCTGGGTGTAAGGCTCAATATGTATGTGTTGGTTCATCCAATTGTGGTGGCATCAATTGTAGTAACTTGAGTCTCAAGGAAGGAGAAGATGAAATGTCCCTTGAATCATTTTGGAGTCAGGAGGGGCAGAAGAAAGCAGAAGGAGCACAAATGACAAACCCAAGACCCCAGTGCAAGGTAGGTGAACCCTCAGGAAGCATGGCTCAGGTTTTAAGCCTTTGATTGTAGAGATCTAAAACTCTAAAAGCCGAACAGGCGTTTTTTCCCTCCAGCTTAACACAGCATGGCTCAAACAAATTAACATTCCCATCTCGACTGATTCATTTGGCCAGAATAAATGTACATGTCAAAGCAATGGGAAAAAGGGAGAGGGAAGTAAGAAGAGATGAGAGGCGGGAAGGGTGGATGAAATATTAGTAGCAACATCTCATATTTTACCTCCAAAACACACTGACTTTAGCCTAGCGTACGTTTGAGGAAAATGATTAAAACAATTGCTCAAGTATGACAGAAGAGGCATTTCCATTTAGAAAAATATTTAAATCACGGGCTGGGGCATATTCTCTGTCTTTGTTAATAATGGGGTAGAGGGTAGACTCTAGAAAGCGTGTGAATTGATATGTCACTTCCCTGATTAAATCGCTGGTAAACCCTGGTCTTCCTAGATGATGTAGCGAAGAAGACAGTAGAGACCGGGAAGGTCTTATGTCATGAAAATTGTACTTCAAGAGTAAAACATGGAAGAGTATTAGCGTGCATAATTTCTTTCTCTCCCTTTTCTTTTCCAGCATTTCAGATAGATGGGGCTGATTGTTGAAGAAATGAGATTTTCTTCCTAGCATTTGCTCTTGTTTTGTTCTCTCCACTCAGAGCTGAGACACCCATTCCCTCCTGAGATTTGTTTAAACACTACATGAATGAGTTGTACGTCTCCCTGTATTGAATCGGATCCACAAAGGCACAAGTGTCTCTTCAGTCAATAAACACTGGAGACAGTGACAGCCCACATCCACGGAGGGTCAGGAGAGGTGGATGCTAGTGTCATGAAACCCTTAGAGTTCTCTTTCTTCTAAGTTTACAAACTCTCCTGGGTTTTTTTTTTTAAAATTGTACAGCACCAGAACAGCGGCTGAATTGAGTCTCAGGGTGAACAATGAACTAAGTCAACTGTGACTCAAATCTCTTTCACACAAGCTGTCTTCACAGAGGCAGTTATGGGGAGGAGAGGGGACTGCAATAACACAGATTTTCTGATAGAAGTCACTTGAGACCTGACAGTTCTAACAATGATGTCAGTTTCCGTGTTTCTCTTTGCCATTGCATATACCAAGTCTGAAAAATCCTCGCTAAGCCTGGTAGAGAAATGTGTGAATTGAAAGGAATTTCAACTCAGGAATTGAAAGGATAGGTTTCTTAATATCTGATGGGAATTCTGATTTATCTCTGAGATTTGCAGAAAGCAAAAATCACCCACCCCTTCCCCTCCAACTGCTCACCCTCTAATAAAAGCTGTCCCTTGTAACCAGAAGCATGCTGTCACAGCGGGAACATCCATCAATCTGCAGGGGTGCTCTCACAGCTAAAGCTCTGATTTAAATTGCCCTTTCTTGCCATTTGCTGAATATTTGTCCCAGGAAGTAGCCAAGAAAGGGAATTCAAAGTCGGTACCCTGAAAGTGAAGCCTCTTACCTACATTACTACACTCATTCTCTAGGGCACTGTTCACCTAGTCTGCAGGGCGGCGCGTTTCCTCCACAGGACCTCTGTGCGCATAGTCCTCATCCAAGGAGCTGCCCAAGTGCGCATGCTCTCAGGACATCAAATGAAGTTGCCTTTGTCTGGGCAGTAAAGCTCCAAGGAGACTCTCTGGCCTGAGAAGGAAGGAAAGAAGGACTTGGAGTAGGGGAGTGTTGGCTCTTACACAGAACAAGACCTGGTTCACTCTCTTTTGCGCAATGATTTTCAATCTCTTTGACAGAACACCAGAGATATTCCCCTAATTACGAAGGCAGGGAAAATGTACAATGCCAGACAGTAAATATAACATCTGTCCAGCCTTGTGTGGAGTGTGTGTGTGTGTGTGTGTGTGTGTGTGTGTGTGTGTGTGTGTGTGCATATCTTCATGCTAAGTATTTGCAGCACGCCATTCAGACAACTTCAAAAGAGTTTGTGGAGAAAAGCAAGAATGTTCTAGAGAGACAAGATTCACTGTTGGTTCATTTAGAAAAGAATGGTAGTTCTTCCAAGATATAAGAAATATGTAAAAGTCTCTCATAATGTGCCAATGGTGTACTGTGCACTATAGTGGGTGATTTTTCAAAGAGCGTCTCATTTAATTTAATCCTCATAATCATCCCCAAAGTTAGTTATTATTACTCTCCAAGGTATTATTATTCCTATGTGTAGATTAGTGAACTGGAAAGTAGGGATTAAATGACGTGGACATAGTCACACAAACAATAGAAATCTGAGTCATTAGCCACATGATATGGGAGAATTCTAAGGGGGTTGAGACCCAGAGTGATTCACATCACATGTGATCCATTGACTTTGACATAATATAGGGAATCAGCCAGATGTGCTCTATTCAAAGTATTTGTGTTTATTGTAGTATTATTTACATAATAAAACTATATTCAGTATAAGAACATGAACTCTGGTCATTAACCAAGTGCTTTGGATCTTACCTAAGGCTCTCATCAGAGTGAGGTTCGAATGTCTCCAGACACATGAAGTTTCAACATCTGGAGGGTGGAAGGACAGTCTACACCCCTACAGTCATGCAGGTGTCATCAAACTGTGGAAACCCAAGGAACCTGATGTGTCTGATGGGACACTGTCTCTCTGATGCTGGTTTCCCAGGAGGTGTTTTTACTTATATGCTGACTAGGATGATGATGCACTGAGTAAGAGACATCTACATCGCTGTACCTCAGCAAGACTGTTACATGCTGACTACCCATCTGTCTGTAGATATCATGGAGAAGTCAATTATCTAGAATCTGATATGTTGATCCTTATACAGTGGGATGCAGAGGACCCTCACATATAGTGTTGAACTGTGACCAGAAACGGCACTTCAAATCCAAATCATACCTGTATACTTTGTACCATGTTACTAAATTGCTAGTGGGACTATTCATTGTGACTATTTTAGATAATTTTGAAAAAAGGAAAATGAAATGATAATCAAGTTTTACAAAATCTTTGACTTAGAATTTCCATGTGTTCTAAATGCATAATTGCAATTTCTTATCAGTGAAGCATCTGGCAGGTGAGTGAACAACTTCTCCATTCAGCCCTCTTGCGTCAGATAGTAATGACTGCCCATCATGGGTCCTATTATGTCCAGACCTCATTCACACATTATACTGAACCCTCAGAACAACTCTGTAAGGAAGATGTTGTTAATCCCAAATATAGCCAAGAAAAATGATGTCCAGTGAGGTTAGACCATTCTTCAAGCAAGTGTCTAGGGAATATCAGCACTGAAATGCACAGCCACATTATTTCAAAGCCCCATGGTGCCCACTTTTCTGAGGCACCAACACCACCAATATACTTCTCTGAAGCAAGATTTCATGTTATTGTCTGCCAGCATCTACCATGCTCTGATTCCTCTCATCTTTGATCAGTTTCTGAACTTGTCTGGCCCTGCACCGGTAAACCACTTTGAATAGCTCCACTCTAGGCAAAATCTAACACTTGACCTAAGTAGACTTCTAATATCTACTTGCCTATTTAACTATACCCACCCACTCCCCTGTATTGTTTTCTTATTCTTCCATTTATATAGCAAGATATAAATATAGATGTAGCTGTAGTTAGATTGTATAGATACAGGTATGGAGATGGAGACAGAGACAGAGATAGAGATGATAGAGATAATCTCCCTCGGATCCTTAGCTTGGGAGTATCAGGAAGCCTGTAAGCTAGAGTTTCTTCAAGTATCTCTCAGTCAAGATTTTCTTTTAAATATTAGTGTTTGGAAATCTCTTAGATATGCCCCTGTTTCAGTGGGAAGGAAGGAAGGAATAAAGCTTCTTCACATGGGAATGGGTCCTAGAAAGTCTCTTTGCCCCCTAAAACCTCCTTTCCTCTCCACTAGGCCCCCTTTTCACTAGGTGGAGATGAGTAAAGACAGTGCCTGGAATATGGGGGTATCAGTTTAGGAAAGTGGAACTCATGTTGCTTAGCCTGGGAAGAGTTGCTTCATCTCCCATGATCACTAGCTTTTTAATTTCTTTATGTGGGAGATGAGAGAAAAAAACTAAAATCAATGTTTCTCAATCTTCCAAGTTTAAGAGACTCAGATCATGCCACCCCAAATATGCCCTGTTGGTATACTGATTATTTTGAGCAGAATGCACTTGAGAAACAGTGGTGAAAGGTTTTTTCTCTGGGCTCCACGAGGAAAGAAAGCCAATCAAACAAAAAGTCGAATAGCCAGGGCTTTATTGGGGTTTGCTCACCCGGGCAAGGTTCTCCGGTCTGCAGAACGGGGGCCGGGGAAGTCGCGCCCGAACAAAGGGAAGCGCTGCTCTTTAAGCAAAAGAATTTCGCAGGCTTCATACGTCGCAACTGGGGATTGGTCCAGTGATTCCAGGTGTGGGCTTCAATCCCTCAGTCTGACGTCAGCCACCTTCTTCCCGGGTATGGCCGCCATTTTGTCCCTCTGGGCCAGCCTAACAAGTGGTACAGAAAGGGCCTTCTGACCTCTCTTTCTGCCTAAAAGCAGTTCATAAACTGTACTGTAAGAAGAAACATGCTCTCTCTGTACAAGAAAGAGAGGAACTTTCTTATCATGAGATTGGGTGCCAATGCTGAAATGGGCCTGGTCAACGTTCCCCAAGTAACCCATTAGTTTCTCCCATATATTTTCTAGTCACATCTCCACAATTTACTGCCCCAAGACCAAGTCCTTTTTTTCCTGTCAAATCCCCATAATGTATTGCCCTTTGTTTAAAAGATATATAAGCATTTGGACCAAATGGCTTCTTTCTTCATTTTCCTTTTGAAGACTCTTATGTACACGTTGGAAAATTCAATGTGGTTTGAAAGCTTTTTGTTTCATGTCAATTTAATTTCTAGGTTTGACCACAGAACCTAAGAGAGTAGAAGGAAGGTTTCCTTTCCTACAGGATATACCAGAATCCCCTGGAGTTTTTGTTAAAATGTAGACTCTGGTTCAGAAGGTCTGCCTGAGCCCCAAGAATCTACATTTAAATTCACTCCTGGGGCTGGCCCAGAAATGGCACTTTGCATTTCAAGAGCCTACAGAGTGTTTGCAGTTTCTGCAAATGCTTTCATTCTTCTAATGCAAAGAGGTCTCCAGGAGATTTAAATCAATCATAAACCTAGGTGCTGTTGGTTGTACTCAGTCCTGGTGGTGGTGATTAATGGGACAAGGAGGGCCATGCATGGAGAGTGAGCTGAATGTAGCTTTGAGAAGGAAGACTGAGGACACAATTGGAGTGTTGGGTGCTTCAGGGGTGATAGGGTGTCTGGAATGGGGGCACATTAAATGCGAGGCAGATTAAAAATTAAAAAATTAGAAAATTAAAAACTGCTTATTTCCTTAAAACTGGGCTGTGAAATTTGGTGCTGTCTAAAATCTCTTTTGGAATAAAATAAGATGGAAACAAACTTATAGTTTTAGGTTTTTGTGTCTTTTGATTTGGGTACCATTTTACATGACTGACCTCCATAAAAATTTGACAAAAACATATTCACCCTAAGTCACAGTGTTTATCATTGAAAAATGACTCTGAGGTTCAATTCCAAACAAGTCCTAAATGTCCTCTTCATACTGCTTGTGGAATGACCATAGAAAACTTAGAAACAAACCCCATTCCCAAGCACTCCTCCCCACTTTCTGTACAACACAGTGGGAGAGGTTCAACTCAAAAATTGTGAACTTGTTTGGAATATAGAACAAGCATTTTAATCCCATGTAAGCAAGTAAGCGAAAACTCCTGACTGTATCAGAAGAATTACATTAGTAATACAAAATCAAAACAGATTTCCAGTTAAATATAGAAAAAATTGTAAATCCTTTGGGACTCATACATGAATCTCCCTCCTCAGATTTGTTGCCACATCATGCTTGCTGGGGGTATTTGCACAGGAAAATAAAAGTCAAAGGTGAAATGGAAGTAGAGTAAATGACTCAGACTGGTTTTGCTGTTGTTGTTGTTTTTAATTTGCCACGTCTTCTAATCTGAAGCTTGAATAACAACCAGTTGTTACGGCAAAGCCTCCAGATGGTGAAAAGACTGACAACCAGACACTCGAAAGGTAGAGAGAACAGCACTTTATTGCAAGCACCAATGCTGGCCCAGGGATACTGTTACCCAAAGCTGAGCAACGGGAGGTCTAGGGGAAGCTCCTTTCATGCTCTGATGCAATGATTCATCTCCTTGGCTACATGTGGTTTCTACTGGCAACTCATCAGTTATGTACAGATGCAGAGTAGGGAGGCTATGCTTGTTTATCCTTAGTCATGCTAACAGGACATAGCTGCCGTCTCCATAGTACAATAACAGGATGTAGCTACAGTCTCTGTAGTACTGTGGAAAATTCCTGGCAGACTAACTTTCGCATTGGAGTCAGGGAAAAGGTCTTCTACCACACAGTGAGGAGCACACGTTAAGGGGAAACTGTTTTATCATAAATATTTTCACAAATCCCCTACTTACTATATACACACATACTTATTTATAACTGGAGGAAAGATAAATTGACCATTTATAAGGTATTTCATTTGAAATAATTTTTGAGTCTTTTTAAAAATTACAAAGTTGGAATCATAGTCCAAACATCTATGAATTCAAACAGTTCTCCCCAACCCATTAGTTTCACATCCCAAGGGCATCAAGTATTCAAAGTAAGAACAACCTTGAATGCTCCTTGATGATATAGCCCCTTTTGGGTATATTATAATGCTCCAAGTGATCAGAGACACAAATAAGTAGAAAACATCTCCAAAGGGAGGTTCTATAACCTTCCAAGCTGATATACAGGAAACCAAAGAGCTGGGAAGAATGACTGTCATCGCAAAGCAACTATAAATAAACCAGCTACTATATGTATGCTCATGGCAGAAAAGATCTCCCAGGCTGAAAAATAACTGAACTCTCTGCTTACTATTCTCCCACTTGAGTCAAACCTCACTCTGCCCCAGGTGGTGTTGGGAAGAGCAGCCCAGCAGGAAAGGACACTGGAAAAGGATCTGAATTGTCTCCTTTTTCTCCCACCTCCAGCCCCAAGCCCCAGCCCTACTGCAAGTTAACAAACCTTTGAAACAAAAGTAAGAAAATAGGGACATGAGTTTTCGGATTATTTTTCTTTATTTTTGCTCTTTCCTTTCTATATGCAGATCTACTTTCTTATTCACAAAAAAAGTCAATATCCTGGGGGGAAAAAAAAAAAGAAAAGAAAAATTGAACTGAGCAGACAGAACCAGAAAACAGATGTACATTGATTATTTAAAATTATGTGTAATCAGAGTGAAATTTGAATTTAAAATAAGTAAAGCTAGAACACCCCAAAATTATGATGTAGTTATCACTTTTTGTTAAAAATATTTAAAAGAAAGGTTCTCAAATACATTTTTGTTCTATGATTATTTGACACATTCAAGCTCAATACTAAGAAGCAGCGACACCATTTGTCCAAACTGGGCCATGTTTTTAAGTTCTTTACCACAGCAACTAGTTCCATAAGGACAGCTTCAAAACAACCACCTTGCAAAGTGGCTCAAAGGGAATCTTTTATTTCTGTCTTGGGTTTACGAGATTCCAGGGACAGAATAAAATGCTTTTTCATACCTAAGTAGTCTATCCACCACAAAAATAGGGTATTCAAAGATTTTTTTTTCCAGAGTGTTTTGATTTTATTAAATACAGGTGCTAATTTTTCCTCAGCTCAATAAGTGGAACGAGTCAGTAAAGTTAACCATCAACACAAGTCAGTGAAGACTATTTTGGTTTCTTTCAATTGTAACATGGACTCCTTTTCAGGATAACTTGAATCTAAAACAAAAGGGGGTCTGTGGAGAAAGTTCACTCATCTTGGTAATCATTGGTAGTAGCCTTAAATGCTTTCCAAACCGGAAGTTCCCTGAAAGTGGAAGGACTTTGCACAAAAGTTGTAGAATGCCTTTTCAGCTCAGCCTACCTTATCCCAAGACCTGAGTCCTTCTCTCGTCATTCTGAGATGCTTACCGTGGTGGGGACTTCTTTGGTGGCTTCCTGGTACACATGTTGCTCTTCGACCACATTGCTTGGGAAATAACCCACGGTTCCCATCTCATCCTCATGGTGCTCGCCAAACACCTGCATACCCAGAAGTGTAAAAGTCAGGGGAAAGCTTATGAGAGTTCTCTTCTAAAAATCTCAGGCATTGTCTTGCCTGTTAATGAGAACCGCTTAAGTGCCAATCCTCACTTTTCATTCTAGGGATTTAGAGACAAATCTGAAGTTCACTTAGAGTTGCTGAAGTAACTCACAGACTGGCCTCACTATGTTAGCACTCCTTCATCTCATGAATTTTGTGAGCAGCCTAAAGTCATTTTGGAACTCATAAACACAGTGCATTTGTTTAAAGCAAAAATACATTTTTATTTAAAGAATTCCTATTTCTTGGATTTTAAAAATCCAAATGAATAGAGACCTGAATGACTTGAAGATTTAGTTTTTCATTGCTTGAGAATCTATCTTTGTGGCTACAGATGAGGACAGTAAATCAATTCTGCTTATCCCCCTTTTCCTTCCCACCTGGGCTGGGCTATCCCTGCATATTTTAACCAAAGAAAGCAGGTTTTTTGGAATGAGAGAGGATGCTAAAATTTTCTTTAAAATAGTGAAAGATAGACTGACTGTCAACACACATGCCTCGTAAATCCTCACAAATATTTTTGGATAAGATTCAGACTCTTTGGGATGTTCAAGTCCCCATGTGCCTGACTTGTTTTCTTGCCAAAACATCACATTTGTCTTTTTTATGAAAGTATCTTTGTTTCTTTAAAATACAATTCAAACAAATATTCATGTATCTTTGCATTTTCATCCCCAGCCTCAATATTGGTCTTAACAACTAACTTTAAACATTAAAATGCATGGAAAAAAGATAATAGAGGAAAAATTAAGAGCAACCTATGTCAAAATAAGTGTATATTTTTAATATCTCATCTTACACTGCCAGCCCAAAATTCTCCAACTTCATTTTCTTTTACCAGTTTTGAGTAAACATAGATCTGTTGCCCCTTTTTAACGTTAATGAATCTACAGTCTGGGGCATTGAAATCTTCTTGAGCTCTGACCAGAGAAATTGTATCTGGAAGAAAAAACAACATTGAAATAACTACATTTCAGGAGTTTCCTGCATTTCACAACAGTAAAAATATAAAACATATCAGAAAACTAAGAAATAGGAGTGACTACTACCTCCCAGCTTAAATTTTGTGTTCAATTCAAGTGAAGTAAGATACCCAGTGTATTCAAGCTGCATCCAACAGAGTCCTCATCAAGTGAATTCTCCGTAATAGTGCACAAAGATACAGAAACAGAGAACAAAGTAAATCATATACAAATTAGAGAAGACTCACTTCCAAGTACAATTCTATTTTATGATCTTAACAGATATGTTTTCAATGATAAAATAGAAAGATAATGAAAGGCATAAAAATATCCTTACACACACACTCGTCATCCGCACAGAGCTTCTTAGAAGAGAGTCTGTCCATAAATATTCCATGCACGGCACATATGGTCGCAAGACCTGGGAGGAAAAGTAATAAGAATCTTGCCATCTTCCTTTTCTGCTGTGTTGCTGTCACCCTTTGACTGGAAGTGGAAACTGACTTCAGTGGTTTCTGTCTTTTATGGTAAAGCCAGGCATTTCAGTAAATTCCGGACCAATGGGAAGGTGTCTTCCGTCTCCCCGCCCCTTTCATGATAGCCACTGGTCTTTGAGAGCTCTTTAATCTACTTTTCCAAAGAAAGTCAACTCTGTCTTCTCTGTTAACAAATGCTATCCAAATGGTCTACCATTGTTGAAGTCACTTTAGTTATGGTGTACTGCATTAGTAGGACATTGTTGAAAGAACTATAACAGTTTAAATCTTTTATTTTAAAATATTTTTGTTCAACTGTCATATTTTTTCAACTTATGAGCAAAGATGTGCTAACAGCAGGAATCTGTTGAAAACACGAGAACTGTTTCTTTAGTACAGATAATTTTTATTTAAATAAATCCAATTAATAAAACTCTGGGTTTATAAAAATACACAAAGGATGGTTAAGTTTACAAATGATAATAGGAATTTTTGAAGCCATGTCAAGAACATCCATGGATGGTAACATGCTAACTGTTGTCTCATTCAGACCCTATAATGGGAAAAGGAAGGGTTAGATGGATGGAGAAAAATGGAACCATCTTTTTTTCTACCAGCTCTTTCTGAAAGCTTTGAAACTCGTTCTCAAACTGCTCATTAATCAGAGTGAAGAGAGTAAAACTAGAAATGTCTGTTAACCACCCCCTTCCCTATTTCCAGACATTTTTCTCATGGAAAGAGGGAACATTGGTAGAAGTCGCTAAAGTTGCCACACTAATACAAATCCATCTAGTCAACAAATGTTTACCGAGCACCAGCTGCCACTGTTTTAGTCACTAGGGATGTAGCATTGCTGAAGGACCTGGCCCCAGGGGTTTGCTTCCTATCTGGAGAGACAGACAACAGGTCACTGCTTTCTATAGGATGCTTGGGACTGGTGTCTCATCAGACTCCTTCCTCTGTTTCCAGAATAGATGTCCCTGTCAGGATGCCCTGCCTAACTTGGTTGATAAGTTTTCAGAGAAAAATATCCTCCTCCCTCCACCCAAATGTGGTCACTTCCCAAAATGAGGGACAAGCATTCATGTTTCAACATAATGGCTATCATAATTTTTAATAATTCTATTTATAAAACAGTTTTCCAAGGAATAAATTGATAAAGCAAAGTATACTTACTGTAAAAAAAGTTTGTTGAGTGTGTGTGTATGTGTGTATTTTCAGGGGAGGATCCAGATGGCATTGATTTGGAAGCTTGTTTAATTCAATCTCTTCATTGTAGAGAAGGAAACAGGGGCCCAGAAAAGGCCAGTGCTACCTTCCCTAACCTCCTAGTCTAAGGATCACTGAGCGAAATTGTGGTCCAGTGCTGTTTCCATTTATCCACTGTCAAATTAGAACTGGAATTTTAAATTCTTTATTTCCTGCTTCTCTTCAAGGAATGGATGAATTAGAAATCATTTTTGAAAGCCGAATGCCAGTGCATTTTTCCTTCCTAGATTCAAGGGGCCTAAAAGGATCTCAAGAAAAACAAAAGTGCTGATTCAGTCTTCTTAATCTTGATCTGCCACAGCTTTACAGGCTTACAGCCTCTAGCCAGTCCTCAACACAGGAGAGTTAAAAGACAATTGCCATTTAAGAGGCACTTTAAACAAAATGAGGTCTGCATCAAGTCTGGTTGTCACAAGGTAGAGAGGCCCCCCAAAGCAAAGTGAAACATTGAACAAGGCCACGTCCCAGTGCTCACAACTTAGTAAAGTACCATTAACACTGATACAGCCAGTTTTCGACATTGGGAAGTGGAGTACAAAACAGGCCTCAGGCCTTCTGAGCACATCTGGGCCAGCCTGGGAGGCCCAGGGTCCCGTAGACAGACATGGGAGGGAGATGATGAGCCGATTTATAAAACTCTGCTTGCAAATAGCAATTTCAACCCAGGGTGACTCAGCAAGCACGAGCGCCCAGCAGCCGGGCAACTATGCTCAAGGCTCAACCGCTACTGGGTCCCCAGGAGACTCTGTCCAAACTTGCTTCCTTCCTTCCTCTAGATTTTTAGATGTGTTCTCTGATCCTTTAATGCCCCAAAGCCTTTTTTTCCACTTCAATCCCTAAATTGGCTTTTCCATTTAGGTTCTTAAATGGAGACTCCTTTAGGATCTGGAAACAGGTGTGGACAAGTGGATGGGGCAGGAGCAGCTTCCTTCCAGTGACTTCCAAAGCCCAGGATGCTCCAAACCCTCTGACATCACTCCTGTCTCTCTTCCCTTCACTGGCTCTGCTCCCACTGAACTGATACTCTGACTTTTGAAAGCACTAAGCTCATTCCACCAACTGCCTGAGGTGCGCTGGGCGAGCACATGCGTCACTCTCTGGCTGCCTTTTTTATTTACTTGGTGGTGGCTCTTCTCCTAACATGACCGTGAAAACTCCATGGGGCAGGGACTTTCTCTATCTTGGCCATAGTTCTATCATTAGCACTCAAAAAAATAATGTGTACTCAGTAATGGGAATTCATTGAATGAAAGCATGTTCCCCCTGAAACTGGATGCTTAGGTGTTTAAGTGAACAAGTACCTTTCCCTCCCCTCGCAATGGGGAGAGTCCCTAGGTTTTATCAGATTTTTTATCAAAAGGCCCATAACGTCTCTTAAATTAAGACTCACCGATTAAATTATTTAGAGCAGAGATTCTGGGGCCTTACCACTAAAAATCATGGCCTCCAGACTAGCAAATCTGGCCACATTTTATAGAAAGAAACTCTCCAGGGTGCAGCCCCAGACCTGCTACATTTTAACAAGAAACGCAAGTATGAATATTAAAATACAAGTTCTGCTTGAGGGCTAATCAACTATATAGCAAAAAGTAGTTTTAGTCAGGGTTTTATATTGTTCATTAGATCTTTGCTGAATGCATTGATTCAAGGGCAAAATGCTTATTACATACCCAAACAGAAAGTTCTTCAAATGGAGATGTGAGCATCTCGAAAGTTTCCATTTTTACATTATCTCCTGTCAATATACTACCTTAGAAAAACACAACTTGAACTAATGATCTAATTATTACCAACATCGTTAATGTAGAAATATTCTGTTCTTAATCTAGGCTCACAATGGAAGCAGCCAGGGAGTTTCAAAAATATTGATGACTAGGTTTTACCCCTAGAGAGTCATTGATCTGGGGTGTATATTAAGCATGAATATTTGAAAGTGTTTCCCCGATGAATCTAATACATAGCCAAAGTTCAGATCCATATATTTATTAGACAGCAACATTTACTTCCTCCAAGCAAACACTTTTGACAACTCTTACTCCCACAGATCAGTACTAAAGGGAAGAGCAAAAGATTCTAGTTTGATCTAATCTTTTTCAAAATGTAGTTAGCTCCTTTTTCCTTCCCCTCTGCCTTCTTGAAGCCTTGTTTTCTAGAAAAGTTTCATGACATAGGGGAGATTTGAGCAAAAAAGTAATGCACATTGAGATTAATGGACTAGTGCATAAAAGGGTTATGAGTACAGAAAGAGCAAAGACTAGAATAAACTCAGAGCTACCAGATTGCAATTAGAGGGACTGTTGTAAAGTTATCAATTTAAATGTAATTGTACAGATAAATTCATAGAAATACCTAGCGGTACCTTGATATAAAATTAACATCAGAAAAAGTTAGGGCAGGTTGAGGAACTAAGAGATTAAGGAGACTCGACAGCTACATACATGATCCTGGATTGAAATCTTAGACCAGTACTGGGACATCAGCAAATTTTGACTTAGATTGGGTGGTAATATTAATGTAATTTCCTGATTTTACTGGTCATATTGTAGTTACATGGGTAATAACCTTGTACTTCTGAAATGTACACAGAAGTAATAAGGAATTAATATACTTTCCAGTGGTTTGGAAATGTTTATGGGAGCCTTGTGTACTATTTTTATATGAATTAGAAATTCATCAAAATAAAAACTGTGAAAAGTCAGATGTCACTTATCTGCTTGAAACCTAACAGAATGAACCTATGTCCATACAGATTTGCATGTGAGTGTCCATAGCCACTTTTTCAAGGTAGCTACAAATTGGAAAGAGGCCAAATGTTCTTTCCAAGGCAGAATAAACTGATCCATGCAGTAGAGATAAACCTCACAAGGATTCTAGCCAGGGGATGATTACAATGAGAGAAAAGTGGTTGCTTAGGGATAAGGATAAGCAAATACAGGTTGTGAAGAGACACGAAGGGAGATTTGGAGGTGACAGAATGTTGTCTGACTTTGGTTTGTGTTTTTTTGAGGTAACTTCGATTTGTAAGTTTAGATGTGCAGGTTCAAACTTGCTCAAATAGTAACGCACTATGCTTACCATCAAATTTCTAGTATTTATCCAACACTGTCCATTGGATCCCACTATCCTTTGCACCTACCACCTCACCCCTTTCCCATTTGACAACCGTAGCTCTATTGTCAATGTTAAAGAGTTAAGTTTTTGTCTTTTTGCATTTTACATTCCACAAGTGAGATGATACAGTAGTTATCTTTCCCCTGACTTATTTAGCTCATTCCCCTGTAGTTTCATCTGTCCTAAATGGCAGGATTTCATCCTTTTATAAAGCTGTGTAATATTCCATTATATTTATATATTACATCTTCAGCTATTCAACTGTTTCCGCTTCCTGGCTATTATAAATAATGCTGCAATAAGCTTGTGGGGTGCATATAGCTCTGCCAATTACTGGGGTATTTTGGTAAATATCCAAAAGAGGGATAACAGGATCATAGGAGTTCCAATTCTTTGAGCATTCCATACTACTTTCCATAATGGCTGAACCAATTATAAAACTGCCAACATTCATCAAATTGAACACTAAAATGGGCAAACTGTATTTCATGTAAACAGCTCACTTAAAAAAAAGTTCCCCACTTAACAGAGTACAAGCATCTGCTCAAGTCACACTGAATTAATTTCTTTCTACTTCCTTTCCTACAACTCAAAGCAGGTTTGGGCCAGTCTGAAACATTTTCTATTCTGGGACAAATTGAGAACAGCCACTGAACAGTTCATAACTGAACAGCAATTAGCAAGTGAGTATTGCTGTAACATCTAAGAGCAGAGTACTTTTACAAATAATTCACTGTTAATATACTTTACAATGTAAAGTATGCAAAACTGACAATGAGGTTAAAAAAGTTATTCAGAAGTCAGATTCTGAATGTTGCATAATTTTAGGAATAAGAATTTTGCTTTTTAATTCCTTATGATGCACAAGTATTGTGATAATATATGTCTACATATCTAAAAGTAGCCTTTCCATATACTATAACGACTCTAAGTGATAAAAAATTTGTTCAAGGAAAAAAGGATGACAAAAAATGATCTATAGTATTACTTTTATATGTGCTTTACATGCAAAAAAACTTGACCCACTTTAAAGATACCCATCCTCTTAATAGCAGGAACTGATTGAATAGCCTGAGGTATAAAATGATAAAAAAAAAAAGAACTTTGAAAATATTTGACCACTGGTTTAAGAACTACAAACGGATAGCAAGACTAGGATTGGCAATGCTTTGCAAGTTAGTCTATTTGTCTTAATAAATATAGATTGCAAAACCTTTCCTTTGGAGATCTTTCAAGATAGAGGTTAGATTTTAACCAAGTAGGTATTCTTTAGGAGCAATCCTAACTCGTGTCGAGTGTGAATTTTGAAGGCAGTATTCCTTTTCCTTCCATTTTCTGAGAAAACTTTAAGTACACTTATTCCTTAATGGCCTTTATTCAATTAAATATTGAATCAGAAGATTGGTAAAATGTCTACATCCAGTAAAATACTATGTTCACTGACTTGAATGATATGAAGACCAAATTAAGGTCCTGCCCTGGATTCATTTCCTCCGAATATTTTAAAGGATCATTTTTTACCATTTATGTAAGTCATTTGCTGGCTTGTGATGGAATTCTCCTTTAATTTTATTAAAATGGTTCAACATCTCTACCTTTAACTACTTGAGAACAATACTAGAAAGCATCCTGCTAACAGTTTCATATACCTTAAGATGTGTTCTAGACTAGCAAAAGAATATGACAGGAAAGTGGGCCAATAAAGTATTGTTTATAATTAAAAAATGTTTATTATTTTGTAAAAAATTAAGGTCTTAATAGTTCACATCTCACTAAGGCTTAAGAAAGACTACGTTGTTTTCTTAAAAAAATCCTTCACGTTTCACTTTCACTCCCTACCTAACTACTAAAATCACTTGATCAAATGTTATCAAAACAAACATGTAAATAACACCAAGTCCTTGAGACTGCTCTCCCAAAGGTTATTTCTTGGCATAGGTGATCTTCATGGCATGGGACGGTGTGATCTTAAATCCTTGTAAAGCATCCCTGGCAGCTCCAGCCTGTCCATCATTTTCAAATTCAACAAAAGCAATATCATGCCTTCCAGGGACCAAGCGTACTTCTTTGAAACCAGGGAACCTATAAAAAAGGAAAAAAATTATACATGCATACATCTATGTAAATATATAAATGGCATTAAATACATGAATATCAATTTTGTGTTTAAATTTATTAAGCAATTTCCTGATACTAGTCCAGGAAAAACATCATATCCTACAGACTCCTGAGGATGAAAAACTAAAATATAATACCATGAAAGAACGATAGGAATGTCAGCTACTTGTATTTTTGTCATTATATAAAAGCTGTTTCCTGCTTTAATCGCCAATTAAAAATTAATAATTCAAACATTTGGGGGAATTTAGCTTTTTATTTGCTAAATCTGCAGAGTGGTTTTAATTCATGATTAATACTGGATCAAATCAATGAACCTGCAAGGATGTTGTGGATACACAAATGGATTCAAACCATAGAAGGACTATCTCCTGTCAGGGGACCCTCAGAACACAAACTTACTTATGAAATACTTATGAAAAACTTACTGATTAAATAGCATGGATAACATCATCTCATTAGTCTCTTCTGGTAGATTATTAAGGAATAAAATATAGTTTGGAGGGTAATCAGGGACCTATTTAAAAAAAAAAGGTAAAGTTAGCTTTGCATAAAAGTTATCTAAGTATAAAATGTATTATAAATCATTTAAACTTACAAGAGCTATAGTATACAGTTAAAGGCTAATGAAGTCTTATTACATTAAACACTAAAGCTGAAAACCAATGACACCAGAGAAATAAAAAGTTTAACAGTGAAGGCACACATTCCAGTCAATTAATATAAAATTAGAATATTACAAATCTTTATTAATGGTTTTTAAGTATCTAAGAGTGTTTAAAACAACATTTAAGTTCTAAGCATCTGGCGGACAGTGGTAATTGGAGAAGGCAGCAGATACTCAGCTGATACTCAATTCCTCTGTCTCACTGTTTACCACCTCCCCATACTTTATAAATGTGGAACTAAAAAGACACCAGTTAGAATCAGTACTCGGTGACTTTCAATGTGTTTTTGCAAGTAAATGAGATATATATCATATCTAGTTATATACAGGTAAGTAGAAACAAACACTGTTATTAGAGACTGAACTATGCATTTGATTCTCCACCCTGAGGTTATGGGAAACTATGGGAGAGGGTCCTGTAGAGAAGAAAAGAGATTGTCTTCAAGTTCATTTCATGGTAAAAAAAGATGAAGTGTATAACAATTAGTGACAACTTAAGGCTTAGAGAATTAAATGCTTACAAAAAGGAAGCAGCTGCAAGAAAATGCAAATAACGTAAAATGAGAGGAGAAAAACCTCAGTCGCACAAGAAATTATTTGGATTTAAGGATTTCTGTCAGATTCTGGCATCCAAAGAAGCAAATGTGAAACCATTAGTACAAAACTGAGGCTGTCTCTCTAAGGCCTGTAGCAGGGAGATCTGGTAAGGAATTTCTAAAACATCTACATAAAGAAGACAAATATATTTTGTGTTGAGGAAGAGCAAGGGTAACTGTAAAATATTACTACTCAAACAGCATGACTCTATTGGAAAATATGGTTTAGTACTGAACCAACTGGATGGAAGAGTCCATCAGCTGGCCAGTTTCCGTAAGCTTCGAGTCTCTAAAAACCTGAGATACATACCATGGTGAAAACAATTTTGCTCCTAGTCCCCACAAATTTAACATCTGTCATTTTTATTTCATCATTGATTCATTATGGAGAGTGAATAATAAGTTCAGGTTTTATTTTCTCTCTCAACGAAAATTAAATACTTTAAAGAGTGAGCTTCTACATGAAAGTGTTCTATGATTTAATATATATTAGATCAAATATGTTCAGTTTTTGGAGACATGCAGATTGCTGTACATTATTAGTATTATATGTATGTTATTATGTAATACTTTAAAGTAGGCATCAAATGGAAATATTACCTGAGGATTTGGTGCTGCATTTCCTTGAGGATTAGCTGAATTTGGTGCTCCCTAAACAAAAACAATAAAAAAATTAAAATTTCAAATCCCTCTTAAAATAAAAGCAGGTATTTATACAGTATAATTACTGCATTAAAATATTAAATAGATTTCTTATGCCATTTAAGAATTTACATCTTAATGTATTTACTTGTCAAATACTTTGAAAGATTTAGACTAAACTTTATACAGACTATCGTAAAATTTTAAATAAGTTTTGAAATATATGTGAAAAACCAAGGATTTTCGTTAGTTTTTTTTTTAAAGAGAGAAAGCATTATACTGTAAAACTGATTTCTAATCACTTTTAATCTAAAGGCAATAACTATCTGGATGATAATTTCACTTTTATTTGATAGTTTAAAATATATTTTGAATTCCTGAACAGTTCAAAGAAGCTTTGAGTAACTCATGATTAAAAAGACACTATCTATAGTATTATTTATAGATAGAAATTGAGACCACAATTGAGATTACTATTTTGGAGAATGATGGAACTTAATGTTGTGAAATTCAAATGAAAGTTTATATATAAAGGTCAATATTTCTAATTTGTTGCTGAAATAGAAATAATGCAATTCAGAACTCAGTCTTAATAGTCCACCTTAAAAACACATGCACATAGTGTTTGTAAATATCTCAAATCAAAGATTATCCCTCAAGTGGAAGACACACATCTTTATCAAATTTTTAACACCAAAAAAACATGAACTTTTGTCAGACTTACCAGACCAGGCTTTTTGTTTGCAGTTGTTGCAGTCTGTTCAACAGTTTTGGCTTTTTTCTTTTCTTTTTTCTTTTCTTTGTCAGCAAAAGTGCCACGCATTTTAGATATTATATCAGAATCTGTTTTTGCATATTGAATACGCTGTTTGAATTATTTGAAAACAGGTTACTTTTCATTATGCTGAAGGTTGTTTAAACTAGTCATTAATATTTCAAATCTCATTACAAATACAAAGCAGTCTAATTTTAAAGATATCCCTAAGGAAATACGTCAAATATACTGAGTGGGAAAAGAAAATAAACTGTGGCCTATGACTCACAACTGAGACAGTTAGATTCAACTGTGTTCAGTAGAAAGAAAAACAGTTTTCCATCTAGGAAAATAAAATCGAAAGAGAGGCAGCACCACTTCTCTCCATTTATTAAAATAGAGAAAACTGTGCTGGAAAGCTGTCCATCATTTAGCAGGAAATTTCAACAACAGGGTCAAGAACTGCAGAAAGTGGCATACAGATGTTGTCACTTCCAAAATTAAAGTGCCAAAGATTGACTTTATTGAGAATGACACTGCTTTGAATCTTATCTATTATTTTTAAGTGAAATGACTAATATTGGCATCAACTTTTAATTTTACTCTGAAAATATATTTTAAAAAACTTTTTATATGCTTTTGAAAAGTATATTTTTATACTTTTCCAGGAAACAAAAGGGTGGCATCAAAAGGATAGCTAGTGTAAGCAAGTCACATGCACATCCTTTGCCACAGATAAGACAGTACGCAAATGTGGGACAACAGACACGTGAATTGCTGGTCTGTCTAGGGCTGATGGTTGGCACTGCTAACGTTAACAAGTACAAAGGGTACGATGGGTTGCACACTTTTAGTCTAGCCCTACCCTAAAGCATTATCACATAACTGGAGGCCACACCAATTAACTGTCCCAAATTTTTGCTGAGTTAAACTGTTAACTAGGGTGTGCTCATTTTAAAACTGCAACTTCCATTTCAGGTTATTATTTCTTCCCTGGATCAGAAAGAGCTGAAACTCCCTCTATGATCATAACAAAGTCCTACAAATTACTATCTAAAGTTGTCTTGTACAGCAAGAATTTGATCTTAGTCTGAAGGGAACAGTGATAGTTTAAAGTAGCAGGGCTTTGAAAGCAACAATTTGTCAAAATCAACAGTATTTCATTCCTTTACTTCAGGCTGGAGATGACTGTATTGGGAAAACCAGAGGGAAGCAGGACTACCAACCACTACACAGCTATACCCCAGGGCCCCTCTGCATGCTCTGGGCTGTTGTACCACCGGGCTGTGTTATCCCTGTACGCAACTCCGCTAGTCTTGCACATCATCCCCTAACCCAGAGGAAAAGGGTAACAACTTAGATTCTGACTTGGTCCCAAGAATTCTCTCCCAGCTCCCAAGGTTTTTAATCTTCTCCCTGACCCAAAAAGATGTTGGGTGACCTTGTATCTGTCCTTTCAACATAATCACCTGTGAAAATCTGGTATCAGTCATTACTCTGAGCTGGCTGGTCTAGACCAGCAGTTTTCAATCAGGCGATTTCTACTCACCAAAGGTCAGCTGGCACTACTGACCAGAGTCACTGTTGCTATGTTACCGAAATATAGTGGATGGAGGTCAGGGATCCTGCTCAACACTCTAGGAGGAACAAGATAGGTCCCCACAACAACAAAACCATTTAGTTCTGAAAGTCAAATATGCTGTTTTTTAAAAACCTGGACTAGACTAAATACTAGTTAGGAAGACACATATCCATAACTGAGAGAAGTGGCCAAGATTTACTTTTATGCCAAAGGTTTCATGACAGAAGCCCTTTGGAAAATGGTTCTTATTTTCAGGCCTATTTTTGACACTAAATAACCAAATATCCTTGAATCAGAGAAGAATTCTGAGCTCCAAGTTATTGAAAAGTTTGTTCATTTCTAACTTGGCATACTGGAGTTAAAAACAGAAGAGCAACTAAAGTCAATTAAGTAAATATAAACAAGATGACTCAAAGAATAGTCTCCCTTTCCCAGGATGCTGGAGATGTAGCAGAATCTGTTACATTCCTAAAGGCAGAGAATGGACCTGTAAAATATGTTCGATGTAAGATCAGCCTATTGGACTCTTTCCATTTTAAAATAATTAGCTGGCAAGGTAAAGCCAGTGCCAAAGCCAGCAAACAATTTTCAGCTTTCCTGTGTCTGATGAACAGGCACATGCACGTGTCATCTCAACTCAGTAAAGCCTCTAGGGGAGAAATGTTCTTTCATATTAGCGCAGTTTTAGATCTCAACTAAAATCCAGTCTTATGCCCCTGAGATCTCAATTATGCCCTTTCTTCATATTAGTAAGAAAGAGAAACTGTTTTCAGGAAATGCCAATTTAATGAAAATAATAGTAGGTTGGTACTACTCCTAAGTTTACTGGGCTGGGCTTTCTATACAGATGGGAAGTGATGGCAAAAATGGAGAGCTGGATATAAAGAGGAGAAAATTTGCTCCAATAACAGATCAAAAACATATTGCTGAGTACTGAATTAAATAGTGTGGTAGAGAGGTCCTCAAACTTTGACCACAGCCAACAGTGCCTGCCTTTATAAATTAGGTCTTCTTGTAACAGACACATTCATTTGCATACTATCTACAGCAGTTTTTCCTCCCACAAAGACAGAGATAAGTAACTGCAATAGAGATCTGGGTTGTAAAGCTTAAAATATTTACTATCTGGCTCTTCACATTGTGCTGACTCGCAGATAAGAAAAATAAAATAATAATACTGGGTGTTAGGAGACTGACTTTTAAGTCTGATGCTGCCGCTAGGTGTAGTACTATAATCTATAATCCAGTTCAGCAACTAACCTTCCTGTCTTCCCATTCTTTATTTCTAACTAAAAGGAATATGCAGTGGTCTGCACTACTGAATATGGGCCAAATTCAGCCCACAGCATGCTTTTGTATGGCCTATGAGTTAAAAACTTTCCCTGTCACAATTATAAAGGATTGTGGAAATAAACACACAGAAGAATACACAACAGAAAACACATATGACCCACAAAGCCTAAAATACTATCAGGTTTTTTAGTGTTTTTATTGATCCTCTAAATCAGATAAAAAACTATCCAATCAGCTTACATTTTAGAGTTGGTAAAACCAAACACCAACACAGAGCCAGCTAATGGCAGAACCAGAATGAAGACTCACGTCCTTAAAACTGGGCATTGGCAATTTCTCCAACACTCCTTTCCATTACATTACAGTTCAGAAGAAAAGCACTTTTGAACCCACACCTAAGGTACTATACTCACTTTCATGTGGAGAATTTGCTTTATAAAATCTGTCTCCAGCCTGATCTACTCTTCTACCCTCTGACCTACATCAAAACCTCCTAATTGAGTTCCCTACGTCCCTTCTGGCCCTTCCACAACCCAATCTTTAACCAGTAGCTAAATGTGAATCTCATTATGTCATTTAAACTTACTATGTATAAATATTTCATTTCCAATCATTATTATCATTACTAATGCCAATGAATTTAAATCTATCAATTTCCCTTAGATCACTGCTATAGCAAGGCGGCAGAGCTTCTGATAACGTAGCATTTTATATGGTATTCTATGAAATTTGAGATTTGATTTCCTCTTTGACCCATGATATTTGTTCTGTGTTGTTTTACAAGTTTACAAAGGTTTGTTTTCAATCTTCTGAGTTATTATTTTTTGTTTCTTGATATGAAAATACTGACTACATGGCCATTATTTAAAAAAATATTCTCTATCTGAATGTATTTTGGTTTTGCCTATATGACCAATCATAAGTTAAAAATGAATTATAAACTCTATTACTACTGTGCTTTTTGAAAAACAGATATATAAGTAAACCCAAATTCACTATAACACACAATTAAAGCAGAAAGCAACAGGCAGGATTTCAAGTGTGTATTTATAAATCTACCATACCATTAATAGAAACTAGAGCTGAAATAGTAAGATTAACTTACCATTGGTTTACCATAAAATGGAAATCCTTGTAATTGTCTTAAGGCATTTGTGGATGAGCCCAGTTCCTTAAATATAACAAAGGCTTGCCCTCTCATCTTCATGGTCTTCAAAGCCACAATATCTACCACATGGCCAAACTGAGAAAATAGGGCATATAGGGATCTCTTCAATTCTACATGTAATTAGAGGGGAAACATTTGTAAATGAAACAATGAAAAAATTCTTCATACAACAACACTGTATTGATTGCCTCCACCATCATTACTTTATTTACATAGTTACATCTCATAATAAAATCATTGGCTACCTAATTTAAAGGCTACTTGAAACCATTTTATCTAAGAATTAAAACAGATCCAATACGTTTTCAGCACCTACCAATTTTTGCTTTAATTTTAAGTTTTTAGAATTCTTACATTAAAAAAAAAAAAAATTTCACACACTGAGAAAACAAGCAAGTTTTGAAGCAGTAGAATTTTTAAAACAATAGAAATTAAACAGCCTGTGAACAAATATTTTTAAAAAGTACATACCTTCTTTTTTAATTTTGTCATTCATATTGTTGATATAAATTGTGTGATTTGGTCGGATATCCATGTTTTGTGTTAAACTGTTTAAATAGCCTATAGAGAGTAAAATTCTGTTACTCATATGGTCATACAGTAGTAGTGTGGCATAAGAACACAATTCAAGGGTTAATTTTTTCAATGCTCCTTCAATCACAAATGTCAGAAAATATCAGTTTGGCAAATTTTTAAATCTTCTCCAGCACTTGCTAGTCCTCCTTTTTAAACAAAAGAACACTTCTCGAGCTCAAAATTTGGTGGGGCACCAGTATCTAATAAGATCTTAATAGCATATTTTATTCAATGAATTATTTTGTACTCTTCTTTCATTTGTGATGATAGTTTTTCCAACTGCTTAATAACTTTCTAATGAAATTATTTAAAAATTGAAACTTGAAGAAAAATGCAAAAGAAACTACCAAAGCACTTTCATATTTATTGCTTAAGTTATACATACCATTACCAGCTGTCCTGATTCCAAGGCTAACTTTAACAAACTTGAAAGAATGGTGTCTGAGAGCAGTACTCTATAAGCTCAGATTCTAGTACATGCCAGAAATGTTAAAATCCTGTCTGTTTCTTACTTGCTGCTTAATGGGGGCACATTCCTTAATCTCAGGTCCTGTAAAACCAGGATAATGTGAGCATCGACCCAGTAAACTCAGAAGAGTAAAGGAGCTAAAGTTTTAGAATCTAGCTCCTGCATCCTAGTAACATTTCAAGTAGCTGTTATCAGTGACTACAGGTTAAGGGACTTGTCCAAAGTAACAGAAAATAAGCAAAAGGCCTGGTCATTCAGTCTTGTCCCTGTCTCTTGCATTTTTCTTTCAAACCCACGACACTATTTATTTTCTTACATTATTTTTAGTTGCAAATTGTGACCTTGATGCATTTCTTTAGGTGCACCATCTATTCCTTTATTTCTCAAATATTTATACCGACTGTGTGTGAACAATACCCAATGACTGACAAGGGAAGAGACTGCTAGAACAGTCTCTGGATTGTGCTCAGTGCGGGGAACAGGAGAGAGGTACGCTTCTCAGACAAGAGACAACAGGGCCCTAAAATGCAGCCCCACCTCACCCAATCTAAACTGACGGGGTGGGTCGCGAAGACAAGAAGGAGTTAGTCAACGAGAAGGCAGAGAGATGAGAGGAGAGGCTCTTGCGATAAATTCTCAAGCTGGTCTGAAGGCCCCCTGGACTAGTGCAGGGCACCCGGAGTTGCTTTCCCAATCCAAAAATGCATCCGAGAGCGCAGAGCGAGTGGCGAACGCCTAGCAGAAGCGGAGAAGCATCAGTTATCCCTCACATTGAAAGCGCGAGCCTCCTGCCTCTCCGGACACGGTTTCGCCCAGGGCCCTGACCTCAGGCAGCAGTCACTGGACCCAGGCCCCAGGCCAGTTCCCTAGAAACAAGCTCCGAAGTTACGGGCCTTGGACCGACTAGCGCGGCCGTCCCCATGCCGTCCTCGCACTCCAGCCCAGCCGTTAGCGAACACAAGGCGGGACGCCTCCGAGGCCCACCCTCTCGCTTCTCAGGGGACAGCGTAGGGAGGCGCAGCAAGCCGCCGCTTAGAAGACGGAAAACATCGAGGTAGAACGCGGTCCCACTCACCGGAGGCCAACGCCGTAGCCCGTACAACCGAAGACCGGAAACGGAACCGCACCGGAAGTGACGCTCAACGCGTTTCAATCGAGCCCCGACAAATGGAATAGCCGAGTACCGAGTAGGTCGATGTCCTGAGGGTTCAGCCACCGGCGTCTGTAAATCTCTGAGCTTGTGAACACCGAGCAGGCGGGAAGGGGAACGCAGAAAGGGGAGAATCTTGTGGGCACCTGTGGAGTTGAACTGGAGTCTTGGGGTGGTGGAGCGAGGGGATTGAGAAGCAAGGTCATGTTTTTCACCCACCACGGCTTTGCGTGGTTTGATGGCGCACAACGGCGCCTCGTTTCAAAATCCTATGTAGTTTTATGGCGCCGGCCCCGCAAGCCGACTGGGGCAAGTGCCCTGGTTTCAACCTTGGGTTTAATGTCACCTTTAGGACAACCAGTACCTCCCAGCATACCTCCTCAGATTTTGGGAATCTAGGGTACTCTTCAGCATTCTTTTTATGAACTTGACTCCCAGAGGCAGCTGAGATTAAGGACCAAAAGCAAAAGCAATCAGTGATCTCTCACTCGTTAAATCCACCACGCTCGAGTGAGAACCCAACACCAGTGAGATCATCTGTCTAACTTCACTCAAAAAACCTCAAATTCTCTACCACCCTTTTCACCTTTTCTCCCCACAAAATGCCTAGACTGTTTTAGGGTAAAACAAGAAGTTGGTGTTTATGCTCAGCTGAATGGAAATTCCAAAAAATATGAGTTCATTCCTTCAGCATATGTTGTGGAAAGCATCATGTGGAATATGAAATGGTTATTATGAGCGAAGGGGAGGGGAATCTGATCTATTATCAGCTTCCTAAACTAACCTCTTTTAACCTCACTTTTCTCATCTATGAACTAGGGATCATTATCTCTATTATTTCTTTCTTGAGTTAATATGAGGATTAAATAAGCTAGCTAAATGTAAACTGATGAGTACATTGTCAGACAAAATCAAGAGTTATAGTTATTTCTAAATGCTGCCTATAACTTGGACAAACAAAAGAGCCAAAAACTTTTCTTCTTTCGGTTTAGTCCCAATATGATAATTTTGCAGGTTTTAACTCACTTTATTTTTTTTATTTCAACTTTTTAAATTCTCAACTTTATTTAAAAATTCCAGGGCATAAAAATATTGGTTTTATAAAATGAGAATTTTTATTTGAAAAGATTACATTTAGTTGCAACAATTTGAAAATAGCATAAGCCTCTTGAGGATATCAACTTTTGTCTGCCTTATTCACTCACATACCCACAGTAACTAGAAAAGTGCCTTATAATAAATATCTATTGAAAGAACAAATGAAACTTGATGGGAAATTAGGTAACACTAAGCAAATATGATGTTGGGTGAAGATGCACATAAGTGTAGGAAATAGTGTTAAAACAATCAGAGAAAAGCTCTAGATGCTGAATGGATGAGAAAGAGAAATATAAATAGGCCTGTCTCAGTTAGGGAATTGTGAGAGATCAAAGAGAGAATATTTAACAAATTAAATAATGCAAACTAAATAAAAAACAATTTCTGAATAGCAGTGGACAAGCTGTACTGCATATTAATATGGACATCTGAGCAGTTAATAAATTGTTTGATGATAATGACTAAACTATATTTCTGAAAATAACCTACAATCTGACTGTCTTATGCAAGTGGTTCTGGCCAAAAGCCCATTAATTATTGAAAGAAAATAAGTTAAGACTTTGCAAAGACTCCACTGGTAAGAAAAGTCCACAGGAGACCTAGAGACATACTACACCATTATAAACTTAAATAATGTCTCCTCTGCATCACTGTGAAGAAAACAATCTGCCAATTAGTGACAGTGGTCTCCATTCTCTTTCCCAGACACTTCTAAAAAGAGTTGTTTTCCTGTCCTTGGGCAGTTGCTCTAGCTTTCAAATAGCCTGTTAGTGGTTCTCAGTAGTTTCCTGATGATTTTGAGAAACCAGTAATGGAAAGCAGAACTGGGAAGGAGTGAAGGGGACAGAGGAGCTTTTTTGTCTTATGAGAAACCTTGTATGATCTGGTTATATAACCGTATTAGGAATATTGAAAGTTTGGTTAGGTGTACTATCAACAACGATCACACCTTTATAACCTAATTCACCTCTTGAGAGTCACATCAGAAATAAGATATCTGAAATTCATATGTTTTATAAATAAGAGAATAGCAAATGGGTTTACTCAGGATTCTGCTCAGACCAGTTATTTCATATTTCAGTTAGGCTATAGGTTTTGCTTTCCTGCGAAACAGGTTTTTAAAAATTTTTTTATTTACCTAAACCTAGAGGCAGCACTGAAACACTTAAGCCAAGTTTAATGTACCTACTGATGTAAAAATGGATTAATTTAAGGTTAGCACAAAAAGTAACTACAAACAGTTGGAAATAAAACTGTGCCCAGACATCTAAATAATAAGGAAGTTAACTGAGGTGTCTCAGTGGCTTCGAATACACATGTATTTTCCTACCTTATCAGCATGTGTTTTATGCTTCTCATTAAATGCTCTCAGTATCTTCCTGCAATAGTTTTGAGTCGGGGCCATGTTTAAAGAAAAATGCATCATAAAATGTAGTGGATAAACTTTGACTTATTTATGTAAGAGCCACACAAATGTGTGGTAATTTGTACCTTCTCTCTCTCCCCAGGTGGTGATTACATTAAGAAATTTATGTAGAGTAAAATTATTTTCACAAGCATTAAACAAATCTAGGCATTACTGTTGAGTTCTAAATCAGACTTACATTTTCCTAGCTGGTTGGGATTACGTTGACAGAGACTTCCTAAAAAACACTCCTGAAATTCAGGGAGGAAATAATTTTTTGTGTTGTAAAGAATTTCACTTCACTCTTTCTGTTTTATTATTTTTGGACATATTCTTGTTTTTAGAGAAAAAAAAAAACAAGACTATCACTGATAACATGTATTACTTGTTAATATTAATAATGGGGTAGCATTCACACTTATGAGAATAATACCTACTCCCTAAATAGAACTCAAAATAAACATAATGTATGCACCCCACAAAATTTGAAAGTAGTAGCTTGCCTCTGAGGACCTGATAACTAATCCAAAGTAGTGTGTGGGAATGTAGGGGAAGCCTGAACTTATTTCTGCTCAATAGTGTGAAGTGTATAGGTTGTGCTCAGTGTGGTGACCTCTGTGGTCTCCTGAAGGCCACTAAAGTAACATTGCTGCCATTCCCTTTAGGACTGTAAAACATCCTTTGAGGTCCACCTAACAAACAAAAGAGTATACAGATAAAATTATAGGTAGTGCATGTTTTATTTTTCCTATGACTCAGGACTGTACCTTTTTAAAATCTAAGCTCTGTGACAACTTGAAAATCAAATTTAAAAAAGGAAACATTTTTCCCCTTAAATTGAGTCCAGCTGTGCAATTTCAAACGTGATACATCATTGATTTCATGGTCAAGTCCCCAAATGTCCAAATTCACTTTCCCCAGATATTAATAGTCATACAGATCCTTTAAGGATTTGCCAAAATCTGATTTTGATTTGGTAGAGCAGGGACAGAGCTTGAGAATCTGCTTTTCAAGCAGGCTTGCAAATGATCCTAATGCTGTCGTTCCCACTCCACATTTTGGGTAGCAAGACACTAACCATTTCTTTTGTAAGAAGGCTTGGTAATTACCCAGTACAGTGCATAATAGTTCGCTCTAGACCCACAAATACAGAATACTATTTTCTTATGCAAACACAAATCAATATTTCTTTCAAAGGTGGTACAATTTATCAGACGCTTGTCTTAATTTTAACTGCATTCTACTGAGTTTTTGGAAGTAAATCTTAAGTGAATGTTAGACAGATTGGAATTTTTGGTTTTCTCTTGACAAGAGATTGATTGTGATGTCCCCTTTAATATGTAATAGTCATTACAGCTGTGAAAAGATGTTCTGGTTGTTGTCTCATTCTGGGTTCATAATAAACTTGTCCTTCTCCACACGCTTTGAAAACTGACGGGTCTTGCAGCTTGTTTTGGCTAGCAAAGTGTGAAGCCGTGAGTTGCACAGCATCATTTTCAGGGAGAAGCCTAAGGAGCCAGTGCACAATTTGACAAGACCCCTTAGTTCCTATCTTTGTGTTTTTGGAGGATTACCCCAAGAAGAAAAATCTCTGTCAAGCTTAGATCCATAAGTGACTATAATAATGAGAGGACCCTTCCCCTATAAAGGTATACACACAGTTCAAATTTGTCATGTTACATTAATGTAGGGAACATTAATGTGCCATAGCCTAACCCATCCTGATTTTATAACCTAAATGAAACCACCTCTGAGAAAGTTCTTAGAAAATGCAAGAGTTGTCTCTGAGCATGTTCACAGTTGCAAACTGATCTTGAGTGCATAGGAAGTTACATACCTGAGATGACTCATTCTTTTTGAAGGAAAAATTAAAATAATCAATTTATAATGATATGGTCCATCTTCTGTGTGACCTTTATTGAACAATTTAATCTCACATTTATTGAACACCTATGTAAGATGACTATGTAAGAAAATAACTTGTGGCTTAGCTGAGAGAAGAATAGTGGTGAGTAGCATTTGCATGTGTCTTCAGAGAAGAGTTCTAAGGAAATAAAGACATGTTATATTGACACTTTAATTTTAGGGTAATCAGAATCATCTTGAAGCTAAAGACTAGGATATGTATAAACTTTTCAAGCAAGATTTAACACCATGAGACAGTTTGGATTCTTATCACAAAGAAGTTGAAAGAAAAAAAATGAAACCTCTAGTTTGAATTGCAGATGATGTTAGGACAAGACAACCATGAAAATTATTTCTGTCTAGGGAATCTAAAACAATTATGTATATGAGGCAAGTACTTCTTTTTCCATTTTGTTTAAGGTGAATGTGGGTCAGTTCAACTATTGTAAATTTCTATAATATCCACTGTCAGAAACATCATCACATGGGTTAATGAGTTTATTAAAATTGATTGTAAAAAAGTAAGCAATGGTGTTTATCTCATATTGATATTGGGCAGTCTCCCTTTAATCATAGTCTTTTTTTCAGTTTTAATATATAGCTACTTCCTAACATGTAATGCTACCAAATTATTTTAGCTCCTGAAAGATATTAATATAACTTATAATACATTTTGTCATTTCAGCAGAAGACTGTGAATAAGACTGGTCAGTTTAGATACCTGAAAGAAATTAGTTCTAAGTTATTGCCTCATGACTGAAATTGCAAATGTCAGATTCCATTACAAGTTGCTAAAACTGGAAGAATTCATTCCTTTTTTCATTCAACATTGGTTATCCTAGAAGTTGTTGTGCAGTGTTAAGCTTTAAATAACATCACTCTGTACTAAGACTTTGGGACACTTTCATTTTTATTGAGCCCTTACAGCGCTGGAAACCCTGTAGCAGCTACTGGAGGCCTGAGAGAGCAGCACAGACCTGCCACCTGCTCTGCAAGCTTCTGCTCTCACGGAGTGTCAGACCAATAAGTAAATGTGAGTTGTGAGTAACTACAAGGGGAGGTGTTCCCATTACTGTTGCTGCATAACAAACTCTCCCAACACTAAAGTCTTAAAAAAAACAACTGCTTGATTATGTCTCATGGATTTTGTTGGTCAGAAATTCAGAGTGGCTGACTGATTCTTCTAATCCTCCTGGAGTGATGAAGTCATTCAGTGGGACTCGGCTGCTGGATAGACGAGCCTAGAAGACTCAGATTCACATGTCTGGGACTATGAGTATCTAAAAGACTGAGATCATGTGGAAATGTCAACAGCAGTGACACTGTAGTGTCAAATGGTGTATTCTGGTCTGGTGGTCTCAGGGTACTTGAATTTCTTGCATAAAGTCCAGCTTCCTCCAGACAAGTGTCACAAGAAATTAGGTGGACTCTTCACGAACTTTTTGAACCTACTCTGGACCTAGATTTTATACAATAATTTAGCCATTCCTTGTTGGTTACAAGTGATCAAAAGGCCAGCCTAGATTCAAAGAGAAGGAGTTGGATTCAATTTCCTAATGTGGGAATGTCAAAATTATATTATAGAAAACTTGTAGGAAGTAAGGGAGATAACTCTTACGGCTATCTTTGAAAATAACCATCTGCCAGAGAAAGGAAAAACAAAGAAACACAGAAATGTAGGGGGAATTTATAGATATAAAGATAAGAGAGGAAAGACAGAAAATCAGTAAATAGGAGGAAGGCAATGGAGAGTTCCAAGCAGAGTAACTACTTCTTTCAGTAGCCTCGAGATGAAAAGGAATTAGTAAAATGTGAGGAACTAAAAGACAAACAATGACAAGAGTAACTAGCCCACTGAGGGTGGACTACAGTGACTTTTAAAAAATTTACTTTTTTATTGTAGTAATTATTCTACACATTAAAATAATTTCCTGTGTATAGGTTCCCCATTTCTTGGATATATTTCAACACACCCTGCCCTCCACCAAATCACCAAGTGTTCTTCCCCATTGTCTGGTGTGTTCCACCACATTTGCCCCTGCCCACCCCATTCCCTTTTGGTAACCTCAGTTCTGTTGCAAATGTTTCAGGCCTGGTTATTGTTCATCTATTTCGTTGTTTTGTCTATTCACATTCCACCTAGAAGTGAGGTCATCTGATGTCTATCTTTCTTCTTTTGACTTGTTTCATTTAGCATAATCTCCTCTAGTTCCATGTGTGTTGATTCAAATGACAAGGTTACATCTCTTTGTAAGGGCTGTGTAGTATTCCATTGTGTATATATATGGACCACATCTTCTTTATCCATTTGTCTGATGTTGGGCACTTAGGTAATTTCCAGTTCTTAGCTATTGTGAGTAGGGCCACAATAAACATGGGGATACATACATCTCTGTGGATGGGTACTTTTGTATCTTTTGGGTAGATGCCCAGAAGTGGAATGACAGGATCATATGGGATTTCTATCTTCAGCCCAGTGAAGTTAAAGATCCAACAGCACCTAAGCAAGTCCCGTTACTACATTTGAATGCTATGCTAACAGCAGGGGAAATCTGATGTTATGCAGGGCAGTAACATGACCTTTGTGTGGGTCTTTCTGAATGAACCGGGGGTGGGTCAAATCTGGGCCAGTCAGAAAATGGTTAAAATGTCCCACCTGTTGATGAGGATGACCATAAGTAATGTGGCAGCAGGAAAGTATTCAGTCTGAGTTCTATTTAGGGACAGAATGAATAGCAAAACTTTGGTCTGGTCTGCTGGTAATGGGCAGGTATGTGGGATGTTACATTAAAACAGTTAATGGGTAAGAGTAGGTTGTCAGCTCCTGGCTTTCTGATTTATAAACACACACAAAGAAGCAAGACTGGAAAAGACTCTCTTGCCCTCTGGAGCCCAGTCTCTTGGGGTCTATAATGGAAGGTATCTTACCACCCTCATTTAAAGACACTGCTAGTACTCTTTGTGTTCTTTAGACAAATACTCATAAGATAGGTTTTTCATTCTAAACACCCAGTTTAACTGATTGTTTTCTGCAAATACATTTCATGTCATCACCAATTATTTTATCTCTTGCTAAATCAGGCACTGATGTGTCACCACTTAATAGAATGAGAGCTTGTACAAAAAAGTTAACCCCTCTTGGACTTAGTTTTCTCTTATGCAAAATGGGTTAATTAGGGCCACTCTTAACATTTGTAAGCCCAGAAAAAAAAATTACAAATGGAGAGTATAGGTCACCCTCCCTCCCAACCTTGCCCCCATGTCTTCTGCTCTATTCAAAACCCCCAGAGACTTGACAAGAAAGTATAGAGAAAACCCAGTAGTCCAAGCTCTGTTTACCCTCCCTTCAACTCACCCTGCCCCAAATAAATCACCTATATACTACTTTTTAGATACGATCTTCCATTGGCAGTGAAGAGACCTTTGGAGTTTCTTAAAGAAGGCTTAGGACTACTAACCCCTAAGGTTTCCAGGGTCCTTGGACCTAGATCATAAGCTATTAAGGAAAGAGATGCAGTTCTGGTGGTTATATCCACATGGACCCGCAGACTAGGATTGGCCACAGGAGGTTCAGAGGTGGATTCTCCTGGCCCTCTTGCCTAAGGGTAATGCTGTCAAAATGCATGGTCACTGTAGGAATTACATAAAATGAAGTGATGAGAAATAACTTACTATGTGTTTGAAAATAGGTGTTAAAAATGGTGGTTTTCATTTCTTCCCACAGTAGTATTTGACTAAAACTCTCTATACGAATTACTTATACCTATATTAAGCACATTCTATGGTACTATGGGAGATACGGTTATGTACGACATGCCGTCTCTGCTGTCATAGGTATTACAAGCTTGTTGAGGAAAAAATACACTCAAGAAGTGTAACTGATTCAAAAGGCAGTTTATTAAATGTACAAAATAGTGTATCCTTGGCTCTATGGAATACAGAAAATTAGGATAATTTGAACTTGAATACTCAAAGAAAACCATTTGACACTAAAAAAAGAGTAAAAAATGATTCAAAGGTTTTTAGCTACTTTTTGCATGCAAATTCAGCATTATAAGGGGGATGATCTATAGACTGTCAATGAAACAAGGCAAATACAGGATTTAGGAGAGAAAGCATAAGGGGGGAGAAAATTGTAGATAATCTGGAAACAGTGAACCTTAGTTTTCTTGTTTTAGGCAAACTAATTTCCCTCTCCCCTGGGAATCCTATGGAGAGGGCGACACCATCAGGATCTGCTGCTTAGCCTTAATCTGTATGTTGGAAAGAATGGATTATACACACCTATATCCATATCAAAGGGGAATCATATTCAGTTACTAACAAAAGAGTAACTTAAACTCATAAAGTTTTATTATATAAAATACAACTGAAGATAAGCTGACAAGGGCAACTTCACAAAGTTTTCATGAATAACTTCCTTCTATTTTTCTGCTTCATTTTATTGTTATGTGTTTTTTTTTTTTTCGCTTGTTTTGTTTTCATTCAAAAAATCACCTCATGATCCAAGAGGCTGCTGGAGTTCCAGTCATTAGATCCACATTTCAGATAGCAAGAAGGAAGGCAGAGGAAAGTTTAATCCTTCTATTTTCGGGTGGACATCTCAAAAGTCTCAAACTATGCTTATATTTCTATCACAGACCTTAGTTATATGGGTTCATCAAGTTAAAACCCAAACTAGAAAATGTAGTTTCTTAGAAGATGTTGTCTGAGTTTTGGTTTTCTAAAGTCAAAAAGTCAAAAATTAACATTTGGAGGCAAGAAGCCATGCCCATTTTCAACTTAAGAAATGATAATTTAAAAAAAGTTGGTGTGCCCTGGTGGAGTAGTGGTTTGTTCAGCTGCCTTCAGCTGACACAGTCCACATACATTCGAAGGACCCTGGTTTATGTCCTAGGGCTGAGGAACAACTAAATAAAATAAATAAAGTGCTTCTTCCTCCTTTGTCTTCCTGCCTGTCTGCCTCTGTTTCCCTTCATTCGTGCCCATAACTTTAAAAAAAATAAAAAAGATACCAACGAAGTTAAATGTATCATACAGACCTTGCCAGTGATGCATAATTGTGGTAACATTTCTTCTTTGTAAGTGCCTACCAGAAATGAGAGATTTACTTCAATATTTTGAAGTCTGAGGTGGGAAATAGATTTTTTTAGGATCCATTTCCCCACTCTAAGGGTTGATGACAGCATACAAATCATCTTTTAAAATCTCCCCGTAATTTCAAAGTACATTTTGCTCTTTTGAGTTTAAATGACTGAAGTTACAGCTAATGCAAAATATAAGAGGACATTCTGAAGCTTAAAGGATAACGCTAATTCTGAAACATTCAATGCATCAGTCCACACACTTTGTGTTAGTGACATAATCATGGTTCTTTTCAAGGTGACAGCAATTTAGGTAATTGTTGCAATTAACATTTTTGATCAGTGTTATACACACATACGAATGTGCGCACCCCTCTGTAGAGAAAATATCATGAAATATTTTTCTAGTTTTCTCCACCTGCAGATATCTACATTTAAAGCTCAGTTGAAGTCCCATTTTGGTCCCAAGGCTTTTCAAAGCACCAGTGTTCCTCTCCTCACTCCATACGCTAGAGTTGACTCCACTGTTTGAATTTAACAACTTGTTCCCTAAATATAACAACTATTAAGGAACATTTGACATTAGTTCCAAACACTTTAGAACTTCTTTGTGATCTCTTAGGGTCATATGTAGATTTCTCATATTTCCAGGTTGAGTGTGAGCTCTTTGAGCGCTTCACATTCTTTTGGTCATTACATTTTGGACATCAAAGATTTCCAGGTTGATAGATTCCTAAGCATCAGAAACAACCACTTCATTGAATATTTCCAATAAGCTAAAAACATGAAAACCTTACTCCAAATATTTGATTCTCAAAAGCAGTTGGTCACACACATTTCAGAATAGCTAAAATGAAAAAGAAAATATTAATTGTGGAGTAATCGAAAAGCTCACACATTGTTGATGGGGTGTCAATTTGTACAAAACTTTGCAAAACTGACCCTATCCACCAGGCATCTTTTAGGACCTAGAAACATCACTTTGAGCCATATACTCAACTCAAATGTGTGTATTCATACAGTACAACAAACAGGCACTATGATGTTCAGAGCACTGTTCAAAATAGCTCCAAACAGTATAATGGATAAAGAGTGAATAAAGTGTACACTCACACGACAACATGTTACTTGACAATAAAAATGGACAAACTATTGCTGCATGCAGAGGCATGGATGAACAAATCTCACAAACACAATGTTAAGTGAAAGAATCCTATGTAAAATAGGCATTACTATTTGGTTTCATTCATATACATTTCAGAAAGAGGCAAACTAAACTATGCTATCAGAAACAGGATACCAAGGTAGGGAGAGATTATCTTGGAAAGAGACACAAAGAAGGTGCTGGGAAAATTGCATTCCTTAATCTGGGTGTTGGCTACATGGATAAAATGTATTCACTTCTGTCCATTTATGATTGTGCATTTTTCACTGAGTATGTTATACCTCAATAACATGCTTTATTAGAAGATAGAAACAGCAAGCTGCGGTTGGCATCCAGAAGGTAAACAGCCACCCAACTTCCCTGGGAACTACTGGGCACTGGAAAATGAGGGGTTTAGAAGAAAATCCCCAAACTTGCTTGTAGCTCTAATATCTTACGCTTCCGTGGATCTAGTAAAAGGCCATTGGAAAAAGACCATTGGAAAAGTAGGGTAGAAGAAAAATTCTTTGACTGTAGGCAACAGTGGGAGGTTCTGATGTGCAGGGAGGAGGCCTGGGTCAGCCCTCTTGTCTGAGCAGACTATCTGTGAGTCCCAAGTGTCAGAGGCAATCTGTGTGGAGGAGCAGAGCATCCCTCACTGAAGCAGTGAGAGGCCAGGAGGCCATGCTGCAGCTGCACTTTCTAAATTGAGTCTACGCCTTCTTTTCCATCACCCTCTTTGTTCTCTGACCTTATCAGCAATTTCCCTTTGCATTCAGGGCTGACAGTTGGCTGGGAAAAGTGCCCCTTTTTCTCATCCCTCATTGGAATCTCTTACTCTCTTATGGCTGCTGCTCACGTATCTTTTGTGTGTGTGCTCTCCACCCACCTAATAGCTGAACCTGCCTGTTTGCTTTTTCTAGCGGCACATGGTATTTCTAAATTAAAACCTTAAAACCCTCTCCCTCTCTGCCTTACTGCCATAGTATACTTGTGAATTTCAATGTGCTCCACTACACTGATGCCCTGAAAAAATACTTGAGAAAATAAGGAATAGAGATGTTACAGACAGGCAGAAGGGCGGAAGGTAGTGATGGGCATGTGACTCCTAACCCATCACTTAATAAACACTTTGCTCACACATGGACACAGGTTACAGACTATGTAAATGACACCAGACATGTTCTCCACACGTCCCTGACCTAAAGGGGATACTAGATGTGGGCAAATGTATAGGCAATGACCATTGAAAAATCTCAAATCAGGAAGAATGCAGTTTTGAAATGGAAATGACACAGGGCCACAAGAGGACATGTGGACTTCCAAGGCAGTGCCAATTGCATAAACAGTTGCAAACATTTCCAGTGCAGCCCAAGTCTGAGGTTGGTTTGCGAGATTAATGGAGCGCACAGCAGGCTGGCGCCATAATCTTGAAATACAAACAGCATACAAATTGGTTGTTAGTTTAACTAGGAATCTTTCACTGTAGAAGATTGTTTCTGAGGAAGGGTTTCGAAATAACTAAGGGTAATCACAAAAAGCTAAGAAAATTTTTCAGCAAGAAGTAAAATCTAGTCTTTAGTGGGAGTTGTCTTGAGGATAAAAATTGAGTAAGTTCATATACTCAGTACATTTAGATAATTGTTATAGGAACATGGTCTTTGTCCCCCCCACTTCCCAACGTATGGTCCAGGCCCATGTCCTGCCTGCTCTGGGTCCCAGGCATTTGCTGATGTGAGAGAAGTACAAGTGGGAGAAGTCATCAATTCCTTCCTTCTGCCTTTTGTTCCCATTCTTAATATAAAATGCCAACTAGTCATAAAACAACAAAATCTAACCAGTAAAAAATGAAGCATATGTGTTGGAATACTTCTCATCCAGTTCTAAGCTCTGTGACTACTCTGCAAGCCTGTTGAATGTCATCAAGATAAATAGTCCAAGTTCAATGGAACTGCATGGAGTAAAATAACCCTGGTGCCCAAGAATGTATATCATTGCCTAGTTTAGGGATCACTATTTATAAAGCCACCAGAAGATGAAATGTGATCTTAAGCTTAATAATAAATGTCGTAAGAGCAAACTCTATTATGGAGTTTACCGTGTGGCAGAAATAATGTGATACACAGTTGATGGGTATTTCCAACCACGACCCTGTGATGGGGTTGCTTTAACTATGCCTGTTTTAGAGAAATGAGGAAACAGCAGAAAATTTCCATTTCATTCATCCATCCATCCACCATCCATTCACCCAGCCAGCAAGTGATTTTGAACTTCCATGCATGCCAGGACACAGGAGTCTGCTCAGATGCAGTGAGGGCTGAACTGCAGGCAGGAGGAAGTTGGTGTCTGTCATCTTGGGCCACCATAATGCTAGCACAGACTGCATGGTTCAAACAATAGAAATGTACTTCTTCACACTACTAGAGGCTGGAAGTCTTCAGAGATGTGGTTTCTACCAAGGCCTTTCCCCTTGGCTTGCAGAGGCCTTCCTTCTTGTTGTGTTTTCACATGACCTTTGTTCTGGGCCTGCACATCCAGGCTTCACTGTGTGTCCTCATCTGATAAGGATACCAGGCAGACTAGATTAGGAGCCACTCTAAGGGCCTCATTTTGCCAATTACTTTTATTTCTTTAAAGGGCTTATTCCCAAATATAGTAACATTTTGAGGTGTTATGGGGATTAGAGCTTCAACATATGAACGTAGATGCAATTCAGACCTTAACAGCTAGCAAGACAATTTGATTCCTTGGCCACTAAGAATGAGATCTTAACTTCATCCCTAAAAACTGGGGCTGGAAGGTTCCTTTTCCTCAGCAACTTGGGGCATTTATATAAAATCCTAACCCCTGGATGTCTGTGAGTACAGTGGAGGAAGCCATTTTCCCGTGTTGTTTGCTGTCCACAGTCCACCAACTGCAATACAATGATAGCTTGTGTGGACTGAGGGAAGCAACTGTGTCCAATTGCCCAGTGTTTGCTAAAAACATTGAAAAGGAAACATCTACTTATACTATTTTCCTTTTTTTCCTCCAAATGGTTCACAAGTGAGTAAAGTAGATTTGAGTAACCCAAAAACACAAAGCCGGATTCATGCCTTCCATAATTTCTTCTGTGCTTGTCATTCATACTTGCTCTGAGGCACTTCAAACACTGCTGATTTATTCTTCCCTGAATTTGAATGAGTGTAATGCTGTGGAATCATGTTGTTCCTGTTCTTCCGAGGTGGTTTCATGGTCTATCTGCCAACTTATTAAGAGCACCTACTCCTTCCAGTTTTCAGGATTTATTCTGATTATTGTTTCTCTTAGTCTTCTTAATCTGGAAATAAAAAGCTTTTTGACCCAGCAGTGTATTTCATCCACCAAAACATTAATTTACTCAATCCCTTAAGATGGTTTGGAAGAACCATTTAAAAAGGCTTAAAAAGGATGTTTGTGAATGTGCCTGAGCAATCACAATGCATTGCCTGCACATGCTCTGAAAATGTGTTCCCAGCTTCAAATTTCTAGATGGCTTTAGAAGGCAGGGAAATAAATAGTTTAGAGGCAGTCAGTCATAAGAAAATAAAGATCATTGTATGTTTGTATGTAAAGATTTTTCCCTTTACTTTTTAAACCCTTCATAGATATTCAAGATTTGGAAATCAGGTGCTGACTTGTCCTGAAGGCTTGCAGATAATTGGGTACAGAGTTATCTCTCTCCTCCTTTAAGTTGAAAGGCTGCCTTCAGTGAAAAATGAAGATCAGACATCTGAGTTATCAGAAAGAAGCCTCTCTTGGCACAGAAGAGAAGCTGGGAGAACTGCATTCGGCCTTGAGTTCTGTTATGGATTCTCTTTGTGACCAAAGAGATTATTTTTATATCCCATTGCCTTGTGTTGCATCTCTTTAAGATGGTAGTGTTTCAATACATTCCTTGCTCATCGAAGTGTCTGCAGAACAATTAAGTGTTAATTAACTGGAGAACAATTAGAGAGAACAGGAGGATTTCTATTGCATTTCTATTTCTATTGCATTTCCTTAGCTTTGGGTAAGGCCCCACGGAAATCAATTTTAATGAGGCGCTAAGGACCTCAATTTTTCATTAAGTAGTCACTCTTGGAGCTTTAAAATGAACATACATCTCTAGAATATTTTTTCCCAGATTAGATCTTTTTATTAACCTGCAAGACTGATTTCTAGTATCTACTTCACTGGGTGAATCAATAAGTTATCTTGCACTAAATTTAGTACTTCTATGGTGAGTCAATGAAAATGACAAGGATTTTTTTCTTTACTATTTAATAGGTTTGTTGTTGTTCTTTATTTGAGTTAAATGGAAGAAATCCCACCATCCAATATAAGTTTGCTTATTTTCCTCTTTTATCTTCAGAGATTATCTTAGCCAAAACCCAGGACAGAATAATGACAGACCTTGAATGGAAAGTCAGAGACTTAGAAAAAACAAAAAAACTCTGATCACCTGCTGATGATCCAAATGCTGATTTTCTAGGGTGAACATGATGGAGCTGTCTCCCTCCAGGGGCTCCCTCTGTTGATAGGATGGACTGGAACACATTATGCTGACCAACAGGACTGCGTTTGTCTCCCTGCTGCTGGGCAAGCTGGTGCCAGTTCTAATCTCGGATTTACTGAGTGGCAGTTTAAGTGCCTTTTGCACTCCAGGTCAGCGATGCCCAGGGGATGGCTAGACATTCATTTCTTGTCTTCTATTCTAAACAGAATGGAATCTCTAATTTGTGTCCTAATTTGTGGCTTCTACCACCCTACAGAGCAACAAGGTTTCCCCCTCCCATGCCACAGAAATCAAACCACCTTCTTGTTAAAGGCAGAAAACCTTGAACTTGGCTCAAGAGGCATCCTCCTCTGTTTTCCAGTTTCAAAAAAATATGCTGTTACATTTCTCAAAGAAACATACTATTCTTCTAAGTATGGAAAGTCAATTGTATTCAATTCATTCATCCAATGTTTATTGATGACCAACATATAACACTCTATTTACTACAAAAAAGAAGGTATAAGACACGGTCTGCCTTAGCATGGTCAAAGTTCATCTTTGGTGGGATCCTAACACTGCAAGGAAGAAGGTGATACCCAAACATGTTGGTTTGACCTCTTTATAGAAATTTTGGCCAAGGACTAAGAAGATTGGAATGAGAAAGTTGAAGATAAGATCAAAAATTTTCTTTGAGGATTAAGTATCCCAAATTCAAATCTGGGAATTCTTCAGTCTCAAAGTCTTGCAATAGAAATTCCTCTTCTTTTACTGAGCTTGAAAGAATTTTGCTTTTTTGATAAATTCTTCCAGGTAAACCTACTTATTTCTATCCATATTATGTCAAATTACTTTTACTAATAGTGGAGTGAGAAGTAGGGTCTCAGAGATAATCTAATCAAAACTCTTTATTTTAAATGTTAAAAATCTTAACTCGAGCTAAATGACTTGTCCAAAATCATGTTAATAAAAAATATGCTAGACTAGGTCTGGAACTCAATTTTCTACTCAATGTTATACTACTTCAGAATAAGAAATTACTACATAATTGCTGTAAATTCTCAATATATTTTTCCTAATACTGTCATGTTTATGGAGAAATTTTGAAAGTGTATGGATAAATTACATTAATAAAGTTAATTAAAATATGGTTTGATAGATGATAAAGCAGCCACAAATGCCTTCACTCATTCAGTACTTGAATTTAATGTTTATCTTGTGACTGACTTTGAACACGGGACACTGAATGTTTCATGTTTTGGGACTTGCCCTTTTGCGTGATTGGAACCCAGCCTCCCCACAGAGAGTAGAGCAGGATGAAAAGAGACATATGGGCTATCAGACCAGCTGCCTCTGTGACCTCAGCCCAGGCTTCCCTCAGACAAATCATCAGCTTAATACAGATGCATAGATGAGTCCAGCTGAGCACATCCAAGCCCATTCTGGACAAAAGAACACCCAGTCAATTCCTAAGCTAAATAAATGAATTACATTGTTTTAAGATCCTAATAGTTGGGGTTGTTCATTACAAAGTAAACACTAATCTATATAATGAATATAAGAATGAATGATAAACATTGAAGTGGGGAGAGTACACTCTTGCTAATCAGAATGAAAGAGGTTTCTTTTGATACCCAAACTTTATGTAACAGAGCAGAACCTTAATGATGAATTTTCTATTTTATGGGCAAAAGGCAAAAGTTATATTTTATGTTTTTTCCCTAGGAAAGTCTTATTCATGGGATAGCTGAAGTTCTCATGCTTATTTCCTTATTTAATTGCAAGTCTTGACAGGAGAGGGAGTTGAGGAGAGAGAGAGAGAGAGAGAGAGAGAGAGAGAGAGAGAGAGAGAGAGAGAGAGAGAGAGAGAGAGAGAGAGAGAGAGAGAGAGAGAGAGAGAGAGAGACAGACAGACAGACAGACAGACAGACAGACAGACAGAGACAGAGAGAGAGAATGAATGCTAGCAGATGCAGAACTGTGTCTCCTCTAATAGGGTCATTTATCCGGGAGAGTGCATATTGTGATCTCTTAGAGCCAGAACTCTGTTTACTGTGGATTTATGCCAAGATAACTGCTGGCATTCTTCAAAGATTTCTTTTTTAACAAGAGCATCTCTATAATGCAATATGCTTTCAAGGAGTTGAAATATTACCCTGATCGAATATAAAGATAACTCCTTGTAATAAATAAACACAACACTACTTCCTGTGCTCTTTGAGAACAAAACTTAAAAGAAACAGTTTTTAAAGTCTGTTCAGAAAGTTAGGCTCTTGACAGTAGTCTATAACTTCTCTTTTCCATTGCATAATTCTGGAAATTATAGGAAAATATATATTTAAAAAAATATAATTGGCTCGCAAAACAAGAAGATCTGTTTCTGGGAGGACTGAAGGAAGATGAGATTGTGCCATAAAATGTCAAAATTCTTGCAGGAGAGAAGTTGTGTACAATGTGGTTTGTCTTCAGGATTACTTCCAGTCCAGAAGTAGGAAAAGTGGGAGTAGGAGGGGTGCCTGGATGGGGCAACTTCTGGATTACTGGTTGGGATACTACCAATGGATAAGTCAATGTCTGATCTCTCTTCCCCTCCCATCTCACCAAGGGTTAGGTGTTAGTCAACAGAAATGTCCTAGTCTAAGCAGAAGAATGAATATAACATCTGGGCTGGAGAGACAAAATAACACAAAGGAGGATAGTGACGAAAGGGAGTATTAGAATCACTAATGTCCAGAAGATGGTATGTTCAATACAACCTGGTCAAAGATGGAGGGGACAGGGAGGAAAAAGTTTGAGACAAGATGAAAGTCTTTCTTTGGTGACTAAGTATCCAAAACCCAAATCTAGGACTGTTTAGGGATAACAGTCTTGGAATAGAAACTCATGTTCTTCTTGCCGTGTTCAGAAGAATTTTACTTTTTGGTAAAATTCTTCTAGATAAAAGCTGTTTACTTTTATCCATCTTAAGGCATATTTCTTTTTTACTGATAGTGGAGTGAGAAGAGGGGCCTCAGCGATAATTCAAACCTGGAGAGTTTCTGCAGTTCACCCTACCTAGAATCAGACACCATGCATGCAGCACAGTCATTGTTGGATGGCGGGGCATGACAATCAGATATAATATTCACAGTCAGATTGATAGAAATCAGGGAAAGAATGTGCAAACACTGAATGGTCAATAACATGGAAAAGGGACACCAAACTCAATAAATTAAGAAATAGAGCAAATGTAGCAAAAAGAGGAAGATTTTAGAATTGTTTATAATCCCTACACTTCAACAAATCTGAGTGGATATTATAGCCATAAAAATAGAAATCTAGGAAAAAATTAAGTGTGTTATAGAAATTAAAATGATATGAACAGCAAAATAGAAATTTATGACCCAAAATTAGTGACCTAGAGGAGGACTAAGGTGAGGAACTCTGCCAGAATGCAGGACAAGAAGACGAAATATTTATGGCATAAAAGAAAATTCAAGAGATTTGGATGAACAGGTAGAAATGCCAATATCAGCTAATAAGAATTTGCAGCTTGTGCTGGTGGCCTAGGAGGTAAGTTCCCTGACTCCAGCCGACACACTCCCAAGGACCCATGTTCCTGACCCAGGGCCAGTGGGGAGCAACCAAGATGAATAATTAAATAAAATGCTTCTCCTCCTTCACCTCCTCCCCAGCCTCCTTTTTCTTTTTTCTTCTTCTTCTGCCTCTTTTTCCTGCCTACCTTCCTACTCTCCTTCATTCCTGCACTAAAGTCTATGCCTTTCCATAAAAAATTTTGTTTGAAGAGAGAATATGCGATGGAGATAGTAAGAATACTCAAAGCAGTAACAGAAAAATAAATCACATAAAGGAAAAAAGATGCAGATTGAAGGGGCCTAACTGTTGTTGATAAGAGATATAGTTATAACATAACCATCTCAAAGAATTGAAAACAGATATAAAGACAATGTTAGGTAAATGCAACCAAAAGAGAGCTGATGAGCAGTATTTCTAGGCAAATTAGAATCAGAAGGTGTTAATGGGACTAGATGTATTTCATAGTGATAAAATGAACAACTAACTAGCATAATAATCACAAACTCTGGATCTCTGATTTCCCAACTTCAGAATATTTAAACAAAAATGAATATGAGAATAAAAACTAGCAAATTCCCAACTGACAATAGGGATTACATCTGGGGAGGAGAGTAAGATTTGGTTAGACAATAAAGAAGATTTTCCTAAATCTGTATCACTTAAAATTATTTTTACAAGTTAGATATAACCAATTATTTCACACTTAATAGTAATTTGACATATTCAAACCAGAAAAAAATTCCAATCCAAACCCAAACCAGTCTTTTTCTTTCCCCTACTAAAATCTTGTTTATCTCTGTCACATAGTTTTTAATCACAAAATTATTTACCTTTCTGCCCTGTTTTCCAGTGTTAAATGAACTTCGAGTGATGTCAGTACTCAGTACAGAGTACTCTAAATGAAGGAGGGATTTTTCCTTATCTTAAATAATAATATGATAATAATAATATTTAGAAATAATATATTAATACTTTTTATGTGGTATTACTTTCATTATATCACTTTTAAATAACCCTTTAGAATTAATGCCATTATAATTCCTATTTGACAGGTGCACCCTGGTGGAGTAGTGATTCTGTCCACCATGTCTGACCAGCGCAGTTCACATACAGCCCAAGGACACGGGTTCACATACAGGCACCAGGGGGAACAACCAAGATGAAGAAGTAAATAACAATGTAAAGCAAATAAATAAATTCCATTTTACAGATGAGGCAGTTGTGGTTTCAGGCACATTAAATAACTTGTACAAACCTCCGTGCAAGTAAGAACAGAAAGAAAAAAAAAAAAAAAGAAAGAAACCCCCAAACTCTGGGAAAGTAGGTCTGCTTGACTCAGGATGCTGAATTTTAACCACATGAACAGGTGTCAGCAAAGAGAACCTGCTCAGCATGTCTCGTGATTAATTGATGATTTCAAATCTCATGGACTCTACGGTCCCAGGAAGGGGAATTTGGACAACTTGAGATCTGGGAGAACTCAGCCATCATACTACCGGTGAGGAAAATGAAGCCTGGAGAGGTTAAAGGAGTAGCCCAAGGTCACACAGCTGCACCCTGGAACAGCTAAATTGAAACCCAGCTCTCCTGGAGCCAGAGCAGTGCTGTGGAAAGCACGTCAGAGGACGTGGCCTCAGCATCAACTCGGCCGCCCGTCGCCAGCCCTCCGGCAACCCTGGGCCACGGGATTCTCTTGGGGCCTCATTCTTGGTCTCCTGACAAGTAGGGCAGCGGGTTTCTTGACGTGGCCTCAGGGACTCAGCCATTCAGTTATTCTAGAATAAAGGCTTACAAGCAGAGATGATTCCAGAAGCACCAAGTACAACCGCAGGCATTGAACGAGATGGGGAAGGGAGAAGCCCAGAGAACAGCCATGGGTGGAGAGCACCAGGAACCTGAAGAAATACCGTAGGCTGTGGTGCCTGCGCTCCACCTGTGACAGAAGAGGTTCCGAAGTCAACACTCAGAAAACTCTGGATGAAAACGACTTCAGAACCTGCTATTGATTCTCCTTTTCACATGAGCGGCTGTGGTTTTTCTTGGGTCAGTAGGTCCAATTAGAAAATCCCAATTCTGACCTTGGCCTAAGATATAAGATATTGTCTGAGGTGACCTGTAGAGTGAAATTACTTTTTTTTAACTTTAAAAGCTTTTAATTTAAATGGTGTATTTCAAACTCAACAGAAGAGTTTCAGTTTGAAACAATGAATACTTGTGTGTCCTTTTTCATGTTTTGACATCTCTTTTCTTGCTTTTTTTTCTTGCTGAACCACTGTAGAATTTCAGACATCATAATTCTTTACCTCTATATGCCTGTATTTCCTAAGAAAAAGGACATGCCTTTATGTAATTACAGTACAATCATCAAATCCTGATTATTTTACATTGGTACATTATTATCTAATATAGTCTACATTCAAATTGCAGTAGTTTTCTCAGTAATGTTCTTTATAGCATTTTTTGCCTGACCCGGGACCTTATCCTTGACCAAACATTGCATGTAGTTGACATTTCTCTCTAGTGTCCTTTGATCTGGAACGGTTTCTCACATTTCTTTGTTCTTCATGACCTTGACATTTTGAAGGGTACAGGCTGGGTTTCCCTGGATTTGGTTTGCTCAGTGTTTTTTCATGATGAGGTCATTCAGTATTTATATCAGGCAGACCAAAAAGTGAGGCTGTGTCCAAGTGGACTGGCTTTAATCACAATGTTTTATATGATATTAAACCTGTCAGGTAAGCTGTTTCTTGAGTTCAAGGAGTATAAAACTAAATGACACCAAATTAGCCATAAAGCAAGTCATGACAAGGGAACACACACTCAGGAGAGGCCATGTTATTGACAGGCTGACCACTCAGTATAGAAAGCAAACTCACTCTCAATCCACATCATATCACACCAACCCCATTATTGCTTGGTTTTTAATTTCTTTTTTCTCCTTCAAGCCAGGTCATAAAAAATTGTTCTCATTTTTTTCCATAATGATGTCACTGAGCAGCATTAATTTCCCTAGAGGAGAGGGAAAGTCTATTTGGAAAATGACTCCCCATCTCAGTCTGCCTATAAATGAAAATTTAAAACTTTCACTGTCAGACATAATCATTTCCCTTTGCAAACATCTTAGTCTTCAAAGAGTTGTAGGAGTTGAAAAACCAGTGGATAGTTCCACTTGAATTAAAAAAAAAATGCTTAGGTAAACATGTATTTCATTATGTATTTATAGTGTACAGGGCATATTTCTTTTAAGAAGTTCCTAATATTGACTTCTGAAAAACTCAAGTGCATCCTCTGTTTACCAATATCTATTTGCCAAATTCAGCCTCTTCTCTAGCCACACCAACCACCCCTTTGTCCCTAGCCTTTGTCATCTTCACTTCTACTGTTCTACATTTTCCTAAATGCAACCAGTACCTGCCCTTTTTCCTCCATCATCCAATTTCCAAACAACAGACTAGATGATTGAACTAAAATGTAACCCAGATCATCCTACATTTCTGTCTGATATTGTTCAATGACTTCCTCTCACTACACTTTCTTAAAATTCAAATCACCTACCACAGCTGACAGGACTGAGCCCAGCTTACTTCTCCAGTGCACCTCCTGCTTCCCTTTCAATCATCCTGCTCCAGTCAGACTAACTTCTCTTTCTCTTGAGCAAAACGATTTCCTTACCTGAGGACCTTTTCACCAGTCAGTATTCCTGCTTAGAAACCTCTTTCTTTGGCTTGATCCATGAGAGTTTCCTTTTGTTATGGGTCTCAGCACAAATGTCAGAGAGGCTTTCTCTGTGTTGTTTAAGGTAGCCATCACCCCAAACTGGTCATTTCTTCGTATTTTAACTTCAGAATTTCATTTTAGATTTATCCCATTATACATTTGTTTACAATTTCATCATGTAGCACTACTAAAACACAAGAACCTTGTGTTTCAAAGTGCTATTTATCCTTGGACCAATAGCACCAATTTCACCTGGGATCTTGTTAGAAATGCTGAATTTCACCCCAACACATTAAACCAACCTGCTTTTCCACAAGATCTCCAAGTGATTCAATTGTACAGCCAATGTTGAGACTGTCTAGAGCCTAGAAAAAGAATATGAGAAGCTGACCTTGTAAAAGTCACTGATAAAAGGTCTTAATTCAGGCTAGAAATGCTATTTTCCTCTCTTTCCTTATACCTAGCCGTGTACCTTATACCTAACTAAGTCCTCTTAGTTTTCCTTTCAATTGAATCTTTCATGTCTTACAAAATTGCTCCTCTACTCTCTCCTTCCAACTTCCTGTGGGTTACTGATGAAATAAATCCTTTCAGACCTTAGAGTTCCATGAGAAGAATATCATGTCTCCCTTGCTCCCTGACAAGGATTCCTAGAGTGATCTTTGGTATGGAATTGAAGATGTTGGAGGAATGAAAGAATTATTACAGATTACAACTACCCATCACTGAAAGAGGCCTTTTACCTGGTGTGAGAAAAAATGTCATTGTTTTGACTAACCGGCCTTGGTCACCAGATGTGTCTCTAAGTATATGGCTATTTTCAAAGACAATTCTAGGAATTTTGAATAGAACTAGAGGCAAAAGTAAAAGGGATTAAAGGAAAAATAAGAAAGCCTCTTACAAACATAATCCATTAAAAATATGGTTAATTTAACTTGGTATACCTAAGGACCAAAATAATAACTTCTAAACAACGAACGTGAGAAGAGCATAATCTGTTGTTGTCCATGATACTGCTCTGTTATAGTCCTTATATCTCACTGTCTTTCATTTTACTTTCTAACACGCAGTCTTCTTTACTCTCCTATTCCCAAATGTGGACATTCCTCCAATATGGATATAGTTGGTAGCCTTTTTTTCTCTATATGCTTTGTCTCCAGGTTCTCTTAACTTTCATAGCTTTACCCATAACTTCTCTACTATTTAGGTGAATCCTAAATTTATGTCTCCAGTAGATTCAGATCATTGACAGCTGGAAATTTTTTGGCAACTTGAATTATTCTTAGAAGTCCTCTACAAACCTGAACTGACTTGTCCAGATGGCAAAAAAAAAAATCTAAGGTTTTTATTCAAAAAAGTCTAATACTTTATGAAAAGTGGGGATTATATTTCACTTTAATTCTTTATCACAGAGTAGACACCACATAGGAGATGAAGATTTTACCATGGCATATACACATGACTTTCTCTATGTAAGAAAGCACCCAAAGTTAGCAGCTTAAAACAACAATTATTTACTAGGATTATGAGTGTATAGGTTAGTTTGGGGGCTAGGGCTCAGTTGGTTGATTCTTTTGGTCTTGGTGGGATTATGCAGGTATCTGTGGGGAGCTGCTTAGTTCGTTGGTCAGAGAATTGCTCATCTCTGCTGCTTGTGGTCTTACTCTCCATCAGGCTGCCATGGACTGGTTGTCATTGTGATGGTGGAAAGGGTCCCCAGAAGGCAAAAAGAAGCATGCAAGACCTCTTCACACCCAGACTTGAAATGAGCATGTTACTGACTCCTGTTCCTGAGATGTCTTAGTGCTGTTGGTGATTGAAGGCCAAGGGGACAGAGATTAGGATCTATAAAGCAGAGCGAGTTCTATTTTTTTTTAAGGAAAGGTATAGACAGGAATTAAAGTGAGTAGGCAGGCAGGAAGAGAGAGAGGGAAGAAGAAGTTTATCTATTTTTATTTAGTTGTTCATATTGGTCGTTTCTCCTTGCCCCAGGTCTTGAACCCAGGACCTTGTGGTATATGTGGGACTACTCCCAGAGTATACTGGACAGCTAGCCCAACAAAGCCAGACCTTTATTGCTTTGCAAAGTAGTGGAGAAGGGGAGTGCTTGTTTTCCAAAGCAACCTTCTCCATGAGTAGTCATTTCTTTTATGAGCAGGCAAGGGGATGAATAGAGGGCAGAACCTATGTCCTCCATTTAGGGGGACTGGTTCTTTCTTGCACATGTGCATTTGTGGTCATGCTTCCATGCGAGCAGTATGTCTCATTACAATGTTAAGTCTCCACCAGAGATGTGTCATTTGGTATCATATAAAGTTTCTCAGTCACCATAGGTAACTATCTTTCTGCTCGTGCCCAGGAACGGTTTGACTTGGCTCATCTCCACTTCCTCCTAGAGGTTTTCAGATCCCACTCTTGTTTGTTGAGGTCTTTGCTTTTTGGTTGTTTTCTTTTTCCATTTCCCTATGCAGTTGACAAATAAGCATATGCATTACATCATAAGGAGAGTTGGCTTAGAGGGTAGTGCTGGTGATAAGCACACTGCTGATTCTGCCATCTTGACCAAACAAGTCACAAGACCAACCCAGGCTCCAGGAAGAGACTGCAAAGTCACATGGAACAGTGAAGACAGTAAAGGAAATTACCGTGGCTAGTTTTGCAAACACTTTGTGAGTAATAATTTGCCGCTGGAATGCATTTCTTTGAAGAGTGATTAAAGAGGAAATAATCAGAAAATGTGGCAACAAAACCTAACTATTTTTCTGTTTGTGCACAAAATACCATAAAACATGTCATCCTCTCATGTGTACTTCAGTCTACTGCTTCATGGGAAGGAAGGTGGAACTGCAACTGCTCCGGGAAGAGCTGTGACCCAGTGAGTGGCTGCCTGGCCCCACAGGTACCCCTTGCATTGGAGGTCATGACAACCATAGCAAGCAGTAACTGAGGTAGCAGTCTCCATGGATCTGCTTCAGAAAGACTCAGTGAATCCATAACCTGGGTGAAGGAAAGGCTCAGCTCACTGCAGGACTGTAAAGGGGAGTTAATACTTCTTGGGCAGGGCATTTGGTCCTGCCTTTCTTGCTAGCCTTGTTGCTATGACAACCAACGGGTTCATCAAATATGCAAGGATGCATTTGAAGTGGAGGACCTCTTTGATGGAGTTTTGTTTTATTTTTTAAAAACAACAGGTATTTTCTGAATTTTTCCCCTTTGGAGGTCCTGAATAGAAATTTACATGCTGATGAAAATATTAAGGCTTTCGCAGGTAGTTGAGGAAGGTGCAAATGCAGTGTTACTTAACCTTGGCTGTTTATTAGAATGCCTTGAAATGCTTTTCAAACAAATTGGAGTCCCATGAGCAAGAAATTTAATTGGTTTGGTGGGACCTTTAATGATTTTCTTTTTTAAAGCTGCCCAGGTGACTCTAATGTGCATACAGGGTCTCAAATGGCTGTGTTAACATAATGAACCCACAGTTATAAAGAATAGCCAAAAAGCATTGCAAAGAAGCATACAATTGGATAATAATCAACAAAGTGTTTATTATGAAATTAAGGGTGGATATTTATATACACCTATTCACAGCAGCATTAGTCACAATAGCCAAAAGTTAGAAGCAAACACAAGCACTTGTTGACAAATGAGCAATTCAACAGAACCTGATAAGTATGCTTAATGGAATATTGTTCAAACTTATAAAAGGAAATTGCAACACATGCTTTAACATGGATAAACTTAAAGATATTATGCTGAGTGAAATAAGCCATCACAAAAGGACACATACTATGGGGTACCTGGAGCTATCAATTCAAAGAGATACAAAGTAGGAAGGTGGTTGTCAGGGGCTGGGGTAGGAAGAAATGGAGAGTTGTTGACTGGGGACAGAATTTCAGGTGAAGCAGCTGAAAAAGTTCTGGAAATGCTGGCAGTGATGGCTGCACAGCAATGTAAATGAACTTAATGCCACTGAATTGTTGTTACATATTGTACCATAATAAGATACACACATACACACACATGCACACACAAGCAAAAGTTAAAATAAGGAGTTTGTTTTGTTGGGAGAGGGAAATGAGGTTCCGATTAGGACAAAGGCTGTAGGATGGTTCTAGGGTCTCTAATGAGGTTCTGTTTCTTGGTCTGGGTGGTGATTACAAGGATATTTGACATAATGCTTCATTATTTTATGTTATTTTCTGTATCTGTTTTATTTTTATAATTAAAAAGTTCTAAAATAAATAATATGTAAAATACTTAGAATCATGTTCAGTTATCAAGGGAGTCCTCAACACTTTGGAAACTATCATCACCATTATTCCATGAATCATCCTTGTCTCTTCCTTGGTTCGCCTACCACCACCACTACTACCTAGAATGATGACATGCCCACAGGTGGTTCCAGGACCCAGCTGCTAAACTAATGACAACACTGGACCCAGAGAGACTAAGGATGTAATCCAAGAACCTCATGAAGGAAGAGAAGCCGCCAGGGCTGACCTAAGTCCTTGAGCAGAGGGTAATCGTAGTTGTGACCAGGAAGCAGCATCAATTGCAGTGACTTCCAGTGGACAGGGAGGAGAAACACCCAGGCTTGTTCTGAGCAGGGAGAAGCTGGGTTTCTCTCCAGTGCCCATTTACTCCTGTTTCAGACCTCCTTGCTCAGCTTGGTCCTAATTGCATGAAAATTGGTGAGCCATGTGAAAAGTTGTGGGGATAACAATTAACTGACTTGATTACAAATGCTGGAAGCATTCAGAGCAAAAGAAAGTGGGATTGAAAGATGAATGAGGTTTGGAGAGGCAGAGGGGAGATTAAAAAGGAATGGCTTTTCAGGAACCAAGACAGAGAAGAATTGGCTAGCAGCTAGTTACAACGAAAAAAAAAGCATTTGGGACCAGAAAACACATGGGAGAAATCAGCTTGAACAGGACACCTGGAGCCAGATGTTGGCCAGACTTGGAGTCAAGCAGAAATATTCACATTCACAGTGATGGGAAATAAGGGACCTGCTGAACATTTTTGAGCACAGGTCATGAAAGGATTTATTTCAGCAGTAGCCCTTAGAGAAAATGGAAGGGACAGGGGTGGGGGAGAAAAATTTTAAGACACAGAGAAATTTATTTGAAAGGAAACCTAAGAGGACTGGTTACCTGGCTAGGTATGATGAATGAGAGAAAAACAACATTTCTTGTCTGAATTAAGAAAGACGGCTGTGTCTTCCTAAGGTCAGTTTCCCACATCCTTTTCCTAGCCTCTAGACAGTCTCAACATTGACTGTGGAATCGAATCACCTGAAGATCTTGTTAGACTGCAGGTTGATTCAATGCGTATGAGGTAGAATTCTGCATTTTTTTTCTTTTTTTCTAAACAAATGGGAGGAAGAAACATTTTTATTTATTTAGTTGTTCATTGTTTGGTTTTTCACCCCAGGCCCAGGTCTTCAACCTGGGTCCTTGGGCAGCATGTGGTTTGTACACCAGTGTCTCAGCTGCCTGAGTCACAGGGTATGCCCTGAAATTCTGCATTTCTAACAAGCTCCCAGGTGAGGCTGATGCTGCTTTTCCAAGGATGGAGTGCACTTTGAGAGGCAAGATTCTAAAATAGTAGATTCCAACTTGATGAGTATAAGTCTCCTGGAGATACTTTTAAAATCTAAATGCCTAGGCCAAATCCCTTTAGTCAGACACAGGTGGGATCCAGATGTCAGGATTTCTAAAGTTCTCAAGGTGTTTCTCACTCACAGCCTAGATCCTCTCAATTCCATGGCTAAAAGAACACTTTTAAGACTTCAGTGGTTTCCTAGGTATATTCTCTAGGGAAAATGACTTCCCCAAGATTCATTTTGGATCAGTTCAATATTCAGCTTTTTAAAACTTACGTGCACCCAAAAACAACAAAAATCAAATTGTCCCTTAAAATCCAAGAGGCAGGAGCAAAATAACTGGCAGCAGATCTTTAATGTGACTGCAGCCAGTATATATTTTTAACGGCATAGTGGGAGGCGTTTTGCAATGCCTGCAAATCCTGGTGATTTATGAACAGGAATGCATAGCACAGAAGCTGCTGAATTGCTGCAGCTCATCAAAGAAACTTCTTTGGGAGTTATTTTGAAGACATCCTGCTGTGTCTTCAGTCCACATTTCTGTAAATTCATCTTTGAGTGGTCAGGGCTCCAACACCCAACTCCAGCAGGTGCCTGGGCTCAGGGCCCCCTCCCACTACTCATCTCCTCCTCAATCTTTATCATGCTGCAGAAACACAAGCAAACCTATACCAGCAGCAATTAAAGTCTTTTACAACAGCCTGCAAATTATGGTTGTAAAAGAGCACTCCTCCCACAGGCTTTTTCCTGGTGTCCTGGGATTTAGAGCAAGTGACTTCATTCTACTGGATGTTAGAATGACACAATGCTCATGCTGGGCAGAGAAAGTTAAGAAGCCAGTCATAGACCCTCACCAAATCACCAGGCCCCTTTTAATCAGATTTCTGCTGGCAGCCAGGTAGCAATATAAATAGCAAATAAATAGCATTTCCTCTTGTGTGTGTAGAGAGGCAGTGTGGCATGATGCAAGGAGCCCTATTTTTTAGGAGCAAGGGGATCCAATTCTAGCTTCAGTCTTGTGTTTTAGTAGCTGGACTTTGCTTACTTGTAAATCTGAAATCTTTAAAAACTGCCTCTTTTGTAGCATTGCTATGATCAGGAATGTGCCAGTAAATGTTTAACAACTATGTCTCTTGGGGAAGGGGGAATAAACACCTGATTTGTACCGACTGCCCATTTCCATAGTGTAAACATTTACACCATGGCCTATTTATACTCTCAGTTTGCAGTCGCCACTAACTGCAAGGGCATAGACAAGAGTAAAATGTAGTGAAATTACAGGATGTGACATTTTTGCATATTTCTCACCTTTTAAAATTATAATTAAAAATTTTAAGTTTGTATAGCTTAATTTCTAATAATGGATGTTTTTAAAAAAGTCTTCACATACCTAAAAATGTTTTAACTGACTCTCACAAACCAGTAGAAAGTGATTTTAACATACTCATGTGTATGGTGGTCTAAAGAAACAACAGAAAAACATCTAACACATTCATTAGCTATTTGTATTAGTTTGCTAGGGTTTCCACAATAAAATACTACAGGATAATTTAAAAAAATGTATTTCCTCACACTTATGGAGACTAAAATCCAAGATTAAGGAACTGGCAGAGTTGGGTTTTTTTGAGGCCTCTCTTCTTGGTGACAGACTTCTGACTGTGTCCTCACATGACCTTGGCTCTAGGCCTGAACAACCTTGGTGTCTCTTCCTCTTCTTACAAGTACAACAATCCTATTGAGTATGTGCCCTGCCCTTGTGACCTGACTTAACCTTAATTATACCTTTAAAAGCCTTTTATCCAAATCCAGACTCATTGAGAATTAGGATATCAGCATATAGATCAAGGCAGGGTGGGATTAGAAGACACAATTCAGACACCAGCAGTATTTAATAAATATTGGTTGAATATAAATCTGAACTCTGAAACCTTAACAATGAGCTGAGAATTACTTGGTTTTTTCTTTTACAACAATTATGTCTTTTGTTAGCTCCTATAGATGAAGAAAAGACTCAGCTTATGCCCAAGAAAAACTTGGCTAGTGTTCATCCACACTGAGTTAAGGCACATGAGCAGATTTTCTATAAAATATAAAGACCTATACAAATGGAAGATTTTTGTGCTTATTTATGGCCTTTTCTACCCTGACTAGTTGTTACGGTTATTTTAATATAGCTAATACTTTTAACTCATATTAGAAATATTATATAGGTGTGTTGTATATGTAATTGTCCATCCTCAGCATGTCCATCCATTGCTTATGTTTTGTGCTTTTTGATTCTTTACACCTACAGGCAATGGAGCATTGAGATTAAGATTTAATCTCTAAAACCACAAGGCCTGGATTTTTATTTCTGTGGATTTTCATCTACCATTATACTGTCATTAATAGAAACTATAGGTGTTTCAATGTTACATTACCATTGTTGGAGAAGTCAAAGTTTACCACCCAAAAGCCACCAAGAATAAAACCATAGTCTAAGCATTCGGGTATAGTTACCTTGCTACAGCAAAGAAGAGCATACCAAGAGAAGCCACAGATGTCTGAGTAAAAATTAGCAAATGGGATTATTTTAGAATTATGCTTATTGTGTTTCCAAGAAGTTTAAAGGAAGGTTACAATTTTGGACTGAGTGCTGTCAATAAGAGGGAGTCATTCAGTGATTCAGTATCTAGATAATTCTTATCTAGAAGTTAAAAGTATTAAGCAAGGCAAATAAATATTGTGAGTTGTAAGGAAGCACAACCATTTGTGTTATTTGAACCGTTAAGTTGTTTTTGTGGATGTAGAGTATGCTTGTCTTTGTCTTCTTTAAGATATTGTCACACAGTGGACTTGTCTTATAATCATTTATATTCTGCAAACATTCCTTATTTCAGTTGGGGTTATTACAGTCTATTGCTTTCAAGGCAGTTTTCTTACAAGCATCTTAAAATATCTTTTATTCTCATCACTAGTTAGATATTACAATGATTATTAAAAATGCAACTATTTAAGACAAGAGTAAGAAAGCACATATATTACTGTGTCACAAGTCTCCTGTGAGATTTACATACATAATGTGGTGATCCTACGTATTATATTTTATGCACTTTAAAACATTATTCTGACAAAGAATCCATAGGTTTCACCCAACTGCCCAAGAAGCCCACAGAATCCAGATGTCCAAGAATATCTCATAGTCCTGTTACCACAAGGGTCTTGAGGTCTTGCTTCAGGACTTTTGTGAGTCTGAGAGAAGATTTTGTCCAGCTCACCTGCTCCAGGCACAAGGAAGGGCGAAGCCAGTAGTAAGCAAAAGCAAGTGATATTTACTGAAAATAGTACACCTTTTAAGAGACAGGATACAGAAGGTGAATAGGCCATGAGGCACTTTCAGCTGAGATTTTTGAGGACTCTGGCAGAACTTGTCCCCACTCAGGGTTGTCCTGGGGTGAGACAAGGGATTTGATTGGTCCGTTAGCAGTTCTTCTTTTTTTGAAATGATTGGAAGAGTTCAGATTGGCACCATTTTACAGCCTTTTGATTGGAGGTCGGCTTCTATCCCTGTCCCCCCTGCTTCCCTGCTTACTGGCTGACTCACTACATAGCAGCCCAACCACCTCAGGTACAGATCAGGACACTGAGGCTTACAGAAGAAGATGTTTTTTCCTAAAATTATACAAAGTGAGGGGAAAAGCAAGGATCAAGATCCAGTTCTTCTTTCCTCTAGGAGGGAGAAAATGGCATGGACTTTGGAGATCAACAGACCAGTGTTGTGAAATAATAGTACAGTCTTAGCCTGGGACTCCTTGAGCACTTGAAAAGCTGTACTTAACATTTTACTGAGGGATCCTATCTCAGTGCAGCAAGAGTAAGGAGAAAAGGAAAGTGAGACAGGGGTGGAGGAAAGCAAATCAGAGCAAGAGTGAAAACTAATTGAATGGATAGGACTACATTGTCGATAACTGGAACATACTGTTTTCACCACCCCAGTTGGGGGACTATCAACATGTTTGGAAAAAACACACTCATGGATCAGCAACAGATAAATTAATATTGATGACAGCAGGTTTCTCCATCAAGAGACATTTGAAACTGAGAAAATTTGGAAAGTTGAATAATAGGACTTCATATGAATATCTTTCTCATGCCATCACTGTAAAGATCAGAAATAAAGCACCAAATTCCATAATTGGAATATAAAATATAGTTGGCAATATGTACTTCTGGCATCCTTCTCCCATACAATAGAGATTTTTCATAATTTCTTAGGGAACTCAGTCATGTGAAAAATTGTCCCTAGATTTCACTTCACATTGGAATCAACTAGAGAATTTAAATAATAATGATGTCAGTGTCCTACCAAGTGATTCTAATTAAGTTAGTTTGGGGTTCAGCCTGGGATTAGCTGATCTCAAGGAGTACTTGAGTTGTGATTATAAATACTTAAGTGTTAAACTAAATACCTACAGCCTCCTCAGTCAGGACTCATTTTATTTCTCAATTCAAGTCTACATTTCTTAGATTCACTTTGCTTGAAAATTCCACGCTGCTTGTACCTTCTGTGTGACCTGAGCCATTGGTCCACTGACATTATTCCATTTTCTTTACCATCTCTATATTTATGTTCATAGACATCAGGGATTAATCAAGAAGACCTAAGGAAGCCTCCACAAACTTAGTGGCAGACAATACAGGCAGCAAGATCTTTTTCTCCAATATACACTCCATCTCACAGGTGCATGTTACATCTGCTACTTGTGATCCTATTCCAGGCATCACTGTAGGATTAAGTCTCCTTAAGGAATGCTAAAGTATTAGATGCCATTGTTAACTGAATATCATTCAGGAATGCAAGTGATAAAGCTTTAAAATTACATATTAGTAAAATAGAGAATTCAAGGAGACTTAACTCAAAGGATTTCGGATATTGGAGAGAAAAGGTGAGTCAGTTAGATCAATCCCTCTCCACTTCACATGATCTCTCTTCCACAAGATCCTTGAGGATATATGACCAAAATATTTGATATACATAAATTAGTTTAGCCCCCAGATTTTCAAAAGCATAGCTATTAGGTGAACCAAGGGGCATCTGAGGTCCACAGGAAGCTCACCAGGTGGTAGTGATGTGGCACAGAATGAAGCCGCCGATTGAGTGGGAAGCACTAAGGATTTTACTATTCTGCACACAAATACATTGCTACTTTGTTATTCAGGAGGTGTGTAAAGGAATTGCTATTCAAAAGGCATGTTCTCAGTGAAGAATTTGAGGAAGTCACTATGTTGTAGTGACTGAGACATTCAGTGTCTCATGGTACAATAGAGAATGAACCTTTCCCCCCAAATTCACAGATCAGCATCAAAGCTCCAGTCTTGCTTGTAAGAGTAGAGACTTGAAAATACACAAGAGCTTGGCATTGTTCCCCAGAGAGAAGGTTATGGTTATTTCAAGGAATGAAAGCGTTAAAGTTTGAAAATAAACATTTGAGCTTCAGAATAGTTATCTGAAGTCAATGAAGCTTTTGAGAATGGTCCATCATATTTGTATGTGTGTGTGTGTGTGTGTATGCATGCTATTACTGTGCTTGTTACATTCAAGATCAGTAACGAATCATTTCTTTTTGCTCTTGACTTTGAAGTAACTTTTATATCAGATGTGGAAATATAAAAATGTAGGCCTACTGGCATCATACAGTTCCCAAAAATTCCATTAGCTTAGTTTTTGATTTGGATATAAGAAAGCATATGCAAAATTTATTATCTTTTTTAAAAATTAGGCATTTATGTAGTACCTACAATGCTCAGGCGATTATGATAAAGCTTGTTATTGAAACATATCTTTGCTATTTTAATATTCAATTTAGTTCAACCTGTGAACTCAGCCTTGTGTCTAGGCCCTGTGTAGTCAGCTGTTCCAGTTTGTCTAGGATTCTTCAGGTTAAGGAACTGAAAGCCCTGCATCCTGACCAATCCCTTACTCTCAAACTGGGACAATGGTTACTCTGCTAGACACAGAGAAAACTATCAAAGAAAAGTTTCTAAACTTAAGGATCTCATAAATGAATTAGATTAAAAAAATTCACACATGAAAATGGTGACACTAATTCAATGAAGAATATGATTAAAATGAGTGCTATGAAAGTACTTATGAAAAAGAGTACTTTAAATTGAGGAAATTATTGTTCTTTGAAATTCTTGGAATTTTTAAGTGTTGGATAATTTATTTATTGAAGGCCAAACATAATGTTAAGAAGATATGTAATTTCAAGAAAAGCATTACTCTGCCTAGTCTCTGAACCATAATCATCAGCAAATTACTGAAACACTCTGAATATTATTTTATAAATTTATAAAATGGGTATTATAATATTACATTCTAGCAACTAGCTAGCAACTAGAGATATAGGAACTAGCTAGCAGCTAGGGATATTGAGAGAATCAAGAAATGAGTGTTGTGTATAAAAGCATTTTGAAAACTAAAGAATACATGTGGATTTACTATGACGCAGAAATTAAACATAAATAATGTTATGACGTGATGTTCTTTCAATGAAATTAATTAAAAAAAACTGTATAATATGATATAAATATAAAGGAATAGTTAATGTTATTGTTATTACTGCTGATCAACAAAAAAAGCTCACCAAATGATGTTTTTTTTCCATTTTTTTAATTGCAGTAACTTTGTTTTACAAATGAAAATAAACCCATATATTGTAGGTTCCCCATATATGCAGTTTTCCATTCCTCAGATATGTATCAACACACCCTGCCCTCTATCACATCACCAAGTGTTTCTCACCATTGTCCAGTGGACTGCACTACCCTAACCCCCAATTCCATTCCCTTTTGGTAACCTCAGTTTCTATTGCAAGTGTCCAAGGGTGGTTTTGTTTTGCCTGTTACTTTGTTTTGTCTATTTATATTCCACCTGTGAGTGAGATCATCTGGTATCTGTATTCCTGTTTTGACATATTTCACTTAGCATAATCCCTTCTAGATTCATGCATGTTGATTCAAATATCAGGATTTCATCTCTTCTAAGGACTGTGTAGTAGTTCACTGCTTCTAGTAGCTCTTTATCCATTCATCTGACATTGGGCACTTAGGTAGTTTCCAGTTCTTAGCTATCATAAATAGGGCAACAGTAAACACTGGGGTACATAAATCTCAATGAAGTAATTTTTTTTTTTTCTATCTTTTGGGTAAAGGAAGTGGAATGGCAGGATCCTATGGGATTTCCATCTTCAACTTTCTGAGGAATCTCCATACTGTTTTCCACAGGTGTTACACCAATATGTACTTTCTCAAATAGTGCAAAGGTGTCCCCTTTTCTCCACATCCTTGCCTACATTCATTGTTTCCAGTCTTTTGGATAATAGCCAGTCTCTCATGGTAGCTACTAGTGGCTAAGTTTAAATTTAAATTAGTGTCAAATCAAAAATTAAAAAATCAGCACACTCTAGTAGACTAGTGGTTTAGTCCATCATAACACAGTCAACATATATTTGCAAGGTTCCCTGTTCAAGACCAAGGGCTAGGTGAAACAACCAAGATGAACAACATAATAAAATAAAATGCTTCTTTATCTTCTTTCTTGCTGACCACCTGCCTGCTTGCCTTCATTCCTGTATGCACATTTCCTTAAAAAATTAAAATATCAGCCCCTCAGTCATCCTAGGCACATTTCAAGGGGCTAATAACATCATTTTGGAAAATGTAGATAATTTTTCCATTACCTCACAAAGTTCTACTAGGTGGTTAGTCTAGAAATGAAGGATTGAAATTTTATATCTTGAACATGGCGATGTCTTTAAGGTGTGAGTATTTCTACGTGATGACTCTACACTTTATGACCATATTTCAAGTCCTGGTGGTCATTACTGCTGTTTACCATATATTCTAGTTCTTGTTCTCTTCTGGGCATATTTTAGCCTTGAACTTCTGAAAGCTCTTTTTGTGGTTTAGGAAACATAATCATTTCTTGTCAATAAACTTATGAACATGAATGATGTATTTCATTTCCATGTTGAACATTTAATTATTAATAGGAAACCATTCAGAGCTCTTTTTTCTTGATTTTTCTAGAGTTATTGGAAAATTCCAAATACTTTCTACTGATCCAAGAGATCCTAGAGAGAGAATAACTGTGTAGAGAGGCCCTGGGAGCAGCTCTCAGATGACCCTTGGTGTACATCAACAAAGAGCAAGAAATCAAACTTCATTTGCATAAGCCACTGAAATTTAGAGGATGCTTGTAATTTTGGCATAGCCTAGCCTACTCTGATTGATAAATGAATCTTGAAGTAAGAACAAGAAGAGACATGATAGACTAGCTTTCTGATCTAGGTTTTCTTTAGTCCTGGCCATTCACCAAACACACACACACACGCACACACACACACACACACACACACACACACACACACACACACACAGTCAGAATCACATGCCCATGTAATAAAAATGAGTAGAACAATAAAAAAAAGAGCATAACCCTACCTATCCACAAATTCAAGCAAACTTCCTTGTCTTACTTTCTTGCCAAGAGAAGATTCAGTCATGTGTAACTCATGTATTACAGTCCAATTTTTGAAACAGAGTGTAATGTTCTCATTTTCTTTTATATGAGGGCCTGAAAATTACAGTTTCATGGGGTCTAAGTTGTAACTGGAACCCAGCTTTTCCAGACTGGGTTCTTACACTGTTACCACAATGTCTCTCTAGTCTTGGTTTCTTGAACTCTAAAATACAAGAAGCAAGAAGAAAGAGACCCTCCTCAGTGCTGAGGAGATGATTTCAAAAGGAAATGTGCGATGTGTCGAGTTATTTACAGAAAGTACTTAGTTTTTGAAGAATGGAAGGAGATAAATTGATACAGGTTATGCATGTTCTGCTGCCTTACTCCAAAGTAAAGAATCCATTTTAAAATGCCAGACAGCAATTTAGTTTGTGAAACACATTGCATATTATACTAAAGAGATACCATTGGGAAAACTTTGTGAAGAAACTGCAAAAATCTTATCTTTCTATGCAAATCTATTGAAATAGCCCCATGGATGAGTATACAGTACTGTACCTGATGCTTCTATTCATTAACATTGCTCTACCCACTGCTCCCTCCCTGTTTCTTTCTACTGTCCAGTTCTGTCAATCAAGGAGCCTGTTTGAAAGATTATTTGCTACCATAACTATTGAGCATCTACAAGAAAAAGGAAAGAAATAAACATGCATCCTGTGCCCACTTTGAGTGCTATATGCTATGCATTTTTCTCTTCACATTGGCTTTTAACCTTCATGAGAAGTCTGAGAAATAGTTAGGTTTATCTCCTTTTTTTCACACAAACAAACAAAACCTTAGGAACATTGAGCACTGTATTTGCAAAAGACTCACCCTTCACATGTACCCTTTTACCTACAGGCCAATGGCTTATTACAAAAAGCACCTGTCACCTGGTTTTCTCTGGTTGCAGATGCAAGCCCAGTCCACACACTGAACAAAAGAAGGAAAGTTAAAGCCCTGGAGAGGTCCTCCATCCCCCTTGGATGGATGCTGGTGAATATATGCACCAGTTTTCTCCCCTCTGCCCTTGTGTGGGATGACTATATCTCTTATAGTTTTTTTTTCCTTTCCTGACTCTCTTCCCCACTCCCATACCAGTGCTTTCTAGAATGACCTCCCAACTTAACTACTTGACTTAAAAGCAGTTTGATAAGGTTGAGCATCTGTGAAAGTGAGCACCATGACAGACACTCTTCCTGAGAATCCTTCCAGAAAAGTTTGGAAGGAAGGTATGTGAAAATTCAAAATATGACTCATTTTTAATATCTCAGAATACAGCCTGAGTGACTACATTTATAAATAACTAGAGTAGTTAGAGGAAGATGAAATTCTACTCTGCTGTAACTACTTTAATCATAGTTATAGTATGTCCAGAAATGCCATTAATAGTGGCATCTCCATTTGCCCACTCTGGTCATGGGTCATGAAATCAATTACCTATGCTTAGAAACTAACTTGCAAGAGTGTGTTCCATTATGTACTCATCAAAGTGAACCATTTCAGGAAGAAAACATTGCCCAAACTGTTGAAGACTGATTACCTTTCACTATAGTTTTTATTGTCAACAGCTCACCCAATTTAATCTAATGTGTCAACTCCCATTTGGATGTTACTGTCTATGCCGAGTTGAAAATGTCCCCTCCATGACTGCTTTACAATGAAGTAACACATCAGAAAATTGGGAGCCAAAGTCCAGTTACCAGAGAAAGAACATCACCTTGCACAGCCTGGGTCTATTGTGGGCACTCAATAAATACACATCAAAGAAATTGACACATGATTGTTTTTAAATAAATCTGACAGGATGCTTGAACTAAGGTCAAGTGATCAAGTTTATTAAAAAATGATGAAGGAAAAAGTTGATGGGAAATAGTCAAGTGAATTTTGGTTCACAGAAAAATAAGATGCTCAGTGTCTGCAGCCTTGATAACCTCAAGACTTTTAGAGTCCTACAGTTACCCTTGTTCTTCATATTAAAAAAGTGTTTTATGTGATTTGATAAGGCTCTCTTGAGTACTAGATGGAACAGTGAATAAAGAAAACAACTGCAAATGATTGAAATCTAACAAATATGTTTAAATACATGAGTTCATAATTACTTTTTGTAAATAATTGGAAACCATTGGAGAATAGAAGTGGTTGAACATACCATTTTGAAAGCTGATAAATAACAAGAATTCTCCAATTAAAAAGTATGAAATAAACCCTATGCCCTATGCCATGTGTTAACAAAGGTCTGAATCCTGGCAGCCTGCCTATGAGGGGCTCTGGAGAGGCATCCTTTCTGCTGAAGGGGTCCCCTCTGTGGATATGTCTGTGCCCACTATTGCCTCTCCTCCTGGCTTCCACGGCTGCCATCTTCCTTCCAGTTGTCCGTGGCCATGCTGAGTTCTGCCTGCTTTCTTCTTTCTCGCGACACACAGCCCATGCTTACTCCATTTGGAGGACTTTAACTGAATTCTTGGGGAAATGATGGCAGAAGAAAACAGAAAAAAAAAAAAATGAAAATGGAATAAGTGACATTTCCATTTTAAAGCTATTTGACCACACTCACTTTTGGAGCAATTTATTACATTGTCTGCAAATTTGTGCTGTTTTTCATGTAACTGAGTCTTCCCCTTTTTTTATTAATTGATTTTATTGAAAGAATGTTGATTTTGATGTTAATTTGGTTTGAAGTATACATGATAGCAAATTTACATCTGTCTCTAGCATGGTAGGTTTACTTTTATTTCCTTTTATTCCCCTGCATTTTACATTTAATCCCCTTTACCTTATTTCCCCACCCCTGCAGCATCTCTTCTTGCACCCTCTAATTTGCCATTTATCCCCGCACTAAAAGTCCATTATTGTTTGGATTAGTTCTCTCTTTTTTTGAAGTCTATTATTGTTTAATTTAGAGTCTTTCTTTTTTTTTTAATCTCCTCCAAATATGCACTCAAGCCCCTCTCTTAGTCACCAGAAGTTCCTCCCAGCTTTTTCAAATTTTCTAAAGTCTTTCATTTTTTAGGCAAACAAGCTGACTCTTTCTCTATTAAATCTCTCCTTACTTAGATTATGCACTAGGAAACCTGATACATAGCAATCCAATATACTAATTTAAATTGCTTTTCTTAAATGAAAAAGATGTCTCTCCCTTTTTGGAATTCTGGGTTCTTGGTCTTTCTGAGTTAAAACTCCAGTCAGATTTGTTAAAATCTTCTCATTATGATGCAAAGTCTCTTAAAAAGTTAAAGGTTTAATTGTAAGTGTTCATATACACTATTAATCAAAGATGTTTTCTGTATACATTTCAAAGGAACTCCATTAATTAGCTTGCCAATTATTTTTATTTTGTTGGCTATTTCCTCCACAGGCACCAGCCATCAGTTTTCATCCACAGAGCAGGCCCTTTAGCTTTGTTCTTTGTAGTATTAGTCTTTGACCTTCCAGAACAGACGGTTGCTTTGTTTGGGGTGGAGGTGGGGAGCTAATTACAGTAGCTAAATGAACTGGAATTAATTAAGTTGCAGATACTTGACACTTAACAGTTTAATTGATCATATCTATCATAAAAGAAAAATTGGGCTTTTTATCTCTGTTTTATCAACCATGCTGAAAATCAACGGTGTCTCCAGATAAGGGGTAGGGGGAATGGCAAAAAGCTCACAGCTTATTTGACCCAGAAGAAGACACAGTACATGTTTTAAACTATGGCGAGAAATTTCTTATTCAACTGGCAAGAGTCCTCTGGAAAAGAATCCTGGGCTTCTGCCCAAGGACATGGGATGAGCCTAGTTTGGGAACCTCTGCACAGAAAACTTGCTAAGCCAAGGAAAGGAGAGGTCCCCTTGTGCTTACTTATCTCCTTTCATTCTCTTCAGCCCCTTACTTGCATTTTATCCCTGTGGCTAAGAGTATCATCATCAGCCACAGGCAGCTTACGGGGATTCTAAAGGCCCAGGTGAGGTTACTTGGAGACATACAAGGTCCATGATACTTCAGCCTTTCTACTCCCCTCCCTGTCAACAGAGGGAACAATCTTTGGGCAAGTAAGGTCATAGTGTCATCGGGTATGATTTACTTGACAGAAATAGAAAGAAACATGAAAAGAGGAGGAATTTCTGTTTTATTATTGTGATCCTATAAGCATTCAGCTGCCTCCCAAGAAGGCTGGTGCACATCATAGTTCTGTTAGCAATGCATGAACAGTGTCCATGAACAGAAAAACACCTAAATATGACACAATTACACACTGAAATATTACAGAGGCATGAAAAAGAACAAATTAGAGTTATACCAGATAATATATCTGAATTTCTTCATAGTGTTATTGAATGAATAAAGTAAGAAAGACAAAAAGGTACAATATGATCCCATTCTTGCAATGCAATACTGTTCTTGGACTCATGCAAGAGAATCTCTTACCCTGGACCTTATGCTTAGAGGGTCTTGTTTGACTCTTTTCCAAAGTGGATGCGTGCAGGGCTCAGGGGACATATCCACCAGGACACTATGTACCTTCATTTAGACCTTGGAGTCCTGACATTTCTTGCCCAAACAGCCCTGGACCCAGTACCAAGTTCTGCATGAACTTTTCCTGTGGGTCTTTTCTCTCTAGGGCAATGATGCTATTTATGTACATTTAGGTTCAAAGACAGTCTGGGCAGAGTTTTTGCGGAGCTTGAACTTTTAGACTGCAGAGTCCATTTGCATGAGCACTCATTCTTTTGTTGTGTAGGATGGAGTTAGGGGTAAAAAGAGAAAGAGGCAGATGACAGGCTGATGCTTCCTTTTGTATTCTTGTCCCACTACCACAAATATGAAGGGCCAGCTAACACAGACATGGTGCCTTGGACCAATGAACAGGACATCTTGAGCAAATGTAACTGGGAAGGTATTTAACATTGCACACTGGGAAGCAGTCCCAAAGAAGAACAACTGTCCCTCCAATGACAGAACAGACCCAGCATCAGCATCGGCAGAGTTAGTCCTTCCTGAAGTCAAAGGCACAATCCCAGTATAGATAATAGGTAGCACAAAGCAGGTGCTTCCCAATAGACCAGACCTATGAGGCCAGAGAAGCTCACAGGAAAGTCTGCTCAGCTCAGGGTTAAAGACTGTAGATGTGGATCTGAACTCACTGCAAGAGATTTATGTTTAAGACATGTATATTTACCTAGTGCAAGGCACAGATTTATCACTCTAGAGACAAATCCATGTATCAATGACCTTTCTATGTGCATTTATACCTGGATACCTGGGCGAAGTGGTTCCTATAAGATGAGAATCAAGATTTTGGTCAAGAGTGAGGAAATCCTTCCAGACTCAATTTAAATGAGTTTTTTTTTTTCTCTCTGGATATATTTTGCTTCATATAAAAACTTGTTATCATTCCATGGAAAAACGTACCCCTCAAGATCTTGTTCTTACCCCAGTGTTTCAGACATTTATTTGGGTTTATAGATGTTGAAAGTATTTAAAACTATCACATAATCATAAAATTTTTTAGTTGGAATGAAGCTTTTAGTTCAATAATTTTTCAAAGGTTTATTTTAAATCCTTACTCAAAGCAAAAGCAAAACAGATAAAAGCGGAGCTCATCTATCTGAATAGAGTTGAGATTTCTATCTTCACCATTGGCTCCCCTACTCCATCTCCCATGAAAACTTGTGGGTGAGGGGAACAGAAGTGTCATCACCAAATCCTTTAACTCCTTTGAGATAAGCTTAAATATGGTCCATCAATTTTCTTCTTATTTTAGTTAGAGCTATTGAGTCCTTAAGAAGTAAAGCCTTGGAAAAAAGTAAAAACATCTGTTGCTGCTGAGAGGTTATAAAATATCAGAATATAAATGTAATAGTAGCACAATAGTCAACACTTTTGAGAATTATTAAAGGCTTGTTACTATGCTGACATCTTACATCTGTTACCACATGTAACCCAATTAACAACCTTACGAGACAGAGGCTATTGACTCCATTTTCAGATGACGACAATGAGACTGCAAGGTCCAGTAAGTGGAAGAGCCTGAGTTCAAATCTATGAATCCTACTACCAGAATCTTAATCTCTACCATCTACAACTGGGTTTCTCAGCAATGGCACCACGATATGTGGAACTGAATGTTTCTTTGATTCAGAGGACTGTCCTGTGCATTGCAGGATTTTGAGTAGCATCCTTGTCCTCCAGTGGCACCTCCTTGTTCCTGATAACCAAAAATGTCTCCAGATACTACCAAATGTCTCCAGTAATGCAAATATTGCCCCCAATTAGGAACACTGGCCAACAAATAGACTAAACATTCTTAAGGTTATTTTATGAAGTACAGTCTTTGTCTGGCTGACCAAATGGATTTAGATTAAGAACCAGCTAAATAGCTACTACAGCTGTGTAGACCCCACAATAGTCATTCTAGGTACTCATTGGTGAACAAAGTTTGCCTTGCACTGTCAAAGCAACAGATGTATTTACTGAATATTTCCTGTAAGGCTGTCACTGTGGTCCAAGTGGCCCATCCATAATAATTTATTTTGGCAAAAAATGTATCCAGTCTGGGATTGTTCCAGGTTTGGGAGTCTGGATATGATTCACTTTCCTGGTCTGTTTTAGAAGAATGAAATTGAAAATTTCTGTGAACACAAAATGAATTGCTCATGGAATTGAGGGGGCCCCTATGTTCAAATTTCATTTGATTGGTAGTATACCTACCATTGTACACAGAGCAGAGGTCTTAAAATTCTGCCTGCTTTATTCATAAATAGAAAGACACAGCTCTTTTTAGTGTAGCCACTTGGCATTCCTCCTCACTCAGGCAGTTAACCATTTTCTCTTTTATGATGGCCTAGCTATATCAGGATGATGAAAGTTTCCTTGTTGCAACAATGTTTATGTAATCTTCTTTGAAAATATGCTACCCAAATTATGGGAGGAATTTTTCTTGCTTAGTAGTAACGTAGGTGCAAAGTAAAGCGGAGTAAATGCCTGAGGAAGTAAGTTCTGTTTCACTGACGAAAATCATACTGCAGAATTGAAGTAGCCAAGTTTCTGACTATTAGGAAGAATGATGTCCTATTACCCTGCTCGTAAAGTGTCTTGCAGAAGTTTTCTAATCAATAACCTTCCCATCGTTTTATTAAGTTCAGAGAGCGATTGGGTGGAAAAATCAACTTGATAAACCTCAGCAGTAATTTAATTTGCCTTCTTTACAATTTCTCACCCAGCAGGAATGAGTAAAAAAATGTGGTAAAAACATTAGTGAAAAGAGTGGTGATGAGGAAAGGCAGCCTGTCCCAGAATGCCCACTGCGTGTCATTAATCTGATTCATATTTCATTGGTGATCTGAAGAGACTTAGCGGATTGTTAGAGAGGCCTCTCTTTGCCCAGCAGGTACTTCTTCATTTCTAATTAAGAAAGACTAGCCATAGCCTCCCTTCCCTACTTTGTGTCAGACTCTATCTTCCTTTCATTTTTGCTTTGAAATAAAACAGGAAGCATCCAGCTACAATAGCATGGCAGTGCAGTGACCCACCCTCAACCCCCTCCATCCTCTGTATACTTGGAGAATGACCCATCATAGAAACAAAATACTGGTTTCTCCACACCTACATAGCATCCACTTAATTGATCCCTTGGTATGATTCCATATACACTTGATAGTGGATCCCTCTGCCAATTTATCCCTCGGTTTCTGGGAGTGTTAGTGGATAATGCTATTCTGTACAGCTGTTCTCATCTCCAGATAATTACCCTTGGACAATGGTGCCTTAGTTTTCCAGGGCTGGTGTAAGAAAGTACCACAGACTGGATGGCTTAAAAATAGATTGATTTCTTCATGGTTCTTGAGGTTAGGAGTACAGATCAAGCTGTGAGCAGCATTGCTTTCATTCTGAGGTCTCTCTCCCTGGTTTGTAGATGACCATCTTTAATGGTCTTCTGGTCTGAGTATGTCGTGTTCAAATAACCTCTTTCTATAATGACACCAGTGGTATTGGATTAGGTCCCACCTTAATGACACTAGCTTAATTTAGTTACTTCTTTAAACACTCTACCTCCAAAAATAGTCACATTCTGGGGTACTGTGGGTTAGGACTTCAACATACGAATTTGAGGGGAGACTTAGTTCAGCCCATAACAAAAGGGGCCTCATTTTACCTGATCCCTGTTGTCTACAGTCAATGACTGACATAGGGCTCAAAAGGCTGGGCCACTCGACTCAAAGTCTAACCAACTCTGTGATGCTATCTGTGCTCCAAGGGTATTGGTGGTAGAGGGGATTGACTGTTGTGAGTCTGCACCAGAAACCACATCTTTGCTCAGCTTTTGTTACCTATCCTACCATATCCCCTACCTTCTTGTCTTCTGAGAGCACTTCCCCAGCAAATCACTTCCACAAGACTACCCATCTCAGGCTCTAATTCTAGCAAATCTTAGAAGCGTGTCCTTTCAGCACAGATCAGATCTCAGAATCCAGGAGACTCAGTGTCATGGTTCCAGCAGGGCTTTTAACCTTGGACATGCTGAGCATCTGCTTCCTCATCTGTAAAATGATGGAGGGATTAGATGACCTCCAAAGTTCCTGCCAGCACCCAGTGCATTATGTCTCTGAATCTATCTGGATGAATACAGAAACATTTTGGTTGCAGCTAATATAGTCACTAAAAAATGTATCTCTGTAGAACTGCAGCCCTTAGCAGACACCTAGTCCCTTTCCTTGTCTTTTTACTTTCTATTGCATGTGGTTAAGCAAGAGAGATTGTAAGCAATGACAAAAGTCGCCACCAACATTGCCACCACAGTGCTCTCTAGAATCGTACCCATCTTGACCAGTCTTTTTTATTTCAGTCTCACATAATTGAAATTCATTCTTCCTGATAAATACACACACATACACACACACACACACACACACACACAAGTTCATATAGTTTGGCAAATAATCACCAAGTAAGAAAAGCACAGCTATGTTTGTCAATCAATCCACTAAAATCAATTTCTCCTTCCATCTGCTATTTGGACAAATCACTGACCAGTAGATGAAGCTTGGTATTTCATCAAAACTAAAAAGCCATAAGTAATACACTACACTTTATGTACCATTTGACAAAAATAAACCAACAATTCTCACTTAGACATGGTACATTCTTCTCAGAACTTTTGTCCCAATGAAAGAAATTTTTTGTCTCCACTGAAGTTCTATCCCTATTAAATTGAAGTTGATTCATTTGTACATATTTTTCACTGTTACATATTAGAAAAGGAAAGCAACAAAAAACCTGTTTACAGTCTTCTTAAAATATTTACACATTTGGCGTTTAGTTCTGAATCACTTTTGACTCCATTTTACCAGTCCAGTGACTGTATCCACTCTTGTGCCAAGAATATGGGTAATGAAAGGTTTTTCAAAACATGTGCACTGTTGTTCACAGGACTTCTTTCCACGTCACTGGCACTATCTTATAAGTGTTTCTTGTTGTTGTTCCTTTTTATTTTGGAGAATTTTCAACAAATTCAAAGGCAAGAGAATAATGACCTGCACCCTGTGTATCCATCACCCAAGAAACATTAACCACCACCATTCCCACCCACACCTTCATTCACATTTTTCTCTCTTGGATAATTTTGAAACCATTGCCTGACATGTTTTTTCCCCCTAAGGCAAGTTGCAGGCAGAAGCAGGCAAGCAAGAAGAGAGAGGAAGAAGAAGCATTCTATTTATTTCTTTGGTTCTTCAACTTGGTTGTTCTCATTGGCCCCAGGATGCAAACCCAGGGCCTTGGGATGTATGTGGACTTCTCCCAACCCCTACTCTACACGAGCGTGCCTGATACAGCATTTCATCTGACATATCATACTGACATATCTGAGACATCATTGATTTGTAAATATTCCATATGCATTTTAATAGATAACATTATCTTAATATGACCATGATACCTTTTCAAACCCAAAGAAAATTAGTTAATTTCTTAATATCATCAATTCTCCAGGAAATGATCAAATTTATAATTATCTCACAAATGTCACAACCTTTTTAAAAACACTTTTAAAAATGAGTCCAAATAAAATATATGCGTGGTAATTCATTGAAATTTTAAATTTTTCTTATAATCTACAGGCTCCCCTCCATTCTCTCTTTTCTTCCCTTGAAATTTATTTCTTGAAGAAAGAAGATTGTTTGCCCATGCATAGTTTGCTGCATCTGAATTTTGTTGATTTCATCCCTGTGGTATAATTCATAATGTTCCTTTTTCCCTGTATTTCTTGTAAATTGTTTATTTTATCTAAAAGCTTGATCACAAATAGGTTTGACTTTTTTGGCAGAAACACTTCATAGATTGTGTTGAATTCTTCCATCAGGAGGCATATCATGTCTGATTGCTTCCTCTTGTGATGTTAGCAGTCATTGATGTTTAATACCAAGCTCCATTAGCTCATTAGCAGTTGCAAAATGGTGCTATTCCAGTTCTATAGTCCTTCTTCACTTATTGGCTGAAAGTTTCTATAAAGAGAAACTGGTTCTCATCTACCAGTTCTGCAAGTTTAATACATGTACCAGACAGTGATGTTCGTTTCACACTACCACTTGGCTGTAAGAGACAGATAGATTTAGGGACTGTTTGGTATGAAAATAATTATTTCTTTAAGAATTGGGATTACACTATCACAGAGAGGTCTTACATAGAGGGCTGAGTGGGAGTTGGGAACAGATGCTGCACATCTGCTTCTTGCTCCTTCCCAAAGCAGTATGTATGTGTGTATTTGATCAAAGTGTATAGTGGAACTCAAATAATGAAATGCAAATATGATGGATGATATTATAAACTTTGGTACATTATAGTGGACATTTCTAAGTACTAAATATACTTTTCTCCCCTTTGATCATAAGCATGCTTACATATTTTTCATTATCCTTGAAAATAAAGATTCTTACAAAAATAATTTGCTTTGAATTCCCTCTCATTCCTATTCCCTTTCCCTCTAAGCATCCCTCAGTAATATTGTCTCCAAGATAGGAGCTCATACAAATATGTTCAGCAGCTGAGGATATCTTCTAAACTATATTCTGGGCACTGTTTCTATAATTCCATATTACTCAAAAAATAAATACAAGCAAAATAACTGACATTACCCCCTTTTTATACATGGGAAAATTTAGCTAAGAGATATAAAGCAGTTTACTTATAGCTTTAAAAAAAATTAAAGTTAAGTTTAGGAGTTAATTTTCCCTGTATTCCTAAACATCCTAACTATGGTCACTCGTTTTCCATATAAAGTGTTTAAATGAAGTATAACACATGGATGCACAAATCGTAAGTATCCAGCCCAGCAAACTTTCACAAGATAAACACTATGTTCTCAGACCAGCTCAGGAAAAATAACATTCAAATTCCACAAGTGATCTTACGTCTGTTCCAGCTACCAACTCACCTAATGGCAACTACCATTCAAACTTCTAACAGAATAGATTTGTTTTACCTATTTTTGAACTTCATATAAATTGAATCATACAATACATACAATTTTGTGTCTTCCATCTATATACATTTTTTTTATGAGATTCTTCCAGTCAGGAATTATATTTCATAGGCTCCCTTGCAGCTACATGGGCACCATATGACTAGTGTTGGTCAATAGGATGTGAGGGGAAGCCTCAGGAGATAAGATATGCTGTCTGAATTGCCTTCTTCACACTCCCTAATTCTTCTGCAAAGATCCTTGAGAGTACATGTTGAGACAAGGAGTGTTCAAGCGAAAGGATCCCGAATTCCTGAGAACTGGACAAGGTGGGCAACCTGTTTGGAGACATCTGTATTTGATTTTGCATGATCAAGAAATAAGCTTCTATTATAGTGAATCATAAAAGTTTGGGAAACTTATCAGTTGTCCTACCATGATTCATACATTTGGCTTCCCAGTTACCTCTATTTTTTAGGACAAAGTTTCATATGATGAAAATTAATATAACACAAGAATATATTTTCCTCATTTATTTTCCCACTTAAAGAAATAATTCCTTCAGCAAAGGAAAAGAAAACTGAGCCTCTTAAATTAAAATGTCAGAAGAACAGGAAGGAACCTAGGGCTATAAAATAGAGAAACAAAATAATCAATATAAAAAGAATGGAGAAGTTCAAAACTATTATGGAAAAAGGTTTTCACTTTTTGCTTCCTCTGACTTAAAGAATAAAATTCCTCTCCTAGATCTCTGTTTCTAGATCACTTAAGGATGATGGTGTGTCTAGGGAGCATTATGGATTTCTTATAGGTAGGTCTTCCTATTTACTTCAAAAAATATGCCTGTAGTATACCAGTTCCTTTGATAGCAGAGAAGATCACTGAGAACTCAACTTGAGCTTGTAATCTAGAACAGAACTTAGCAAATTTTTCAGTAAAGAGTCAGATAGTGATTATTTTAGACTTTGTGGGTCACCAGCCTAAAATATATTTAGTTGCTATGAAAATCTGTAAAAATGTAAAAGTGATCTTATTTCAAGGACCATACTGACAGGTCACAGACTGGTCTAGTCCATTACTCACTTTGATTTAGATCCTTGCTCTTCTGGAATTGGAGATATATTGGAAAGAATATGACTTCTAATCCACAATCTGGAGCAAATTGAAACAGGGTTATTATTTACCAAAGCATTCTTTGCATACTGTTGAAAACTTGAAACCAACTTTTTTCTAGCTTCTCAACAATCCTCGGTGACATTACTCAAGACACGTGGACAGTCTGAAATCTGGCAGCTGTGGCTTTGAGCAGCTCTTACCTCATAGTAAATTGATATGGAAAACAGGAACACATGAGTTGTCATTCTCTAAAGCCCTCCTGCAGATTAAAAGATCCTGGGTGATATTAACAGCAAGATGACTCATTTCAAATGACCATATATTTTAGCAGAGTAGTCATGACAGTGATGCTTTCATTTGATTCTAAACTCAGGGGCCAGAAGGCAGCCTCTCAATGCTTGCTACTTCTTGCCCTAGGACCATGCGTAGTCCTCAGGCAGATGCTAACAAACCACTGTGAACACTTTACCCAGATATTTGTTTGACTCTTGCATAAGTGCTTTAACTTACAGCTGCTTCATGTGTGCTCCTGAGATTAGTAGTGTCCAAATGCCATGGAAATTTGATATAAACTCAGACATGTAGGTCCATCTCAGAATTGTTGAATTGGAATCTATTGCCAGCAAGATCACCTGGAGATAAGAATTCATACCAAAGTTTGAGAAGTACTGCTTTAAAGTTCTCTTTATAGATAGTTTTGCTAGAATTTTCTTGACTTTGGCTGTATGTTTGACCAAGTGAAGAGCTTTAAGACATACAATTGCCCCATCCTTACAGTTTCTGATTTCATTGTTCGCATTAGAATCATTTGGACCTCACCACAAACCAATGAAATCAGAATCTCTAGGAGTGTGTTTTGGTTTAGCAAATCTGCCTCAGTTAAGTGCAAACATGCCGTCAGATTCCATAGACCTCCCGAGTAGTATAGTGTGGGCTGAAACTAATCTTCCTAGTTATATATTGCTGCATTGTGAACCATAGCCAAAGTCCAGTGGCTTAAGCAACAAATATTACTTAGCTCATGAATCTGCAGTTTGTGCAAGATTCAGCCAGGACAGCTCATTTCTTCTCTACTCAGCATCAGTTGGGACAGTTCATCTGGGACCATAGGGTTCACTTTGAAATGCTGGATACACCTGGGTGACAAGGCAATTCTCTGTTGGTTGAGATCAGTTAGGAAGGTGGGCTGGAAGTCTTGGTTTCCCTCCACATGGCTGCTTGAGATTCTCACAGCATGGTGGCTGGGTTCTTAGAATGAGTCATCCACAAAAGAATCAGGCAGAAGCTATAGCAGTTTTTATGGCCTAGTGTCAGAAATCGTATGATATCACTTCTGCCATAATCACAAGATTCTAGGAGAAGAATATAAGGTCTTATACTGGAAGAGCATATGGGATAGAAGATAGTGTTACAGTTATCTCTGAAAAACTATAATCTACCACAGGCCACCTAGAACATGTCTGTATGATGATACCCTGGTCCCACAGAGCTGTCCTATCAGTATGATCACTAAGATAAAATATCTTTCAATATCCAGAAGAAAGTAAAGCCTGCCTCCAATACCCAGAGGCTAAGTTTTAAAATAAATCGACTGATAGCTTATTTTTTTTTAATGTTACCAACAGAAGTGTCTATTAATACAAATGTCAACATATTGGGAGATGATTGTCATTGAAACTGTAGGTTGCTACTCACAGTTCCCAAAAGGAGGTGGATTTCCGTGTCATAGGGAACCACAAGAGAAAATAAGTTCTTTGCAGACAGAAAGGGAAACTGTAAGTAAGTCTTTATTGTGGTTTCCATAGGAAGGAACAGACAAGGCAGGGTAAGTAGAATTAGGGTTGACTAGTTCGAATAACCTCATGGAGCCCTTGGGACATCAGGACTATCTCTGGTTTTCTGGTGCCTGGTTCTAGGTTAAGGCAGGAGGTTAGTGGTCCAAGTGTAGAGCCTAATGAAGGAGGTTGTGGGAGATGGGCTCTGGGATGGTTGGTCTTATATTTGAAAATCAGGGTCACTAGAGAGTTTTTCACTCTTATTGGAACTGGTTAGACTTGGAAGGATTAGCAACAGCCCAGATGTCAAAGCATCAGAATACAGAACATAAGACATGTGGTTAATACAGTACTCCAGCAGGATCCATGACCTTCCTGGGGTTTTTGATTAATTGATTTATTTATTTTTATCTTTTTTATGGTTAACAACACTCATGCAATCATATAGCTAAAATCCCTGCCATTCCTGAACCTAAGCACTCAGCACTCTCCTTTGATATAGACAAGCAGTGACCTCTATCAGCTACTTAAATCCAAACTATGTTTTCTAATATCAAGACAGAAGATTTAGGTCTTGGCAACGGAGAAGGCAAAGTGTTATCACACAGACTTCATCAGGACACCAAAAATTGTACCAATTTTTTTTGTAAATCCCATTACATAGGATTAACTAGAAAGAGAAAGCAATACTTTGCTTATAGAGAACATGCATTGATACCTTTTTTAAGGGGACCCAGTGGGCCCAATGACGTGAAGTTCGATAGGATTATTAGTTTATCTAGTCTAAAATTTTCCTTCCCAATACACTAAAAAGATTGTGACTCTCATTCCCAGGCTCTGAGTGCAGTTGGATTGTAAACAGGAGAGCTAGCTCATGGCCTCTCCATGTGACTGGCCTCCTCACAGCACGGTGGATGGGTCGGGAGAATGAGGATCCCAACTCAGAGGCAGAAGTAGCTAGCTCTCCCATAGATTGGTCTGGACTTGCCACAGCATTACTCACATATCCTACTGGTTTAGCAGCCCCAGGGACAGAGGGAATGGAAAATGATTCACCTCTCAAAAGAGAGTGACAAGCAACCTACTGTCATCTTGAATTCATCACAAAGTGAAGCCAAGTAGAAGAGAAACCAGGTTCTTTTTAAAATCCTGAATGTCCCCCAAAACAGAAGAAATGTGGGGTGGCTTATATCAAGGCAATCACAGTTTGATGCCAATTTTATTGTTTTCCCTCTGCTTAGAAAAGTAACTTTTTATTGTTTATCCTTAATCCATGATTGTACCAGGATGTGCTGAAGTGGGTGTCTTTTTTTCATTAATCACAGTTGGAACTCTGTGAGCACTTTTATCTGCAAACCAAGTCTTTTGTCAAATGAGCAAAGTTTTCAATTATGTGCGTGATTAACTCCCTTCCATCTGTTCCATCTACTCCATCTGGAATGCCTATTAGTCTCACTTAGGTCTTCTAGATCTGGCCTACAAATCTTTTATTTTTTCCCCTCATGATTCCTATTTCTCTATTATTCTTTTTGTTTTGAGAGAGATCTTTTTACTTTATGCTTTATCTTCCTAGTCACTAATTCAGTTGTCAGCAGCAACCATTGTCTTCTATTTGTTTATTCATTGAAGTAGGAGTTGGGAAATAGCCAATAATATTTATTTTAATATTTAAATTAAGATATAAGAAAACCAATGAGCTATTCAAATTCAGGGAAATACTTTAGCTATAATATGTATGTGTGTGTGTCTCTCTCTGTGTGTAAACGCATGCAGAGATTTCCACTTATATGTGGATTTATGAAAAATTAGATAAGTGGGCATCTTCCCCTTTTGTCAATTTTAGGACATATCCTTCAAAGCTAATTATAGGTGCACCCTAGTAGCTCAGGTGGTAAGTCTGTGGCTGTGGCTGTGAGTTTACATGAAGGTCAAGGACCCAGGTTCATGACCTGGAGCTGGGAAAATAACCATGAAAATAAACGAGTAACTAAATAAATAAAAGTGCTTCCTCCTCTTCTCTCTCTGATTGTCTGCCTCCATGCCTTCATTCCTGTCTGCTTCCTTCCTTAAAAACAAGCAACTACAGACTCTCAAAATGCCTTTTAATCTAATTAGCTAAATGATTAAGCATTGATATAAAATGTAATCTTTTAAACATATGTATGTCTGGCAAGAACAAAATGAGTATCTTCCTACATATGTGATATATGTATTACTCAAAAAAGTAAAAATTATAATATTTTTATAGAAATATAGGAATAGAAAATAGATAAGGTAGCCAAAACTATTATATACCTATTTGGATATTAATATATATGGGTTTCCTCAGTCTTTGCCTGTAATTTTTTGCCAAACAAGTAATGTTTTATTGGCTGACTTGCTGAATAAGAAGACATGTTTGTGGGGTGAAGGACTAAAACTGCAGTCGTCACTTAGAATCCATTCCCTTCAAAGTGTGCAACTGAACCAGCAATATTTTAGAAATGCAGCTTCTCCCTGTCCCCCAACTACAAAATTTAAACGCCCAGGGGAGGAGCCCACATTGGTGTCTTAAGTCCCTCAGAGACTTCGACGGGCACAAATGGACCAACCACAGCTGTCATCTGTAGTGTCATCAAATCAGACTTGGATTGTCACCTTACAGGCCGAGAAGCTAAGCTGGTTAACAAAGGTCAGGTTTCTATGCTCACTTCCTTTTTTGTCTTCAATCACCAAATCTCCTCCATCTCCTTGATTTCTCTCAGTTCATGCTTCCACACTCTAAGATAATCACTTAGCTCATATATGACATTGTTTAAAAATAAATCCATTTAGACAAGTGTCCTATTTCTCTATAGTCAACTTTAGTAACTTTTCCCTAAACATTTATTCGATTATTGTGGATAATCAAATGTAGTACTCATCACTATTTTTATTTTCTCTGTAGTACATTCATACCTTTATTTGCCACAATAATTACTTTACTAATATTTTAAATAATATTTTATTATGAAAATCTTCAAACATTCAAACACAATGAAAGAATTATACAATCAACACCCAGATTCTCATCACCTAGACTCTACAATTGAGGCCACTTTATTGACTTTGAGACAAGTCTATCTTTCTATAGTCCATTTTATTTTTTGATGCATTTATTAGTAGGTTGCAGATATCAGTACACTTCAGCCCTAAACATTTCAAGGTGAGTATTATTAGCCAGACATCACTTTCTGTTCATATTTTTAAGGTAAAACTTCCATACAATGAAATGCTCACATCTCAGCTGTTTGGTTTGATGATTTTTGACAAATGCTAGACCTATATAACTTCCATTCTTTATAGACCCCAGTGTGATGGTAGGCAATAAGGAAGATTTCTATGCTGATCATCTCTTAGATGTATCCCAAGAATTTATTGAACAAACATAAAAAATCATTTAAGATTCCAGGCAGGAAATATTCATGGATAATGGAAGAAAAAGACAGAGAAATAGAAGAAAGCAGAGCAATAGCAGGAAGAGCTAATCTAAAAGAATAGAGTGGCTCAATCTGAGAATCTGGTTGGGCATAGCAAAGTCAAGAGGTCATGCTCTTAGACAGTAAGAATTCAGACAGTATCACACCCGTGAACCTCTATCAAAAAAGATAGCATTTAAGTTCATAAAAGATAGCAGTTAAGATGCCCGTTAAACAAGAGTAAGACAGATGAGGACTGTGGTCTCCACATGAAAAATTAAAACTGAGAGGTGCACCCCTGTGTCTCAGGCAGCTAAGTCTGAGGTGTGGACCATGAAATAAGTCTATAAGCTAGGGTTTGAGACCCAGAGTCAGGGGTAAAAAATAAACAAAACTGTAGCCAAGTAATGTGATTTCAAAGGCAAATTTTTAAAACTTAGACAACAAAAAAAGCATTCTAACAAAGTAGAGGTAAAAAAGATATGAATACCAAGTCCCTTGTTTTAAAGAGATTGATAATCCAAATTTTAAGCCAGGTCAGGAATTTTCTACCCTGCTCTCTTTTTTTAGCTGTGGAATACACCCCCCCACCCCATCCCTTCTGGAACCAAAACTGCCTTCAGACACATTGAAAAGAGTCTTGGTAAAGTGATGAAAAACAAACTTCAGTACAACTACCCCCTAGAATTAGATTACACAAAGATTGACTCCAGTTACAAAATGATTTCATGTATATGCTTCACTCATATTAAAAAGTAAAAGAAAAAAAATATATAATGAACTTCAGCTAGATTAGAACAAGAGAAAAATAAGATATATATATATATATATATATATATATATATATATACATAATACAAAAGTAAGAAATGAGGTGCACCCTGGTAGAGAAGCGGTTAGGTCCGCTGCTGCTAACTGAGCAAAGTCCACATATACCCCATGACCCGAATTTGTGCCCCAGGGCCAGGGATAACAGCCAGGATGAACAACTAAATGAAAATAAGGTAAAATGCTTCTTCCTCCTCTCTGCTCCTGCCTTCTTGCTTCCTATTTGCTTTCACTTCCGTCTGTACCTTTCTTTCACAGAAAAATAGAAATAAGATAAGAAGGGAGAGGGAAATGGAGTTTGTAAAGGATCGTTTTCTTGATCTGTGCAAAGAGATTTTTTGGAGGGAAGGAAGGAGGGAAGGAAGAGAAGGGAAGGGAGCATCTTTTATTTCTTTCATTTTTTCACCCTGGCCTTAGGTCTTGAACCCAGGTCCTAGGGCTTTTACATGGTCCATACACTAGCATCTTAGCCACCTGAGCTACTAAGGTGCAGCAAGAGAGTTTTATACGAACAGACAAAAGGATGAAAATTAAGAAATCTTTTGAACATTTCTGTAGCGTGTCTAATAGACTTTTACAGTAAACTCTACTTTCTAACCCTTTCACGTGTAAGAGAATAGCAATGGGTTGTAAACGTTGATTACTAAAATTATAAATGGAGACACCAAAGAACTAAAAAATATTACTAAGAACTGATGGAGTGGCGATGGTTTTGAAAAAAACATATGTCTAATATCTCATGTCTGAGAGCCTGAATCATTGATAGTCTAAAAATGATAGATCAATACATATTTGTATACTATAGAAACTGTATACTCACATACTCAAGGTAATCATTGAGTAAAGGACCACTCCTAATAAAGACAGTTGACAAATGCCAGAAAATTAAAAAATATATATTAAGTGAAAATGATAAGATTAAGTCCAAATACATACTTGAGGGAAAAAAAATGTTTTAGCCTGAGCTAGGGTATAGCTGGGTAGCCTAGTATGATTGGTATCTATTTTGGGGAGAAAAAAGTAGCATTCTTGATATTTTAAAAAATCTTAGTGAATTTTAAGGAGCTTAAGAAACTTTTTTTCTGGGTAGATTAAGTTGCCCACATCCTGACATAAACGTCAGGTAAAAACCTAAAAGCCATTGCTACACCTTCTTTTTTACCCATCTTACATTCTCTCTAATGATGAATACCTACTATTCTCCTTTCAAAATAAATATCCCTGCTAAGGCCTACTAATAGGAATCTTTTAATTCTCTCTCTTACAAGTCTCATTTGTCATGACAAGGTTGAAATATCTTTAATATGCATTTGAACTAATTTGAATGAAGAGTTAATTAGATCGATCCTAATGTGATAAGGGTAAATAAGATGAATGTTTCTAAAAAATGAGATTTTTAAGTTTTTCAAGATATGTATCTATCACCTGACACCAAGATTTCCATTGCATGTCAGCATAAAATCAAATTTTAGTCAATGAATATAAACACCATAAAACATCTTAATATGGAAAAGGGTTGGTAGTTGGTTGCTTGCAAGGAGGATGAGAGAAATGGGAACCGCTGAGAAAAAGTGGCAGTGTGGGCACGTGGAAAGCTCACTGGTCAGCAATGGTCCCATTCTCACCTTTGAGCACACTGAGTATCGGGAATATGGAGGAAAAGTTCACAAATAAAGTGTGTCCCCCACACAGAGACAACTCTGTTTCCTACTACTTTCTAGAACAATATTACATTGCAGATCTTTTGACTTTTCTGATTGGTCCCTTGCTTCCAGGATTCCCCAACTTTTTCAAGATTGCATTCATCCCCCATTCTTGATTTCAACACACTGACTGTGATAATTTAGAGAAAGAACAAGTAAGTTCCTTAACTACGAGCTCCTTTTTATATAAGATGGGGAAATAAGAGCACTTGATTTTAATTATTAAACTATATATTTAAATATTTGAACTATAAAGTCACTTAAAGAAAAAACGTAATCCACCCCCCTCCAACACTCTCCAAGAAATTAAATGAAAGCTAATTGCTTGGAACTGGGGAGGGGAGGGATGGGAGGGGGTGGGTACATAAACTATCACATCACTGACTAAATGATACTCCTGTGGCATTTATCAAAGAAATTAACAATAGATTTTCCATAAATCTTCACTCTCATTGTTATCAAGGTTTTATCACTCCCTGGTATCTCAAAGTTTTGCACTTTCCCTGGAGTTTTTAGTGTTCTTTTTCTCTTGAACTTGACTATGGCTAACAGAACATTTTCCCATGTGTCCTGGGCCCTGTGCACAACCATTCCAGCACATCTGATGTGGCAGCTCTGTCACACATCCTTTGAGAGCTCTGCACCCTCAGCCTGCCCTGCCAGAATAAAAAATGACCTGGCATGGGATTTTCCTCTGATGCCTTTAGTTACTGGAACTAAAAACCTTGTTTTCAAAATAACAAAATGGTGGTTAACATCTGTGCAGCTCTTCCTGTGGTGTCTTTCCTGGTTTCAAGAGTTGGACTCAGCAGGGAGACAGCAGCAACATGCCAATAGGACTTGCTTAGAATTTTTAAGGATTTGGAAGTCTGCGATTTTGGACAAACCCTCAGCAAAAAGTTGAATAGAAATGTCCAACTCATTCATCTGCTTGGGACTCAAAATCTATGACCTAGTTTGGATTTCCAGCAATGATACTTTCAAATTACTGACCTCAGGATTCCTTCTGATATATAATGGGGATATGTTTGGATCATGAAATCCATTCAGGGAAGTTGTACCCTCATGGACTAGTGATTGAGGGTTATCCACATACATTCCAATTACCTAGGTTCATGTCCTGAGACCAGTGGGAACAACCAAGATGAAAAACTAAATAAAATTTAAAAAGTGCTTCTCTCTCCTCTCTCTTCTTTCCTGTATGCCTCTACTTGCCATCATCCCTGCTTATACCTTTCCTTTAAAAAAATTTTTATAAGAGAAAAAAGAAATCATTGCAGAGAAAGGAGACTCCACCTCCTTTATTTCCACTCACTCAAGTAACTCTGGGTTTTTCCCAGATCCTCACTCTCATTAACCATGCATGTTTCTCCCTCCACTGTGTCTCAGAGGTGAGCACCGTCTCTGTTCTTCCAATTCCTGTTCTATACAAGGGCATCAGTGCACAGCCCTCCGCTCTCTCCCATCAGCCTGCTCCTTGCTTTATTTCCATCTTCATCCAGTTCAGCTCCCATGGCCCTGCATTGAGACATTTTGTCCATGCCAGAAGCTCCCCTCTCCTCTGTCTTTGCCTATCTGGAAAAACCCTAGTGCTTTTGTAAGGACCAGCTCTGAGGCTGCCTGGAAGAAAAGCCCTCCTCTCTCTGGTACATCAACTAAAGTGCTTCTTTCAGCTTCTCAAATTGATATGCCCATCACTCCGTGGGGCAGGGACAGGCTGCTCCTTCTGCTTGGTGCTCTCTTTCCTGCCATGCTCTGTAATAGCCCCCCTTTCCTTCAGATCTCAACTCAATTTCCCCTCTCATAGGAAGGCATCCTCTGCTCTCTCCCAACAGGTCAAATCCATCTCTTCTAGGCCCACTTAGCATCACATACCTCCCTTCATAGTCCCAATTTTAGGTTGCAACTATGTGCTCTAGGAGGGCAGAAGCATGGCTCCTTGACTCAGCCTTGTGTCACAATGCACAACACATTCACTGGGCTGCCTCTGCTATCCTTGTCCAGGACTCAAAACAACCACCTGGAGCGGGTCTGGCAGCTGAGAATCTGTTTGCTCTGTCAGAATTGGCCCAGGAACTGGGTGTGCTGCAGTTAAAGCTTATAGGCATCCACTTCCAAACAATGTGTAGGCAAACATGATGAAGATGAAGTCAGTCCTCAGGCATTATCTGTGGTGGAAAAGGAGGCACTCTCACTTAAGGGAGCATAGGTGCCCAGTGCTTGGCTGAAGTCTGAATTTCAGCTGTGGCTGACGGTAGGTCCTCAGTGGACTCTGTCCAAAGCATGAGGCATTAGCTTGGGTTGGAATAGGGCTGCAGGGTCTAGGCCCATTGTTAATAGCAATTGGCAGTAACCAGGATGTTGGCGGTGATCTTAAAGAATTAACTATTTATATAACATCATCAGTCACTGGCATCTCTGCCTGCCAGTGTGTGTTAGATCACCACTGAGACTAAAAGACATGTGGGGCAGATGAAGAAAGCCCGAAGGTGTGAAAGGGAGAGACAATGATTTCAGACAGAAAAACTTTTGAAAGCAAAATGATGGGAAAGTGCTTTATAAGTAAAAACATTTAGATCTTCTCTTGGTAGCCAAGGAGAGAGAATATAATATGTTCATTCATTTGCTCAACTAGGTAGAGAGAAGAATCTGACAGAAGGTCCACAGCAATTTGATTTGCTTTAGCCTTGTGTCTTAGTCATTTTTTTGGCCTCATTTTCTTCTGGCTCTGCTGATCCAGAAAGAATTGTATTTATTTTACATTGAGAAGCTCGATCCCTTGGGTTTCTACTTACTTTGAGCAACAGGAGTAGCAAAAAAAAAAAAAGGAATTCCAGACATTGAGAAAACAGATGTGTATAAATACACTGGAGATGGTGTTCAAGAAGTTTATTCAAGTGAATCCAGAGCCTTTATAACCTTGCCAAGGCCAAAGGACCCTGCAGTGTTTCCCCAAGGATTGGCGTCTGTGCTCCCAGCCAAGAGAGGCTGTCTCCCTCTTCAAGCCTGCTCAGGAGGCTCCGGACTCAGTCAGATTTTGCTGTTCAAAGGTTCATTGTTCAGCACCCTGGCTTCTGTTTCCACTCTGTCAGTGTTTGAATATTTCACTGCTCCCTAGCCAAGAAGTAGGCAGCAGGGGAAATGAAAGGAACTAAACCGTGAACTCGCCATTGTTGTCACTACTGAACAGAACTGATGAGTGATTGATTGATAAGAAGGTGGAGACTCAGGTCCTAGATGAAGGTATAGGGCAATCGGAGAATTTGGGGTCCTCATCCTACTGCTGTTCCATGGAAATTTGTCAGTTGACTATTTGTAGTTCAGAAGTAAGGCAAGACTTAGATCAGATGGGTAAAAAAGTAAGTTAATACTAAATGATTGCTTTGACAATTTGGCTTTGGGGACTAATGGGAGAAGGGAAGATATAGAAGTAGTGAGTCATTATATTGCTGTTAACATGACTCAGTTACATGCTAATGAGTCTGCTTTTCATCTCATAGCATTTCTTTTATTTATTTATTTTTTTTGCTTAAGCAGATTTTCAAACAGTGATTATATCTAAAACAACAGAAAATTTAATTACATCCCTGTGGTTACTTATCAGAGTGATATAGTGAGGATAACTCCTTTGGGGACACTAGACTAGAAGAAATTATTGCTCCTTCACACTGTGAAAGTCAATGACTACTTGATGACCTAAATTCAACCACAACAATACTAACAAAGAGTTTTCCAATGTGGTTGACCAATAGCTTTCTCTGTAATACTCTCTTATTCCTATTTCAGCTCTGCCATTTTAGCCCAGTGCTCATTGTCTCTCACCACCTACCTCCATACCCTTGAACGAAGTTTGCCTAACTTCCTACTGTCCAGGGTGAAGCTGCCTATATGCATACACATACCTGATTTTGCACAACATCGAATATTCTGGACTTCATTCTTTGAAAAAGTTACCTTTTGTGAGAACATGGCTTTGTTCTTACAGTCCCCAAGATGATGGACTAATCGCCTGTATGATTAGTTCTGTCCTTATACAAGAATTCTTAAAAGCTCATGAGCACATTATATCTGTTGCTGCTGTGGTTCCCACTCCTGGAGTTTTCATCATTCTCTTTTGTGTGTGACTTGATCCAGTGTTGATTGACCTCTAGCAAATCTAGTGTATTCTATATCCTAAGCCCTCTATAAGTGTCTTTACAAATGCTCGGTTGCATTGTCCCTGCCCAAACTGAGTTTATCGATGCATGATGACTTAGTGTCCCATTTGTTATCCCCTCTCTCTTGGTGTCCACAGATATGGTGTCCACAGAGCTGTGTCAGTAGTGCTGGGTGATTTCCTTGAGAGAAGCAACATTTTGTGGTCTAGACAATGGTAACTTGAATGAGTGAACTTTTTGGCCCTCAACAAGTGTGTCAGCAATGCTCCACATTTCCTTGATAAAGTCAGTTGCCTACACAAAAAGGAGAGATCACCAGAGAAATATTTTAGGAAGGCAGATCTTTCATTATACCTCACCTTCATCTTATAGCTGCTGCATTTGTGTTTCAATGACACTCATCAGTATTCTCTGAGATCCCATATTTTTATTAATTCACCAAGAATCTAACAAGTTGGCTAGTTCTAGTGTATTGTTGAGACATGATTGCAATATTTTTGTGTTCATTGAGTTTTAAAAATGAGTAGTCTAATAGATTTCCTAGTATACAGTAATGTAGTTTATAGTAGTAGTTACTAAACATATGTATGATTATATTTTTTAAAGTCTGATCAATACAGTTGTGGTTTTTATTAATGTTTATATTATAGATATATCAGTTATGCTTTTATATACAATTTAATTCAACAAATATTTATTGATCATTTATTATATGTGAAGTATTACAAATAGGTTGCAGTCCTAGCCCTTAAGAGAGTCCTTAAGGAATAAAATTTATTCCTTAAGTAAAAGAATTTTCCTTGAGGAATTCAAAGTCATAAGTATTTCATTAATAGTTAGGTTTTAGGCTCAGCTTGCTCAGAAACAAAGATATGAAAACAAGTTGTTTGGAAGTGCTGCAGATGTTGTTGCTCTCTTATCCATATCCCTGACCCTGTACTCATCAGTCAACAACTGAATAATTGGGGAGAGGAAGTGGAGAGTTAGCAAAAGATAAAAATCCTTCAAATTCAGTGGATGACAACCCTGTGATATCAGTGATGATCCAGAGCTCCCCATGGGAAAAGGTTGAAGCTAGACTCCTAAAATCACATCCTTATTCAGAAACTTCCCCTGCCCTATCCTGCTTCCCTGGCATGCTTTCACATTTCCAGAAGAGCACTGTCTCCATAAATCACTAGTTTGAGAATGCCCATCTCAGACTCTACTTCTGTGGAACCTGACCTAAGGTAGGAAGAAACCCCAGGAAGTATTGGTAGGAAGCAGATGAAATGATAGAGAGAAGAATACCAAAACAGTCTGCAGTATCATCAGGTTACCATATGAGCAAGTGGAGTTCAATGTCTTTGGGGTAGGATTGCTGAATTTAAATAAATATATATATAAATATATGAATATAAATATGATATATGAATATTGTATATTCATATATAATATGAATATAAATAAATATATAAATACATGAATAAAAATATAGGATGTTCCATAAATTGGAATGTCTTCAGTGTATCCAGCAACTCTTCTCTGCAGACTTCTAGGACAGTAGACAATTTAGAGCATGCCTCAAAGTTGTCCCATTCAAGGGATGAGGAAGCTGGGGTATTTACCTTGCAACTCCCCATTGCTGACTAAGTGAAATTCCTGATGGCATTAACTCTTTGACACAATGTACTTGGCCCCAACACATCAAAGAAAAAGTCATCAAATAGAGAGTAGCGATCTTGCAAGAGTGCTGTCAATAGATATTGTGATGGTTGGTGCAACAGGGTATGAACAAGATACCAAAGGTGCCTGCTACATACAAGAGCTGAGAACTCCTGAGAGCAAAGTTAGATGAAAAGACCTCTTTGTTCTTACTTCTTTGAATGGGCTCAGATTCTGACCACAGGACATGAAGGAGAAAATTAGGCTGAAAGCCTTAACCATTACATTAAGTTATGACAGACTGAAGGGTGTGTGTTTGTGTATGTATTAGAGAGAGAAAAGCAGTGTTTACTGTTCCAGAAATGGCCTAAGAAAATGAAGATTTTTTCACCTGTCATTTTTACCAAAAGTAATGGTGCAATTATAGAAGTGTCTGAGTATTTCTAAAATTCTGAAAGTAGGAAACAAATTCTTTTTCCATTTTCAGTTATAATAAAGCCAAACGATTGTCTCTCCATCATCAAGGCCAATTAGATTTTCAAAATTCTCTTTACACCAATAAGTGTCAATACTATGAGTATGTATTTTTATCCTCAGTTCATTGAGTTTCCATATGCCATCTGCTCTAACACATGGGAAATGTATATTTTCTCTTGTTTTTACCATTCTTTGGGAATTGTTTAATCTGTAATCAAAGCCAGAGAAAATGAACTAGGACATAATTTCAGTGCTATTTCTTCATTCGTTGGATAAATGTGTACATTCTTCTTGTCGTAAGGGCTATGGTCTCACTCAGGAGCACTGCAGTTCATTTAGACAGTGATAAGAAATCATTCTTTTCTTTCTGGGCACTCTTGGCTCAAATTCCAGTTTTAAATTATGGGGAGTAAATGCAATTTGGTCTTGTGACATGTGATCTATTCAGTTGTTCTAGGGAAAAGGCTTAAAATATTAATGAAATGAAATGTCCTTTAGTGTGTGGCAGAGGTTAGAAGCTGAGTTATTGTTTCTAAATAACAGTAAATATATGTAAAGTCTAATTTTTTCCTTTCCTGTCCTTAAAAGGTATTTTGTTCAATTTATTTTTTAAGACAGGTTAATGGACCATGACTCAACAATGGATCATAGCCTATCCAAACTGGCCCATGAACCACCTAGATTTGCTCTCCTACTTGTACCATTTATGTCTTGAGAGACAATGTAAATGGACAGTAGCCAAAACCACCATGCACAGTTGGACAGGTTGTCTACAAGGACACTGAAGTCAAGTTAGAGAATTGAGGCAGTGGCGCTTACCTCTGCTCATAAAGCCATGTGTCCTGGAATGAGACTGTCTCTTTTCTAGAAGAAGTGCTAGAATATTGTAATTTGTAGGAACAAATATGTATGTGGTCATTTAGATGACCTACATATATTTCTCATGTATATTTGGTGTTCATCCACGTTTCCTGGCTCACAGATTCCAAAAGCTTTAGAATTTCCTAAACGCTGAGAGTGATAAAAGGGTCTCTTGTTAAATAAATGAGTAAGGTTAAGTACCTGAGGATGATGAGGGGAGACATCCAGGAGGAGGAGAAGGACTGGAGGTTAAGTGACTCACGAATGACCAATGAGTTCATCAACTGTGCCTGAGTAAGGAAGCCTCCATGAAAATCCAAAAGGAGAAACTTCAAAGAATTTCCAGGTTGGTGAACATGTGGAGCCAATTTGAGGAAGAAGGCACACTTGGAGCCAGCATGGATTTCTACACACTTTCCCTATACATCATCTGAACATCTCTTCCATTTGCCTACTCCTTTTACAATAAACCAATGATCTGGTGAATTAACGTGTTTCCTGAGGTCTCTGAGCTGTTCTAGAAAATTAATCAAACATAAGGAAAGGGTTTTGAGAACTTCTGATTGATAGTCGGTTGGTCAAAACCACCAGTAATAACCTGGGTTTGTAACGGGGTCTGAAGAGGAGGGCAATCTTGGGAGACTGGGCCCTTACCTGTGGAATTTTATGCTGTCTCCTGGTGGACAGTGTCAGAACTGTGTTGGATTCTTGGACATACTGCTGGTATTTGAAAATTGTTTGTTGGTGTTGAGAAATATCCATAAACACTCCTGTTGGAACTGGGTCCAGGAACCCTACTCAGGCACTCTTCCTTAGTAAACAAGGTGACCAAATGGAGTCATGAAATCTTCATCACAGCCTTCTAAAGTCACAGATTCTGCTGATTTTGAAATATTATTTAGACATTCATGGACTGGATTTGAGTTATTAATAATTCTACTACTGCTCGACCAAGGCATGGCAGTTAAACAACATATCCAGGATCACTGCAAAATTGTAGCATCTTTCCCCTCAAGCCTCCAGAAAAATACAAAGCAGCCTAGTTCTACAATGCAGAAAAAAAAATGCCTGATTGCTAAGGTAGGTAGGTCTTAATTCTCAGGAATATATTGGGGTGAAGAAATTTCCAGGCTTTGTATGACATGTTTATTACCACATATTTCTTGACCCTCAGAGTTGGCATAACAACCTTAGCAACACAGACCTATGGGGGATAATTCTGTGAATTCAGGTGAGGATTTATCGGGAGAGAAACAATTCTTATCATGTTGATGGCAACATAAATACAAGGTATCCAGAAGGCTAGTGCTAATTTAAACTTTAATTACTTTGGAAGTACAAATGCTATAAACTACAACAAATAGCATTAAAAACTTTTAAGAGCAATATGTTATTCAATTCAATATTACCAACATTCTTTGCTATGTGTTGTTTTAATTTTTTAATATTGCAAACTTTCACCAGCTGCTGTTGTTCAGTGATTATCCAGTAACTGAGGTTTCATTACATACATTACAGTTTTGACATGACCCCCACATGCAACAACTTACAGATACACCAACTGTTGATATTGCCAACAGATCCACCTGCTACAGATCCACCAGCCTGAGGAAGCATCACCCAGAAACTGTTACACCTAAAACTTTAAATTAAAAGTATATTATTTTTAAATGCTTTTAAAAATATTTTTGAGAGTAAATCAATACAAAAAATAAATGCAAAAAACGATCAGACTTTCAAAGGATGGTTTTTGTCAATTTGTAGCATTGATAATTCTGAACTTAGTGAAGCTTAAAACTGCACAGAAACTTTGGGGACACCCTGTGTGGTCCTGCAGGAATAATAGAGACTATTCATGTAAAATCTTATTTGATTCACACAGTGAACTCCGAGGTCAACTGACTCTCCCCATTTCCCAAACCATGAAGCTGGGCTCAACACAGTCGCAACTTGCCTGTGAGGCTGTTGAATACTGGAAACATGGTGAGATGGAACTAGATGTGCCTGGAGACTAAAGCACATGCATGATTTCAAAGACTTGGTAAGAAAAAAATGAATGCAAATAGCCGTTAGTAATTTTGAAATATTTATTGTACATTGAAATAAAAAGAATTTGAAAATGGTTTAGATAAAAAATGAAATTAATTCCATCTGTTTCTTTATATTTTTGAGTGTATCTACTGGATACATTAGTTACATCTGTAGCTCCCTTTAGATTTCTGTTGGAAAGTGTTGCTCTAGACCCATGCATCAATGTTAGACACCCACTGATATAAATCTGTCAGATGTTCCATTCACAGTGAGAAATTACATGGATTGATGTCTTTTTCTTTGGAGATATTTGGATTTTCTGGGAGACTTTTATAGACTGCAAAGTTTAACCAAAAGGGATGTGTCACTACTGAGAAAAATAAAAATGTTGGAACTATTTTGGGTGTGTAGTAACTTATCTCTTTGAGAAACAAAGTCAACCCAGAATAAGGGAAGAAAGAGCAGTACAAAGATCATCCTGCATCTAAGTTCTCAGAACAATTGCTCCTAGAACTTTTATTCCTCTGTGAACCTGAGAAGTGACATCAGTGTTCCTGTAAAGCATCCATGGGAACCAGCAGCGTCAGAAGACAAAAGCTTGCCAGCCTCCTTCCTTATTTGGGTTGATTTGCAAGCTCAACCATGCTTTCTTTACTGTACATTAGAAAAACTATGGAATTCTCAGAGAACCTTATAGAATTCTGAGTAAAAAAGATTCCTTTTGACCTAAGAACAGTGTTCAAATATGCTCTATACCTTACACTTTTTCCTCTGCAACTATCTTAAAGATCCAATCAAAGAGGGATCTATCTGATGACCTAGAACCTTCACTTTATCATCTCCTCACAGAGTTATTGTGTGGTTTAAATACGAAGACAACAGTTCTGAAAGAAACTGTCTCAAGTATCTCTGTCAGCCTTTGCTGCACAATAAAAGACCCCAGGGCTTAGTAACTCAAATAAAAATTATTTTACTTTTTCTCAAAATTTCTATGGTTTGCTTCATGGTTGTTCTGCCCAGAGCTGACTCCCTTGGGCTCACTCATACACTGTAATCAGCTTCAGTGGGTGCCGGACCTCTTTTTCCATGTGGTACTTCATTGTCCAGGGTCTTGCTTGAAGGGTGGTGGCAGTATTCTTGGAAGAAAAGCCTCCTTGGCACAATACTTATTAAACCTCTACTTAGCCGCATGTGCTGATATCCTGTTGGTGACAGCAAGTTGTGTTGCAAGTCTAGAATCATTGTGGGTAGTCTTGACACCAGGAGACATGCTCCACTAAAGACATTGATTAAACCATTATTTAACCATTTACCAAACCAAGCCACCATTTATTAAGTTCTTGCTGTGTACCACATACTGGGCTAAGCATTTCATATCCATTCATGTCACCTGACTTATTGGCAACTTGAAGATGTTAGTTTCTTTATCAAGACTTTACAGATAAGCTACCAAAGCTTGATCACATGCTCAGGATCCCACCAGAAGTAAATAAGAGGACCACGCCTTCCACTGACCCCAGTGCATTTTTATTGCCACTGGCTTTAGAACTCTTGCCTCTGAATGAGCCCAGGCTGTCCATGCTCCACAGGAATTTCTTGCCCATGAAAAATGACAAATGCCCCTCCGACAAAAGAGCTGGGTCTACTGTGTCCAGGAGTGTGTCTGTACAAGGGTATCGGACAAGTGCAACTCCTAGGTGGGAAGCCTGGGCAATCCTGCTCCCAGAGGCAAATACACACCCGCACTGAAAAAATGAAATTAGTACTTGTCCATTTTCCAGACTCCTTTCTTCCAAGAAATGTGTGAATGAGAGCAAAAGTTGTTGATTTAAAAAGAGAAAAAAACCCAACAGAGCCAGGAGCCACACACTGATCACTAAGTATACCTGTCTAAATATATAAATTAAACATCTATACTAAACATTAAGGGAAAGGAGAGAAGAGGAGGCATAGAAGATTCTATAGTGTGCAGTGCCCTGAAGGATCTTCAAGAGCAACCTCTCACCAATATATCTTAAACGTCTAAAGAAACAAAGCTAAATGAACAAGGCAACCCTGTTGAAACAATGTGATATGCTTTGCCTTTTCAGGCATGCCTCCTGGAACAAGAAGCCAGAGGAAATCAGAGTGGCGCGCCTGGAATGACCACTCTCATTACACACCCAGCTCCAGCTCCGAAATTGTTGGAAGCTGATAAGATGCATGAAGCCCATTGAGATTTTAGTAATATGTGATTTCGCCCTTCACCCAGTTCCATGTTTATTTTTAAACCTCACACGTGGAAACGTAAAGATATTAAACAAATTACATATTCCCACCAGCAGATAAAGTCAATGAAAGCGATCCTAGACAAACTCCAGCATAATGAGAGTGCTGTTATCTTCCTCAGAAAATGGGATATGGCTTCAAGAGTGAGTGTCTCCATGGAGAAGTAGAAACTGTCTCCTTAGATAAAAATCTCATTAATAATTCTTTTCTCAAATAGAGGAGAGGAATAAAAGATTTGTTGAGCTGGAGACTGCAGAAGCAGATAGCAGCCGTCTTGGGCTGCAGCCTGGAGTTTCAGGAAGAAAGCACTAAAGGTTACATGAATGAGGATCGTTAATATTCACGGCAGCATCTGGTGCTATGTTGCCAGGAGACAATAACGAGAACAGAGCATCTTCCAGGTCTAATGGCACTGCGGCTGCCACATCAATCCCGCCATCCCCAGAAATGAGATCTCTATCATTTGAAAACAGAGAAGCACTGGTGGCTTGCCTGTCATTGCACAAGGTCACTACAAGATATGCAGATTAGCTGCCCATATTTCTTGGGCTGATGCCCACCAGATTCCCTGCTCATCTCTGAGTAGAACAGAAGACTGACAACCACCGAGCCAGAAGGATTTCTGCCAGTCGATGACCATTGGACTTGAACTGCACTGCTCTCCTCTGGTTTTCCAGCCTAATGGCCAACTCCGCAGATTTTGAGCTTGTCTGCCTCCATAATTGCATGAGTCGTTTCCTTAAAATGAATCTCTGTCTATCCTATTGGCTGTGTGGGTCTTCTTCTCAGGAAAACTCTGACTAATACGACTCAAACTTTTTCTCTCAAGGAAGTGGAAAGCCAAACTGGGAGGGAGGGAACTGAGATAGAAGTATGACATTCACTGAACCATGTTCCCCTCCTCTCTGGGGTCCTCTGGCTTATGGAACAAATCCAGCTCTAAGTCATTCTGCATACCCCAGAGCAAATAATGGTTTTGACACTTTAAAAATATTATAAACACACACATATACACACAGAGAGAAGACATGTGCCAGAGACTGTGTGTGGTACTCAAACCTAAAATACTATCTGGTGTTTTACAGAAAAATCTGCTGGCCCTGATCTCTGTCAGGATCTCTGTATCCTTCTGGGTTCTTCTAGGCTGGCAAATAATCAAATAAGCATCAGGCAGGTTGTTAAGAGGACAAAAACCAATTTTTAATAATAACAATTATATCTCCTGGATAGATTGGAAAAACCCTGTAAGATCAAGTAACTCAACCATATGGCTTATGTCATCACCTTAAATAAACCAACCTAAAGACAAAGGACATGGTATTTGGGGCTAAGGTCAGCTGTGGAAGGTCACCAGGAAAGACACTAGAACAGGGCATGGCTGTTATGCAGATATATGTCCCACCTTCTCAATTGATAAAAGTTAGAATTAGGTCTTCCAGATAAAGCTAAGAGCCCTTGTGAAGAGATTTCCCTTTGCTCATATCATTGTCTCTAATAAGACAGTACCCTCCACCTAGCCTTCAGAACCCTTACATATGAAGTAAATCTTATGCCAAAAGCCATATTTTGAAGGTGACAGATTTTTGATCCTCTGTATTGGCAACCTCTTGGTGTGATGCACTGAGAGAGATACAGCAATCACTTCTGCAGCTTTCTCACTAAGCAGCCTCCCACAGTGTCCAGAACAGGACTTCCTAAGATTGTCACTTTGACATCTGGATTATTTAGAGCAAAGTTCAATCAAGGTCCTTCAGTCTCAGAAGTAACTGCTACCACTCAAACTACCTAGAAGAATGAAAATAAGGGGTACTCCCCAGAATTATTATGTTTACTAAAAATAACAGTCCTATAAGATAAACCTGTTTATATGGAAGGGCAATCATCTAATTACAGAGCATCAGGTCTTTGTCTTATGAGTCAACCTCTCTTCGTCATGTGAGTCCCCGTCCTCCCTCCTTGAAGGCCCAGATCCCTATCCCATTCCTAAGGTCAGAATAAATCATTTTGTACCCATTTACTTCAGAATTTACATTCATGTAGCTTCCCAATAGCTATGTAATTAAATTTGTCCTTTTCTCCAACTAATTTGTCTGATGTTAATTTGATTGCTCGACCAACTGGAGGAGAACCCAGAGGGGTAGAGGAAATTTCCTCTCTGCCCCTACATCACCAAGAGTGCATGACCTGAATTTAATCATGAAGAAGCACCAGACAATCCCAAATTGAGGGATATTATATAAAACATCTGGTCTGTCCTCTTCTAAAGTGGCATGGCCCTGAAAAACAAGATTGGGGTATGGTCCTAGATTAAGAGAAATTTAAGGAGGAAATAAACTAATAAATGTAAAACTTAATCCTGCATTAGAAACTTATCCATAAACAGTATATCCATGAAACAATTGATAGAATTTGAAAAAAGTCTGCAATTTAGTTCATAGTACTGTGTCAATGTTAATTTTCTGGTAATAACTTTCATTTGTGATGTGTTGTGATGTCAGTATTTGGAGAAGTTGGGTAAAATGTACAAAGGAATTCTTTGTATTAATTTTGCAAATGTTTTGTAAAACATGATTTCAAAATGAAAAGTTAAAAAAGAGAACAAGAACTAACAAAAGCAAATATCACTAACAGCTTGAGAAGAGCTGATGATAAGGGAGCATATTAGCAACTGGGATTCTGATAGGAGTGACAGAGAGGATGACTAAATGATGGATTGGAACACAAACTGAAGTTAAAACTAACAATTTGTTGCTTGCGTTAAAATTCCTTTACTTATAAATTAGAGTTCTCTAACTCAAATGGGTTTAAATAAAAAGGACTGTATTAGCTTACATGATAGAAAAGTCAGATGCTGGGCATGGCCTGATTTGGAGCTCAGAAAGTGTCATCATGATCCATCTTTCTCTTTTATCATAGCACAGTCCTGATTTCCTCTGTATTGACATAATTCTCAGGTTGGCCACAGCATCTTCAGGCTGACAACCTTTGTACTGCTAGCAATACCCAAGGAAAGATGACTTCTCTTTTCCAAGTGGTCTATGCAGAGTCACAAAACTTGCCTTCAGTTCTGCTCCCAGTGCTGGACCAACTTTGAAGGAGACCAGAAGGTCACTCTCAAGCATGCTTCTTTAACATAAAAATTATTTTGAGCTGAAGGCAATTGCAAAGGGATGAACTTAGAAAATCTCCTCCTTTCTGCCTGATAGAGGGAATAAATTCTCTTTTTACTGAAGACAGTCTTAATTACCAGAAGAATCTGCAAACAGACTTTATGAAACTCACCCTTATCTTCCTAATAGCTTCTTCACCACTTACAACCCCAGCCCTTCATGGTCTTGTCAATTATTCACAAATTTATTGTTTCTTTGTCTAAAAGTTACAAAAGTTCCTTGCTCTGGTCCCTTTGTGGGGCCTTCATTTGCTTGTGAAGGCTCCGTGTATATGTAAAAGTTCAATAGAATGTGTGTGATTTTTCCTTTTAATCTTTGTCAATTTTCAGACCTACCCAGGGACTTCAAGAGGTTTGAAGAAAACTTTTTCTTGCCCTACCACTTTTTAGAATATCCATAGAATATATCAATTGGTCAATGTTAAGGCCAGGAGCAAATGGGGACATCATTACTAATAGCTGGCCAAAGTTGGAGGGATGGTTCCTTAAAGTAAAAGGTGCCTTACCTGAAGAAGGATGAGTGATGGGACGATCAAATGAACCACAGTCCCATACGGTAATGTAGGTAAGAAAAAATTTTCAGTATCTGTGGAAAAGTTACCTAAAATTCATAATACTAAATAAATGTGTAAGTGGGTGCTTTGGGTACAGTTTCAGAATTTCTGGTTCCCTACAGTGAAACTTGGAAGTCTGTTTAGATGAGTCTATGTAAGACCCACAAAGAGAATTTTTAACATCATAGTTGAGAAATTAGAATGTACTTGGGTTTTCTTTATTTGCCAAATTCTCCCCAAACTGTTAAGAAACATAGAGAGCAAACTAACCTAAAATTTTAAAACTTATAATCTTAACCTTTCCTTCCTCTGTAAAATCTTTTCCCACTTGCTGAATGTGAGACAAAGGTTCATTCCCCACCCTCCATCTGTTATACTGACATTCAATTACCACTAAAAGGAAACAGGGGAGCAAAACTGACATCATCCAGGACAGAACTCTGCAGAACTCCCCGCAGCTCAGCAAATTCATCAATCTTTGAGTCTGTAGAACCCTCAGGGAAGGCTAGGGGATAGAGTCTCAGGTTGGGGCCACAGGACTCTGGAGGGGAATATGGCAGGAAGGGATTAGGAAACCCCTCTACCAGCAGCTAACTCCATTTTTGTTCTGCATCAGCTCACAGAGCCCTGTCCTGAGGTGCTGTGACAACCAGAGTAAGAGCAGCAATGCTCATGGGTTGATTGGCTGGCTCAGCAGGACCTCCCAAGGTCATCCTGGGCATGGAGAACATGGCTTTATGGTCTGGGCTTCAACTGTGGCATCCAGAATTTTACTTGCTCATTTTCCATTTCTTGTCACAATCCAGGCCCAAACAATGCCAGTTTATTCATTCACAGTAGAGAAGATGCCTTTTTAGTATCAAGTTTCTTTTCAGTGCTCAAGTTCTCTAACCAGGGACTAAACCTGTTAAGGTAGGTACCCCTCTGTCCTGCATACCTAGAAGGACTTCTGCTCTCTCGCTTTGCAGTGCATTACTAAAAGCCACAAAGAGACAGACCCTCTGTCTTGGTTGTGCTGCAATCTCCAAGACTGTGGCATATCTTAAACTCATTGTTAAGTGGCGCTTGAGGACAGTCTAGGTGACAGTCTTGAGTTCTTAGAGTAATTCAGGAGATGACTTAGCCTCATCTAAACCATTGTTCTGAATGCTGAATGCCCTCTGCTGGCCGTATCCCCAAACTCAGGAGTAAACCTTACATGGTCCCTGAAGCTTCCTGATGCTGACTCTACGCTCAGGTATTGGTTCTTAACCGGGGTCCTTCCTTCTCTCTTTCTTCTTTGAACCAAGATATATGAATCTTTTAATGTTTAACCCTCTGTAAGACTACACCCAGGGTGGTTGACATTCTCTCTAGCTCCAAGGGGTGGAGGGGAATCTCCTCGTTATTGTTGTTAGTAATCTTGGCTAATAAAAAGGTGTGGCTTATGTAATTCTGACTAATAAAATATGAAGAGTCTGAGAGGAGTTTTTTTAGGAGGGTTTCCTACTGACAAAAGGAAATAACTCAAGGTAATTATCCGCATTTTTATTTTTATTTTTTTTATTGAAAAGACACCTGTTTGCAAACAATGCATGGCACAGGGAGCCGTTTGAGAACAGAAAAAGTTTATGTGAAGATGTGTGGAGGCCTGGGATGCAGAAAGAGGGTGGAATTCTATCCTTGATGGGCTTTGGGAATTCTAATTAGTCAAACGTGATGCTACAGCTTGCAATGCTTCTTATGAGAGATTATGACCCCTCGCCGCTTAAGCCATTTGATATGAAATTCTGTTCCTTGCAACCAGGAGACCTCTAACTGATACAGAAGGATAATAGGTTGTAGATCTACAATCAGTTATCCTATCTATCAGTCAGTCTATCTATCATCTATCTATCTATATAACTGTGGACAGATCACCTCTCAAACCCCCATTTCTTCATTTCCAAACTCAAGTTGAGGAAAAACTTTCTCTCTTCTCTTACATTCAGAGTTTCTGATTTCTTTTCTGCAGCGCCCCTAATTCATCTCTGGCTTTTATTTCCTGTACTCTGGTCAAGGTGGGTAAGTTTTCCCTCTACTTCTTCATTCTGAAGTTTCAGTATATAATTTACAACTTCTGGATACTCTGAAAACCTGAAAAAGATCAGGAACCATGAACTCAAAATAAGCCCTTGGATATAAGGATTGTTTTGAGCTGAAGGCAGTAGGTGCAAGAGAGTTCTCTGCCTGCCCCCCCTTATCTCCCTAAAGGCAGGATATAAATTTTCCTTTAAGAAGGTGCCTCTCTGTACTAGAAAGAGGAGCCTACTCTTATTACTAGATGGGGGTGGAGGCAAAGGATCACACCAAGATGAATTTGAATAAGCAAACTTTACTAAAATAACTCCTATCTTCTGTTTTCCTTATTTTTTTTCTTGTCATTTTCCCACAATTTATTATCCTAAAGCCAAAATCCAGTTTGGTCTGATTCATTCTCCACAATTTATCACCCTGTCTTAAAATGGCATACACGCCCTCCACTTCAGGGTCTCTTTTATTATTTTCGCATCTGTTCTGTGAATCTCCAATGCATCTAAAAATATTAACAACAATAAAAACTGTACCTTTTATCCTGTTAATATGTTTTTGCCAGTTTAATTAGCACGCCTCTTATACCAAACCTAAGAGAATAGAGGAAACGCTTCTTTTTTCCCTGACAAACTGCAACTGCTCCTACATAGTCTTGTGATTCCATGGTGCTTTCATGTCCACACATCCCATAGTTTAAAAATATATATCATGGTAGGATCACTTCTCAGTAATAACCTCTACTTAATGTGTTGTGGAGCAATATACTGATTTATATTTGCAAACATTCTAACAAAGGTGCACCACACAGTGGTTCAATATCTGTGTGCGCTGTGAAGATCACAAGTCTAGTCAATGTCCCTCATGGTGCATAGTTGCAAAATCTTTGTTCTTGTGGTGAGACTTTCAAGATCTGCTCTCAGCAGATTTCAGAGTGCAATGCAGTGTTATTAACTCTAGTCACTCTTGTACATTACATCCTCCAGTTAGTTATTTATTGAACTATTTTTTATTTAATTTTTTAAGAGGAAAGAAAGCAAGCAGGCAGAAAGGAAAGAAGAGCCAGGAGGAAGAAGCATTGTTATTTATGTTTTTGTTCATTCTGGTTCCCAACCTCCTCCCAATCTAGGATAATGAATCAGGGTCCATGGGCCTGGTGGAGACCACAGCCACCAGCTTAACACGTGATCCACTAGGGCATGACAGAGATTATTTATTCTAAAACTGGAAGTTTGTACCTTTTTATCCCCTTCACCCAGCATGCCTACCCATTCACTCAGCCTCCTTCTAACAACCACCAGTTTGTTCTCTGTATCTAAAGATTCATTTTTATTTGTATTTTGGAGTTTTTTGAAGGCTTCTCCATACGAGCAATATTGTGTAATATTTGTTCTTTTCTATCTGACCTATTTTACTTAGAACAATACTCTCAAGATCCAGCCATAGCATGACAAAATACTATTCTTTAAAGAGAAGGTAAGAATGAAGGCAAGTAGGCAGACAGGAAGAGACAGGAGGAAGAAGCGCTTTTTAATTATTTTCTTCTAGTTGCTCATCTTGTTTGTCTCTACCCGACCCTCAGCCCCGGGTCTTGAACCAGGGACTGTGCCTGGCAAACTAGACCACTAGGTCACTGAGTACAACACAAAATACTTCTTTATATGGCTGAGTAATATTCCACTACATCCATATACCACATTTTCTTTATATATTAATTACAGATGGACACTTAGGTTGTTTCCATGTCTTGGCTATCATAAATAATACTGTAATTAGCATGAGACTACATAAATCTTTTCAAGTTATTGTTTTATTTTCTACAGATAAATACCCAGAAGTAAAATTGCTTGATCACATGGTAGTTCTATTTTTAATTTTTTGTGGAAACTGCATACTGTTTTCCTTAGTGGCTACACCAATTTATAGTATCAACAGTGCACAGCACTTACCATTTTTAAAATAGTTATTCTAATAATATCTCATTGTGGTACTATCTCATTGTGGTTTTGCTTTACATTTCTCTGATAATTGCTAATGTCAAGAACTTCATGAACCTGTTGGCTTAAGTAGACCTGAAAGAGAAAACTGACCTTTAAGTCTAATGTGGAAGTGATGTTACATATACATTTTGAATATTGAGCATATATATATGTTTCTCCCACTTGGTAGGCTGACTTTTCATTTTGTGGTTTAATTTGCTATGTGAAACTTTTTAGTGTACTGTAGTTTCCATTTGTTTGTTTTTTGCTTTTGTTTTCTTTACCTTTGGTGTCAAATTTCAAAAGCTACCCCCAGGACCAATATCAAGAACTCTTCTTCTAATTTCAGATCTTAAATTCAAGTCTTTAATCCATTCTGAGTTATTATTTGTATGTGGTGTAAAATACTGGCCCAGTTTTATTCTTTTGTATGTGGCTGTTGAGTTTTCACAGCACCATTTACTGAAGAAATTGATCTTTCCCAATTGTGCATTCATTCCTTCTTTGTCATAAATTAATTGACCGCCATCTGCATGGATTGATTTCTGGGTTATTTATCCTGTTCCTTTGTTATATGTGTTTTTTTTTTATGCCAGTACCATACTGTTTTGATTACTACAGTTATGTAATATAGTTTGAAATCAGGGCACCTGATACCTTCAGGTTATTCTTTGTTCAGGATAGCTTTCATTTTGGGTTCCATATAAATCTTGGGATTGTTCTATTTTTGTGAAAAATACCATAGGAATTTTTATATCGATTGCATTGAATCTGTAGATTGTCTTGGATAGTATGGACATTTCATAATGTTAATTTTCCCATCCATTTTCCATTTATTTCCATTTATTTCCCATAACTTTCCATTTATTTGTGTCTTCAGTTTCTTTAATCAATATCTTATAGTTTTCATTCTATGGTCTTTAACCTCTCTGGCAAAATTGATTCTTAGGTATTTTATTAGTTTTTATGCAATTTAAATAAGATTGTTTTCTTAATTCTCTTTCTGATAGTTCATTATTAATGTATGGAAACAATAGATTTTTATGTATTGATTTTATATCCTGCAAACTTCACTGAATTAATTTATTGTTTGTTATAATATTTGGGGAGAATATATAGGGCTTTCTATGTATAATATTATTTCTTCTGCAAGTAGTGACACTTTTCTTTTTAACTTAGATGACTTTTATGTCTTGCCCAATTTCTCTCTAAACACAAATTAATATAACATTCTGAATATCCACTACCAAATTATTTGAGGCAGCACATTTTGTAGAGCTTCTTGGTTTGAGAGCTGTAGAAAAACAACATATGGAAAATTTGACCCGGAAGCCATAGTTTGTCAATCCCTTCTCTAAATTATAAAAAGTTATTTTCAAATATTTTCATCAATAAAAACTCAACAAAAGGGAAAGAAATAGCAGTGGTAAATTAAATGTATTATATGCAGATGTTGACTTACAATGTGGTACACCTTAAGCCTATATAATGTTATGATGCTATGTTTTTTCATAAAATTAAATTTAAACAAAAATTCTAAAAATAGGTTATATAAAATACACATAAATAAATTAATTAGCCAATAGCCAAATTAAAAAGGGGGGGTGGGAATAGAATTCTGGTGTAAGATATAAAAAAGACACAAAACTTGGAATATTTTGTACCTGCTATGACTGAGGATACTAAGACCTAAGGGTCATCAAGGAGTAGAACTTGAAAGAGTTGATACTCAATCCCCACCTAGAAAGAGAGAGGGTATTTGGTGAGCAACATCCTCAGGGGTCAGCATGCTTCAATTCTAATTTGCACACCAACAGAAAAGTTAGAATACATAATGCAGAGATCACAGTGTCAAAGACTTAACTTTTCCAGTCATTTTAAGGAGAGGAGCAAAATACTGAGGGAAGGTTGCGCCTAGGGAATCGTCCAAGAAGGGGAGATGATCAGAGGACATTGGATTTTGAAGTTGACCCTGGGAACCTTGTGATAAGAATATGGATGAATTCTGTCTAGGCACAGAAATGAGTCTAGATCAGACACAAAGACTGTTCAGAAAACAGAGCACTTAAAAATTATACCTCAAAGCATGGCACCCTGGACAGAGAAAACCTGAGTCTCAGTCTCTCTCTCTCTCTCCCCACCTAACTCCTTCCTTGTCTCTCTCTTCTCTCTTCTCCCGTCTCCTCCAGTCTCCTTTACTTTCTCTCTAATTCATAATGAGACAAATTCCTTATGAAACACAGTTTTGTTGTCATTCAATTCTATTACATTTTATAGTTATTCTTTTGGGAAGTTTTTCTGCTTACAGGAGGGGGAAGCACATTTTTACAAAACTGCAGAAACTTTAAATTAATTCAAAGGATTGTCAAAGCATATGAATTCATTCTAGATAGCACATGTGTTGACATAAGTACTGAAGAATCCACTTCATAATATCTTCAAGTCTGATCTGACAATTTCTTTTTCCTTTTCCTCTTTGGATAGGGTTAGAAGAAATGGAAATAAAGGTAGGTCAGAAAGGGAGTCTGATTTATTCCAGCCAGTTAGGTGCTTTAGTGTGGAAATGACTTCCTTTTAAAATTAAAAAGAAAGATAGTTGACTGAGAAAGCACTTGGATATCAATTTTGTTGGAAATCTAGTCTGACCATGCTTAGTATTTAGTCTGAAGGATGACTGTGGTCACTTTCATTCAGGGAGATGGTCAGTGAGAAGTGTTTGGAGAGATGGATACATAGTCCCACTGTGGCCTAATTGTTCCCAAAAGCAGTATGACCTTCCAGGGCATGAAGTTTCAACTTTAAATTGAAGTTCTAACATGATATTAAAGGCTAAATATGTTTTAAATCATCTTTTGGTTATTATTCATTGCATTATCAATTAATGAATTAAAATGTTTCATTTTCATTAGGTGTGTGAATAATTCAGAGATGTTCTCCAAGAACATTCTAGTCTTTGCCCTTCTCTTTTTCTTCTTTTTTTTTCTGATTCAGTAGTATTTTAATTGTAATGATCAGAAGGCACCCCTCTTTTAAATAGAAAGGGGTTTACTATAGAAAAGTGGGTGCTCACAAAACCAGATGGGAGCACAGAGGAAGACTCCTGACTGAGTTTCAAGTAATAGCCTCCAGAGCAGCCCTCCCAAAGGAGCTGCTGCCTTGCCACACTCAAAAGTCACAAACCTACCAGCTCCCAAGCCAGATAGGCTCTGTGGTCATCTGGGGTCAAGAAGTTACCATCACACCAGTATCTCCAAGGACATTACCAGAGTTAAAAATGATTCATTGCAGTCAAAATATCCCTCTTGCCAAGAAGATCACTATAAATTAAATGAAAAAAAGGTAGAATTTTTCACTAAATGAAAATACAGCAAGCCTAAGGATATTTATAAAATAATACCATATTAGAAAAACTAGATATGCAAGCATATCTAGTATGTGTGTATATAAATATTTAACAACATATGTGCTTATATAAGAATTATGTGTTTTATCAACATACATAAACAAAAGCATAACACAAAAAAGTCTCAAAGGTTATATACCCCACCCCTTAATCATTATTCATGCTGGATGTAGAAATAAGGGATAATGAGAGAGAAATTTTTCATTTTATAGCTTGCAATCAATATATGAAAGTTTTTTTTAAGGAATCTAATGCCTCTTGTGATATTTTAATATTAAAAATCTTGAAAATATCTCATTTAGGAATAGTCATATCAGGACTTCTAAACTGTGTATCTGTGGTAGTTACCTAGGATACATATCTACTTATGTCAAATCCATTACACTGTAGACATCAGATTTGTTCAGTTGACTCTGTGATTTATTCTTCAGTAAAACAAAATCTGAAACTAATAAACAAATGAAACAGAAAAAGATAGAGAAATCTCAGACTCTTGCAAGGAATGAGACAATACATTGCAAACACACCCAAATAATAACAAGTGGTATGACCATAGGAAAGCTATATAACTTCTTTGGAACTCAGTTTTACTCATTTGCAAAATGGGTAGTTTAATAAATCATGGTCTTGGTGTTATAGTGCAAACTCAATGAGTTGATTTCTAGAAAATACTTACCATGTGACAAAATAATTACACAAGAGTAATTATGGAGAGAGCTATTGTTCTTATCCACTGGAGTTAGTGTATTTGTTTCCTGGGGCTAAGCATGTTATAGCACACTGTGTAGCTTAAAACAACACACATGTATTTTTCTCAATTGAGAGGCGAGAAATCCAAAACAAAGGACAGCAGGTATAGTTCCTTCTGGAGACTCCAGGCCTCTTTCTTAGGTTCAGTGGTGGTGGGGAAACCACGGTTTCCTTGGCTTGTAGACGCATCACTCCAACCTCTGGCCCATTTCGCATCAGTTTCCTCCCCACCCATCTGTTTTCCAGTATGTCTTTTCTTCTTATAAGTACAGCATTTATGGGATTTCAGACCCACCTTTCTACAGTATGACTTCATGTTGTCGAATTGCTTCTGAAAAGAACCTATTTCCAAACAAGGTCACATTCTGAGTTTCAAAGAGGACATAAATTTTGGGTGACACTATTCAAACCCCTATAGTAAAGCATCCATTATTCAGTTTTTATGTTCATAAACATTTCAAGAGCTAGGCAGCGGCGGAGGGGAGATTCATTCTTCTAAGAGGTAGCTTGGAATCAGAATCCCTGACTACCCAATATTCTTAGACTTCTACTTTATTGTTTTTAATAAAAAATAAAGTGCCAAGTAAGGATAAATTACAAAATTCATATGGCTGCAATCCAGCTTGTTATCTTGACAGCAGTATCATTTTTCATAAATAAAATGCAAACATTTCATCACAATCAATAATAAGCAAATATTATGAATCTCCCAAATCTGGTGTAAACTCTTTTTGTTGCCTTTGATTTTAATAGTCAAGACTGGCCTCTGTAAAACCTGAGGTTGCTTTTTAAATGTGCCACTAGAGGGAGAAAAGGTTGTGTGTTTGTTTTTGAAGTGCATATTGTGAAATAATGAGGTTTTCTTTGTGCAATTATTGCAAGTATGAACTCTGTGTGTATGATTGCAGAGCAATTTCATCTTAATGTTGACAATGTAGAAGGCACTAGCACTTCAGATCAAAGCTAAATAAAATAAATCACAAGCTGTGTTCCTATTAAAAGCATATTGTTTGGATGGAGATGGGGATCTATAACAATTCAAACGCTTTCTTTAATCACTGACGTTCAAATGCCATCTTTAAAGTTGGACTTGTGCAAAGGGAGGATGAACACTGCATTGCACACAGATGACTTCTAAAAAGAAGAGTGGTACAGTTATTTAAGATGGGAGACACAAATGAAAGTCTTTAAGATTTGCTGCTTGGAGTCTAGGGTGGGCCCTCTCAATTTGTTTTTTATTCAAATTTGGGTATTAGGTAGCTGAACAGTGTGGTCTAACCCTGAGAAAAATAATAGCAATGATAAGGACTTCTATGTGTTACTCGTTCTGTAGCAGAACTTTGCATATATTAACTCATTTAATCTTCATAATAATCTTTTAAGATAGATATGCTATTACAGCCTCACTGTTCAGATGAGGAAACCGAGGTTGCTGCTGACAGAGGGATTGAGCACCAAAGCAGGCTGCTGTGCCCTGACACGGAGCCTCGGGCCCCTTTCCAGGTAAACTTTCTTAATCTCGAATCACACCCAGGTGCTTTCATAATGTGCTATATCACTACATACATATTGAAATAGCTGAAATTCTGAAAATAAAAAGGCAGAAACTGACAATGCCACCTGTAGATGAGGCTCGTATAGTACCTGGAACTCTCATATGCTTTTGGTGAGAATGCACGATGCAGCTCATTGGAAAATAATTGGACCATCTCTCATACAGTTGAAGTGAGATGCAGAAATCCCACTTCTAGGTACTCACCCAAGAAAATTAAATCTATGGCCACACAACTACCCATATGTCATTATTTATAGCTGCTTTATACAGATTCCTGCCAAACTAGGACTAGTCCAAATGTCCTTCAATTGGTGAATAGAAAAACTTTTGTTCATCTGTGTATAGGACCACTACTCCGTCACTAAAAGAAATGAGCTATGTTAAGTTATGAACTACGTTAAGATATGAACTACGTTAAGTAAAATAAATGAGAATCAAAACACGGCAATTCATATGAGTCTATTTAAATGACACTCTGGAAAGAGAAAATTTATAAGACTAGAAGATGATCCGTGATTACCAGAGATGGGGAAAAAATTAGCTATAAATGAATTTCAAGGGTTCATGAAACTATTCTATCTTGATTGCAATGGGGGTTACATAATTGTGTGTGTGTGTCCAAACTCATAGAATCATATACTAGAAAGGATGAGATTTTCCATATATAAATAAAAAAAAACAATATGAACAATGAGAGCAGGATTTGATGCAGGCTGTCTGACTATAGTACATTATTTTTCCTAATATGCCCTAGATGTGTAAACTGGAAAAGGCTACTTTCTTCATCTACAAAATGGAGATAGTAAAATCTATACCACATGACTTCTAAAAGATCATGTAAGAGACAGCGTCTAACCAGAAAACTAAGACCACATAAATTATTTTAGCAGAAAGAATGTAATCACACAGGTATCAGGGAGAAGTAAAGAGGAAATACTGAGTAGTAACTGCAGGAAGTAGCTACCATTCTTAAGGCTGGGTGAGTGAAGGGGGAAAATGCTATAGCAGGGACCGTGCCGATAGGGATAGCAACAAAAGTGGAAAAATGAAGTCGCCACCCTACCTTGCCAAGCTCTACTTCCAGGCTTCCAATCTCCTTTAAATTCTCTTATTGATAGAATCTACCTGGAAGTCAGAAGGCAAGGAGCCATGGAGTTCTCAGGGCTCTGCAGAGTGCAGAGTGGGTTTGGGGCAGAGAACCCAATAAACCTAGAGGCACACCCTTGCACTCTTTCATTCACTCACCAAATATTTGTTGAGGATCAGTTACTCTGCTAGGCAAGGCTCCCATCCTTAAGGAGTTGAAACTAAATAAAATAAATACATAAAACAAGTTAAGTAGGGTCTTGTGTGTATATTAGCTTGGGTATTGTAGTCAGATACAGGACTGTTTAATTGGGGGCATCATCTGCTCCAGATTCTCAATGTTTGCAACTGTAAAGCTGGCACATCTGTGTGACATAGAGCCTCTGGGTCTCTTTGCAAGAAAAGGAAGTTCCCTGTATGTTCTCCTGATATCCCTGGGCCAATCTATGAGATGAGCAGCAAATGATAACTTGAGATGCTGTAAAGGAGTCCTCTACAGGATGTTAGTTAAACGAATCGTGATAGTTAAACTACTCTGGGATCCAAAGTGGCTAGCTCACAGTACAGATCACAATTTAGAACAAAAATGAATCCAGTTGCCTTTTGCCTATTATGTGAATAGATATTCATGTAGAAACCTTTGTTAAATATATTGATTTGACTCTATCCAACTTTGGGAATATTTTGATAATTCTAGGTAGTTTATTACTAACTATAGGCAAAATGTCTTCTGGGTTTGTTACCCCTCTTAAATTCAGGCAGGACCTCATTCCCCATCCCAGTTGAAACCTGCCTCAGGCTCTGCTCCAACCCTCTCCAGTAAGAAGAGTTAAAGAGGTTAGTTCTTCTACATACAGTAAGCCCTTACAGAGGAGAATTTGCTTATACATGTAAATGTCTTTTACTAGAAGCAACCTCCACTCAGCCTTCAGAGTTCCTCTAATGAAATAATCCTTTGGCCAAAGAGATATGTAGGGATGGCAGATTTTTGTTCTCCTATACTTAAAGCATTTAGGTGCAGCCACCCCCTGCTGATGATGTGTCTATTTCAATAAGAACACCATTCTATGCACCAAAGATGATATCATCAGGTGCACTCTGAGCACAGGACAGGGAGATGGGCTCTGTGAAGGAAAGTGGGGTGTTTGGGAGCAGAGAACAGTACATGGGCATCCTGGAGGGGTTAAACAGGCTCCATTCTGAGGAAAGTGTTTTGATCTTTGGTGGCCCAGGAATTCACATCAGTACAATTCATCAGGCCAGACTGGTCATGCTCCAATGCCAAAGCCAAAGATTCATTGTCAAGGGATACTTGAAAAAAATGTGCTCAATCTTACTCCACATTTATTATTTATTTTTGACCAGTCTTTCTTCTTAATGATTTTGAGTTGTGTAACATTATCGGGCAAGGAATTTGAATTTTGGAGCTAGTTTTGATACCAATAGTGGCTTACAAATCACTTAGCTTCTCTGTGCCTCAGTGTTCTCATCTGTAAAATAGGACAATTGAACCAACATCACAGGTGCCTTGAAAAATTACAATTAGTCCGTATGAAACAACCAACATGGAATGTGGTTCTTATTAAGGAGTAGTAACTACTTTTACTTCAGGAATTATCTTTACTCCTCCTTTATCAGTTACTTTGTTATCATGTGCAAATATTGACAATCCAACTGGTTTACAATACAAAGACACTTTGCTAATACGATCTTCTACTTGTAGACTTTCTCTCTTATGTAATGTCTTCCTCCCCTTATTTTTCTATACTTCTTTTCCATCCCTCTTTTGTCCTGCTCTATCTTCTTCCCCTTTGTTCTCCCTGCCCCATGCCTTTCCTGAACTCTATCTAATGTTAATAGAAAGACAGCTAATCCAACTTTAGGCATCATCTAAAAGCATGACAGAAAATGCCTCTTTATATTCTGAACCCATAAAAGATGTGCCTACTCCCCACCTATATCCTCTGAGCACCCACCTTTTCTGGGCATGCACTCTAGACCTTCCTCAACATATGATGGAGTTCTTTCCCAATAAACTCATCATAAGTAAAAATATTTTAATTCAAAAACACACTTAAAACACCTGATTTACCAAATATTGTAGCTAAGTCTAACCAAGCTTAAATGTGCTCAGAACTGTTACATTTGTCTATAGTTGGGCAAAATTACCTAACACAGTCTATTTTTTGTAACAAAGTATTATCTTTCTCATGTAATTCATTCAGTACTGCTATTTAACATGGAAAATAGAATGTCCTAATTTGAACTTTGAAGTTTGGTCTGTGGAATGCATATCACTTTCACACCATCTAAATATCCTAAATCCAATCATTGTAAGTGGGCAACTGTTGGGACACACACATGGAAGGGGCTCTGGGCTTTCTCTGGCTCAATCTACCCCCCAGGAATGTCTGGAAGTGTTGGGACCACCCAGGAGCAGCACCTATCCAAGGAGAAATGAGTCGGAGATAGATGCCCCAGTTTCCTTGCGTCTTGGATAGATCAAATTCTAATTCTGAGGTGTGTTTTCCATAGTCTCTGAGACATCCCAGCAGGACCAAGCCCAATCACCCTCAAGGGAAGTCCCTGATCATGAACACCCCTTGGATTGGCTTCCTCACTTCTCATCTTACTTCCCACTCCTTGCCGATACAGTCAAATCCTTATCTCAGGTTCTACTTCCAGAGGGACCCTATTCAATATAAGACACTCAACACCACAAACTCTGGGTGGTTCCTCCCTGCCACATCTAAGAGCCAGGGGACAGGCAGCCCAGCAACACAAACTAAAAAGAAGAGATACAGTGAAAATATGAAAATCAGCTGCCAGATACCTGCTACCAGTTTTCTTTGTTTCAGATAGAAACATGATTACAGCCACAACTCACTGGATATTATTAAATCTTTTTGGCTCTTGTTTCCACAAGCATTTGTCACCCAACATTATCTCTTTATTACTTAACCATACAGTTTTTCCATTTCTCAAAAGACAGAGCCATAGTTCTGTGAACAATGAAGACAAAATTGGTTGATAGAGGAAATATATTAGAGGTAGCAAAAGCTCACCAATATAGTTATTAAAATAGCTCTCCGACACAGTTAAGAAAAAAAAGCGACCAATTGTTCCATTTCAGTTGATGCAAGGCAGGGGGTTCAAAGGAAGAAGGAAGAAATTCCTTCGAGATAGTCTCATTTTTCTCTTCCCTAGTATTGTAGCAATTAGATGTCAGGCATGAACACCTATTCTTCATTTATTCCCTTATGTATTTATACTTACTCAACATTTTTTTCTGAAATTGGAAAGATGAAGGTGGTCATTTTTTTTATTTCAGGAAACTTTCTACTAATGGTCAAATTTAAGTGACAGACACATATTCCTCATGATAAAAATAAGGCCTCAAGTTCCAGTGCACATTGACGGGTTCACATTGTTTTCAATTATTCAAAACCTTTATTATTAGACCCTTAAGGGTATAATGATCAAGGAAAGGACTTTCATGAGAGGTTATTCATTGTGAATCTTTAAGATTTCTATTTATAAAAATACAGAAAACTCACAAAGAGTTAAGTAAAGTCATTCATAATTCCCCACTTAAAAATGTATATAAAATAAGGAATAAAATTAATTCCTCCCACTCATCTCTCAAGTCACCCCAACAATAAGAGACCATAATTCTACTACAAAAATAGACATAGAATCCCTTAGAAAGCTTACTAGTCATGTTTGCATTAACCAATTTCATCTACCTACCTGTTACTTTACCAATGAAAATAAATTATGCATATTTTAATGTTTTGCTTCTATTTAAGATATCAAAAACATCCTCCTAAAAATCATGCATAAGCCTATTTTGTTCTTTTTAATGGTTGCATGGTATTCAAGTATTAGAACTTCATTTCCCGGGGTGTTTAATGAGCATAGGCCCTCTGAAATTTGCTCTTTGGCTTTCATTTTTATGTGTATGCATGTGTGTGAATTATTATTGATTACAGTTTCATCCTTTGCATATTTATAAGGAATACTAATCTATTAATGATTTTGGCATGTCTTGAAAACCAAAAAAATTTTCATCTAACACAGAGATCCCGAGTTTATTTGATCATAGAATGCCCTATTATGAGAATTACTCTGCTAGAAATTATACCCTTGAAATATACTTAGGAGACCATTCATTTAAGAGCTCCTAGATTTCATCTAAAGTTAGAAAAGTACTTTGAACCAACTGGATCAGAAAATACTGACTAAGTCTCGGGGTTGAACCACCACAGGATGGAACACCGAAGAGAAAATATGACCAAAAATCCTAAAAGAACAATTCAGTAGCAAATGATCTGCTGTTTGCCTTTGTAGTGTTTAAGGGTTTTGAGAAGTGCCTCGTGTTCACACTTAGAGCCATGATGGACTGAGGTACATAAAGAATAGGTGCTTCCAGTTGCAGTTTCCCTGATAAAAGATGGAAATTAAAGGGGAGAAGAATGTGCCACTCCAAAATGCCACTTTGGCATATGGATTCTTTTTTTATTATTTTGAGAAACTGCAGGCACAGAAGAAGCTCTGAACAGAGTAGAAGTTACCCTTTTACAAGAGAAATTTGCATTAGAGTTGGGACCTGAACCAGCAAAAGAGCTATTGCCAGAGATAACACTTCCCTTGAGAGACTTACCTGTCAGGGCATTTGTACCAAACATTCATCTTCTCCCCTTTCTACCTTTGAAACTCCAGACCCCTATCCTTTTCCTTAGCTCAGGATGGAATATAAACCTCAATCACCTGGTCTCCTTTTGAGTTTCATATCTTCATAGAGTTCCCTACATAAATAAATAGTGAAAGAAAAGTGTGTTATAAACTTTTTTCTCCTGTTTAACTGTCTTTTATCACAGGGGTGGTCTCAGCCAAGAATTCAGAAAGACAGAAAGAAAATTATTTTCCTCTCCTAAAGATTAATCATAGAAAACAAAACCTGAAGAAAGATAGAGGAAGAAAGAATAGGAAGAAGGTAGGAAAGGCAGGAAAAAGGAAAGGGCTAGCTGCCCAAATTCAGCACATGTCACTGAGGTCCAGGATGTCATGGATGAGAGATGGAGAACCAATGTCACCTGATGTATAACAGCTTCCAGCATGAAGCCTAGCTCTAAGCATCAGAGTGACATTGATATCCTTTGCGACCAGTAGACCACATTCCATATTCTGTGGGCAGGAGATTGAGTTAGCTTAAAAGTCTACACAAAGCTGATTGTTTGCTCTTCAAGCTTTTAAGAGACTGACACTGGCTCAGGGCAAAGTCCTTAACAATGATATTATAGGTGTAAAAAAACCCAACAACCTGGTTTTCAATCTTTTGTGACTATTGAGGACAATTTTAATGAAATGAGTCAATATAGGTCCAAGTCCATGTTTCTGTCTGATTTTTGGTAATAATAATAGCTAAATTTATTTGGTAATTACTGTGACCAGGCTTTAAAGAAAGAATTCTCATGAAATAACTCATTTAATCCTCAAAACATCCTCTCGATATGGGCACATCTAGACCCTGAGCTGCCCTGTCTACCCTAGTTTGTGTACAGATTTCTTTATATTGTTATTAGTCACTGTTGTTTTGCTTAGTGTAGGAACATAGGGAAAATTTCTCATTCCTCTGAGGTTCTTCTCAGGTTGGTTGAACAAACAAATTAAGATCAGACAGATTAGTAGGAGAAAAGACCAAATTTAATTACACGTGTGTGGACAATGTACATGGCTATGAATTTTAAGGTAAACGAAACAGACCAAATATTTATATTGTGAACTAATGAATAAAAGAGAGGCCTGGGACATCAAGGAGATGGGAGGAAGGGTTTTCACATGAATATATGACTTCATATGACAAAACCTTGTTATCTAGATGCTTTCCCTGCCTTAAGTTAGTTTTCTCTCATAAAAAGATTATTTCTAGAAGTGACCCTATAACTAGGTAATCTTTATTCTTTAAGTTTAATTGTATCAGTTTCTCCCAAGAGCCACATATCAAGGCAATACATATAGGAAAAAGTCTTCTCTGGATGTCTTGGGAAAAATGTCTGACTATTTTGGGGGAGGCTGATCCTACATGAGTTCTTCTGTAAATGGTCATTTAAAAACCCATAATGTTGTTATTTCTTGACCCTGAAGGAAAGTCAAAAACAGTAAAGAAAGTTGACCCTGTCTTAAAGGTACATAAAGATGAGGGGTGCAGTGAATGAGCCCAAAAGTTCAGGGTGAGGGGTTAGGGTGGAGGGGGAAGTGGGGAATATGCTTGGTCACCAAAGGATGACTGGAGGAGAAAGGTCTCTTGCTTAACGATTAGGATGCCCCTTCTCAAGTCATTGAAACCATGGTAAAGAGTCTGCATCAATCTTGTTTTCCTTCTCAGCCTGGTTTCTACACTTAATTTTTCTCGTTCATGGGGTGGAAGAGGGAAGCAGAGAGGGAGTGGAGGAGGGAGAGAGACATTGAGTGGCACAGTTCTAAGCTAGTGGTGGGAATCTTCTAGGGACTGAGAAGACAGGTCAGTGTGTTCCAGCCACCTCATTTCTCTTTTACCCACACAAACAATGTGTCACCTAGTTCTCTTTAACTCCAGGTGCATACAAAGGGGAAAAAATAATCATGTGGGCAAAAGAAAGAATGGACCCTCCAGTTCCTTCTTTACCCCCATGGCCCAGAGGAAGAATGGGTAGGCTATGTTCACCCTTAGGAATGAGGAAGGCCTGAGGTCCTGGTTTCTCCTGGTTTAGGGCCTCTCAAATCTTCATCCAGGGTTATATATATATTATATATATATAATATATATATATTATATATATATATAATATATATATATTATATATATATATATCCCAACCAGGGTTATAATTCCACCTCAGCAATGCTGAGACAGCTCTCTCCATACTCCTCCCCACACTTTCAGGCCTGGACTCTCCTAGGGCTGATACACTGAAGAGAGTAAGTATTACAGACTGATCTCTAAGATGCAAAGGGAAGAAGAGTTTAAATTATCATTGCTTAACTCTTTCTTTATATCTAAGGAGCAAGCATGAGGGAACATAAAGTTATTTTGGTTGGATTCCGATGATCAATTAAAAAATGCTTTTCCATTCATGATGCATTTGGAGTCAATAAAAACTCACTACTAGAAAAAATGACTTAGTATAGCCTTGTTAGTATGTGTGTGTGTGAATGTATGTATGTATGTATGTATATATGTATGTTTTTTAAAGAAAGAAAAATCATAGGTACACAAAAGTTCCACACATAGGCAAACACCTCAAGGTATTGCTGAGCGAAATGAGGAAACCCCACAGTAGGGATGGAAACCAATAAAAATGAGTTGCCAAGTCCAATGTGTTCCTGTTTTCCTCATCACTAAGCAATTAACTCAAATCTAACAGTATCTACTGTTAAAAATTTTTATCCGAATAAACTTGGAGATCTAGTTGTCTAGACTAGAAAACTGGGCAACCTCCCATCTAGCAAAATAGAAAGACTTAGCAAGGAGTCCTACAAAATAGAAGTTATTTGTGTTTGAAGGAGTATGGGGCAAGGCAAAGAAAGATTATTTCAGACAAAGCTACTTCCCTTCGGGAAGTGAAGGGTATCTTAGCATACAGATTGCCTCACTAATGCTGATCAGGGAACTCGACTGACTTGTTTAAATTTCCAGTTTTTGGAGAGAATGAAACTACGATTAGTTTAGGTATTAAGTCTCAATGGGACTCGGCATGAACAACTCCATTTTACTCCTGCTGTCTTCCTTTTTAATAACATTACCTAGAAAAAGCATCAGCTCCCCCAGTTTAAGGGTTCAGTTCCTCAGTCCTAGATCGAGGTTGTCACCTGAGCTTCTAACCAACCAGGTCTGATGAATTTGCCATTAACATATATGTTGATGAACATGTATTTTGTAAGTTAAGTATGTCATATAGCATATTCTTAAAGTAAGCTAGAGGAAAAAAATAAAAAAATAAAATGTTAAGACAATCATAAGGAAGAGAAAACATATTTACATTACTGTACTGTCTTTATTGATGCCATATATTTATGTGTTGTAATTTAAAGAAATCTGTATATGAATCGACCCAAGCAGTTACAATCTGTGCAATTCAAGGTATTACCTGTGCTGGGACTGAAGAGTTAAACTCAGAGTCCACCAGAACTCCCCTTACACTGGCACCAAAGTTCAAGCTAATGACATATCTTGGCTTTGTTCACCTAAGCTGGACTCTCATGTATGCTAGGAGCAAATGAGTGATACTGACAACACATCCTAGTCCTGCCTACTTTCAGGTACTACTTACCTACAGACTCTAATATTCTAATATTCCCACAGGTTTGTGAGATAAGAGATGGGGACTAATCTAAAGTGGTCAGCACTGGGAAGTGGACAAGATGGTGACAGAAAACCAAGCCAGTGTCAAGGAAAAGCCACAGTATAATAGTTGAGTCCTGCACCCTTTCACCCCATGACAATTCTGATGCAGGTGGATCCAGTCCCTGAAGTTCCCTGACCCTTTTCAAAATCTATAGATCTCAGAAACTTAGAGAGACCCCTGAATCTCCCCTTACTACACAAGCCCACAAAACTTTCCCATTGTTTGCTTGGAATGGGAAGGTTTTTATATTTTTGTGCTCAAGCTCCCTTCCCTGTCTATGGCCATTGAATAAACTGATGTTTACCTTCTTATATTACCATACACACAAGTGAATTCTGATCATTATCAGTCAGTGGGAAAAAGAAATATAGAAAACTGGTGTCAAAGAGTCAACTATATTTCTTATTATAAATCACAAAATACTAAGTTACTATTTTGAAAACTGAGGTTCTGTCCTGCAGAGAAATCCTCCAAGACACAGAAGGAGCTGGGATTTTCAATCACTAGTGAATTGTAATCACTGATTGAAAGCTGCTTCTGGGGGAGCAGTGTGTGTGCATGTGAGGTGGGCGATAATGTCTGCACTTTCACCCTGCCACACACATGGGCAAAGCAAACTCCCCAGGCCAAGAAATCCTCACAAAAAGACACATTGGTTCTGGCAGTTGACTATTTCCAAGCTCATCCTATTCTCACAGTCTCCCAGGCCACCCACTTCCCACCCAATCTGCATCCTCAGTGCCAGACCCGCACCCCTTCCCCCAACCCCTATTGCATCGGAGAGAGTAACTTTATTAGAAACTTGTCTTTTCTAAATTGGTTCAATCTCTATTACACCAAGCTTTTGTTCGTGCTGTTCTCTCTGCCTGGATGCCCTTCCCACATATCTAATTAAGCCTTCAGCAGGACTCATCTCAAGGGTCACCTCATTGACTATTATCTTTTGGTTTCCCCAAGAAAGACTGACCATTCCAGCATTTTCCTTCTACATATGCCCACCTTAGCTATGTTGACTGTATGTACCATCTTTTTCATACTTCCCAATCATTGTTAATTTTACTGCAAATGTCAATTTTTGTCCTGTTTTTAGTGTACCACAGCAGTCTTTCACAAGGGGCGAAGGGGCACTTGAGTTGTCCTGTCCCAGTCTGTTCAGGGACCCCAAAAGCAGCTGCCCTTTTTGCCCCATTGGTAAAGACAGTCCTTGCCAGCAACACTGACTGTGGGGACCAGAGGGCAGCTGCTAACCTATTCCTGCCACCTGTGAGGAAACAGGAGCCACAGGAGAAGAGAATTACCCTCTTCCCGCCATTCACTCCCTCTTCTGGAGAACCTGTTTCTTCAAAGGGAACAGAACACTGCAGCAGCATTGAGCTGCAGGTAAGTAATATGAGAGTTCACTCTAGCACTATGGGGGTTATCTCTGGCACTGTGGGCCACTTGTTGGGCATTTCTGGCACTGGATGGTTAAAGCTGCGTGTGTTTTAGGCAGGACATTTTGAAAGGGGCTTAAAGCAATGCCACATTTGGTTTTCCCCAAAGGGACTTTAAGGTGCCAAAAGTCCCTGCACAGACCCTGGCTGTTTGCATGAAGTCCTACTCAATCACATGTTGTTACTGTTCGATCGCTGATCAGCATCATATAGTATTTACTTGTTACTGGTCTGGCTTCTCCACTTCTGCTCAGATTGCTCCATCTCCTCCCCTGCCTTTAGTCAACAGTGCATGATTCCATTCCATTTTATTGCCATCCCAATGTCCCGTTTTTGTCTCAAAGAAGTAGAGTCAACCTAATCATAGTACCTATAATAGTTCGTTGCTTTCACTCATTTAACAATATAACTCGTGCCTATTAAATGGAAAACAAAGTTAAGAGGTCTCCTACTTACTTCTGAATAACTAGTGGCTGGTGCATAGTTTCAGCACAAAATAAGGATGAGTAAATATTGATGAGCAAGTGTAAGGGAGTATGTGAGAGTTAATGAACACACAGTTTCATGCATCTAGGTAGCAGGAAATGAAGCAGGAAAGGTAGTTAGCACACAAATGGTATAGAGACTTCTCAACCTTGTTTTACTTTGTTGTGGTTATAGAATTGAATTCTAACCAATGGGCTATAAATAAAATACTACTACTAGGAAGCATTATGAGGAAAGAGGAACATACCCTTATTGGCTATTTCTCCTTCCTGGAATGTGAATGCCTGTGATGGGTGGAGCTAAAACAGCTTTCTAAGATAAGCGCTGTCCAGTAAAAATACCGTGCTAGCTCCAAATGAGACCTGCAAATACAGCTTTACATTTCTAATAGCCACGTCTTAAAAAAGATGTCAATTAAATTTTAATATTATTTTTTAATTCTGTAAGTCTTGAAATCTCAATGAGAATTAGCCATATTTCAGCAGAACATCTACCATGTTAGATGGCAAGATTTTGATCATAGAAAACAGGCCAGGTTGTAAAAATGGTTGAACACAAAGTAGCAACAGTTTTTTTAACTTTGTGGAGCTGCTCGACCATCATTCAGTACTTATGTTTAAACTCCACATACATGAAAGAGGAAAAAGACTTCTATCCTCTTTAAACTTACTTAAATCTATCTTCTTGGTATTTTTGATTTTCTGCCTCTTGGAGCAGAACCTAACTCTAACTGATTCACTGTACCTGGTTTTACCTGAGCCCACAGTCTGCTTTGCTACTAATATGAAGCCAGCATGTTGAGGAACTGACTGCTGTGCTGAGCAAAAGGATTCCACAGAAATGGTAGAGAAATGGAGAGCCACACGAGTGCTTTCATTGGTCTTCACAGTGTTTGCTCAAAATTAAAAATTCAGCAATTCTGCATAAAAATCAGGACTTGCAGCTTCTCTAAAATATCATATGAACTGGCATGCTGAGCCAGTCATATTGGCTAAGGCAGAGCTCCAGGTGGCCCCTCCAGAGAGAGTCTGCATTTCCTATTGCCACAGGCCCCTTCACTCCCTTTTATAAAACCATCTGTGTACCTCACTCAAAGATGTTTAGTAGACGCTGGCTGCAACTTGGTCTTGTGTCCACATCTTCCACCTCCAAGAGTTCACAGAGAAGTTCACATATGTCTTATTTTCCAAATCATTATTCTCAGCTAAAGGGGAGCTGCCTCCTTGGGAGGCTGCATGCACTTTCCCATAAGGACAGCTCCTAGTCAATGACTGATTGACAAAGATATACAGAAGCCTGGCTTCCATGCCTCAAGGTGGGACCACTCTGGCAGGATTCACAGAACTCAGTGTAACATCAGGCTAAAGCTTCACTCCAGCTGAGGGCATACTTCAGCAACTTCCTCTTATTCTATCCACCTTCCCCAGCCCCCATTCCATTTCCCTTTCTTAAGAGTGTTCCTATAACAAAGCAAGTGGACCAAAATTCTCATATCAGGTTCAGCTTTTAGGGAGAAAAGTCCCTTGTAAAGATGTGAGTTTTCAATCTTTGTATTCGAGGGAGAACTTAAGTGTGCAGAAACAGTTAAAATCCAACTTCTCCACTAAGCAGGGGGGTGGTAGCTGGACAGAGGGGGCATGCTTCTGGTAGTCACCATCAATCTCCAAAGATCAATACAGACTGTCGGGTTGATTGGTATCAGGAGGGACTCAGAATGCTTTCTTGCAATGGTCTAAGAGAGTTATGGTTCTGAACAAGCACATGATTCTTTGTACCGTACACCATGGGCCTACTTATCTTCTAATTATTGCTTACCCTGACTTGGGTGTCCTTCCTATGTCATCATCTCAGCAAACAACTCAACCACAGTCAACACCATGAAACCCATATTATTTCAGACTCCTGCCAGGAAGAACCAGGCAATGCGGGGTGTCCTCTTCAATGCATGTCTTAACAGAAGAACTTAGTTTCTGGTCACGGGATGGCTAGCCCAATATTTTAGACTACTTAGGTCATGTTCCATTTTCATACTCTGCTGGAAATGACTGAACTTTTAAAAGCATATGGCATCCATGAAGTTGCTAAGAGAGGCTGCTGAGAGGAATGTCATTGGTTCAGAACCTCCAGCTGCTACTACCTCAGACCCACTGCCATGCTCACACTGAGAACATGCTGCTGCCAGCAAATGATTAAACATGGTGGGGTACTAGAGCCTATCATTTTTGCTAGGACTCTCCTCATGGACAACCCAATAGAAGGGGTAACTTACTCAGAGCCTCATAGCCAACCTCACTTCCCCCTTCTCTCCCTCTTTTCGGAGGAGTCAGACCTGCATCGCTCTGAAGGGTTTCCCTGCCAATTCCTGTTCCCTCTCCTTTTATCCTTCACAGGCATTCCCCCCAGGAAATCTCCTACATTTTTAATTCTATCTTGGCATCTGCTGCTCCTGGGATCAAAACTGACTTATTGGATTTGGGCCCTGAGTTCTGATTTGTGGAGCTGTGCGTGGAAAGCCAAGATCAAATTCAAAGAAGACATTACAGTGGAATCTAAGGTAGCAACACTTAAAATATGATAAACATTTGTTAATCGACATGAAAGATGTTTATGATAAAGTAAATCAAGGGATTGAAAACACTGCATAGTGAATATTCTCAATTTTTAAAATGTATATATAGAAAAATTTTAGGAGACCCTACATCAAAATGTTAAGAAATCTTTGTTTTTGTCTTTTTGCACATTTTAATTTTTAAGTTTTCTCAGAAAAAAAAAAAATTGTTCAGCCTGGAGGAGGAATACCTTGGAATTTAGAGCACTTTGGGAATATCACGCTGGTATGAGAAACCACAGATCCTAAGGACTTCCCTAAGAAGAGCACCATATGAGTACCAAGCACTTGGGAAAGAGAGAATTTGGAGACAAGAGAGCAGAAAGATTTGAGGGAAAGCCCCAGAGAGAGAAAGAGAGAGGAAGAGATCACTCCTTACCTTGTCGAATACTGTCCACACCAGCACCATCTGATTCCTATGGCTTTCTTTTACATCCTTATAGATCTGGGTCTGTGTATTTATTATAGGTCATTCATTCATTCAGCTAACAGTTATTGAGCCCTACTCTTAGTTAGGTCTTCAGTGATGTTTTGAAGATTCTAGAATGTGGCAAATACCAACAGTTGCTTTGCAATATCCATTCTCTCTTTTTTCCTTATTAAGAAAATCTCAATCTATTTTGAGAATCAGCATGCCTAGTAACAAACCACATATCCCAGCAGTCCTTGTAGCTAGGAGAGGGCTGGCTCTGTTAGCAGATGCTTTTGACTTTCAATCTTTTTCCACACTGAAAAATAGGCGAGATGCTAAAGAGGACCACCAGTCATCTTGGGACCATAAAATGAACATGAGGAATAAAAACCATATATTAAACAGTGTTGAAATGACAACCTTGAAAGACTTGGTCACTGGCAGTATTATGAAATCAATGAAATGGGCCTTCTTAGGTGAGGAAAGCTGCTGATCTGTTTAAATCATTGTTCTGGTGGTTTCTGTAACTTGTAGCTCAACAGAATCTGAAATGATGCAGAGAATACTAAGGGAGTCATAAATCCTACCCTCTAAATGGCAGAGAGCAGATAAGAGGAAGGCAATTTGGAAACAATACTCTGAGTAGTATAGAGGTTCTCTGGACACATACATCAAGCACAATCCACAAGAGCTGGAGAATCATGGAGGAATCCTAGAGGAGACAGCATTTGGGTTGAGTCATGAGAAAGAAGTAGGGGTTGGGAAGACAGAGGAAGGTAAAGAGTAAATTTCTGAGTAGAAGTAGTTTAAGGTTGTTAAGACATTGAATGGTAATAATGTAGAAAGAGGGTATAAAAGATTTGTTGTAATTCTATGCAGGAAGATTTCAGTCTCTCTGTCCTCTTCCCAACACAGCACAGCTGCCACTGCCCCTCCCCAACTCAGGTGGAATATTGGAAACTCATTCTCTGGAGGGGACAATGCAGAGCATCTCTGAAATGGGGCATGTCAGGCATTGTCAAGATTGTTTTGTTATCTAAGGCTGTCTAACAAACTACTTCCCAAACTTGGTGACTTGAAACAATGATCATTTTATTACATCTCTTGATTGTGTGGCTCTGAATTTGGAGAGGACTTTGGTATGAAATTCTTCTATTCCATCAGCAAAAGCCCTTGCTGGTATTCCACTGGAAGATGGGGCAATCTGGAGGATTCACATACATGCCAGGCACCAGAGCAGGGACAGCTAGAAGGGTGGACCCCATCGGTGCTGTCAGTCAGAACACCTCACATTCTCCCTTCAGAGGGCAGTCTCAGGGTCCTCGGATTTCTGACATGGAAGGACAGGGATCCCAGAAAGGAAAAAAACAGGTAGAAAAATACTAGTCTTCTTATTATCTAAGCTTGGAAGCTCCTGAACATTATTTCTGTTAAATTTGATAGGCCATATAAGTCACAAAGATCTGCCTAGATTCAAGGGAAGGAAAATTAAGCTCCATCCATGAAAGATGGGTGTGGGGTTGGGGATGGTAAAAAAAAGTATAACCACCTTTCATCTACGAAGGGAAAAATACAGAAATTGAAGACCTATATGACATTTAATATGATGTCATATGATTGAGTTGTTCAATATTCTTCCTTTTCTAGTTCCTAGAACATTGGACGGGATACCAGGATGGGAAATTTGAAATACTCCTCTTTGAGGAAGAGTAAAGACCTAATGAGACATTCATCTGTAAAAAAGAAATTGGGTAAAATGGCAGTATGTGGGACCTGGGATGCAAATCTTAATACTGTCACTAATGCAAGGAGCTAAAGTCTTATACTTAGGACAAGAGAACATTTTAAAATGAGTATTTGTATTACCCCATGGGAGTAGATGAGCTGGATGAGCATTACTGATGCTCTCACCCAGGAGAAAGACAGTGGTGGAAAATAATCTCGGAAGATGGAAGGTTATTCCAGGAAGGTAGAAGGAACAGGAGATCACACCTGCACCCAAGCCCCAAAGTGTAAGAGTTATACAAGAGGGAGAAGCGATAACATGGGAGCATTGGGGGAATGGCCGACCTGTGGACAGGCCAATCCAAGAAGGGTTTTGGAAGGCTCAGGAAGAACAGAGGTAGAAGGAACGTTCAGGGATGATGTTCTCTTTACCAGGATACTGCTGAAATTTTATGAAAAGTTCTAGCAGCAGGGCAGGGAAAATGGACAATGGTCAAATGAGATGCTAAGGAGTATGGGCATGGGAAATAAAGGTGGAAAGCTGTGTTTGCTGCTGCTGGCAGCGAACAGTCAGGGAAGAAGGAGGAGAAACAAGCAAATGTTGTCCAACAAGCCAGAAGAGGATGATATTTTAAGAAGAGAACATGTTCAACAATATCAGATGCCTCAGAGAGATTCCCCAAGGCAATTTTGACCAAAATTAGAGATCTTTCAGTGGAGTTGGAAGGCCAGAGGCCAGACTGCAGAGTCCAAGAGTGAGGGGTTTGGTGATGGGTCTAGTGATCATAGGAAGCTTACTCTGAGCACACCTCTGATGACCATGACCTCATGCCACTGGTACCAAGATGGCCTGGGCCTCTAAGGTATAATGAAATCAGCCATCCATCTATCTATCCATCCATCCATCCATCCATTTTTCCATTCATTCATCTATTCATTTATTTATCATCCATCCATCCATCCATTTATTCATCTCACATCCATCCATCCATCCATCCATACATACACGCATACATACATACATACATACATTGATAGTGCATGATAGGTACTGTGCTAGGCACCCAGATGCCCAAAATGAGTAAGTCCCGGTCACTACTGTGGAGACACCCATTATTTGATTAGGAAAATATACACACAAAGATCAGACAAGTTTCTATGTGGTGGAGTTTGTGTTATAATTGAGTTATGAAGACCAAGGAAGTCTCCATCAAGAAGTTACAGTTGAGCTGGGTATTCTGGGTATTTAGAATCTGTTATAAAGACATGGGTCAGCCAAGAAACACTTGAAACAGAGGCAGTTTGTTGCTGCTCCGTGCAGAAAAGTTAGATTTTCAGAAATTTACACTCACAGAGCCAGAACCCAGATTAAGAAAAAGGATATTGTTAGGTATGCTAGCCTAGGGAGGGACTGGAATGTAGAAAAGTGGAGGGGGGATCTTGACAGACCGGATTCTGAAATAGTCATATAAAATTCTGACCAGTAGGAGAGCAGTCCATACATTCCTACAGCCGAGAAAAGGAACCTAAAAGGCAGCCCATATGAGCCGGCTCAAATGGATTGGCTGCATAGGTGCACTAACTGCTATAGCCACCTTGGATCAATCTTTGCCTCATTATAATCTATTTAACATAAAACCGTATATGGGCCACACATTAAGCTCATTATAGCAGAGTGAATTATAAGAAAAGAGCATGCACAAAAATGGGAACGCTCATCCCCCCAAATTGCCACCTCTTTCCTGGAAATCCCCACCTCAGAATGCCAGAACATACCTGGCGCAAGAACAGGAAGGGACAACAAAGAGATCCCCTTCACAAAATACCCATCTCAAATGGGACAATTGACACCATGAGGAATGTACTCTCTCTTTTGCTTGTTTTCAGTAAATTCCCAGCTTAATCTTTTGTCTTCTGTGTCTTGCATGCTAACTTTACATGTGAAATGCAAGAACCTAGAGTGGGACTCCAGTCCCTTTGGGAGCTCTCGAGCTAACAATATGACCATGACCCAGAGTTCCTCATGATTACTTTCAGCAATTGGCTCATCACTTCCCTCCTCCCACCCCTTTTGTTTGTAAAAGGAGTATGCAGAACTCATTCATGCCTTCCATCTGTTGTTTAACCTCTCACATAGGTGTGAGTCTTTCATATTGCTGCATACTGCATATAGTAGTAGAAGGTTGCTCTCTGATCTGTCCTTTAGGAAAACATAAAGATATGAATGAATGGATTACAAAACTCAGCCCCTTCCTTGGATTTACAGTCCTGGTACATATAATTAGCCAATAATCTTAGCTACTTACTACTCACCAAATCTGAAGGAAGTGGGGAGAGTCTTCCCATGTCCACACCTCCTTCCTTAAGTCTCTGTCTCTCAGGTTGTTTAGTGTTTACTTATTGAAGCTTGCTCTTTTGTGTGTCCATGTGTGCAGATGTGTGCATACGTATGCGTGTGTGCATGTGTGTTGGCAGGGAGGGAGAAGGAAATTCTGTAGATTTATACCAGGGGATGGCACGTGACTGACAGACTGTCCCAGAGAGAGGCAGCTTGTAAGACATCTAACTGTGGGAAGCTCAAGGGCCCCAGCTGTGCTGGACAGAGTGGGAAGTGGAGCGGTACCTGGAGTGGCAGGGTGTGAGTGATGGAGCCAGTGCTCAGGCTGTTCCAGTAATGAAGGGACCGCCCTCAAAGGAGACCTAAGTCATTACTGTCATTCTAACTGCCACCCTCTTGAATGCTTAGGAAGTTTGCAAATCCCAAAGCAATCCATTCACTGTTTCTGCTGGAAGAAAAATGAGAGATCATATACTAGGAAGAATAAGTAATTCCTACTTGTCTTCTTAAAAATACATCAAGACCCTGCAGAGAATGTGCTTTCAAACCAACACTTTCCAATACAGAGCAGTCAGGTGGCTTCTGTTGCCAAGGTCCATGCTGCTGACAGCTCCTCATAAAATTCTTAAAGAAGAGGCTATATTATTAATAAAACCTGCACTCAGAGTCTCTCTTGGCTGAGTTTTGTCCTAGGAGCCCTTTATTCTCTCCTTTGCCTATTCAGAGGTTAATAAGCTCATATTTTCAAGGGCAACTCTAAATGTAGAGGAGAGCAGGCTCCTTTCCCTCTTCACTTGAAAGGAAGATTTGTTCCTTCTTAAATTGACAGTAGAAATGTTGGAGACCTGACCTGCCATTTGAAAAGACCAGAGTGTAAATTCTGCAAGGCTGAGGGCCTTGGGGAGCTGGGGATCTGGAAAGATAATGGCAACTTGCCTCTAAAATATACAAGGATACCTCCTCCCTCCTCATTTCCTCCCTCCCTCCCTCCCCCACTCTTTCTCTCTTGTTTGTGAGAGTCTAATTATCTTAGATATTAGCAGGGTGACCTGGGACTTGGGAATAACATCTTTGAGTGGCCTTAGAATATTGGTTGAGAGCCAAGACTCAGAAGTAGAAGTGTACATCCAAAAACTTCTAGTTACCTGGGCAGAATTAGGACAAGACAGTTTCAAAAGCTATTGTCTCTTTCCTCCTAAACTGAGCTTTCTCTTTTCTGTTTACTTTTTAGTAGCCTCTTGTTGATAGATCTCTGACAAATACATTATTTTTCCATAATCTAAGTCACTATCTCCTTCTAGTCATCATTAATATTTTTCTGACCACATGAAGACCATCCTCATGACAAATGTGACATAATAACCACATGCAGTTATTAATGGTTGCTGAGGAGCAGCATGAAAATCACTGTTCCAAGAGTTTTTGCATTTCAGCAGGGTTAGAGGATGCATATGCCTTAAATGGTCTTTCCTATGGTTAGTTTTTTGACTTGTCTTCTCAGCACGTGGTAGTTGAAATTTTCCATCCTTATTTAATTTGTTGTGGTCACATGGTCCTCTTTGACCAAGGAAATGTAAGTAAAAGTTACATGTGTCACTTCTGTTGGAAACTTTAATAACCAGCATGTGATTTGCCCATTTGTCCTGTCACAATAATTGCACATATTAGGGTGAATCTACTGACACATGTTAGACTTGTAGGAGAGTGAGAAATTTTGTTGGATTAAACCTCTGAAAACTTGGAAATGTTTGTTACTACAACATACTCATTCTGATATATCTCCTGTGGAATTTTGGACATTGAAAATAGCATGCCTAATTACACTGGGTGATTAGAGGACATGAGTTATATTACTGTGCCCAGACTTCTTCTGTAACCACCAAGAACCAAGCCACAGTCTTGGGCAGGTGGAGAGTACCCAGCATCTAAGCTATACCTTCTGGGGACACTCATTGACTTGAAGATTGGAGGAGGATCAGAAAGCAAACCCAGGCCACTAAATGTATGCTTCATTCCTCTTCAGGTCAGATGCCTCCAAGTGCACACAGTCAGGTAACTGTTCAGGTGCAGAAGAGAATATACCCATTCTATAAGGCCCAAACTATCTAGCTTATTGGATGGTGAATGACATTTCTTTGTCCTAATTTGGTTTTCCCTGTATGACTTAAAACTACTAGAAAAGCCTGCATAGTTTTCTTCCAAATATAGAACATACCTTTGTTGTCAATGTTATAGAGGGCAGCCAAATCCATCTCTTTATATTATCAGTCTCAAAGTTACCTTTTGAAATTCTATTGTACCTTACTATCTGCCCTTAAAGATGATCTCTCACTCAGAGTCTAGCAGAGAAGATGGCACATTAGGAAGTAACTAGAACAAAATGTAAGTACCATATAGAGTCTCTTCATTTGATAACTATTTATTGAAAACCATCATGTCCTAGGTAATAGAAATTATAGAAAGTATAACTGCATGATAAGAGTGATAGGAACATTTAGAATCAATTGTCACACTATGCAGGTAGTTATAAACACTTTTGCTTCATGAGGTTGGCTTGTGTATTATCCTCAAGATCTGGAAAGACACTATGGCTATAGGTGATACCATAGCTTGGGACTGGAGTCATCAAAAACTCCTTCACTTACTTGCTTGGCAAGTGGGCTGGGATAACTCAAAGACTGGGCTCAACTGGGACTGAACTTACATGTGGTCTTTCAATGTGGCTTGAATGTCTCTTACTCTGAAACTGGGTCCCAAAGAGAGTAGCCCTGGAGTGTCAAGATAATGAGTGTTTCAAGAGCAGCAGGGCACATGGCAAGGCCTTTTGTGACCCAACCTCAGAATTTTTGCAGCGTCACTTCCTCTGCATTCTATTGATTATAAATGAGTCCCTAAAACCAACCAGATTCAAGGAGTGGGACATAGATGCCACCTCTCAATGAGAAGTATGCAACAATTTGTGGATTTATTTTAAACCATCAAAGTTAAGGAGGCTACAGAACTTGCTAGTTGTCTAATTAGGTTCCATTTTCACCTTCTTAGTAACGGAAAATATCTATGCTATTAGACAGTAAACTCAGATTTTTAAAGTCTGCATTAACTAGCCTTTCTTGAAGATGGAAGTGTCCAAAAAGAGGCATGTTGAAGTCATTGGATAAGACCTCTTTGGAAAGTCCTTTGAAGAGTATAGTCTTCTGAAAAATTTCCAAGTACCCTCCTCTCCTTCCCTAGTCTTCCCCTGTAGAATGATGCAGCTGGAGCACCAGGGGCCATCTTAAGACCACAAGACAACCTTGAAGATGGAAGCTACATCTTAAGGAATAGAAAAATTAAAGAAGACCCTGTCCTAGTAGATACTGTGGAGTCAACATGCCAGTTCTGATTTTCTACTTTTGAATTTCAAGTTATGAAAGATAAAATATACATATCTATCTTATTTGGCAATTTCTATCACAAAAATCAATCCCTGACATAGAAGACCAGGAAGAGTTATAGAAAGGAATACATGTCACTTATTTTGATATTCATGATTTTAAAAGCATTTGTTAACAGAGTAGGAGTTTGTTGGTGAACAATGTGAAGAACTTTCCATGCAGAAAGAACAGTGTGGTTGAAATGTTAAGCAAGTGGAGAAGTTTATGCTGAAAACTCTGTTACTTTCTCTTGAGAAAGAAGATGTATTAGGGTTGCTTGGTAGTGGATTATTGCAAATTATGTTTCATGATGCCAGAGGTAGAAATAATGGAATTTAAACAAAGTTGGAAGAGGTAGAGTGGCACATGAATAAATCACAATAAATTATAATTAAATATCTCATCATTTTGTATCCCAGTGAATAAAGAGAAATAGAGAAGCTCCAAGTAATCAGACTAGGAGCTACTTGGAGACTTATGTTTATTTTGAAAGTCTACACCTCAGTTAATAATGAGATATCTTACTTTCATGACTGTGTCAAAGGTGTTATTCCTGACTTTCTTTTCGCACAATACATTGGGATGTGGTCACCCTAAGTGCCAGGAAGTCGTAAAGGATCTTATTGCACATGTAATTATTAATACAATAAAAAAACAATGAAAAAATAATATTCTTGGGTCAATGATGTACTGTGCATTGAAATGTTCTTGTAACAGCCTATTTTCAGAGGTTCCTAGAAGGTTATGCAATTTCTACAAGCAAACAGAAAATTATTTTACTTTCTTGATACCTTGTTTAAAGGAAAATTAGGAAAAATAAGCCAAATTCTGAGGAATTTCTGAACACACACATCCTCCTGACACCTTCAGCTAGTCTACTGAGAAAAAATAAAATGTGATGGCAAATAGCACAGCATCTTGATGGCTGGCCTCTGAATAGCTGTGTGATCTTGGGCTGTAGCTTAGTTTCTCCGTGCCTCAACTTTCTCAAGGTAAAATAGCATTACTTTATGACACTTCAGAAAGTCATCATGAAGTTTAAACTATATCAGCCTTAAAAAGTGCCTAGAACAATGTTTTGAAACATAGGAGAGAGTGAATAAATTGCATTATTGCAATGCTAATTTCCAAAATCTGTCTGTATATTTTAAAACATTAGAGCTCCTGGGGGCCATGTGTATTGCCATGTGTGTGCAGGGCTAGTGTAATATCATATATGTAATCAGCACTTAGTAAATACTGGCTGTTTATGTTGGCTGTGTTTAACACTGTCTTCAAGGAGCTGGCTTACACATACAACTGGAAAGGAGCAGGACTGGGAGAAATTTGGTGTTTTAGATTTTAAAGCACATATTCATGAAATCATTCTGATTCACACATGACTCATTTTATTCTTCAAATTTTTAAAAATAAAATTCAATTTAAGTGTCTATTAGGAAATTAGATAAGTAAACAAAGTCAGTATCCTCAAGTTATCCAATGCTGGAAAAATATTTGCCTAGGGGAGTCTTTCGTTGTAGTTAATGTTTAGATACCATTCTCTACTCATAACCTCTCCATTCAGCAAATAACTCATTCACCAAATTGTCATTGAGCTCCTACTAAGTGCTATTGCCAGTGCCAGGGCATGGTTCATGGTGCTGCACAAGGACCCGCATGTTTGATAGGTCATCATGCTGCAACCTAGCGGGTAGACAGACTTCAGAGAGTCACACGAAGAAATGAGAAACTGCAACTGCAACAAGAATTCTGAAGAAAAACAGAGTAATGTTTTCTGAAAAACTAAAGTATGCATATATGCGAATACATATACAAACACATACACATAAGATATATACAATCATGTGGGTGTATGCGTGTGTTTACCCACATGTGTACTCACATACATATACGGATACATACAAATGTCCAACATATGTTTGCTTTTCAATTTGGAGCAACATGAATTTTATCAGTTAATTGCTACTTTCAAGGAATAAGGGCATTAAAATAGACAACTCCGTTTTCTTTGTGTATATTCTCTCTTGCAACTTTCTAATGATTGAAAATAACTAACATTTGTTGAGCACTAACAGTCATTGTATTAAAAGTTGAATAGACTCCACAATGACTTGAGGCAGAAATTATCATTGTCCCCATTTCCAGAGAGTAACTAAAGGTGAGTCAATACCTTGTCCTAAATCAGCCATGGCAGCGTATGTCCCCTCTCTGCTTTTATCTCGCCTCATCAGACACAATAGAAAAGTGGATCTCTTCTGGAAGACAGAAATGTGGAGGATCATACAGAGATGAAGAGAGTAAGGATATGATGACAGTTCAAAGTATCACAGGAGGCAGGCTTGGGAGAGCCATAGAGTTGGAATCTTATTGGTATCAACTGGCCCCTATCTGTCTCAGAGTAAGAGTGATTGTTTCTATCACTTTAGCAGCCTCTTCTATTTGAGTGGTCTTTCATCACTGGCAGTTTTTGAGGTGCTGGGAGTGAATTGTCAGCTGTCTTCTGAATGCCTTTACCTGATATTGTCTAATCCTTCAAGCTCAGTAGGACCAAATTTATCATTTTCTTTGCCCCATCTTTAATTTCTCTCCTGTTTGCTCAGCTACATTTATGGCATGAATTTCGGGGTCATTTCAGTTTCCTTCACTACCCACATGAAGTTACTTATAAGGTGAGTTGATTACATCTCAGAAACATTTTAACTAAAAGATTATTAAATCGTATGATTCTTGTCCGATGACAGCATGACTCCCAGAGTCCTCTTCGAGATGTCTGTCTCTGCTGACATTCCTTTCTACTTATTCATCAAAATCTGGTTCCTTGCATGACTGTCTACCTGTTTGTTCCATGTCTCTCAGCTTGGGTGTTGAGAATCATTTCCATGCTTCAAATGTGAATGTCTCCAGTCACAATATAGAGCCCAAGGGATTTGTATGACAGAGAAGTAGGTCAGTTTTCTCCTTTGGGAACTGGTGTCAGCAGATGTGTCACTCTTTAAAAACTGAACTTGGCAATTCCACAAAAGTATTTGAATCCTCTCCAACACCATGCTAGCAGGCCCTCCAGAGAAACCGGCTTCTAACTGACCTCAAATAAACTGTGAGAGAATCAGCTCTTCAGAGTATATCCAAGGCCAAAGTTTCAAGGGCTGTACTTCAGAAGCACAGTCTGTGTGGGTAGAGTGCTGCATGTGCGTATCTGGGTGGGTGGCCAGTCAGCATCTAAAGTTTCCAAAGTATAGTGGGAAGGATGTCCTGCCAAAAAGAGGGAGAAGATTACTAAAAATTGCTAAAGTTTTTTTGGGACACTTTGTGAAGGACTGAATTTAAAAGAAAACTGATTTCCATGTTTGTACCAAATATTAATGAGCATTAACCACTGCAAAGAACTGAATGATTTTAAAAGTCTTTCACATATGGCATCTCATTTATTCCTCAGAAGAATTCCAGAGGAAACTCTTATTATCCCATCATGTACTTCTCCTTCAGTGCATTTCTCACAGTAATAATTAGGCACTTCTGAGATTTTTAAGTAACTGTTTTCCTTATTTAAGTGTAAGCATCGTGAGGACAAAATCTTGACTTCTTTCAACATTCCGTACTCAGCACCTACAGTAGTTGCTCAATATTCGGTGAATGAAGGAATTCAATAAGTAAATGATTGACTAAAGGAATGAGAAAATCATGGTTATATAAAAACATTATCAAGACCAAACACAGCCCTAACACATAAGCATCTAGGAAGTATATTTTTAAATGAAGAAAGATGCTTTTATTATTACTTTTCTTTATCCCTAATCTAACAATAGAAATTTTGAACTTTTTACTTGGAAATAATTACAGATTTAAAGACCTTTGCAAAGAAGCATACATGGAAGTCCCACGTACAGGGAAATCCCATTTACCTTCACCCTTTCTCCCCAGTGCTGAAATATCCATAAATATAGCTGAGTTCCAACAGATTTTAAAAGAAGCTGTATTTTAAGTTATATTTCATTTTTAAATTGTTTTATGATTATTATTTTTTGGTTTGCATTGCCATGTGTTGTTTAGGATATTGAATTATACCTCAACCAGTGTCCATTTTATACTATACCCACCAGCAGACTTCCAGTGCTTTTAACCATCACCTTTTACCCTCCTTCTTTCCCCTGTTCCCTACTTCCCATTACCTTAGCACCTACCCCCGGGTGGACACTATTCACTTACTTCCTCCCAGTAAACAAGTTGGAAAATAAGAGCAAGGAATCATGACATGAATAATTCCCTCAGGAAGTTTTTGTGAATTCACTGAAAAATGAATTATATCAATCATGGATGACAATTCTTGATTTGTTTTGAATGAAAGTTAAAACAAGGACCTCCATTAGGCAGTAAATCTGGCCAAATTAAACCTTAGACCACCCTTCCCCCATGTCTCATTCTCTGTTGTGGACATGCTGGCATTATTTGGGGAGCAGAACAAAAATAGCTGATTTAAAAAAAAATTTTTTTTTTTGAGGAAAGTTACAGACAAGAATGAAGGTGAAATGTTTGTGTAGCCCACTGGACAATGGAGAAGAACACTTGGTGATGTGGTGGAGGGAATGGCGTGTTGAAATATATCTAAGAAAGGGGGAACCTACGCATAGGAAATTATCTTAGTGTGTAGAATAATTACTACAATAAAAAAAGAAAAAAAAAAGAATGTACGTGAATAGGCAAGCAGGAAGAGAGAAGAGGAAGAAGAATTTTATTCACTTTATTTAGTTTTTTCCCTGGGCCCTGAGTTGTGAACCCAGGCCTTTGGGATATATGTGGACTACATCTGGCAGACTTAACCATGAATTCACCAGGGTGTGCCCATATTTGATTTCTGTTGGGTTGTCTCCTCTTAGGTCTCTTCATATCTGCTAATGGGTCAGGGTGCAAAGAAGGGAACAGATTGCGAGGAACATGGAGAGACCTTTGTATCATTGCTGAACAGATGACATATTCTGAGTGGCTGAAGTCTCCAGAAATTATGCATATAGAGAACTGACTATATCGTGCATCCAGGGTCCATTCAAATTCAGTTGCTTACCAGAAAAAGACAATTTTCAATTTTCTGTTTCGCTCTGCCCTAAATGATCTGACTTGACTTTCAATATAACAGTGAAACTGATCAGAAAATTATCTGTGTATTTTACTACTGGCTCTATACAGGGTGGGTTGACCTCAGCTTCTCTAAGAAAATAGGGACATTTTTCCTGATTGTTTGATAGCTTTTAAATTATTTTAAAAGTGTGGGCATATTTCATTTAGTTTATTTCACTTGTGTCTACTGGGATACTTCTGAATCTTTATCCCGGGCAGCCTGCGAGGGTCACAAAAGCACAAAGGTAGACAGAATGAATAAAATTCAACTTTGTTCGAATTTGTGATTAGCCCAGAGACTTCTCAGGCAGACAACAAAATGCCAAACGTTAAAATTAGAAATTCCTCAGGCTGAGAAACATAAACTTGACAATTGATTTTATAAACTGTACTGGGTTATATCATTTAGAACTTTTTTATTCCACAAATAATGTCATCCACTTACTATGCTGAACTTCTGTAACAAATACTTGTCTTGTGAGCAAATGTCCTTGGGACTGTCAGGAGTACAGCGTCCTAATAAGTATTATTCACATGTATTAGCTGTGTCTTCCATCATTTCAATTTTACAGTTTTCATAGCCTATCATTCTAGTCCATTCTGTACTATTCGTCTCCTACTTATTAAGTGCATACAGTTTTAGGGACCTTGTTCTACGTACTGTGGGGTTAGGGAAACAGGAAAAGGTTGTGAATCCTAGTACTAGTCTCAAATCTGGAAGCTAATTCAAAGAGACTTTCAATATATATTTGGTTCCAGTGTTCTGAATTTTTTCCTGTTAAAATACAACTACATTTTAGACAAATATTATTGGAATTTTATTTTTCTTTTCCATAGCAGTCAATGTGCTTGTGCGTGCAACGGAAGCTGAAAATGTTGATTTCCGTATTTATTTTGCATGTCATTCCACCCCCAAGTGATTGATCATTTAATGCAAGGTATTTGGCATTCTTCCTTAAAAGCACTTAATTCTCTTTTCCTTTCCACTGTGGGGTTTCATCTGAGAGACAAACTCAGTGATGTTAAAAACAAGTAAAGCTTTTGTTTTTAAAGCAACTTTGAGATCTAATTCATATACCAGTGATATTTAGGCATGTACAAGTCAATGATTTTTGGTGAAACTTCAACTATTATTTAATTTTAGAATGCTCTCGTCACCCTCATTACCTGTTAGAAGTCATTCCCCATTCTCCCCCACACCAAGGCCTGGCAACCACCAATCTGCTTTCTGTTTCTATAGATTTGCTATTCAGCATATTTCTTATAAACAGATTCATATAATATATGATCTTTTGTGACTGGTTTCTTTTCCTTAGCACATTATTTCAAGGTTCATCTATGTATGAACCTATGTATCTTCAATGATTCATCATTAGCATGTAATTAGCATTGCTATTTTTGTTTGTGTTGATGAATAGTACTCCCTTGTATGGCTCTAACAATCTTGTTTATAATTTCATCAGTTATGGGCATTTTTTTGACATTATAAATAGCACTGCTGTGGATATTCGCATATTAGAGGGTGGACACATATTGTCATTTTTCTTGAATTCATGCCTAAAGGTGGAATTTCTGAGTTATATAACTTTATGTGACACAGATCAAGGAACTGCCAACTGTTTCCCATAACAGATAATTTAACATTTTTTTCAGCAATGAATGTATGTTTCAATTTTTCCACACCTATGTTAATAATTCTTATTGAACCTTTCATATTATAGCCACTTTAGCGAATATGTATATTCTACTTCTGTGTATCATTGTGGTTTCAATTTGCATTTCCCTAATAACTAACAATGTTAAACAATTTTCACATACATTTTGGACACTTGTATATCTTTTGTACATTTTAAAATTAGGTTTCTTGTCTTTTTACTTCTGAATTTGTCTGGTTCCCTTAGCAGAGTTATCATTTGAAAATATTTTCTCTCATTCTATGGGTTGACTTTTCATTTTCTTAATGGTTTCCTCTGAAGCACAAAACCATTTTATTTTGATAAAATTCACTTTATCTATTTTTTCTTTTGTCATGTGCTTTTGGTGTCATATCTAAAAAGCTAGATGCTAACTAGATTTATTGTGGTCATCATTGTGTAATATATACAAAAATTGAATACCTACATTGTACATCTAAGGCTAATGAAATGTGATACATCTATTAATTGAAAAAATAAAACTGGCCGTGCCCTGGTAGCCTAGTGGCTTAGTATACCTGGAAACAATCCCACATATATCCCAAGGTCCTAGGTCCAAGATCCAGGGCTGGGAGGAACAACCAATGTGAACAAGCAAATAAAAACGAATGAAGCACAACTTCCTCCTCCCTCTTCCTGTCTGCCTGTCTATTCGCCTTCATTTCTACCTACACCTTTCCTTTAAAAATAAATTAAAAATATCTATAAATAAATAAAATAAAATGAAACAAAACTATTGCCTTACTTATAATCACTGATTTATTTCCTCTTTCTTCCAAGAATTTTATATATTTTTGCTTTAATATTTAGGTTCAAGATTTATTCACATATGGTGTGAGGAAATACAACTCCTTCACTCTGCATGTGAATTTCAGTTATTTCAGTGCCATTTGTTGAAAAGACTATTATCTTTCCAATTAAATTGTCTTGGCACCTCTATCAGAGATCAATTGACCATAAACATAAGGGTTTATTTCTGGACTCCCAATTACATCCCACAGACCTATATGTCTGTTCTTATCTGGTACCACCCAGACTTAACTTTGTTGTAAATGGTGAAATTGGAGAGTGTGAGTCTTCTTATTTTCCCCATTTAAAAGCAGTTTTGGGTAGTCTGGATTCTTTGAATTTTTCATATAAATTCTAACATTAACTTGGCTCTTTATGTTGGAAATCCAGTTGGGATTTTGATGAGTTATATTGAATTTGTAGATCAGTTTGGGGAGTATTTGCCATCTTAACAAGAAAATATTTTTCTTTGTTTTTTCTTATTTATATTTACATATAATTGACATGTAGTATTATATAGTTTTCAAATGCACAACAATGCTTCTATATTTGTATACATTGAGATTGATAAGCATTTAAAATTATATTGAAGTAAGATTAGTTTAAACATAAAGGTTCGGGGTATATATTATAATGAGCTATCGGTATTTTTAACATCAGATGACTTTCTATGTATAATTGAGATGTCTCCATTTATTTAGATTTTTAATTTATTTTCAATAATATTGAATATAAACTTTATACTTAGTCACATTTATTCCTAAGAATTTCTTTTTGATGTTAATGTAAATGATTTTTTTCTTAAATTCATCTTTAGATTTTCTTATTAGCATATGGAAAATACTACTGAGTTTTGTCATTAATCTTGTATTCTACAATCTTGTCGAGATTAATTTTTCTATATACAAGACTGCGCTTACTGCATATAGAGACATTTTAACAATTTTTCCCTGTCTGGTTATCTTATAATTATTTTTCTTGCCTATTTGCTTGACCAGAATCTCTTTTACAATCTTAAGTGAAAGTTTCAAGAGCAGACATGTCTTATTCCTGATTTCAGGAGAAAATTCTTTCACTATCAAGTATGAGAAAAGCTTTAATTTGTATTATGTTGAATTGCTCACTATGCTGGAATGCTCTGGGTTGTGAAATGTAGACATACATTAGATACAGGAATTATGGTATAAAACAGATAAGATATTCTGCTCAGATGTTGATCATTGGATATTCTTTCAATTTTTTTTCTTTTGGGGTTGCTTGTTTTATTTGTATTTATTTATTTTTGACCCTCAGTAAAGGAAACGAGCTAACCATATTCATAACTGTATTTTTATCATCATCATACAATCATCAGTAATCCATTGCAAGTCCCCTCTCCTATTTTATTTTTTCCTCTTTATTCTTAACTCTCATATCTACTATCCTTTCTCCTTCCTAGATACCCTTACTAATATGTTGATATACATCCTTCATATGCACGTATCTTTTAAAGCAGTGTTGTTTTGTATCTGTGTGGGCTGTCATCCTAAATAAATAATATTAAAGGTGATGTGTCATATGTCTCAATCTGCTTCCTGATTTTTTCCCTTAACATTTTGTTTTGTCATATCTCCATGTAGCTGAAATGTCATTGATGTGCTGAAAACACCATGATATATACCAATACTAATGCTGTTTACCTTATCTCATTGTGATGAGTAGTAAGTTGCTTCTTTCCAACCTCTGGTACCATAAACACTACTGTGTTGGAGATCCTTGCTTGATTTTCTTATGGGCCTGTTCAAGATTTGTTCTGGGATACTCAAGAAAGGGATTTCTCTTCACCCCACCCCAAAGTGAAACAAACTCTAATGAAATATATCAATATAACTACAATTCTACAGAAAATATGAGACATCAGAGCATATTATAAGCAATGCCATGAGTAACTTCTACAGAGTAGAAGTTATGGAAACCTCTAAAGAATAAATAACTCAATTCTGACAACCAAAAAAACAGCTGAGGGGACTCTTTCCCACCCAGTTGGTGTGTAGGACTTGCACTTAGGAAAGGTGGGGGGAGGAAGAGCTGATGGACTGCTGATCTGGCCCATCCACCCCAGGGCTTGTCCCGAGGATGGACTGATCTTGTGCACGTGCTAACATTTAGATGACAGCAGAGGCTGAGAAGTCATCAGCAGTACCAGAGTGCCAAGGAAGCCACCAGCAGTACAGTGGGGACCCACCATACAGGCCACCTGCACTCCCAGCTAACTACTGTGGGCAGAGCTTTGGGCTGGATGCTGGGAGCAGTCCCCCTCCCCCCACCACCTAGTCCTGCCCTGACTTTTCTTCATTTGCCTGCTCTCCAAGCTCAGCCTCAAGTATGCCGTGTGTTTTAAAAGCAAAGACAATGAATGAATATTTCAAGAAGATAAGGGTCAAGATGGCAACCTGGTAGGCGCAAGACTCATATATTCCCCACAGAGCAACTAAGAATTCACCTATTCTCCAGAAACAAATAATGAGGAAAAGCAGACAGAGTCTATAGAAACATAAGAGCAATCGCGACCACAAAGGGTAGGCAAAAACATGTTCAGAGTTACACCACAGATTCAGCCATGGTCGAGGGGGTAGAACACGGGAAGCACCAGGCTTACCAGGAATGGCAAAAGCATCAGAGAGGCCACCCACCGGGACCGGGACTTGGAGCCAGGGACAAGTGTATTCACGCAGAGCAGAAATAAGACCAGTTCCCTGGTGATTTGAATGGGAGCCCTGGTAAGGAAATGACACTGGGCACCACCATAGCCAGAAAGCAGCTAGGGGAATTCCTCATCCCCAGCACCTTCCGCTATATTGCACTGGAACCACAGGGCCCACACACTGAAAATCCCCCACCCAAGCTTATATGAAGAGGAGTGTCTCCTAGAGGAAGAAACTGTCAATGCCACCCACTAGTGCCACCCTGTGGATGGAAGCGAAACAACAGCCTGATACAGAGAATCATACATGAAATGATGGATACAGTTTTTGAAAATGGGAAAATCTAAATACAACAGATGTATGCAAACTATCTGAGGATAAATTTGGAGCAACAGTGCTAAATATTCTCATTGAAATCAAGAAAATAATTGAGGAAGTAAAAGGGAAGAAAAAACAGAGAGGAGAAATGAACCATGATGTCAAAAAAATGAAGACCATGATAGCTGAACTATAAACTCAATAAAGGGACTCAAGAGTAAGACGGATAAGGCCTCCAATATAATAAGTGAGCTAGAAGATAGGGTAGAGGAATATTCTCAATCAAACCAGTAAAGAGATAAAAGAATGAGAATAAATAAAGACAGAATTCAAGACCTATGGGATAACATCAAAAGGAACAACATTTGCATCATAGGTTTCCCAGAAGAAGAGAGAGAAAAGGGGACAGAAGCTATATTTAAAGAAATAATAGCTGAGAACTTCCTTCACTTGAGGAATGAAGCAAGTCTCCAGACTCAGGAAATCAAAAAGTTCCCAGTAAAAGAAACCAAAACAGACCTATACTTAGACATATTGTCATCAAAATGTCAAATATATAAGATAAAGAACCTTTAAAGTAGCCAGAGATAAAGACATCACACATGAAAGAGTCTCCATGAGATTGTCAGCGGATTTCTCAACTGAAACTCTGACGACAAGAGGAATGGCATGATATATTCAAAGTTCTGAAAGAAAAGGATTTTCAACCTAGGATACTATACCCTGAGAGAGTATTGTCCACAACTGAAGGAATGATAAAAAGCTTTTCAAAAAAGCAAAGATTGAAGAAATTCATCACAATGAAACCAACTTCACAAAAAATAGCAAGGGATACTCTATAAAGTGTAAAAAAAAAACCCCACTTAAAAACAGTAAGACAGCAAATGTAAAAAGTGGGTAGGAGAAGAGAATAAAAATGTGAATGGTTGGAATAAGTGTAAGACTAATCTGCTGTCAAATAAATACAAGAAATAAACATAGAATTCTTAATGCTAATCTCAGGGTAACCACAAAATACATCTCCCAGTAAAAAGCAAAGAAAAAATAAAAAAGGGAAACCAATAAAAACATAACTACACCCAACACACTTAAAAGAGAAAGAGCAGAACTAAGGCACTGTCCACAACAAAACACAGAAGACAAATTACAAAATGATAATGAATAGCTACGTATCAATAATCACCCTAAACATTAACAAACCAAACACACCATTTAAAAAACACTGAGTGGATGAATGGGTAAAGTAGCATAACTTGCTATATACAGGAAATATTCAGGAAACTCACCTTCTTTCAAAAGATAAACTAAGACTCAAAGTCAATCGTTGGAATACAATCTTACAGTCAAATGACAACCACAAAAAAGCATGAAGCCACACTTATATCAGATATAACAAACTCCCAACTAAAAAGCATAGCAAAGAGATGACATCATATAATGATTAAGCAGTCAATCCAGCAAGAAGACATAACACTTATTACATATATTCACCAAATGAAGGAGTATCAAAATAAATTAAGCAAGTATTATTAGAACTGATGAGAGATATCAACAGCAGCACAATAATAGCAGGAGACCTCAACACCCCACTTACAATGATGGACAGATCAACCAAGTAGAAAATTAATAGGGAAACAACAACTTAAAATGACAATTTGAAATAGTAAAGCCTGATAAACACACACCGAACACTTCATCCAAAAACCTCAGAGTTTGTTATCTTCTCAAGTGTGCATGGAGCATTCCCAAGGACAGATCATGTGTTGGGATGCAAAGCATATCAAAACAAATCTACAAAGAGTGAAATCATACTAAACATCTTCTCTGACCACCATGGCTTACAACTAGAAATCAAGCAAAAAAAGAAAGCTGAATGAACTCAAATTAATTTGACACTAAACAATACGCTTCTGAACGAATCTTGGGAAAGAAAGGAAATCAAAGAACTTAAAGATACTCAAAGACCAATGAGAATAGAAGATACAAGCTACCATATCTATGGGATGCAGCAAAAGCAGTACTAAAAGGAAATCCAGGCTTACCTCAGGGAACAAGAAAAATCACAAAGAATCTAATCCTACATTTAAAACTTGAGAAAGAACAACTAAAGCTAAAAATCAGTAAAACAAAGGAAATAATCAAAATTCAAGCATAAATAAACAAAAAAGAATTCAGAAGATGAGTATAACCAAAAGTTGCTTCTTTGAAAAAGTAAACAAAATTGACAATCCACTGGCTAAACTTACAAAGAATTCTCGTAACTATAATCAGAAATGAAAGGGGAGAAGTTACAACAGATACCACAGGAAGCAAAATGGACTGCTATGAACAGCTCTATGTCAACAAAATAGGCAACCTTGAAGACATGCACAAATTTTTAGAAAAATGCAATATACGAAGACTGAACCTGGGAAAATTGGCAAACCTAAACAGAACAATCACAAGCAAAGAAATTGAAGAGGTAATCAAAAGTTTCCCTAAAGGGTATGACCCCGTGGCTTAGCAGTCTGGTACATCTTGGAACAGTCCCACATACATCTCAAGGTCCAGAGTTGAAGACTCAGGGTCAGGGTGAACAACAAATGTGAACAACTAAATGAAAAAATAAATTAAAGCTCTTCCTCCTCTTCTCTTTTCCTTCCTTCCTGTTTGCCTACTCAACCTTCATTCTTACCTTTAGCTTTTCATTAAAAAAAAGAAGTATCCCTAAAAATAAAAGCCAAGGACCAGATGACTTTTCTAATGAGTTTTACCAAACATTCAGAGAAGAATTGTTATCTAGTCTTCTCAAACACTTCAAGAATTTGAAGAACACTTCCAGAATATTGAAGATCAAATACTTTCTATGAGGTTAACATCACACTAATATCAAAAGCTGATAGATTATAACTAATCGGCAAATACAGTAAAGTGGCAGGCTACGAAATGAATGCCCAAAAATCTTAGGATATACATAACAAAGGAGGTGAAAGACCTGCATTACGAAATTTACACAAAGAAATGGAAGGACATCCCCTACTCTTGGTTGGGATGAATCAGCATCACTAAAATGATCATCTTACCTAAAGCAATATATATATATACATATATATACATATATGTATATATATGTATTTAATATAATCTCCATTAAACTCCCATTGGCTTATTTCCAGGAAGTAGAACAAAAAATCTTAATATTTGTATGTAACTACAGAGGACTTTGAGGAGCCAAGCAATTATGAGAAAAAAAGAACAAATATGGAGGGATTACACTCCCAGACATTGAGTTGTAATACAAATTGATGGTGATCAAAACAGTGTGGTACTGGAATAATGACAGAGACAGAGATCCTTGAGATAGAACTGAGTCACCAGCAACTGACCCACTCACACACAGTCAATTAATATACGACAAAGGAGCCAAAAGCATACAATGGAGAAAGGAAAGTCTCTTCAAAACACAATATTGGAAAAATTGAACCGCCACATGCAACAAAAATGAGCTAGATTACTCTCTAATGCCATTCAAAAAAATTAACTCAAAACAGACTAGAGACTTGGACATAAGACTGGGAACCACAAAATTCTTGAAAACAACATGGGAAAGACATCCCATGTCATCAGTCTTAGTGAGGTCTTTGGGGACTCAACTCCAGCATTAAGGGAAACAAAATAAAAAATAACTGGGACTACTTCAAACGTAAAAGCTTCTTTGCAGTGAAAGAAAACTTCACCAAAACAAAAAGACAGCTTACTAACTGGGAGAAGATATTTGAATTTTATATTTCTGACAAGGGTTTAATATCTAATATATACAAAGAACTCATGAAAACCAATAACAAAAATCAGGTAATCCAATCAAAACATGGGAAGAGGAATTAAGACATTTTTCTGAAGAGGATATACAAATGGCCAGTAGGTACTGAAAACATGTTCCTACTCCCTGGCTATCAGGGAAATGCAAATCAAAACAACAATGAGATATCACCTTATACCTGAGACACTGACTATTATCCCAAAGTCTGAAAACAACAAATATTGGTGAGGTTGTGGAAAAAAGGGAAAATTTTTAAACTGTTGGTAGGAGTACAAATTGGTTCAACTAGTATGCAAACAATATGGTGATTTCTCAAAAAGTTAAAGACGGAAACCATCCCTCCACCCCACTTACGCATGTTTATCCAAAAGATACAAAAACACTCATTCACAGAGATTTTTGCACCCCCATGTTTACTATAACCGTATTCACAATAGATAAGAAATGGAAATTGCTTAATTTTCCAACATGAGATGAATGGATAAAGAAGATGCGATACATATACCCAATGGATACTACACAGTGCTTAGAATATGTGAAATCTTGTCATTTGAATCAACATGGATGGATATAGAAGGGATTATGATAAGTGAAATAAGTCAAAAGAAGAAGGATAGATGCCAGATGACCTCACTCATAGGTGGAATGTGAATAGACAAAACAAAGGAACAGATGAAACAAAACCAACCCTTGGACACTTGCAATAGAATTGAGGTTATCCACAGTGAATGAGAGAGCGTGGTGGCGAAGAGGTCAAGTGATGGAATCCACTGGACAATGGTGAAGAACAGTGGGTGATTTGGTGGAGAGCAGGGTGTGTTGACATATGTCTGAGGAATGGAGAACCTATACTTATCAGTTTATTTTAATGTATAAAATTAAAGTACTGCAATAAAAAAAGAAAAAGAAAAGAATATACCCAGGCACATCCCTGCAACTGAAAAGACTGAGGTACAGGCCATGTAAAACCCATGGACCTGGGTTTGAGACCTGGAGCGGGGGTGGGGTTGAAAGAATATGTATATACATATGCATATATGTGTGTATGTATATGTATGTAAAGTTAATTATATCTTTCTGAATGTATAATTAAATTATCTGCCTTTTAGAAATTCATGTTCTACCAGATTATTCTATAAAAATATGGACTGTAGGACTAGTGGTTTAATCCAGGAGCAGTCCACACACATCTCAAAGTCCCTAGATCTACACCTGGGGCCATGGAAGCAACTAATGATAAATAGCTAAATAAAATAAATAAAATGTTTCTTCATCCTCTCTGCCTGCCTATCTGTCTGCTCACATTCATTCCTGCCTGCACCTTTCCTTTAAAATATGAACTGGAGAAATGCAATAGTGTCAAATTATTCTGTTGGCTGTTAGAACATTTCTTTAAGGAAAATCTGAAATTTTCAAAACCAACTACACATATTCAGTATGTGGTCTAAGGTTTCATAGCAATAATCTTTAATTCTTCTCATGAAGTCCTGGTTTTATTAGTTTTATTTTAATGATGAATGGAAAACCTTGGACACATGATCCCATTTGCATGCCAGAGTCTCACATTTTTTGTTAGGTTGTTGGTCTGATGGCTTTCCACAGGGAAAGGAAATGGTATTGACTTCTGGTCCTTGTTGATCCTTCTTCCCTCACTGAAAAATTTTGACAGCTTACAGAAATGAGTACTCAGTAAATAAATGAATAACAGTTGTGTGAAGGAGCATCCTGACCATGTTCCTTATTTGAGAAATAAACCCTTCAGTCATGGAAAAACTGCTGAGGGAAACTGGCATAGATCCAAAGAGATATCAGATCTTTGTCTGAAACCTATGATGTACAGACTTTGCATCTGAAGTCACAGAAATGTAAAAAAAAAAATTCTTGACACAACTGGGGAAACTTTAACCTGAATTGTATATATTAAATGATATCAAGAAAATGTTAGTGATTTTGTTAGGTATTATGGTGGCACTGTTGTTAACGTGAGAACTTCTGAAGAAACTGGGGCCTCACTCCACATCCTTGCGTCCCACTTAGAAAATTAGCACACATTAGAGACACAGCAGACAACAGGTTAGGCAGGGAATTTATTGAAACAAGCCAAGGAGAGAAAATACATCCCTCAAAGTGATAGAAGTGGGTTGGCCTCAAGTGAACATTCAACCCCTATTTCACTTGGGGTGCACATATCTATGAGCATTTTTTCCATTGTCCCTCCTTTTCTCTGCTTCAGGGGTGTTTCTGGACAGAGATTTCCAGGAAAAAGACAAGTCTTTGCAGGAATGGGTGTTTCCTTAAATGCACATTCCCACTATCCATAATGTAGTCTGCTATAATGAGCTCAGTGTAGGATCCGTATACAATTTTATTTTAATTCTGTGATACTGAGGTAGAGGCTACTCTGTGTTGGTCAGGCTGTTTAGCGCTCCTGCACAGTCAACCGGTTTGAGCTGACTCTGCCAGGCTTCCTTCTTAACTATTTTTGACAGTTAGGAATGGCAGGAATGAATGTGCTGCTATCCCACAGTTTTATGTGACCCTTGCAGGGTCCTATCTGCTGAGGCGTTTCCCCTTTCTCTGTTCCAGCCCCTCCCTATGCTAACTTACCTAACATTGTGACTGTGTTTTTATTTAAAAATCCTTCTTTTAGAAATTCTTATGAAAGTATGATTTAAATAAAAAAGATTACTGCCTCTTTTGACTTAAGCATATTTAATGTCGTGAAGCAATGTCAGCTTGTTTTTCAGAATGACTGAGTTTACCTTTATAACACAATGCCTGGAAGCTCTTTGCCCACAAACACTTGTATTTTTTGTTTGTTTATTTTTAAGCTTTTTAATTTTGCTATTCTTAGGTGTGTGTGCAATGCAATGAGGATTGTTTTCATTGTTATTTTTCATATTTCTGCTGAAATTGAGGATTTTTTCATGTCTTCTTTTTTATCCTTCAGACTTTTCTTGTCTGTGAACAACTTACCTATAATCACTCTATTTGATTACATGGGTTTTCCTATTTATTATCAGTAGTTATTTAAATACAAAACCTCTGTCAAGTTTCAGTACTACAAATATCTCCTCCCAGTTGGGCATCAGTCTGTTTTTTATTAATATTTTTATTGGTAAATTTGTTTCAGTTCTGTGGAGTTAATTGACTAAAAGGATGACAATGGTCTACCCTTGTGACACTTTTAGAATATATAAGAAAAACTTTAGAACTATGAAATCTTGGAGTGTCCATTCTCAGATCCAAAGAGAGGCAGACAACCAGCAACAAAAATAAACAGTATCTAAAATCATGAGATTTTATAAGATAGTGGTGGTTGTTATCCTGTAAAATGTATATACATAACACACAAACACACGTTCCCTACTACCCCCTTTAACTCACTAATTCCTTGGTTTAATGACAATGACTTTTCTGATTTTCTTTCAATATTACTTCTCTTCCTTTATTTCAAAACAATTTTCTAAATGAACAGTGGTCAGTACATTTAAAACATGAATGGATCACCCATTAGGATGACTATTATAAAAAACAAACCAAACATCCAGAAATAGCAAAGTTTAATGAAGATGTGGAGAAATTGGAACCTTTGTCCATTGCTGGAGAGAATATAAAACGGTTTAGCCTCTGCAGAGAACAGTAAAACAATTCCTCCAACATTTAAATGTAGAATTACCATATAATCCAGCTATCGCTTTTCTGGTGTATATCCAAAAGGATTAAAGGCCAGACTTGAAGACATATTTTCATCTATATTCATATTAACATTAGTCACAATAGCCAAAAGGCAGAAACAACCTGAATGTTCAGATAAATGGATAAACAAAATGTGTTTATACACACACACTCACACACACACACACACACACACGCACACACACACAATGGAGTAGTATCCAGCCTTAAAGAAGAATGGAATTCTGATACATGCTACAATATGGATGAACTTTGAAGACATTTTATGCTAAGTGAAACACGTCAATCACAAAAGGACACATAATGTATGATTCCACTTAAAAGAGATCCCTGAACAGTCAAATTCACTAAGAAAGAAGAATGGTGGAGGAAAGAACAGGAAGTTACAGTTTAATGGGTAGAGAGCTTCCATTTGGGAAGATGGAAAGACTCTGGAGATGAACAGTGGTGATTAGCTACACAATAATGTGCATATACTCAAGGCCACTGAAATGTGCACTTAAAATGGTTAAAATGCTAAATTACAGGGTATGAAAATTTTACCAAAATTAAAAAAAAACACCAACAACCAGCAAAGACAAACTGAAGGTTGTATACACTTGTTGCTGTTACCTATGAAGGTGAATTAAAGATATTTCAATTCTGGGAGAAGTAATAGGCCACAAGCCCTTGTACTCCTTGGTGGAGTGTGCAGATGTTAAAGACTGGAAGAAAGAGGTTTGAAGGATAAAATTAGGCGTTTAAGTGTGGATATTAGTTATTAAGATTAAGTTTCTCTTGGACATTCAGGTAGATGTGTTGAGAAGGTAGTCGGATACAAGGCCTTGCATTCAGGGGAGAGTTTTTGGTTGTAGGTATAGTTTTGAGAAACAAAAATAAATAGTATCTAAAATCATGAGATTTTATAAGATCAACAGAATATAGATAAAGATGAGAAGAGGTCCAAGAAGGAACCCTGGGATCCTCAAGTGTCTAGATCAAGATGATAGGAAAGAACCCATCACAAAGACTGAGAAGGAAAAGCCACTGTGTTAAAAGGAAAAGTACAAGAATGTCGTGTTTTGCAAACTAAATGAAGGAAGTATTGTAAGGATGAGGGAATAATCAACTGTGTCAAAAGATTCTGAGAGATTCTAAATAAGATGAGGACTGAGAACTGACTCTCAGATACCACAGTACCAGGCAAGCCCAGGTGTGCTGTAGTTCCCAACCCTGTCTCTAAAATGGTAAAGGAGGAAAACCTGAAGCCCAGTTACTAGGACTGTTAAGGAGGAGGCTTTATTCTTAGCACCACCCCCAGCCCGCTGCTCCAATCTCTTAAGTACTGGTCTTATCACCAGGGTCTCTGACTACATTTTGAGATGGAATCTCCCCTGGTTCCAAGATAATGTAGGAGAGGAGAGCAGGAGCTGGAATGAGTAGCTGGCTTGAAATCTTCTAATTGGAAAATCTCTGGGCTGGAAAAACTTGCCTGTCTGATAATACGACACCTAAAAATGAGAGAGTGTGTCTGGTGACAGCCTGCTATTGAATAAGTCAGGGTTGGGGACCAAGACATCAATGATATGGCTTCCAAGGTTGGTGGGGTGTCAAAGTGTGAGAGCAAGGATGCTGAACTCTCCTGAGGTCACTGACCTGAGCACCGGCTAATGACAGGTAAGAAATGCACTAGGGAACACTATGTCCTTCAATATCAACCACATCGTTAACCCATTTAAGTAAATACTTGCCATTACCACATCCACAAATCTGTCTCATATCTGCTGACCCCTGAGCAGATGGGGTTCTCTGTCACTCATAGGCGGCACCCAGAAAATCCCCTCATGTGCCAGAGCACATGTTGTCTGACATGTCTCCACAGCTAAGGGATGACAGCACCATCTTTTTCAAAAGGTAAAATACCCAGAGATAAGGTACACCCAAGAAAAGCCATTTCCCCTGGAAAGATCTCAAGGAGATTGGAGGCTGACGGTGGTGATGAACTGATCTATAATTGTGACAGGCTAATATTGTTCCTTACTGCTGCAAAAGGCTTCAAGCACGAAAGAGCTGGGGAAACAATCTCTTTAAAAAAGATGAAGCGCAGATAATGGTTTTATTTTGTCTGAACCAAATAGGAAATTGCCTCCAAAACCCTTTCAATCACCCCGCGATGTCATTACCCCACTCCATCAACGCTGCTCATAACCTCTGACAGCGACAAGACGACCTCCATGATGGCATTTATTTCAGGGAAATGGATGTATCAGCTATTTGTGTGACCTCAGAGAGGAAACATTTGCAAGCTGAGGAGCATCCACAGAAGCCATCCCTCTTGGTGGCTGTGTGTGGGAGTGGAGGTGGCATGTCAAATTGGAATTAGATCTCTTTTCGAAATAGATATATGGGAGAAGATGCCAACCCACTTCCCCCTTTGCTCTGCCCTCTCTTTACTACCTCCCTCTCCATTCAGATTCTGTCTGGTCCCACGATAAATATCATTCTCTAATCAGCAGAGGAAAGCAGGACTGAACGCTTTATTCTGGAACTTCATTGATACGTGACCTCAGTTAGGTAGCCTTCCGTGTCCGGACCCGTCTCACAAGTCCTCATCTGGCCCCTGCCTTGGACCTGCTGGTGTTGAGAAACCCCAGTGAGCAGACGCTGCAGCAGGACCACTGTCCTCTCAGTTTGCTCCTGCCACTGCCAGCTATTCCCTAGTTATTTTTAAATGCAAAACCTTACACACCCTCACATTAGAGATGAAGAATATAGAGGTATAAAAATTTGCATCTCCATAGTTCTCCTTGCATACGGAGGGGGCATCATTCTGGGGTTTTCCAGAGCCAGTTTGGTGATTGATTAGCATATTCAAAAAGACAAATGAAAGAAACCTCCTGCTCTCAGGAGGAAGATGTGCTTGGAAGGTCAGACATACCCAGGTAAAGTGATACTTGATGAGGAACTGGGAACTGGGAACTGCAGATATTAAAATAAACAATATTCATGATTATATAGACATCATATACATGCGGACTAAACATGGAAATATGCTTAATTTGTGTTGCAGTTGCCTTCAGATGGGGCATTTGTTTGAAGATATTATCATCTGAGGTTTCTCCATCTTTCTATGGGAACATCTGCTCCACTATCCTGTCTCCCTCTTGTGGCATAATTTTTAAGCCTTTATGTTGTCTTGTGTTCTTATAGCTCCTCAGGCTGACTCCTGACGGTGGTGACACCTCTCAAATCTGCATTTTCTCCACAGCCCACAGGCAATGGCCTGATTTGTGAGTGTACCCTTTGTCTACAGGAGCTCTCTCTCACACATGCACAAGGGGCTGGCCACAGAATTGGAAAAATGTAGGTTAGATAATTTGGGATACTGTGTTTCACTTATTGTGGTGGTTAAGACCAAAATGTAAGATCTGTGTGTACATTAAGGGCTGTTGAGGATGTGGAGAAACAGAAGCTCTCATATAAATTTGGTACAGATGTGAGTCGTTATCTTGTCAAGGGATGGAGATTGGGAATATCCATGAAAATAAAAATGCATATGACCTGTGACCCTGAAACTCTACGGATTTTCCCACATAGTATGAAATAGAACTCACAAAGCTATTTCAGCAGTTTATGTAAGAGTAAAATGACTGGTAATGATCCTGGGGTGGAAACTGATTATTGTACCCCAAATCCATTTTCCCCTCCTTCTTTCTTCATAGACACCCCCCTATTTGAATTTCCCTAGATTGTGACTACATTTTCCATCCCACCCCATCTTGCAGCTGGATGTACCTTTGTGACTAGGTTTTAGGAAACGGGATGTAATGAAAAGGAGTTTGTGAATTGACAAGCGTCTTTCTTCAAAGGGAACATATTGGTCTTCAGGTGGAATGCAGAATTGAAGGCTGGAGTTTAAGCAGCCACCTTCTAATATAAGGATACATCCAAATGCTAAGAATAAAAGAAAAACTAGAAAGATATTCAGTCCTTCAGACTACAGTTAGCAATACCAGCCCTGAGTCAGTTAACTCTACTCATCATTTTCATGATATAAATTTCTGTCTTGTTTATGCTATCAAGTCATTATTTTCACTACTTTAAATAGATTTTGGTATAATAAAACGCATGGTACACAGTATACTAGACAGTAAAGAGCTCTTTAAAAAGAATGTGGCAAATCTGGTAAGATGCTCTCAGTAGTAGATGCAGGTAGAATGAGATGAAACACTTTATAAGGTCTCTGTTTTATGTGGGTAAAGCAAGTTGCAGGAAGGCATTATAGCTTGTTACCATTTCTGCAAAGAATACAGATCTGTACAGTCTGCATTTGTTTGTCAATGTATGGAGTATCACCTCTTTCTGAAGAGTACAGCACAGTGACAATGTTAGCTGCCAACTGGCAGCTGGGGGAGGGAATTGAGAGCCTTACAGTTGTAGACCCTTTTGTACCTTTTGGATTTATTTGTATGAATGTTGTATATTGAAAATATAACTTAGAATAATGAAAAGATGCAGCTGAGGTTGTCTGGTGTGTTTTTGTGTTTTAGATAAGGCAGAAAGATGGAAATGGCTGGGGTGGGGGAGAGGAGGGGCTTCAGTGATGTAGGGGTGGTGGCGCATGAATCGCAGGCTAATTGTTGACAGCACACCATTAGAACCAGCAGATGGGGCAGAGAGAGGCAAATGAACCAGGCACTCATAATGAGATCCAGAGAGAAGCAACAGGCCAGGGAGGAATTTATATGAGAAATCCAAGAAGACTAGATTCTGACTATGTGTGTTCTCTGCACAAGTCAGAATATTCAGCAGCAGTGACTTCTAAAAGAGCAGTAATGTATGGCCCAGTGTGTACTGAAAGCAGAGTAGAAAAGTGACTGAATAGCAATCTTCTGAGTGTGACACTTTGTGTACTGCAATAAAGCCCCCTCCTTTCTTCCAGTGTAGAGACTTTTTTTTTTTTATATATCTTGGAAGTTGAAGCTGGAGGGATGTTTGATTTTCTGGGTGCAGAAAACACATCTAAATAAAGTGATACATGCAGGTTGCTGAGTCTTTTCAAGATGCTAAGAACAAGGAAAGAATCGAAGTCTTGAGGCACAACCTGCAGGGCAGCTGCAAATCAGATAACTGCCTCTTGCCCTTAAACAGTATGCTTAGGAAATTGATTAGTTGATATGGACAACTAGTCAAAATGAAACTAAATGAGTAAAAGAAACCACTTAGGATCATTAACAGGAGCTACCAAATTAGTGTAAAGCCAGGCAGCTCTCATGTATATAGTTAGATTGTTAAGATTGATTTCAAGTCTTCCCTGAAGATAGCCATACATTCTATAAACACATTTGCTCAGCTTCAAAAACATGTGCTGTACATCTAGTGAAATGATTAAAACAAACCAACCAAAGAACTGGCAATGCTAAGTGCTGGTGGGGGAAAATATGGAGCATCCAAAAGTCTCATACTTGGTGCACCTGGGTGGACTAGTAGTGTAGTACAAAGGGTGTGATCCACATACGTTCCAAGGTCCTTGGTTCAAGACCAGGACCCAGGGGAAACGACTAAGTGAAATAAAGCACTTCTTCCTCCTCTCTCTTCCTGCCTGCAACTTCCCTTTGAAAAAAGTCTCATACTCTGCTAGTGGGAATGAAAAATAACTCAAGCACTCTAAAAAATGGTTTGACCTTTTTTAAAAAATGAAATTAAACATACACTTAACATAGATCAGGCAATTCCAGGAGAAAGGAATTTTAGAAATAATCTTGAAGACAAGGTTGACTTTTTGGGTTGTTTGGTTCTATATTTTTATATGGTGGTAGTTTATTTTCAGGTTATTAGAGTTCTATGCCTCTTGGTGCTTACTGTTGTACATTTTCAACATGCTGCAACCAAATCCTGGACTTACCCCAGAACTCAAAATGCGATCCTGGCTTCTGAGGCATATGGTTTCCCCCTGAACCTTGGGGGGTTACTTTGCATTACTGGACACCCTAAGATTTATTTGCTAATTTTGCAATGCTCCCCTCTTTTCAGTGCAGAAATGTAATTAAGCAAGCTACTTGGTGTGTGCCTTCATTAACCCTGTCTGAGGTTTACAGTCTCGGGGTAGTTAACAGAGTAACGGTTTCATCAGGTGCATTTGTTAAAAACATTTTGTTTCTAGGCTTAGTTTTGCATTCTTTTCTCTTTGGGTAAAGACAGTGTGTGCTACTATCTGTCATCTGCTATCTGTACTGAATTACCAGTATAATTGTAATCAGCACTTCTGGAAAGTGCTGATGGCCCATTTTGTCCTTGTTTCTGTTAATCAATGTTAATTACAAGCAAGCATATAGGTTAATGAATTATAATGGGCTTAATGAAGTTCGACAGTAACAAATGGCATGCCCTTTATGCTATGACCTGTTTAAAAGAAAATAAAGGACAAAATAGGCTGAAGAATCACTTAGAAATTTCTGTTTGTTTACTGGTCGCAGACAGACACAGACGAGTGTCATGAGTTTATTGGTTTTGCTAATTGTCAACGGTGACATTTACCACTCTGGCGCTACTGGGGTTACAGAGGGCTGGAAGGCCTAGTCTTGACCCTGATGGGATTTAGAGTCTGATAGGTAGAGATACAGAGAAAACCAAGGTTTCAGATCCTCCAGTGAGTAGCAAAAGAGGGGTACTGCGTGTGGAGTAAAGTCTTTAGAAGAGAGAGTGATGGCCAGAGTTGGTGCAGCGAGGAAAGACTAGAGAAGGTAAAACCCAAAGAAAGGCCTGACGGAGGAGAGACAAGAAAAAAGCTTTCCTGGTGATGCTCAGCTGAAGCAAAGTGGGAACGCAGTGGGAACGCAGTGGAAACACAGACACTCTGGTCAGAGACATGCATTCTTCCACCAGTTTGCTCCTTTGATTTAAGTCTGATGACAGTGGTGTCCACAATCCCATTGCCTGTCTGAACCTTGGTCTCCTCACATGTAACCTAAGAAATGCCACACTTTCAGCAACAAACTCCAACTCCACAGAAACTTGATTAAGGCCCCATCTCACAGGCCTTTTTATGTCACCACTCGCATTTCTACATGACTAAAAAATGTTCCTGAACTGCTGTATCCCTCTCAAACCTTTCTCATTATGTAAGATACACGGAATCTCGATTCAGGCAAGAACACACATACCATCAACCAAGTGGCTTAAGCAACATATAGTGGGTTATTGTTCTGGAGTTAGTCAGCGAAGAAAAAAAATCCCTTTTCTGTACCATTTTCTGTGTATTTCTGGGGCTGGTGAATTAAAGGCACTAAAAACTGATTAACAGGAGAAAGGGTTTATTTCATATGCACCTGGGGTGGCACACAGAACAGAAATGAAAACCCTCAAAGCAGGTTAGTCTGGGAATACAGCACCATTTTAAAAAAGGGTGATACATTGTCAAGAAATGACAACACACAGGAAAAGGGATGGGCTTCGAGAGAGATAACTTGTAGGAAGGTAAATATGTAGGAATGTAATGGAGTGTAAGGTTATTTTAGCAAGGTCTGCTGATTCACTGTTGGGTGATAAGAGCTGTTCGCGCTCTGTTTTGGGAGAAGGGAGGAAGAACACCGTAACCAAGTAAATCTATGTCCAGCTTTTAGTGAGGGGGCACAGACAAAGAGCTCTTTCTGTGTCCGCTTCTTCTTAATTGTGTTTGACTCAACATAACCCTCATGCCAAAGTGGCATATTTTGGGAGTGGTGCAGTCTGATACCCTTCAGTCTATGGGTCAGCTGGGTGATTCTGCTGGTCTGTGGGCTCCATCATGCTGGGGTGCCATCACTTACACTGCCATGATCTGATGAGATGGTTGAGGCTGGCTGGTGCCAAGTGGCCCCAGTTTACGTCTGGCGGTTGGCTGACAATTGGCAGTGACAATGGCAGTTTCATCTGGGTTTGCTTACATGGCGGTAGCAGGGTCCCCTGAATGAAGTGGAAGCATGCATGGTCTTTGTGACCTAGGTTTGGAAACAAAGGCAATTCTACTGCATTCTTCCTGCTAGATCAAGTGACAAGAACAGCTATGTTAAAGAAGTGGAGAAATAAACTCTTGGCTCCATTAAAGGTTGCTACAAAGTGACTTTACACATCTGAGTACTGAAGGGAAGAATTGATACTATCTCTCAACCTGTCACTCTGCTTTCCTACATGGGCTTTTTTACTATGTTGGGAGCAGGATCTTTGCTCTCCCAACATTTCTTCAAGGCATTTCCTCTGCTGCAGAAGCCAGCTCCTCACCCATCTTCAGGGTTCACTTTCCATTTTCCCTACAAGGCCAATCTCCAAAATAAGTTTGTCCATGAAATGTTTTCCTATCCGCTCAACTAAATGTGTTTTCTTACTCTGAAGAAGTTGAAATGCTTCACAGGATCCATAAAGTTATCAGTTCTGAACTGTTTGTGACCAGAGGTATAGTTACACGCAATTGGAAACAATCTTTTTTCATCTTAGTATATAAAATTACTATGATTGAGGGTGATCTTTTCTATTAAGTTGAATCTGCTGTGATTTCTTCATTCACTTCTGCTGCAGAAGAAAGCTGGTGTTTGTGATGCTGCCTGCAGCTTTGTAGCAAAATTGTTCTGCAGGACCTTTGTGATTATCTCGACTATTACTTTGGAGCTCAGGTTTCACTTCCAGGCTGCAAAGTACACTTTTCCAAATCATCTTTGCTTTTCATGTTTAGAATTTTACTATATCCTAAATTTACCTTTGAAATCATGGCTTAGAAAATGAAGACAGGGTAGGGTTTGGATTTGGTATCTGTGATTTCTGTCTCTGATAGTATTATTAATACAGTTGTTTGAAAGCTAGGAGAACACATTTTTCATTTATTGGTTTACTGCATAGCTACTAAATTCGACTTAAGGCCCTTGGTGTCAGGCACCTCACAAGAAGATATTAAGTGGACTGTGTGATGTAATTCTTGAGATCAGTAGTTGCAGCACATGGAAAGAACAGATGGATTTCTGAGATGTCGGTTGTGTTCTGTCTTCCAATTTAAATGTGCCAGTCTGATGTTGAGCAAGGTTTTTTTAAAAGTCATGTTTATGAGAGTAAATAAATTTTATTCCTTGGAAGCTAGGGGAAAGCTATACAGTTATATATGTAGCTGAAAGAGATACACTATTTTTTATAATAGTATCACAAGATGATTAAAATATTTTGAGGTGGAATGAACATTATATTCTAGTGGTATTGCCCTTTGAAATGAACCTAAGATTCTGGAGTATAAATCACTTACAACTATTTGGCAATATGGGATTGACAAATAAGGGGAAAATACTTCAACAATAAATGAAAACCAAAATAAATAACATTAAAATTAACAAAATAAAATTAACATACATGCAAACACACAGATATAGGTGCTTTTGCTTTATTGTGGCAGGGTTACTACTTCATTCTCATTTAAGACCATTTGGTTTTAAACTAGGCCTCAGAAACTTCTCTTATCCATCCCATCACCATTCAACTATTTTTGGAAATAGAAGTAGATCTCAAATCTTCAAATGAATTTCTAAGTAATGAGTTTTTTTTTTTTTTTTTTAAAGGAAAGGTGCAGGCAGGAATGAAGGCAATGACCTAGGCAGGCAGGAAGAGAGAGGAGGAAGAAGCATCTGTTTCGTTGTTTACACTGGTCGTTCCCCGGCCCTAGGACTGGAACCTAGGGGTATATGACTTGCATCCTTGAGAAGCAATTGATTTAACCGCTGCTCCACCAGCGTGTACCTAAATCATGGGTTCTCAAACAGTTTTGTACTATGGATCATTTAGTTGTCTGATGAAAGCAGGGAAACATTTTGAAATGCATAAAATTACATCCATGGGAGTGACAAGAAAATAAATTATAATAAAATGATCAAGATATTAGAAACAGAATCTGTGATCGAGTAACATATGTGCTTATATTATGTAACAAGACAGTGACTCCCTAACAACTGCCATAATTTCAAAGTAGTAATACAATATAAGAAAACTGAAACATTTTTAATTTGACGGAAACATAATTGATTTCTAGAGGTATCAAAATCATTAGTATTACTAAAATTAACATTTTACTTAGAGGCTACTACAGATGTAACTTTTTTCTTCATCTAGGCGCTTGGACCTTATGATAGATTTGTTACTTGAGTGGCTCCAATGAGTATGTGCTTCTGGTGAAAGGCTCCTCTCACACTGAATCTGGACTTGCTGCCTTTGGTCAATGGAGCATCACCAAATGATACCCCAACACAGTCCCTGTGGGTGCCCTCCTGGAAGGCCGTCATGCCCACTGCATATATCTGGTCTAACCTTTTTTGAGGATGACAATGAAAAAGAGGCATTGCTTCCCAGACATCCTAACTGAAGCCATCCTCCATCTCCCAATCTCAATACATTAGCCCAGATAAGACTATCAATTCAGAATCATGAGAAATAAATTGTTTTTGCTTTATGCTCCTAACTCTGGAGCTCTTAGGCAGGGAAACAAAACTGATGCGTCTCAGATCTCTCCATTGACTCTTTGGACTCAGGATTGAGACCTGGCGTGTTTTTGTCTATTACCATTTCAAAGCTCCCACAGTTTGGAGATTATAAATCCCTTATTTCTCTAAGTGTGGGTCACAGGTGGGCAGCAACCCAACTCCCAGAGTTTGTTGGAAGTGCCCAATCAGAAATTGTCATTTTACAAGCGCCTCAGAGAAGCAAAATTTGCAAAACAAAAGTTAAAAAAATATGCTCCTTAGAGTTTCAGATGAGTCAACGTTTTAGAATCTTCCCATCTGGAAGCTTCTTTCACTTTTCCCTGAAACTATTCTCCGGCTAAAAGTCTATTCCTTGCGCGGGGCGGGTCAGTCCAATAGCTTTACAGCTTGGATTCAAAAATGCCAGGCGCGCTGTCTGGGGCTCTGGTAGAGCCTGCAGGGCTGCGATGGTCTTTTGTATCAAATGGGAAAGTTACAGGACAGGGTTTTTTTTTTTTTTTTTTTTTTTTTTTAGGCATGCGTAAGCTGTTGAAGATAATTAATTCACAAAGGGATGGATGAATGAAACATGCCAATCAATCAACCAATAAAACTCCAGGCACTGAGAATCGCCTTAACTTGAACTAGAACTCCTACAAAATTTGATCTGGATACAGATAAATAAAAAGAGATCAAATTAGAAATTGGGCTTGTCAAACTGGGCAAACTGGGCGTTCTGTGCGCTGAGGTGCCAGGTTCCAGAGGTGACTAGACAGGATACAAAGGCCAGACTGCTCCCGGGAGCGGTCTGCTCAATTTGTCCCCAAGCAGCTCCCTTATAAAGCGAGCCCCGCCCACACTCTGGTCGGCGCACCACAGCGCGGGCTTCCTAGCGGCGGAGGCGGTGTCATCTCAAAGCAGCCTGCTCTTACTGCGCATGCTCATCCCGTTCCAGAGTCAGCGCTCCAGGTTTTCCCCTAGCCCGGTGGTCAAATCCGCACCCAGCTCTGCGCCAGCCTGGGAGGAAACCTTTGGTTTTCAGGGCTGGAGACTCTGAAAAGGGATGCTGATCTCAGGCTAGCGGAGGGGTTCTAGGGAAGGTGATGAAAGAATGATTCCTAGTCTGAGTGGGTTATCATCTTAATGTATTAACCTGCTCCAGGGAATTTTTCTTGGTTTATAGATGAGACAAAAGCTTCAGAGGCTCTCGATAATGTAGACTGGAGGACCCCCAAAGACAGTATTGGACCTCCACCCAGGAGCCCAGCCTCCAAGCATTGAGGCCTTTTTGTAGTTCTGCTTCTGGGAGGAGCTGCCCTTTCTACTTGCCCCTGCCCCAATAGAACAAGTCAACTCCCGGGGACTGCGGGGCTAAAATACCTGTGGGGACAGAGAGGAGGGGCGAGGACTTCCCGCTGAGGTCCTATTAGAGACAAGAGGGCCTAGGACAACAGTGCAGGCTGGCAGGGTATTCTGAGGGCCTTGGAGTCCCCATAGGCCAGTTGAGGGATGTGGGCAGGAAGGCTGGGGTGGCCTATTAGCCCTGGAAGGCGCGGTCCTAGAAAGATAGAGCTGTTGTCTTGGCTAATGTGACCCACAGGTGGGCTCCAGGGTGTGTGTATGTGAATACATGAATAAGTGCATGCAAAAGTTTTTTATTCCCCGGGAAGGGGGACTCAAAAAAAGGCTTCCTTAAGCCTTAAAGAGAGTAGTCCTCACCCTTAACACCCTTATTAAAACTGAACCACTAAATTAACATAAGTGCAAAAAAGTCCAATTATGATTTAATTTCAGACAATATAGCGACATTTTCGTCCTCATTTAAGACATCCGGTACCCTGTTCTCTTTTCAGTTCTCGGTATCCCTTGAGAGGCCCACTTGGACTTTACACACAGCCTTAGAGAAGCGGCGAAGAACCTAGCAGAGTTCCCCTCTAACGAGCTGTGTAATTTTCTGTCTCAGTCTCTTGCTCTGTAAAATGGATGAGTTAACTCTTTCACTGCGGAGTAAAGAGAGCTTCCGGTTAAGGGTTGAAAACTTTTTGTTTATCTGACCCCACAATCCAGGATTGTGGTCTTTGCTTTGGCCCTAAATTGCTACGATACTCTCTCTCCCCGTTCCTAGTATTTCAGAGGAGGAAGGGCTCTAACTCCCCTGACACCGCTCTGCCAGGTCAAGACCACCGCCAGTCGCGCGGTTCTTCCAAACTAGCGCCCTCGGGAGGCGGTGCCCACATCCCGGCCCCGCCCCTCCGCGCCTCCGGGCCGCGGCTAAACCCCGGCGCGCGGATCACGCAGGCCGGGGCCGTTTTGGGCATGCTCAGTGGCCTGGCAGGTGGGGCCTCCGCGGGACTCCAAGTCCAACTCGCAGCTGGGGGGTGGGGGGGACGGGGGCGGAGGGAAAGTGGGCGGAACCGTGGGCTAAGTCTCGACAGTTGCCGGCGGCCTCCAGGTGCTGGGCAGGTGGGAGCCTGCGCGGGTCAGGCCGGGATGAGACATGGCATCTGTCAAGGTGGCGGTGAGAGTTCGGCCCATGAATCGCAGGTGAGTGGGGCCGCCTGTGAAGAGTCCCCCGCCACTCCAGACACGCCCTGGGTCTCCAGCTCCATGGTTAAATGCCAGCTGGACTTGAGTGTCAGGAGCCGGTCTCTGGTCTCCTGGCTCTGGATGTGGCCTCTGGAGATCTAGGGACCTGGAGCACTAAATGTTTTACTGTCCCTTTCTCGCTGCCCTGGAAGAATTGGAGGTGCAGGGTTCAGGAGGTCACGATGATTCCTATAAATTCTTCCCCCATCGCGTTAATTTTGAAGTTTGCGTGTTCCTCCTTTAAAACATGAAAGGATCACTTCTTTGAAGGGGGGTGGGGAGAACATGAGACTGGTCATGAGGACACCACGCCTCTCAGCTGAACTCTGCTTGCCAACGCAGATGTTAATAAAGTTATTTTTTAATTTCTTAATGAGAAACGATTTCGATTCCCTGAATGCGACCCTAACTTCTAAACACTAATTTAGCAGTTCATAACTTTTGGTTAAAGAGTGGATGGGAGAACTTTTAACAAAGTTCCTAGGAAAAAAAAAAGTAATGCAGACAACTACAGATATTTAAAATATGCTTATAAGAGGGGGAGAGCTGTAAACACATTCAGAGGTTAATCTCATTATATAGTTTCTACAAAGTAGGGCTTTATAGAATGGTTTGATTCTTCATACACTGAAAAATGATCTGTCCTTTCTTTTCTGTGACCTCTTTCTAATCAGGTTAGAAAGGTGCTTCAGAAATGTTTCTTGTAAAAGTGTTTTCACTTTAAGAATGAAGTCGACCTAAGGCTGTGTCCTCTGAGTTCATAGGCACAAGAGATCATTTGTTTTTATTGGCTTTTTATCGGTGGACATTACTACCTGGCCTTTCCAGTTTCCTCGTATCAGCTTAAGGTCAGTGATTGGTGGTTCTGACAGTTGATTGGGGCATCTGATGATGATCATAAAATAAGAGGTTGTCAAACCTTCCTTGACTCATCTGAATCTGTTTTTCCCTACTTGGCAAGTAATTTTTAACTACTGAAAACCAGTGCTTTTGTGATTTTCAGGTTATTTCTGAAACTCTTTTTAGGTAAGGAACTTGACTTTTATAAGTTTCTATGTATACTCAGTTATACAAGATAAATAGACCCAAAGTTAATTTTTAATTATAGATTTACATGCATTTCAATGCACCATTCCTTCTTTGCAATAATATAAGCCCAGGCTAGAAAATTGTATTGAGTCACTTGAGAAAGTATTTTGCTGGGTGCTCTATGGGGGACAAGGTGAATGAGGTCTGGTGAATGTCTCCTAGAAGCCTGTTGATTTGTGAGGGACTATGGACTGACTGAACTCAAACATTGGGTGGACTAGGAGGGGCGCTGTAATTGTCAAGCTTTGCCAGTTTAGGTTTGGAGCTCAGGCAGATGGAGGGATGGAAGGACACAGTTTTAAAAGCCTTGGACTTTGAGGAGCTATATCGACATGCTGTTTGTTCAGCAGAGGATGCCTGTGGTATCAGGATAGAGGTATCAGGATAGAGGCCAGAGGTAAGGAAGCAGCTGTCTAGACCAGAGGTCGGCATGGGAAGGTTGGATAGATACACAGAAATGGTTTACTAGCAGCATTGACAGGATTCAACAGTTCTTGAATGGGATGGAGAGGAACATCATTAATCTTGAAGTGAAATAAGTCTTTAGCTAGTCAAATTGAGTTTAACTGGATATAACTGAAGGTTGTCCCTGGGATAAGCAAGCAATGACAAACCATAGGCAAATCTGAGTAGACAAAGGGAAGATCTGCATTCATTAGACTTTAGGAAGAATTGGAAAGAATTGTTTTGAAGAAAAGTTCACTGAGAATTTGAAGCCTGGCAGTTTCTTATTGGTGCCAGGGGTGGGTTCCTTGTTGCTGGGCAAGGAGACATCTTGTAAGCTATGAGTGACTGATGTGTGAGATCTCTTGCTTCAGAGCTTCCTGACTCCATTTTGAATCCTGTTTCTTTATTCAGTTTCACAGCATAGAGTCATTAACTGATGCTTAGTGAGGTGGAAGAGGTTTGGAGAACGTGGATGAAGTTGGTGACCTAGAGACTTGACGCTAGAATGTGTTTCTCTTTAGGATTTGTGGGGAGCCATGGAGGGGAACCAGCAGGATAAATTGCCATGGTAGGGAAAGGAGAAGTGTCTTCTGAAGTAGATGGTGGTTGGTGTTAAATGTTGTCAAGATGGTGCCCTGAGGATGTGAGTAAGATGAGGTCCTTGGTCTTGGAGACAAGGACATTGGCAAAGAGTAGCTCAAGGGGAGATGATGATCCAGAAGTTTATAGTGAAGTGGAAAGACATAAACGAACGGCCAACCAAAATACTTGACTTGCTTTGAAAAATTATACAAATTATAACAGTGACGAAAAGCCATTAAAATTATTTTTACTGGAGTAACATTGGATGATGATATTATATAATTTTAGGTGTACAGCATTATAACCTGACATCTCTGTCAAACTCATTATGATCACCACAAAAAGTCTAGTTTCCATCCACTACCTTAGAAGCCACCTCTTTTATCTATTTCACACAACCCCAGCCCCCTTCTTCACTGGTAACTACCAATCTGTTCTGTGGTAGTTTTTTGTTTGTGTGCTTGCTTTATGTTCCTCATATGAGTAAAATCATAGTGTTTGTCTTTCTCCTTTTGATTTATTTCATTAAGCATAATACCCTCAAAGTCCTATGTTGTCACAAATGGCAAGTTTTCATCTTTTCTCTAGAGCTGAATAGTATTCTGTCCGTGTGCGTGTATTTTTCTTTATCTGCTCCTCTGTCCATAGGTACTTAGGTTGTTTCGATGTCTTGATGTCTTGGCTATTGAAAATAATGCTATGAACATGGAGATGCAGATATAAAAAAAAAAGTAAGGTTAACTTTTAGAGCAGAAGAGCTTCAGGCAAAGAGGAGGAAACCACCAGAAAGAAAAAGCCTGGAGTGCTTGGGAAGTAGACGGCTGTGGCAGTGGCTACTGCTTGTTTCTTTTTAAAGGACAGGTACAGGCAGGAATGAAGGTGAGCAGGCAGGCAGGAAGAGAGAAGAGGAAGGAGCGCTTTATTTTTATTTAGTTGTTCACATTGATTGTTCCCTCCTACCCTTGGATATGAACCTGGGTCCTTGGAATGTACATGAACTGCCTCCTTGGAGGAGGCTGACCTAATAGCTACTCCAGCTACTAATAGTGTACTGGACAGCCACTTCTTTTTTAAAGGAAAGGAACAGGCAGGAATGAAGGGAGCAGAGATAAGGAAGAGAGAAAAGAAAGAAGCACCCTGTTTATTGTACTTAGTTGTTCATTTTGCTTGTCTCTTGGTGGCCCCAGGATACAAACCCGAGACCCTAGTATGTGTATGGCATACACCCAACACCTACTCCACCAGGGTGCGCCTGTCACTTCTTAAAGGATAGGGGCAAGGTGGTGAGGTTCTGAGTTTCTGAACTAGAAGACTTTGCAGTGACCAGTCTTCCTTTCAAGAAACATCAGTGCTTAATTGGGGCCAGAATTTTTTGTGGATTTGGGTTATGTGGCAGAAGTAGACATTTCAAATGGGAAAGAGTCATTCTGTTGCGTCACATAATAGCAGCTACCTTTAGAGAAGTTTGCTCTGTATCCGTGGTACAGAATCCAATTTTTGCAACCATCTTAGCAGATAAAGACTATTATTTTCCATAGAGTGGGAAACACAGTTAATTTGCCCAAAGTCAGTTCTCAGGATATTCACAGATGCCCCATTGATCTACCAATATGACTAAAGTCAGGGTCTGAGGACAGACTGCCTGTGCTCCAGATTTGACTGTCACTTGCAAGCTGAGTAAATTTGAACAAAGGACTTAATTGCAAATACTACGTCTCAGCTTTTGCATCTTTAGCATGGTGATACTAGTTGTACATGTCTTATAAGTTGTTGTGGGACAGGTCTTTAATGGAATTTTTTATTTTATTTTTTTTTTGCTGTGACTCATTAGTAAATATTTTAAATTGAAGCTCAGTAGATATGTACAGGAATAATGATATGTTTACACTTATGACATGAAACTTATAGTTTATATTGCGTTATTTTATCCTCTTCTGTCTCATTACAAGGAAAGCCATTTCTAGGTCCACTAAAATGCCTTCACCATCCACTAATAAGTTGAAGGTGGCAGCACAAAAAGCATTGATGAGGTTCAGATGAGAGAATGCGTGTGGAGAAGACTCTCCACAAAGTGTCTGGTGTCTCAAGCACTCTGTGCTGTGTGGTTATTGTCAATACTATTATTTACAGTTTAATGATTGTAACGCTATGCATGTATAAATATTTAAAGATATTTTGCCCAAATATATTTGCTGAGAGCTGACAACTAACCCAAGGGATAACCAATGTATTTACTCTCTTATCTGATAAGGAAAGTTCACTCTGTTCCATCCATTTTCTGACTGTTCTGCACCTCTCTTCCTGCTGAGTGTCTCAGGTGTGATTTAGTGTCATGTCTATCAGGTTCAAAAAAAAGAGAAAGAGGAAAAAGAAGAAAAAATTTAGTGGTATTTTGAGTCAAATTGGTATCTTAGGGATGTATTGAAGTGTTCCCATTTTAAGAGCAAGGTAGTCTCAGGGAAAATAGTTCATCGTTAGTCTCTTGGGTCTGTGATGATGACAACAGATGTCCCTTTTAGTAAGAGTGGGGGGCATCTGCTGGGATGCTGCTACACACCAGGCACCACCATGCTTCTTTATTTACCTTGTCTATGTTCCTCCTTCACTGACTGACTCACTGAGGGCTTTTCATACCTGTTCCACAGAGAAACAGCTCCCCTCCGAGAACGCTGGATGAGTTGTTTCCAGCTCCCTGCAGAGGCCTTTGTAAGGCAACTTGCTGCCTTGGAGCTCACTGATGACAGAAACCTTTGGCCTCAAGAGACTGCTGGTCTAGTGGTGGAGAAGGCAGGAACACACAACACATACAAATAACACTAGAACCTGTGTTGTTGTAGAGAAAGACAGGATCAGTCAGGTGGTGAGAAGTGTGGGGAGATCCTGGGTGGCTATAATGTCCTCATTCTAGTCACCGGGCTACTGGCAGACATAAACTAACTTATAGCCTTGACCTCCTGAGTTCCACTCCTGTTCCTTTGCCATCACCTCTCTGAAATACATATACCTGCATTAAGAAATTTATCAAATGGGGACATGAAGAAAATTTTTGGTTCAAATAAATTTAGTTTGGGAAAAAAATATGTGCTGTGGAGATGGATTCTAGATGTTGGAGTATGAATTGAGCCCTGAAAGGGCATCGCCAGCCACCATTCAGAGAAGATCTACTACATGCTTGGCTGGTGCTCTTTGGAAGTTGGCACCTGTCACCCTGATCTACAGAAAAGGGGCAAAGGCTTAGACACTGAAGCAGCCTGGCTGAATAGACTGACCATATGTACTGTTTTAAATGGAGCAGTGCTGTGTTTCCCCATATTTCCTAACCGTTCTGTCATTTTAATGTAAATGTCAATTTTGTCCCATTTTTAATAAACCAGGGCTGTCTTTAGTTCAGGGCAAAAGGGGCAATTGCGTTGCCCAGGCCTAGTCTGTTGAAGGGGCCCAAAAGCTGCTGCCCCTTGTGCCCTGCATTAAAGATAGCCCTTGTCGGTGCTGCCTGCAGTGGGCCACGGCTGTTACTGCTGTTCCTGCCCGCTTTGAGGAAGCAGGAGCCGCATCAGAAGGGGATTTGCCCCCACCCTGCATGTGGTATACCTGTTTCTTCAAAGGGAGCAGAATACTGAAGCATGGTCAAGCTGCAGCTAAGTACTAGGGGTTCTGTCTGGCACTTTGGGGGTTGTTGGGCATTTCTGGCACTCGGATGGTTAAAGCAGCATGTGCTTTAGGCAGAGCAATTAGAACAGGGATTATAGGGACACCAAACTTGGTTTCCACTTAAGGTACCACAATTCCTTTACCAGTGCTGGCCATTTATGTGAAGTCCTGCCGGACCACATCTTATTACTGTCCAAATCCCAATCGGCATCCCACAGTGCTTAACTTGTTGCTGGCTTGGGTGCTCTGCTTCTGCTGAGACTGCTCTGTCTCCTCCTCTCCTCTTAGTCACCAGCAGACAACCCCATCTTATTTTCACCATTTCAATGTCCTGTTTTTGTCTCAAGGAAATATGGTCAGCCTCTGCCTGAGGTCACTTAACTAGGTTGCTGGGCAGTAGAATTTGAATCCAAATTTATCAGTTTTTACATCTACCCCCCCTCCTTACAGAGAAGATTAGATGAGAGGAGGGCAGGGGATGTCTGGCAGGTAGGAATGAATAGAGTTACCAGGGATTGGAAACTAACTGAAACTTTTTGTAAGGAGTGGAGGTAATAGGCTGGGTGTTGTCAGGACTTTTCTTTGTTAAGCTTGCGAGTTTGGGCTTTTTGTTCTTGAGTCCTTTGCTGGCCAGCCTGGTCTGCTGCACTCGTCACATTTCAAATATGCAGTATGACCACATGTTGAACAGTGCAGATAGAGAATATGTTTATCATCGTGGAACGTTCTCAGTAAGATTTTAAGACACTAAGGTGGAACTAGTTTGAATCCCAGTCTGCCACTTCCCTAGCCTCATGCCTTTGCACTTAACTAATTTTCGGTTTCTTCATCTGTGAAATGGAGATCTTCATGGGACCTATGTCATGGGGCTGAGAGGGGTGACTAGATGAGGTAACACTTGCTAGCAGTGCCAGTAAACTATACTAGCAGTGCCAGTTCTATAAACATCAGCTATTATTAGGCACTGGGAGCTATTGATGGTTTGAAAACATAGTTGCCATTTGCTTTTCGTGTCTTTAGAAGTTTCATCTGGTAGCAGTGTAGGGCACTAAAAATATCAGCTCCAGTAACCATGAACATGTAGCTACTATTACCCAGGTGCTGTGCTAAGTGCCCTCTGTGTGCTTTTATCCTGCAGACTTTCCGACCATTTTCTGTCATGCAAGACCCTGAGGCCTGGGATGTCTGAGTGGGCAGAGGCCAGGCAGGAAGTCCACAGAGAGAATGGAAATAGGAACCATGATCATCCGATTCTGGACTGGGTTGGGGTTGAGTTGCAGTAGAAAGAGGCATAGTTAAGGGATAAAGCTTACAGACAAAACTTTGAAGAAGCTTTCACTGTGTTTTGATAGTGAAAAGTGCTTAAAACAGATGTGTGCTATGCAGAAAAGTATACCAAAGAAATCGAATTGCAAATCTCTCATAATTCCATGATCCAGGGGTAATGCCTCGGTAAACCTTTGGTGCCTTTGAATTGTCTTCCCTGAATTGTTTAGCAACCTAATTTACATTACCATATGCTACCCTGTGTTTTTCATTTGTAAGAGGCAATTTGAATTCCCGTTAGTGAGTCAAGTGATGACTGAGTGGTTTGGGGTCTTGTGAAGTGGAGTCAGGATGCCAGGAGTGAGCTGGCCGCTTGCAGGAGCTCTGGAGTTGAGTCGCTTGGGGTACTGCTGGAGGAGCCAGGTAGTAGGAGATCAGGCGAGTGATGCACAGTGGAGGAGGATCGCTTGGAGGGGATAGTGGCTGTGGCACGAATGAATGTTCGACCATGGTTGAGAAGAAAGGGTTGGGGTTGGGGGACAGGACAGTGGGGGCCACATAGCAGGATAGGATGAGAACCCTTCAGTGACCTGGGCAAGTTAATTTTACTCTTTAAGCCTCAGTTTCTTCTTTTGTAAACCAGCGAGTCTCAAAGTGTGGTCTAGGGACAGCTGGGAATCACTGAAACTCATTTAATGGAGTTCATCAAGTCAGAACTGTTTTCTTAGTAATACTAAGGTAGTGTCTGCTTTTTACCCTCCTTTCTCACAAGAGTACAGTGGAGTTTTCTAGTTGCTGTGAGGGGTGTGATGATGTCATAACATCATTCTGTGTTTTAAAACTTTCTTAGCTTTAATTTTTAATATGGTAACTATAAATGGATAATTTATATATAAAAACTCTGGGCTCAGAGTATTTAAGAAGTATGAAAGGCTCCTAAAACCACATGTTTGAGAATGGCTGCTGTAAAATGATGCCGCCTGAGTCATTGCGGGGATTAGATGATAGTGTATATATAGAGTTGCTCAGCACACTTCTGGGTGTGTAATAGCCTTTCATGAAATCATGGCTGCTGTAATTTGTTTGTAATCACTATTGTTTCTGATAGCCACACATAAGGAGGCAGGAGTGACGGCTGAGCAACGGGGAGAGAGAGAAAGGTAGGAGAGTGGGATGTCATGACTGCAAGGGGGAAGAGACTGGGTCACCAGCCTCATTGGCTGCACAGGTGAGGCTCTGACCTGCCCGTCAATTGACTCACGTGTCTGAAGGGACTGGTTGAGTTGAGGGATGTGAGGCAGCGCCGTGGGTGCAGGAAGAAGGTTGTGTGGGCCTGAGGGGGCTCCTGTTGGATATCTTCCAGTTAATGGAGGCATCGAAGGAAGGAGAGAGCTAATCCCTGTCCACCTGTCCAGCTTGGCTTCTGTAAGAAAAAGTGCCCTTACTGCTTGCTGTGTGAGGCACACGGCTGACTTGGGCCCCAGTCTTCACCTGCGCTTTGTAAACTACACTCGGCAGAAGAGCGGTGTTTGTCTTTTTGTTTTCAAAGAAAGGAAAATAAAACAGGTAGGGAGTTCAGGGTTTGGAGAAAGAAGGCTCCTGGAGCAAGGGAAGGAGTAGGATGGCAAGAAAGAGAGGCAGCCTCTAGGTCCTGGCAGGGGACAGCTGTGACCTTCAGGTGAGATTCCCTCATACGTTGCTGTGCTGCTGACTCTCGGAGTTGGGAGCACATTTTCTTTTCTTTGTGGTGCACTTGAAGAAGTGACTGATGTCTTTTTCATGCACAAAATACAAAAATATTCTAATGTCTATAAGTCATTTAAATAATGTGAGTATTAGTAGTTTCAAAAAGCTTTTCAGTGACTTAAAAGTATTTAGTAAACATAATTTGGTATTACATTTCTGCTGCTTTATTTATTCGTGGATTCTATATGTGAGAGAAATCAAGTGTGTGTGTGTGTGTGTGTGTGTGTGTGTAAGACGTTATTTAGAAATGTCCAGTTATTCCATACAGAGCACTGTGGTCTGACCTGTCTTATTTTACACACCCTCATTTCATGATTAGTTTTCTAAATTATTTCAGTGGTTTTTGCTATTTTTGTGGGTCTGGAATTGGGATGTACTCTTGCTAAAGCTTGTTTTGTAAGAGCAAGTAGGTTGCAGCCACACCTACAGCCTGGGGAAGATGTGCTGGTGTCTGAGGGGTCCCGGCCCCCTTCCTCCTGGACAGTCTCTGCTTTATTTCGGTGGCTCGTATGCCTCCCCACTCTAGCTACAGAGACAGTCAAGGGAACAGTCCTTCGTAGGAAGCTGGTCTTCATTCCCTTGGATTCAGCCCAGTGATTCACATTAGGTGCAGAGGAGGGTCTGCTGGGGCCTGGGGCTCTGTCATCTCCCTGGGTCTGGGCTGAGTTCCTGCCTTTCCTGCTCTGTTGGATAGACTTATGACTCATTGTTGCTGCCCAGTGGAGGGGAAAGAGCCTTTTCTGTGATCAGCAATTCACTCATAGAAACTTGGAGGTGCTTTCAGTGTATACGTAAAAATTAAAGTCAACTGAGAAAGTTGGTACTTTGTAATGGTGTTAATACACAATTTTTGTCCTTCAATTACTGTTTCTAGCCACTCACTCATCTACTAGGAACTTACTGTATCTTTTGCTCCATGATCTAATTTCATTCATGCAACAGTTCTCTAGGGGTGAATATTGTTAGCTTAGTTTTGTAGATGAGGAAACCAGATCAGAGAAGGGCCAGGTCCTGGCTCAGTATCACTTCTTCAAAGGTGCCTGTCAACTTTCTCTGGTTTTCTGGCTTCATAGCATTCACCATGATATGAACATACATGTGGGTGTGAGTGTGCGTGCATGCATGTGTGCACACCTCCACGTGGAGCTGTTGTGATGCAGCGCTGTTTGCTTGCTTCGTTATTGTCTGTCATGAAGTTATCTACATGTAAACTCCCTGCCTGAGAGCCAGTGACCTTGTTGGCTGCTTCCCCCGGGCCTGGTGGGTGATGGGGACACAGAATGAAGACTGTTTCGTTAATACCTGCCACCATGTCTTCCAGTCTTTCACTGTGTGAATGCTTGTCAGGAATCAGGAATCCACAGCCCAGTGTCAATAGGAAGAAAAGGGATTGTTGATGATCCTGTTGGGTGTTAGGAGGGAGGAAGAGATGGGAAAAGGCTGAGGAAAAGTCTGGGTGAAGAGTGACAGCTTCACTGATGTCCTGTGTATTGAAATTAACTCTGTGCAACTTGTGCATCAGATACTCATGTTTAACTTTTAAGGTTCAAGAATTGGAGGCGTAGCACTCATGATGTTTAGATGATACATAGTTTATGGGACAGACCAGTCATTTTTCTTCAGCAAGGTCGTTTAAAGGTTTTTTGTAGTAATTTTAGACTTAGAGTGAAGCTCTCATGCTTCTCCCAGCTTCCCCGAATGTTTGTCGCTTAAACACAGTACAGTAATCCGAGCAAAGGAACTGATACCGGCACGACACTAGCAGCTACGGTTGTCCTTCAGCTCCGTGTCCTGCCCTGGGATCTCACGTTGTGTTTAGCTGCCAGGTGGTCTGTGATGGCCTCTCAGCCTGAGAAGAGTGCCCGTGATTCTGTAGGCTAGTCTTGAGTTTGGGTCTTCCTAGTGTTTTATCACGACTAAGTGGAGGTTAGGCACGGTGGGCGAGAATGTCACATAGGTGATGTGTGCTCTTCACTGAAATGTGTATATTCTCTCTGCAATTAATATCTTGAGGGAGATAGTTTATAGAGAAAGTTTTTAACTTTAATTTGGAAGTTTGCAAGCTATCTCTCTCTCCCCACCCCCCTAGAAATGCATTAAGATTTTCTAATAAAGGTTATGATAGGAAATGAATTTAAAACATTTCCCCCTCTAACTTAGTGAAAAGGGATGTACCCTGTCGTTTGAAACAGAGAGCACTTGTGGCTTGGAAGGCTGTTCCTGCTGGCAAGGACTGTGCACTTCACACGTGATCCACAGTAAGACATGTGCCCACTTAATGCAGCCTGCTGCCTTCTGCTTGCCACCATGTCATTAAAAAAAAGATGGTGTTGCACACTAAATTGATTTTATGATCTTTATGTGCTTTGAAAAATACTAATGTGCTGAGTTTATTATCCAGAGCAGGAGTTGTTAAAAACTGACTTTGCTGCTGAGAGAACACTGGAATTAGGAGGTCATTTAGAGTAAAAGTCATTTCTATTTCATCTTGGAAGCTGGAGAGGGGCTGTGGTATCTTGATCCCAGAGAACACACAGCTTAGAATGAGATTTTGAAACTTAGGAGCCTCGGATTTTGAACCCACTGTGGACGTGCTCGAAGGAGCGCTCTTCTCTCGGGCCTTGTGGCCTCCTGATCTCTCGCATGGTTGCACCTGCTGACTCTTAATTTCAAGTGTCTTAAAAGGGGCTAAGCCATCACAGTGTTTCCGTTTGGAAATTCTTCACGGGGCACAGAAAATCACTCTGAGAACGTCCTCTGAGTGGGACTTAAAGTTCCCCAGGGAACTTTCAAGAAAAAAAATGGTTCAGGGTGATGGTTCAGTGGTTCATGGTTCAAGGAGACTAGCGCAAAGGTGGAAGAGGTTGCAGAGATAAATCTTCTAAAAATAGATTTGTCTCTTCTCTTCCTTTTCCTAAAGTTAGTGTTTTCATGGAGTTGGCTTTGCTTGTTCAGATATAAGGGCAGTTGTGAGAAAAATGTCACTAATCCCGATCTGATACTGATATGTAATGATCCAAATAACGTGCTTCTCTTTTCATCTTTTAAAATATTAAAATTTTGAAGTACTTACAAAAAGTTGTAAAAATAGTGAAGTGCTCTCATCTATCTTACATCCGACCTTCCTGAATGTTCTTTTACAGCTATCATATGATTAAAGCCCAGGAAAATAACATTGATACAATGCTATCAACTAATTTCATTTATTTAGATTTCTTAAATTACTCCAATTACGTCTTCGCTTTATGGTCCAAGAGCTGGGCTACGATCACACAGTACATTTAGTTGTCATGTAAAACATCTCGTTTTTAATTAAGCTTTTCTTGTCAACTTTGCCCATACTGGTGTGACGTGGTATTAATCCTGAGGCTAAAAGCAGGTAACATTGCTTGTACAACAACTCTGTTCATTCATAAGGTTGAGGAATTGTGCCTTTTGACTTCCTTTGTTGAAATTGAGACAGGTACTTTGAGCTGTTAACACCTTGGTTGGATTTATTGTTCATTTTCATGTGTCAGATGAAAGGACACATTGGAATCTTTGATCCTTGATGGAACTGGAAGTGTTGGAATTTGAGTGAGCTGGAGGAAGGGCAGGTCTCATTGTTCAAGTGTCAAGGATTGGTTTTAGGTAGAATTTGTTAAATCTCTAGAACAGGTACCACAAACATTGCCTGCGGGTCCCAGGCAGGCCTGCAGTGTCCACTAGAAACCTCAGCAAGGAGGAAGGGACAGCAGATTCTCAGTTTCAGAGTTAGGCCAGTAATCATGCCTGGGGGCGTCATTAGCCTCTCTCACAAATTTACCCCCAGGTTTTAATGACTTAGTTCTGAAGTTACCAAAGAAGTTTGTCTTTTGCTCATCTAAGCAGATCCCTGTCTATGGTTTCCATTCAGATTACTGGTCTTCCATCTCCTGGAGCTGAAAGGTGGGGAAGGTACATCCACTTCTTGGCTGCCTTGGCGTGGTGGAACCGCACCACTAGTGCTCACCTTTCCTTGTTCACGTGGCTGCACCTGGGTACAAGGAAGACTGGACACTGTACTTTCTTGGGAAACTGCTTTCCATGACAGTGCTGTACCATAAGGGGAAGTTAGCTATTTCTGCTGCAGCCTTTGTCTAAAGAGATGACCTCCATTCCAGCCTTGGTACCCTTCAGGAACTCCACAGTCACCATTCTGTCTGCTGGAGTTGTGGACACCCAGATGTCCTCATGTCCCACTTCTTCCTTCCTGAGAGTTTTTACTTCAGTGTCACCTCATCAGTTATCCCATTGAAGGTATACACCCCTCATGTCCCATCCTCTGTTTTTTCTCTTACAGCATTTAGCCCTATTTAGCCTGCTATGTTTTCTTCATTGGTTTATTGTCTGAGTTCGTCCATGAGGACAGGGACCATTTCTGTCTTGTTCTTGGATATGTTCCTTGTGCTTGGCACATAGCAAGTGTTCAAGTGTTGAATAAAAATGAGAATTTTAACAGTTAAAATTCCTAAAATTTCAAATGTTGGCAAGCTTGTAGCTGAAACAAGCACACAGATTACAGTGCAGGCCAAACAGACATGTCTGTGGATGTGCTGGCACTTGCCAGCCTGAGCCTTGGGTGGAGGACCAGGGGCCAGGTACCAGGGACTGGGATCAGAAGACGTGGGTTTGTATTCTAGGTCTGCCACTTGCTCATGGTGTGAGCTTAGATGCTTCATTCAGCTTCTCAAACACTCAAGTTCTTCTTCTACAGCATGAATTTAGTCCTCCTCATCCCCATGTCTCTGTGATGATTAAATGAGGTAGATGATAAAGCATGAAACCCCAGTATGCCCTATGCTTAATTAATGGTTGCTGAATAGTTAGAATTATTGGACTTACTGTGTATTTTAACTGTGCTGGACTCCACTAGATGCTAAGGAACAAGCGCCAAATTGGGACAATCCCAGAAAGTTTTTGGGAAGAGCAGAGGCTTGATCTGGACATTGTACTATGGGAAGGTTTTTTCACTTATCGTGTATTTCCTGACAGGCTTCTTCTGTTCAGAGTTTGGAGAGTCATTGGCGAACAGGATGGATAAAGAGGCTGCCCTCAGGGAGCTTATATTCTAGTTTAATGCTCTGTGATAGAAATACATTATGAGTCACATATGTAATTTAAAATGTTTAGGTAGCCACACTAATTAACCCAATATATTTGAAATGTTTTTTCAACACGTAAGCAATAGAATAAGTATTTAGGAGATATTTGCATTCTTTAATTTTGGTAGTGTAAGTCTTTGAAATTGCATGTGTGTTTTGCACTTACAGCACAACTCAGTTTGGACTAGTCATATTCCAAATACTCAGTAGCCACATGTGGAGTGTAGCTGTCATATTGGACAGCACAGGTCTAGTGAGTAAACAAAAGTAATGGCAGGTGGTTGAAAGTTCCCTAAGAAAGTTCCCTAAGAAAATAAAGAAGAGTAAGAGGATAGATAACAATAGATAACAGTGGTAGAGGAAGGACTATGTGCATATGAAAGAAAGTGATCAGCTCTAGGAATAGTTGGTAAGAATGTTCTGGGCGCAAGGAATTGCATGCACACAGGCCCTGTGGCAGGAGCCTGCCTGGGATGTGCACTGGCTACAGAAGGCCAAGGGGGTCTGAGTGCAGTGAGGGAGTGAAGTGTGATTCATGTAGGCCCCAGTCCTCTACCTGAACACCCTGCCATCCCCCCACTGCTGTGCCTGGTAATACTCCAGTTGGTCCTAGTTTCACTTTTAAAAATTATGCTAAGTCTGCGAGACAGACATTATGAAAATCCCACAAATGGTTTTTATTTAGAGGGTAAGGGGCATCTTTAGAAGAAAGAGAAAAAGCTTCTTGAACAATCCATAATAGACTTGATCCAGTGTAAGAAGAAGAGTAGTTAATAGTGACTGACTAGATGGAAATGTGAGGGTATGGAAAATGGAAAACTCCCAGAGGATGGTGTAGCTGGGAGGATGAGCTGGGTAACTGTCTTTGACCAGTTTCTGAGCAATTTATAGTGTGGTAGTCACCACGCCAGTATGCTGGAGAGCCCTGCTGAGAGGAGTTGTTTTGGAGTCACGAACATTTTCCAGTGCTCCTGGATCTTACTCATGAGATGGTTTTCCAGACCTGTTTCTTTATTTTAGCCAAGACAGAGTAAACTGGCTCTTGGTCACCTCTTCTTTCTGCCTCTTATCCATAACAGGTTACAATCTAGGTCGGGTTTGTGTATTGATAGAGATTCCATCTATCCATTGTTGATTGACCAGCAATGGTTTTGGTTTGGTTGGGTCTTTGCGCTCTCACGACGTCATCAAGGACTCCAAAGAGCTTTTTTTTTTTTTTTTTTTTTTTTTTTTTTTTTTTTTTTTTTGAGTTTTATTCATCTATATTTATCATATTCAAAATTGAAAAAACAAATGTAAGCATGCATAAGCTCTTATACTTTTGACGTCAGAGTGACTCATCATCATACATCATATAGTCTGGAAAACTCCGCTGTGAATTCGTGAGAGACAGAGTGCAAAAGGCAAATACTGTTTAGGTATCATTAGGAAATAGTTTTGATCTTGCTGAGCCTCCCCCACCCCCTAGCCCCAATCTTCAGAAGCCTCTGGGCTGTGTGTTGGTGATACAGTGGTACACAAGCCAGGCCTGCGTGGTCCTGGTCTTAGGGGAGCCTTTGGTGGAGTCACTGTGGAACTCAGAGGTGGGGCACCAGGTGGGTGGTCCAGGCAAAGGGAGTGTGGCTGTCGGAGACAACAGCAGATGCTGGGCTCAGAGTCCTCAGGTGGAGAACGGAGAGTAGTTCTCATAACCCGCATGTTAAAATTGGCCAGAATGGCACCAGCAGTTTGCTTTCTCTGTGTAGTGTCAATGTGATGTGATTTTATCCACATGTTAATTTTCAGAGGCTGTTCTGTTCATGACTATTCTCAGGTCCTTCCCTGGGTGGCTTCCCTGTGCCTCGTTTCTTCACTCCTGTTGGAGAGCTTCCTATTTCATATGTTGAACTGGGTTTGTCAAGCTTTGGAAATGTTGCACAGAGCCCTTGAAATGTGAGGGAGGCTAAAGGAGGCCTTAGAGTGTAGGAGAATGGAGGCTGAATTAAAAAGCACGATAAATCATAAAAGAATGGGAAGGTGACATTTGAGAGCTGAGGACTCCAGTGAAACAGAGCTGCTCACTTGATGTCATCGCGTTATCCAAGATGAAACCTCCTGGCCTGCCTCAGACAGTGAGTGCTATGCCTGCGTGCTAGCTCCCCTGCTCCTTAAAAGCATGTCTAAATTGGAGGTGTAAGTACTATGCCTGGTGCAACTTGAGACGTCCTCTGCCCTGGAAAGCTGTCCCAGCAGGGGTTGGTGTATTGTGCAGAGACTGGTCAGCTGAGCATTAGAAATGAGGCCTGATCTGTTTTGCTCTCTCTGTCTTATTGCAAAGAACACGGTGATATCAGAGGGCTTTCTTACTTTAGGCCCTTCTGGCTTGGTGCCAAGCTTATTTTATTTCTGCCTGCAAATTGTGGCAGTGTATTCAACTCCAAGGATTCTGGGATGAATTCTTGAGTGTTCAGAGTCTGCTAATATTGCTCCTGCGCACCAGCCCCAGGGACTGGCAGCGCTGTTCATCAGCAGTTGTGCACCTTGAGGGCGTCAGGAGGTGGAAGCACTGCCAGGGAGTGAAACTAGGGGTGCAGTCCATCCTAAAATATGGAGGAGGGGGAGGGAAAGGGGCGCATGTTGATGGTTTCTTTAATATATCCTAACCAAGAAATCAGAGCACCTGAACAAATCAGACTATTTGCTCTTGAGTGGTGTAAGTCCTAGTTTATTTTGTTAGCATTCCTGTGATTACGTTCACCACTTTAGCCAGCTCTCTCTCTTAAAGGCACCCTGGGTTGGAGAAGATGAGAAACCTGACTAGGAAGTACATGAAGCTTGAGAAGCCACAGTCCCAGCCATTACATTTGCTGCCAATTAGACATTTTAAAACTTTTTTTTTGCTGTTAGAAACCCTCTGAAGTCCTTGTGGGGGTCAACTCCCACGTGCGGGGAGGCTGGTGGGTGCAGCTGACCTGAGTGGGTGGGACAGTGGGAAAGCCCCGCTCAACTCCTGCCCCTCTGTCGAGTGGAATGTGGACACAGGAGCGCCCTGTCCTCCACATTTTAGGGCAAGTCAGAGCCCTGACTTTTCTGTCAAAGCTCCTGATTTTTAAGGCATTGACAACTGCCTGAGGCCTTTTGGAGCAGTGAAGTCCTGGCCCTGATGTCCTGAAAAACTTCTGGTCCTTTATTTTCTTTACTTAAAACTATTTAACTGAGACCATTTCCCCTTCTCACTGCCCCACAGTTGTGTTAGTATTGTGTTCTCAGTGTTTTGGGGAGGTGTCATCTCTGGTGCCCTTGTTCCTGCCATGTGCCACAAGTGTCCCTGAATTTCACTGTAAGGACAGCGGTTGTGTCTGTGAGCTTTGTCGCTCCGGACACATCGACTCCTTCTGGGTAGTGTGTGACCCTGTGAGGCAGACAGCAGGGAGGCTCTTCTCCTCTTCCAGGTCGGGAGGTAGACAGACCAGCTGCTGGTCAGAGTGCTGGCCAGAGACCCGGAGCCTGAACCTGGCTCTCTGAACTCCACTCGCCCTAGGGTTGCTTGAGTTCTGGGCTCTCCGCCTGCATGCGAAGGCATCTTCAAACTCACTGGGTGTGCGTAGCGGGGATGCTGTCTCTCTTGCCCTCTCTCAGCTGGTTTCACCAGTGTCCCTGTCCTGGTTTGTTTATTTTATGCAGGAGCTGCAGTTTTTCCCTATAAAACAGTTAAATGGGGGATGGAGTAGAGAAACCTGAAGGTTAAGGTGCTGGCCTCCAGGCTCAGCTGATGCCCTCACCCCAGAGAGTGGATTTAACTGGGGCTGGGTATCCTTGGGGGGAATTCGAAAACCCTCAGGAACTGCTGTGTGCCGCCCAGCAGGAGGACTCCTGGACAGGGAGTTCATTCACTGGTCACTCCCCAGGTAGCTGGTTGCCACAGAAGGATTTCCTGTAGGTGTTTGGTGTATTCCAGGTGACTGCAAAATGAAGCTGGAAGTGTAGAGCGTGGCTTCTTCCTCTTGTTTTGTGCTGCGGAAGCCCAGGTGAGGAAACCCCAGTTCTGGGAGGACTGAGCAGAGGTGCAGAGCCCAGAGGGGAAGGGTGAGGTACCAGGAAGATGGGAGGACCAGCTGTACCCCAGAGTACCCTGGGGAGGAACTCTGGTGGCCTGTTCCCTCCCTCCCAGCGCACCAAGTGTGGATGTGCTGCCTTAGGCCCGGCATGGCTTTCCTGGGCCGTCATCGTTGTTGCTTCACTTCTGGCTGCCCCTGCCAGCTTGGCTTCAGCCTCTCACCCAGCCCCCCAACAGGCTTTGCTCTTACAGTCAGTTTGCTCTCACCCACGTGGGATGATTGTGAGCCATCAGAAGGCAGGAGCTGTGATTATCTGTCTCTGTATCTGTCCAGTGCCCCTGGCCACAGCTGCGCTCTCTGAGTGTACAGCGGGATTGGAAGCTTGTCCCCCTCGAGGGAAGGGGCTGTGGAGCAGGGGCAGCACGGACCGAGCCATCATCACCTGCACTGTAAAGGCAGAATAACTAGGCATGATTCGTAGCTATTAAAAAATAAGTGAATGAATTTTGGTGTTTCTGATAATCTTCTCCTCTATAAACCGGCCTCTGGATTGTGCTGCTGAAAAAAGAACATTTCATGAACACACCTTTATGACAATCAGCTATATAATGGTTCTGAATTGTTGTGAGAGCTGCTTTGAAAATTTGGAAACTTTTTTTTCTGGAGTCTTTCCATTTCCACCCATTTGGGGAAAGGATTGGAGAAGTTTTGTTAAAATGCATCTGCTCACTGGGACGTGGGTGTCAGAGGGTGGGGCTTGTTGATTTTGCTCACTGGTGTGTGTACAGTGTCTCTGGCCGCAGAGGCACAATAAACGCTGTCGGGAAAATGGCTGGATGTTGAGTTTGTGCTAGGAATGAATGTATTAATTGTGTGACCTTATGTTGCCTGCTTTATTCTATCAAATCTTTCAGCAAAAGTTGCACATCAGGATAGTTCAGTAACACAAGGTTGCAGCACAGTCGGTTCCGTTAGCAACCACGCGTGTGGGTTTGGTTAAAGCATTTTACAGCGCGTGAAACCAAGATCTGGTGAAGTTAGGTAAGGTACCAGGGTCACAGAACACTGAGAGTCAGGACTTGAACCCAGGTCCCCCAACCTCAGTGCATCCCCGCAATGTTTAAATTGCTCTCTGTCAGCATCACAAGCTGTTGGGTCCTGTGTTTGGTGAAAAAGCTGCGAGTGACCCAGATAGCTTCTAACCTGTCTCTGACTCCAAGCGAAGTCCTGCAGTTTAGCATTTTGCAGTGTCCCAATGAATTTCCCCGAAGTAATCTGTGTGGCTGGCAGAGTTGCAGGCACAATTGGTCTCTCTCTTTTTCCTTTAAGGAAAGGTACAGGTAGGAATGGAGGTAAATAGGCAGACAGGCAGGAAGAGAGGAGGAAGAAGCACTTTATTTTATTTCCATTTTAGTTTTTCACACTTATTTTTCTCCCTGGACCTGGGACTCGAACCCTGGGCTATGTGTCCTGTGCCCTTCAGAGGTGATTGATCTAACCACTGCTCCATCAGAGCACACTGGAATAGTCGTCTTTTTACTTTTTACATTTTTTTTTCCCCCCCAAAAGCTGTCACTGAGAATATCTTCTGAATTGAATAGAAGTCTATGGGAGGGAATAGTATTACGGTATGGATAGAGAGGAGCAGAAACTGATTACTTTGTGTTCCATGGCACTGCAGCACTAGGATGTTTTGGGGCATAAATTAGTTGGTTTAATGTTTGAGCACAGGAAAACAAAAGAAAATTTTAATAGATTTTCTTCTCAATGTTAAGATGGCCATCCTCATTAAACTTTCACTTTTATGAATATGTGATGTGTCTTGTGTCTTGGAGAAGCTTAGCTATATGTATGCATCCTTGCTTTTCCTCTTTTTTGAGACTCAGAGAGACAGAAGGTCCCTTTACCTTGGTCCTGGAGTCATAGTCACAGCTATGGACGGGTCTCTGGGAAGAGCTGGGTTTCAGTTTCACCTTTGGGATTAATATCTACCAGGTTAACTGATGTTTACGGAAGAAACCTTCTGTACTTCTTCCCTTCTTCCTTTTCAATTTACTGCAAGTTGGGTCATAGCTTTCAGGCTTTTGCCTACTTGTTCTTTTCTCTCCTCTATCAGGGACTTCTAGAGTTCAGAAGAGAAGCCACAGTTGGAAGCCAACAGTGTAACTCAAAAGACCTGGTCCAGGTCTGGATTTTTGCTCTGGAATTAGGGAGAGGTGGTGTGGCTAAATTCAGACTTAGGTGACTTCACTTAGTGAAGTGCTGTCTCAAAAGGAGACATACCCCTTCATGCGCCCCTAAGCTCATAGGCTCCCAGCTTGCGAGAGCTGTATACATCATTGCAGATCAGCCAGGGCACTGATTCCCGAGACTGGTCATCAGAATTTCCAAGGACACTAGGTGTTACGGATTCCTGGTCTCCTATTCTGGGGATTCACACTTCTAGGTCTGGGCTGGAGCCCTTCAGATGATTCTGTTGGCCAACAGGGCTTGGGGATCCTGAATCTGGCTTCCTTATCTTTGGATACATCTCCACTGTCACCTCTGGTCCAATGTCTCCTGTATAGCCTGTAGTAGCCTCCTAAGTGGTCTTCTTGCTTACTCTGGCCCCTCTGGAGTCTATACACAGCAGCTAGAGGGATCACGTGAGGATGTCACTGTAATTTTGCCAGGCCCCTGGACACAGACCTTCCTGTGTGCATGACTTCCTATCACGTTTAAGTTCTACAGTCTGAACCAGTGAACCAAGCCTCTAAGTCCTGGCAACATTAGTCCTTCCTCCTTTCCTGACTTCATCTTCCTTTCTTTCCCTCTCTTCTGGGTCAGCTGGTCTTGCTCTTCCTCACACCTCTGGCTAGTTCCTGCCTCAGGACCTCTGCACCTGCTGTTCTCTTGACCTGGAATGCTCTTTCCCATCTCTCTTGCTCTCAGAAGTCACACCCTGGAAGAGGCCCTTTCTGACTGCTTGTTTCCCTACCTCTGACCTCCGTTCTAGACTGTGACACCCTTCATTTCTTTCTTTTGTTTTTTAAAGAGGAAGAAAGGGAGAGAAGGAAGAAGCGTTTTTAAGGAACAAGGGAAGAGGAGAAGGAAGCACTTCTACTTATTTTTGACAGTGTCTACCTACCCCCACCTTCCCCACCACTCCACAGCTCCACTGCCCATGAACTGGAGTCCTTGGCTTTTACATGTCTACGTCCAGATGCCAGATTAGAACATGAGCCACCAGGGCACATCCCACCCTTCCATTTCTTTATATAGCAATTGTCTAAATAGTGTCATATTGATTTTTTTCTCACCTCATTAAAATGCAGATGATGGGAGAGCTCCATTGCTCACCTATGCTTAGTATTATCTGGCGTGTGGAAGAGATTTACTAAATATCTGTAGACTGAATGAACACCTAAATCTAGCATCCTAGATAAGAATTTGTCGACCTCTGACAAAACTTCCTCAGTGACAACAGTTCTGTACGTTTCAAGGCAATTCATTTTTTATTGAGATGGTCTGATCATTAGCCTTCCTTTTCTTCTTTATTGTCCAGTATCTGGCTCCCCGCTGTCTGCCATGTCACCATATGATGAAGCGTGGATTTTAGGGGGCTGGGGTGCTGGGCACCATGCTTGCTGCCTAGACACTCCTTGATGAAGGACTTACTGCTGTCATTGGTGTAACCCTCGGTGTCGCCCTTGGGAGACAGAGTTGGACCCCTTACCTAGCAGCACACAATTGTGACGACTCAACATGGGAGGGTGGGCTGTGAGGTATAAAGACCTGGCCCTCTTGGATCAGCCTGTAGGTCTGAAGGGCTCCCGAGCTTCACGCGTGTGTGTGGGGTCGGCTAGGCTGTCCTTGGGCTCCGTGGAGCTCTACTGCTCTCTCTGCCCACCAATCATCTCCTTTCCTGGGCGTCCATCCAAAGGCACTTTAATGAGCACAGTGTCCTCAGTGTCTTTTCCTCCAGGATCCCAACCTGAAACAATTGGCTCTTTGCCTAATCTTTTAGGTTTATTACACCCTCCTTTAGGCCAGAGAAGATAAAAGGCTCAGCTTAATAGCTCCCTTCTGCTCTGGCAGGGCCAGTGGATGATTTCCAGCTGTGTGGGACCTCAGTGAGTCTGTGACTGCGACAGCACCCTGTCCTTGGCTTGTCCATAGTGCAGCCCATGGGCATGGAGTGGAGGCTGTGCAGTTCCTCAGGCTGCTGCTCGAGGTTGGTCATGGTTCTGACTTTCAGCTGACCGTGCTGTGGAGCTGCAGTGAAGCCAGGGGAGTGCCTGAAAATCCCACCCTGGACGTGTTTTCAGTATCAGCCTTCCCCTGGGTCTTTCTAAAAAATTGAGCTGAGACTTATAATTTCATGGGGAGACACTAAGTCAGCAATCCCCAAATTGTTGAGTGCTCAGAACCAGCAAGAAAGGATAAGGAATTGCCCTGGGAGAGATGGTTTTAGGAGAATAGTCTTCCCTGCATGTTTCCAAACGTGACAAAGACAAGGAGACAGGATTTGTGGAGCCCTTGCTACTCCCTTGGGAATGGAGCTTGCAGGTGTTCAGGAAGAATCACTCACTGTCTGGGCTTGGGGCAGGAAGAGTCTGCGGGGTACGCAGCCCTGAGTAAGGACCGTGGTGTCAGAGTTAGCAAGCAAAAGTAAAGTCTGAGCAGGCCTCGTGCACTATGTGGGATATAGTTGTATTGTAAGAGTTATCTGAGATTTAATTGGCATCGTGTATTTTATCTGGACCTCTAATAAATGGGAATGTTACTGGGTGGAGCAAAGGGACTGAGGAATTCACTGAGCACAGAGGATCAGGAATTCTCCCTAAAAGGACAATCTGGGCCTGATTTATGCCTGCTGGCAGTGTAGCTGAGGAGGGCAGCAGGGAATCCGGTGGTAGTGGGGGAGGACAGCGGTGGGAGGTGGGAGTGCCAGGCAAAGGTGCCTTGCTCCCTGTGGTAGGTCAGTCAGCAGAGGAGCACCAGGAAGCCAGCCCGCACTTTCCAGCCCTGTAAAGACTTAACACTGGAGCACAAGGAACCAGCCAAAATTTAAATTGGGGCCTTTCGTTTTTGGAATTACATTTCATTTTAATTATGAAAGTAATATCAAATTGCGCTTAAATGAATTCCAACAGCGAAAGGTTCAGGTTTATTTTCCTATCCCTTGAGGTCCTGTTCCCATTTACTCTCAGGAGGTAACCATGGTTTATAGCTTCCTGTTTCACCTTGCAGAAATGTTCAGAAGTGTTTGCTATCTGCAGCATATATGTACATGTTCTTTTCACCTTATTAATATCTAGTTATTTAACTGCAAAGTGGATTGTTGCTTGCTCCAGGCTTTGCTACTGCTTTTCTCCCACTTAATAGTGTTCCTCGGACTTCTTCCATAGTAGTACTCATGGAGGTTACACAGTCTTTTCAAAAAGAGTTTCTTTTTGGTATTGAGTGTCTTGCCACCAAAACAAAAGCACTTAAATATTGGTTCCAAGACTGGTGGGAACAACCAAAGAGAACAACTAAATAAAATACTTAAAAATGCTTTAAGGAAATTGGCTCATAGCATATAACGTTTAAGGTGCATTTGGGGCAGCTGGTTTACTTCAGAGAGTCAATGTGTCACTGTTGAGGCTTTTCCGAGAAGGATTCAGTTTGGAGATTTCAACAACATCCTGTCGAGCTGTGTGTTATGGAGTGATCAAATACCATCTGCTGAATGAATGGAATCAATTGAAATTGCTGAATCATTTACAGACATTTTCAAAATATTTGAAATAGCAGGGTTGTTGTAATAGGCTTTCTTCTACTGACATTTCTGAGAATTGACATAATTCATCTCTTTCTTTGATTAGATATTTCACATCTTTTCCTCCCCACCTTCCACCCAATATTGGTCTGTAACTCAGTAGACTTACTCCAGCTGGTTCATTTGTAGCATCTTATGATCTACTTTACCGACCTTTCAAATAAATTACTTATTTATATGAAGGAGCCATAATTGACTTTTCGGTTGAGAAACCCAATTCACCAAAGTGGCGAGGGAGAGACATAGTTCATTTTACTCTATTATCAAATCAATGTTCAAATAATATTTTAGGTTTATTTTCCTCAATGTGAGAAAAATGTCAAGATTTATTTCTCATGTTTCTTAAATGTCAGAGGAAATCGACCTGAGGCTGGGGGAACTCTTCAGTGCCTAGTGTTTTACAGCTTTCAGCTGAAGAATTAAAAGACAAAGCACTGAGAGCTGGTTGTGCTCTGTGGACTAGGCTGGGGAAGGTGAAGGACGCTGGGTTCTCTAGACTAATGATGAGAGATGCTATCAGCAGGGAGGAAACCTGTATGAGCAGGATGAGGTAGATAAGGTGGGTGAAGGGATACTGTTTCTGAACTTTCATCAGAGTAGGTGAGTCGAACTAGACCTAAGACAAGTCCTGAGAATCTGATATGTGGGAGGATGCTGTAGTGTGCAGGCAGCAAGATTTAAGCGTGGTGGTGGGGCTAGTGCGGAGACTGGTGTTAAGTAGAGGATATGCTTGGTGAAAAGTAGACAGAGCCATTCAGACAGTCCATCACTAGTCAGTAACCATTTGCTGGGCTCCTCAAGGTTGTGTGCACTGTGCCAGGGCCTGGGGATGTAGACCTGGACAGTAGAAGCCTCTTTTTAAGAAGTTCAGTTTGGTAGATGAGACAAGCACAAGGACCACTAAGTAGTGGGTAGGGCAGAGGTTCCCGAAGGACATTGGCCGAGAGAAGTGTCGGCAAGGCAGCATTAGTTAGGGTCACAGCGTGAGGGACTTTGTATAGCACTGAGAGTTGGACTTTGTCCCGTAACCTGTGAGAAGTCACTGAGGCGTTTGAAGCAGGGGAACCTCATAGGGAGAGGTGTATTTTGAAGACTAAGTAGAGTGCTGATGGGAGGGGACAAGGCTAGAGATATGGAGACTGGCGAGGTGGTAGTGGCCCAATTCAGGGCAATGACGAGTGGGGAGGTGTTGCTGAGCTCAGTAGACAGGCTGGGGATTGGACAGGAGTAGCTGACTGACTTGGATGGGGGTAAGGAATTGAGCAGACTGTCATGAGGACCCTCACGTCACCTATGGTATTGAAAGGCCCTAAGGTGAAGAGAAGCCAGTCTCCTGTGCATGAGGGGACTGAGCAGCTTTGCCCAGCAGGGTATGGAGGAGCCTGGAGCCCCTTCCAGCTTTAAAATTGGAAGTTTGACAGCCTCCCAGACCCAAATCTATAAGGGGTGAAGGTACTAAGGGGTTAGTTTCAATAGGTAACATCCACAACCATAGTAAACAAGTTCTAACAATTATGTTGGCTTTTCCGTAAGTATTTTCAGGAACTAGATAAGCTCAGTGTGGCTAAAACACTAGCTAGGATCTCTTATAAATACCGTATTTATTTTTGGAACAAAGGTACATCTTTTCTTTACAATTTTAGTTTTTATACTCAAGGAGGAAACAATCTAGGTAATTGTTATTTGTGATTTTTTAATTTATTTTTGGAGCAGATGGCTTCCACTTTAAACCTGATGACCTGAGATCACTTATTAAAATGACTTTAAGCAGTTGTCAACAGCCTCACACTGACACTGGGAAACAGTCTGTGGGTAGAAAGAACTTGAAGCTGATAGCTTGGTGCAGCAATGAGGGGACCTGGAAGTGCTGACTCTCGGAAGACTTCTTAGCTGCCATTATGTCAGACGCCCAGTGCTGTAGGTTGGCAGTCACTATTCAGCTTCCGAGCAGAGACCATGTCAGCTGATGTAAGTTATAGCCGTATTCTGCCAAGTGATTTTAAGGATTAAACTTAAAGGTCAGAATACGAAGTTGGGGAGTTTCCTGTTGTAAGAAGTAGGTAACATTGTGGAGTTCATTTCTTGAGACTAAATGTCAGAGTAGTTCTCACTCTGTCATATTAATAAGTCAGAGCAGTGCTTTTCAAGCAGTAATGTCCATTGGAATCATTTAGAGCTCTTGTGAAAACGCACATTTCAGTAGGTTTGCTGTGGGGCACAGAGCCTCATTTCTTACAAGCTCTCAGCCTTTTGAGCCTGCCTGTTGCTGTACTGCGTTTTGAGTGACAAGGGTCTGAGCCAAGGCTTCTATCTTTTGGGGGCACAGAACTTTTCGTGAAATTAAGGAAGACTGTGAACTCAGAACAGCGAACTGCTACCCCCTCTCCCCCAGTGTTTATGATTCCAGACGAAAGGTTGTAAACCCCTTGACCCCTCATAACATCTTCAGTTTTGATTTCAGAAGTGGCTAATAGAAAGATATTATTAACCAACAATATTTTGGTTAGTATGTTTCTAGTATTTTTATAGAGTGGGTGTCAATTTAAAACTAGAGAAGTACAGGTTAGAAAAAAATGATCATGTGGAAGGCCATTTAAAATGAGCATTTCCAAGTAAAAGATGCTGAGCCCTGAAATTACTTAATCCCAGTTCCAACAAGAGCGGTGGACAGAGAGTGAATCCACTGCTTCCTGTATTGACGAGTATGTGAGCACCTTCATGGTTACTTCTTATCTTGCTAGATTCCTATATAATTTTGTGCTCCCAACAAGCATTTGTTGATAATAGTGGCTTTAAAATGAAAGCTCCAAACACAGTAGGTTACTGAGTGGCCAAGCGGTGACTCAGGTAGGAATGGAGATGGGGTGTAATTGCATTAACTCTACTAGTCAGTGTCATTCTCTTGCTGGGCAGAGCATACTTTTGGTAGTTGAATGCTGCAGGAAAGAGATACTTTGTTGGAGCATCTGTTTTACCATCAAGTGGACATGGGGTGTCCTGAGGTGATTCTCACCTTTAAGTCCACAGCGGAGCTGCCAGCTCCCAAGGGCTCAGGAGGATAGCCTGGGAATCACTGTGGTTTAACTACGGTGGTGTTTAATACAACATGCTTGCAGGGTTTAGTTGTCCTGACTGGAATTTGTTCTGCCTCTTTCCCCACCCAGATAGCCTAAATATCCCGATATCTCTGTATTTCCTGGTGCTTCTCTGTCAGGTAGCTCTAGATCAGTCAGGTCTTTTGCTTCCAGAGGGACAAGGGCTGCTGCAGTGGCTTGGTCCAGTTCCAACGTATAGTGTGTCTGGTTGCCTCCTAGTGGCCAGAATTAGCAGCTGCTGCTGATGTTGCTGCCTTTGAACCATTAATTCACCAGGGTCACAAACCATGATCACCATTTTAGAAGTCACTTGAGAGAACCTAGTAACCTTTTTTTTTAAGGAAAGGTGAAGGCAGGAATGAAGGTGAGCAGAGGTGGGAAGAAAGACTTTTTATTAAGTCTTATTTAGTTATCTTGGCTGCCCCGCTGTCCCCAGGATGGTTCCCTGAGTCCTTGGGATGTAAGTGGACTGTGCCCAACTGCTACTCTGCCCCTTGTGACGTCCAACATGATAGTGTTCCTGCTTTCTTGTGTGAGGAGAGAGTTCAGATATTCGAAATGAGTCGGTCTCCAAAGTGCCCTGACTAACGTTAGTGGAACATGATATTCAGAGACTAACATTTGGGCATAAAATCCTAGAATTTTTCAGAGGACAAAGCTTAGGGAGTACTTTTTTTTTTTTTTCCTTTTTCTTTTCGGATATCGTTTATGCTGCTGTATCCCAATCAAATTCAGTAGTACTGAGTTTTTACTTAGCCTCATCAATCTTTTATTTGTCTCTTTCAACCAGAAACCTTGGTTCTCAGTGATACCAACATCATCATTCATGTATTATCTCGTAACACACACAGAAATCTCAGTATGACACTTACTTTAGCACCAAAGATACGATTACTGAAAATGTTTTAAGATTGCTTTATATTTCTTTTTCTCCTTAGTTATATTCTGCTGCATTACTTAGTTAAATTCATTTGCTTCAACTTACTTTGTATTTTAGGTTATTTAAAAATTAATTTTGTTCCTTTTTTGGTGTAAATTATTGTCATTCTAAAGATCTGCAGATCAAGGTATTTAAATCTAGCAATCAAGTTTTTATCCTTATCCTTCTACTTCATTTTCTTCTTTTTCCATAGGTAATTTTTTTGAAAAACACAAATTTTTTTTTTTAATCTTAAACTATTGTGATATCTTTTGGTGTATGCTTTTCTCCACCTTGTATTCTCTACTTAACAATAGACCCTTACTACCCTCCAGAACAGTGGAGAGAGATCATCCTCATTCCTTTTTCAGCAACCTAGCACTCCACGGTGTAGGTGTAAGTCCATGAATTCCAGAGGCCTATACTCTTAAGAGTTCTCCTGACTTCATATTCTGCTGTTTTCTAGGAACTCAATGTCTGAATGATGGGAAAGGAATGATGGGAAAGGTGGGAGAAGCAGGCTGGGCCCCCTAGGTGCTTCCAGAAGCAGTACCTGGTGTGACCACTCAGTTTTTCTTCCTACTTCTTGACCTGGGTGGAGGATTAACATGTCTTTCTCTAAGTAGATGGGTTTGATGCTTTTTTCATGAGTCGCAGGCTCTCTTTTTTGTTTCTATCATTTCATTTACACTCTTTATGTCTTAAATTTAGAAGTCCCTCGAGGTTTTGACAACATATAATTTCTTAGACTTTGCTTTTTGTGATAGCCTCTGTTTTAATGATGTGCGTCTTCATGTTTATATTTGTAAGGCTTTGGGAGGAGCAGTACCAGAGATTATGCTTCAGATACCATTTAAGAACAAGCCCCCATATAGCAAAAGTAAATAAAACAAATAAAAAATAACCTTTTCTCTCCTAACCAATACTAAATTATTTATGTTGCAGGGAAAAGGACTTGGAAGCCAAATTCATTATTCAAATGGAGAAAAACAAAACAATAATCACGAACTTAAAGGCAAGTAGTGACTGGCTTTGCTCTGCTTCTGAGCCTCCATGTTTGTTTTATTGTCAGAATGACTTGTGTGTAAATGAAACAGGTCCCACACCCCTCCTTTCTCACTTTAGTTAGCCATGTCAACTCCACTCGCACTTGGTCTGGGCTCAGTCCTGAAGTGAAGCATTGATCCTTGTTTCTTCTCCCATGCCTGGTTTAATTTGTTCTGGAAGCCAGACCTAAACTGTAGCTCTGGTGAATGAGCTCATGACCTTAGCACAGACCAGGCATTTTTATCCTATTGCCTGTGGTGATTCCTTAGCCTGGCAATTGAATGTGTTCTGGGAGTCATTTAAGTTTGACCCTAGATTTTTTTTTTTTTGTTTCTAATGAAATAATTATGCTTTATAAGATTTGCAAGATGAGTTTGTATTCTAATTTAAAACTCAGAGGATGAACGATGAAAACAAATTGAAAAATAAAAAAAAGGACAAAATTTTCTAAGATAACAATTTCTTCCTTTTGTAGTTAAAATATCCTGTTTGTTTTTTTGATCAGTGAATTTGTTAAGGACCCTAAACACCTTTCACTTAGGAGAAAAACATGAATATAAATTAATAATATTGAAATCATGTGCTTTAAGGACACAGGTTCTTTCTCCTGCAATGTTTGTCATCAACTTGTTAGGTATGGATTTCTGAGGCCTATTGCTCCATGGTCAAGTTCAGGTCAGTCTCTGTTTGGACTTCTGTGAATGCATGGTTCAAGGGACTGGACATTTTGAAATGTAATTTCAAAGCAGTGCAACTTGATCTCCAGGTGATAGAAGCTGAGGAATGCTCTTATCTTCCACTTGGGTCATGCTAGGCATAATTTGATAGGCCTCCTTTGAGGCTCACTGTTGCTTCGCTTGAGGCATCCTCCAGTGGAGTATCCTTTCTCCAGTGATCACTATTCTTGTACCTTTTAGCTCTGTCTGGCCCACACCCAGCTTTCCCTCTTCTGACCTCCCACTTATCTTCTCACATTTCTAAAGCCAGTCATCGACTTGTCCATTCTCTGCTGCCCTTTTTCCCCCCTTTGTTTCTTGCATCTTTGTATATGCACAGAGCTTTGTCAAATATTAGTCATTAAAAAATAATATTTACTGAAACATTGAGGAGGGACCCCTGGCTTTGGATGAATATCCTTTGTGCATCACAAAATCTATTTTCTTTGATCTCTCTGTTGCTTTTTGAATTTTACAAACATCTCCTCATGGGATGACCAGAACAGATGCCTAGACTTCTACCATTTTAATAAGAACCATTAAAAAACGTATCTGAATATGTTGGAAAAATGATGTTCTTTGAATTTATTCAGTATGTGTTGAGGGAACTGTGTAATGGTTTGGTGGCATATGAGGATTTTGAAATATGGTTTTTGGTTCAATTTAGGTACATAGCAAGGTGGACGAGATATATGCAGACTTCTGCAATACACTCATTGAGTATGATGTGTCCCGGGAGTCAAGTCTCTCAGAGCTGGGAGACATTACTTCTGAATGGAATGCCCAAAGGATGCTTCATGGAAGACGATGCATCTGATTTGGAATTTTCAGTGGGGCCACAGAATTGCGCAGCTCATAGCCTCATCATGCGAATAGTGCCCCCTGCAGTTGTGCAGACCCTAACTCTCGTAGCTTTAGGTAGAGGGCCAGTAAAAAGCATTGGAATGAGAAAAATAAAATAATAAAGCCTGAAGCATTGAATTCTTATGTAGCAATCATGATACAAAGTCTGGAAAAGGTGCTTGGGGTCCTATTATAGAGAACCTGGATTGCTGGGAGTTTATTTTATTTATTTATTTTGGCGGGAGTTAGGAGGAATTAAATGCTTTTTAGTCTGTTTATAAATATGACAATGGTGACCAATTTATTTTTATGAAGGGTTTTGCTTTTTTTAATTGGATCACTTACCAACTGACAATTTAAGTCTCTAGTAGTACTCTTATATAATTTTTATTTTCGTCATCCACCTTTCTGTAGATACCAGAAGGAGGAACTGGGGACTCAGGAAGAGAACGGACCAAGACCTTCACCTATGACTTTTCTTTTTATTCTGCTGATGTAAAAAGTCCAGATTATGTTTCACAAGAAATGGTATGATATTTTCAAAACCTTTATTTTTCTATTGAGAAAACCATGCTTGCCTTCAAGCTCTTTAAAACATCTCACTAATTCTTTTCTGAGTATAATTGACATAAAATTAGCCTTTGCTAATGTAGGTTTTGTTGTTACCTAGTATGATTTTTCTTAAGCCTGAGAAGAATTCAGTCCTGAAATGGTTGATTTTTTTTTTTTTTTTTCACTTCTGAACATGATGGTTGCAACTTTTGTTTCCAAACTTGAATTTGACTACTGTTTCAAAGGGGCCCTGCAAATATAACTTTCTTAGGGGGAGTATTTATTTGCTGCTCATTCTGGCAAATCAGCCACTCAGCACTGAGTCCTGTTCTCATACAGAGCTTTAGTGGGCAGACCTGAAACCCAAGTCACATTTCCCTGCTCAAGTGGTACTTTCTAGAAAGAAATATTCAGAACGAAAAGAACATTTTGTCTATAATTTCTATAGAACCCAGAATAAAGCTGGAATTTGTTAAGAAAACAGTGCCATGGACTTTTACAGTCTACAATGGAGACATGACATGGGTGGGTAAGAACAGACTCAAGGATCCTCAAGGGACACTATTGCATGCTGACATTTTATATGAGTAGGAGGAAAGATGTATTTCCTAAATGGGGTGTTTGAGCAGTGGGGTGATGGGGCAGCTTCAGTCTGGGGAGAAGAACAGACTTCAGGACTGGACATCTTCTGACTTATGAGCAGCTTATTTAGATACATCACCTCAGGTGTCCATGTGTTAAAAGGAGTATAGAGATATCCATCCTGCGTGTCCTGGGTTGTAATTCATGTAGCAGAAATCTTGAAGTGGTATTATTATCTAGTTTTCTGCAACTAGGTATGTCCATGTACCAACATCATTGGCATTGCCTGGGAACATGTTACACCTGTGGATTCTCAGACCTATTCCAGACCTACTGTTTCAGAAACTGCCATTTTTAGCAAGATGCTCAGGCAATTTTCTTGTACCTTGTTAACATTTGAGAACTGTGGTTGGTTTAGAAATGGTTGTTGGAGGAGATTGGCTTTCTGGAACAATGTAAATGTTAGATAACAAAGACTGGAGTGACTTCTGAAATTGTTGAGTTAGCATCAGGGAAACATGGAAAGCAAAGAGCACTAAGAATGGGAACCATAACAAGAGACGGGGCTGAAGAGGACAGATGAACTATTGTTGCTTGAGTTTGCATCAGTGTCAGAAACTCTGCTTGGTGCTTATGTATGCTGTCTTATTTAATCCTCACCAGAACCAAATGAGGTCAATTTCAGTTCCTTTTGTTTGTTGAAGAGGCTGACATTGAGCTTAAATAACTTGCTCAAATCTGTAGGCCTAATCTCAATAATAGTAAGAGTTGAGATACGAGGGCACTGGTGATGCCATTGGAAAGTCTTCAGGATATAAGAGGAGTGGCATTCTAAATGCTAGATGGTTAGGCCAACCCTGCTGAATTAGTAAATAAAAAACTGAGGGGTGAAGGTGACTGGTGTTGAGGTAACTGTTTCATCAATGTAAGCTCAGAGTCTGGTGAGGGATAGAATGTAGTAGGACTGGAATTCTGGCTTTAATATGGGAATGGGAATGAAATGGTCAGTTGAAGGGAATTCATTAAGGGAAAAAACCAGGTCATTGTAGCAGTCTTCAGAATATCTTCAGCAGGATGAATGAAGAGGCATGAGGTCTCTACTTCTAACTTACCGAAGGAGCAGTTGGATTGGTGCTGTCTTTAACCTGGATTCGAGGCCCTCTGGGGACAAAGGCTGTGCTGAGCAAAAGCCAGGACAGGAGTAGAGTGGTGGGTGACAGCAGGACCCCACCCGCTGGCGATGCTCAGTGAGCATTTGCTGACTGAGAGGATTCATTTTCAGATGGCAGTTCATCTATGGGAGCAGATGGCAGTTCCTGGGCTCTCTGAGAGCCAGGATCAGGGAGGCAGGAACAAGTTTAGCTCCTTTAGAAATTAAAAATAAATGCCCAGAGTTTTAAAATAGTTTTAGATTGTGAGGAACTTTTGGCTGATGAGGATGATTTTCATGCTTCAGGTGTTGTACAGCATCTCCCAGGTGCTTTCGGTTCTTTAACGCTCTATAAATAACCCAAGATGGTTCCAGTAAATTATGAAACTGAAAAAGCTGTAAGTGCAACTTTCTAGTAGTACCATGTTTTAATCAAATCACCATTGATAAAGGAAAAACCTAACTTTAAACACTTCGAAAGAGAAGGTAATATTCCCTCATCCCTAATTTTAATACTTGTTACTAAAAAGGGCTTCATTTCTAATACTAAGTATTCTTCATGCTGCCATTTCCATGGCAACATCCTGTCTGAATTGCAGGAGTTGAGCTGACAGGTTGCTCCCTGATACAAACGGGAGACGGGAGCTAAGCGTGCGGTGGGGTGTCATCCTCACTTTTTAAGGTCCTTTCAGTATTAAAGCCTCTTGAGGAAACAGATCATCCTTACTACAATAGTTCAAGGTTCCCTTACTGTCAAGCAAATTCCAAGTAAGATGATCATTCATATTTCTTCCTTACCAATTAATTTTATAATTAGAAAAAAATCAATGAGCAATTTAAGTCCACACACCTATAAATTAAAGACCATTAAATAAGGCCTGATTTTCTGAATGGTTCTTCAGAACGCCAAAGGGAGGTTTTGATCTTACACAACCTGTTCCTTCACTCAGTCCAGGAGAAACTTGAAGCATAATCTCCCACTTGACAGTCTAGATGGGAGAGTCTTTTGTTTTCACAGTGCCCTCTTGTGGACAGTTCCCCTCAAGTAAGAACCTGGAGATGCCTTGGATTTCTCTGGAAATCAGCTTTAAAGTCTGTGCTCAATTCAGCATAGATTTGGGGTAACCAGACCAGGTGAAGATCAGTGTGGTTTTGATGCCAGTCGGGGAAGAGCAGATGTCAGTCTCATTAATCACCTTCCTCCCCTATCTTGGTTTGGTAGGTATGGATTTTAACTCTAGGCAAGAATTTTACTTTGAGAACTTTCAGATTTCATTTAAATATGATATTTCCCATGACTTTGGTTTAGCCCCAGAGAGAACCATGAGAGAACAGTCTTTCTTTTCTCTTTAAGAAGTTTGTGAAAGACTCTTCTTCTGTCTGGCAGCACTCTGTGCAATCATGTGAATGATATATGCCTTTTGAGATTGTTTCTCAGGGAGAATTAGAGAAATATATAGAGTTTTTTGTTTTATTTTTTTCATATTCCATGCACAATGATGAAAATAGACCTCAGATGAGTGGTCTGGAGCCCTGAACCTCCCTGAGATTCTTGGTTTCTGCTTCATGCAAATGTGTGTGGAAGTGTCCTAGGTCATGTTGGACTTGGTAGTTGATATTGGGGGAGTGGGGTGCAGGAAGAGAACACAGAGCGATGAGGCCTTTAGAAGCACAAATTTTGGGGTCAGAAAGGGCTGGGTATAAATCCCAGCTCTGCCACTCTGTGTGTGTCCACTGACCTAACCTTTCCCCAGAAAAACAGGTGGCACTAGTTATCCTGAGGCATTTCATGGGGACTGAGCACAAGAAAGGGCACACAGTGTCTGTGAGTGTGAGCTGCTGTTACAGCTGAGAGTTGGGTAAGTTATCAATATTTGAGAATAAGATCAGAAATGATCATCTCTTAAAGCTGATATAGTTGCATAAAATAAACTCAGAATAAATGAGACTGTGGGATGGCCCCACCTAAAATCATACTTTTTAAATTTTTGACTAGACTGAGGAAGCAAAGTCCCCTGAAGCTCAGTTGGCTATGTTTTTACATTTTCCTTGCATGTGGACTTCGTTATTAGAGGAATGGTTTATGTGAAACTGCCATTAAGAGAGCCAGTGTTTAGCCACCCTATCTAGAGGTGGGTGCTCTGGGCAAGGGGCCTGAGCTTGACAGGTCTTGAGCTGGGCTAAGCTGGAGGCTCTCACAGAGACTGAACACTGTTGAGGGGTTGATGAGGTTCCCATCTTGGACTGTGGTAACCCCACAGGGCAGTGCTTCACCTTTTTGTGACTCTAAGTAGCTTATTGAGCTTCTTCTCTTTGATGCTAATGTGCCTAATCTGGGGAGCTGGGAGGTATTTGATGTACCCTAGTGTGCAGGTCAGGAGGGAAGGAGGCAGCCTGAAGGTTAGTGGGAGTTTGGGGAGCTTTGTTTAGTTTTCTTACCAGTTGGGTGTAACTAGACTGACCACCCATTTTTGATTTTTCTCATTTATATCAGCTGTCTGAGTGAAGTATTTGTCCTTCTCCACTTTTACTTGTCAAAGTGTTTGGTCACAATGATGTGGTGCAGCCGATGTGAACTTAGGCTGTTGTAGGCACAACATCAGACCCCACACACTCGTCTTCCCACGTTCTGTCATGGGCAAATATCCAAATAGGAAAAAGTGAACTCTGACGGAGAGCTCAGTCAGCCCAGTCTCACCTGCACCTGCTTAGTACCCAGCACCCTGAGAATCTCCAGAGGTTGGTTTTGATGAAGAGCCAACCTTTAAAATGATTGCATTGATTTGGCATCGTTGGGGCAATAACTTCTGGCTACTGTGATTTTCAGGTTTTTAATATTTATAAAAGCTCTGATAGAATGAATAAATACACATTTATTTAACTCTGACCAAATAAATCATCATGCTTAAAAATCATTGCTTCTAGATATAAATGTCACTTTCCTTGCTTACATTTTTATATTTTGGGATTATTGTTAACAAGTAGGACAAGGGGTAGGGGATTGCTTTTTACTTTCAAGTCCTTTTCATTAAAAATTGGGGGACATAGTCTGCTAACGGTTATGCAGTGATTTATTTAAGTGGTGTAATCCTTATGAGATGAAAGTGATATTCAAGAGTATTGTCAACACTGAAGGAGCTTTTATCAAAATCCATGATAATTGTATCTTTTTTTTTTTTTTGACTTTCAGGTTTTCAAAACCCTTGGCACAGATGTCGTGAAGTCTGCATTTGAAGGTTATAATGCTTGTGTCTTTGCATATGGGCAAACTGGATCGGGAAAGTCATACACTATGATGGGAAATTCTGTACGTTGCTTACACTCTATGGGAAGAAAATTTCTCATTCTCTCTCTTTGGACTGATAGAATTATCTTTTTTTATCAGCTTGGTCTCTACTAACTTGCTCTTCATGTTCCGATCATTCTTCAGCAATAAGATAAAACTCAGTAATAAGTTGGACTAAATTTCCTTTGAGAGATTTTAAATTAGAAATAGTTTTACGTTTATAAGCATGAATAATGGATGCAAGTCTCAGTTCATTTTCTGTTTTTAAAGGTTTTATAATCTTATCAAAAAAGTATGCTGGGCACACAGTAATTTATTCTTCTTTTCTGCTAACACAACAGTTTGAATAAAATTACTGAACTCTGTTCTTAGAATTATTCAAAACATTTTTCCTCAAGAAAAATCCTCTTCAGTGGAAAGTTGCTACATAAATCCAGCCAATACATAAAAAGAGACTTTTATATTTTACATAGAGTCTGTGTAGTGATAAATACAGTATGTAGAACTTAGTAGTTATGCTATGTAAATTAACAAACATTAAAGTTATACTTGCTCCCAAATAGGGAGGAGTAAAAATCAGACCTTATTGCAGGTACTTTCTTTTATTCTGATTTCTCTGGATCTCGATAGTGCTTATGTGTTTCACTTTTCTGATGCCATGGTGAAAACTCCGTTCATTGGCTCTCAGACCCATGTTTCTGCTGTGGAGATACCAGGCACAGGGCTGTTTTTATGCTAAAGGTCTGGTGGTTTACACAAGTAGTAGTGTTTTGAAAGGGGCCAGGTCTTTCCAGATGAAAGTATTCCAGCACACGTATCCTGGCTTCCTAAATCCGTACTCTCTCTTCACACGAGGACTTGATAAATGCTGGACTGTGAATCTTCAATGCTGGAAAACAGGGAAGAATAAACAGGAGAAACATAATTTCATCAGTTCATGTTTCCTTTGTTCATTACTTCTCTTTTCCTGTTTTCCTACTGTGCCTTTGGAAAAACAGTCTTCTCTAAAATTGAAATTTGACTGTTGATTCTCTAGTAGCTATTTTATGTAGGTTAAACATTATAAAGCACTCATTAATTTACAACTGCTTTGCTCTGACCTTGTAGTTGAGTACTGCTTGGACATTTTTTTTTAATTTTATTTTTTAAAGGTAGATAAAATACGATGAAAGTTCTATTTTTTTCCTTGATAAGAATTGGAATTGTTTAATGGTACAAGGGAATTTTTTTCCTTAAAGCAGTGATATTTATTTTTGTTTGGGGGCAGAAAGTTTTGCTTTTCTAACAAGGACATTTTTGTCTCATCCTTTGTATTGTTCTGAGGTTCATCAGCTTGTTAATGCTGATGGAACCTGAATATTATTGGTTATTATAAATATTATTGATTATTGCATTTGATGTTTTAAAATCTCCTTATCTAGGAAGATCAGTGGAGGAATTAGTGCCTCAGAGGAGGGATAGTCTTCATGTTTTAATGTGGCCCTATCACTACTTGAGGATGAACTAGTAAGAGTTTATTCGTCTGTCTTTTCTGCCCGGTGTATATTTTGCCTTCCTTGTTATCTGAACAAATCAGATTTTAGCATTATTCTATAGCTGTAGACTGCCCTGTTTGAAGGTTAAAGAATAAGTCATCTTATGCTTGCAAGCCATGACTTAGCTGATTAATAACTGATAACCACGTGTGACCACAGTCCTAGTGTGTAGAAATTAGAAAGTCCAGTCCTCTCATTTCAGAGATCAGGAGAAGTCCTGAAGTGTGGGGTAAATAGTGTGTCTGGGGTCCTGGGGTGTTAGACTTGCAATTGGCATGCGAGCCCTTTGACTGTAAGTCCACTCCAGCAAATTACAAATTCAATCATCTCTTGCTTTTATTTCAAGTGACAGCTGTGGCATTCCTCTTTCCCACTGCAGGGCGATTCTGGCTTAATTCCTCGGATCTGTGAAGGGCTCTTCAGTCAGATAAATGAAACCACCAGATGGGATGAAGCATCTTTTCGAACTGAAGTCAGGTAGGGCGTGCGACCTAAGTGCCCTGAGTAACTGAGTGTGAGCTGTGTTGAAACTCGTGTTCAGGTGCAGGAAATGGAGAAAGCTTTGAGACTCCTAAGGAGAGAGGCTGCTTCTTCCCTCCTGTACGATGGTTACTGGAAGTAAAGCTTAAAGCACTCTATTTTCAGTGACTTTCTTGGGTATAATTTGGTTTAGTGTTTGACGGACTGTTAGCCATCACCCATTTTGGTCAGAAACTCTAGCATTAGGATGTTTATCCAAAATGGGGTGAACTTTTGACTTTCAAGCATATACTCAGTTTGCGTGCCTTATTCTTTTAGCCTTACAGTAAGGTTTGTGTTACTTATTTTTTTAAAGAATGGTGGAAACAGGAATGAAGGTGAGCAGAGACAGGCAGGCAGGAAGAGAGAGGAGGAAGAAGCACTTTAATTTACTTAGTTGTTCATCTTGGTTGTTCCTGCCCATCTAGGACGTGAACACAGGACCTTGGAGTGTGCATGGACGGGGCCCAATCACCAGTCCACCTAAGTGTGCCAGTGTGTTGTTCTTTATGTTAGAGTGGTAGGACCACTCTAAATCTGATTTTTTAATAAATTTGAAAAGTTGAGGTATTTTCTTCCTTGAAAATAGACTTGTGGAAGCCAGTCTTTTCAGTGGCTTGAAGGACAATCTAGGGTTATGACTGCTGAACCTTTGCTGAGAGGCCATGAGACCTTGGACATGTTGTGTAGACCTCCATTGCCTGGCTTCTAAAATGAAACTAATCGTGGAGTCTCCTTCTGTGCTGTTATAGAGAGGAAATGTAATCATTTAGTTAGTTAAAGTGTTCAGCACAGTGCCTGGCACATCATTACCACCTGTAGATGTGTGTTGATGCTGTTTTGTTACTGTTTTCTGAAGTCATTTTTCTGATTCAATTCTGTTTAAAATTTTTAGCTATTTAGAAATTTATAATGAACGTGTGAGAGATCTGCTTAGACGGAAGTCATCCAAAACCTTCAATTTAAGAGTTCGGGAGCATCCGAAAGAAGGGCCTTATGTCGAGGGTAAGAGTGAATATTTCACAGCCCTCTTATTGGGAGTTTTTATAAAGATAATAATTTTGTTGACATGTTATTATAGTAAAAATGTGCTCTCGCTACATGCTGTTCACTTAATGAGCTCATACTTCACTGAGCGTTCACTGGCTCTGTAGACTCTGGTCTTCCTCTGGCTCTGAGAGCTCTCTGGCAATCTGTTTCCGATGTTTTCAGGCAAGGTAAACAATGCTGTAACCTGTCTTCTTAAATTAATAGTTTTGCATTTTAACTGTGTATTCTTACTAATCTTAATGGTAATCTAAAACCATAAGGAAATTCTAGGACATCATGCCTGTTGAGAAGATCGTTCATATAGTTTCTCGTGCTGTGATTCTCGGCACTTGTGTTGTGACGCATTTAACTGGTGTCACGGTAAGGAATGTCACAGTAATGATGAGTAAGTTTCTGGCCTTTGTTAGTTATTTTAAAAGTAGACTGGACTTAAGGCTGTCCTTTGATGACACTCACTCTGCATGAGTCCTCTGAGCCAGGGCTGGCCTGCTGGAACCTCACACAGATGTGGCTCTGGTCCTTCCCGGGTATCCCTTGGAGGGAGGCTGAGAACTGGCCATCGTTTCAAGATGTCCCTCTTTTAGTTGTCTTTTATCTGTTTGGAGCCACTGGTGCCCCAACAGGCCCCCTCTGTATTTTATTAAATTTTAAGTTGGAATGCTTCCTTGTATGTGCAAATTAAGTTATGTTAGCTATGTATTTATTCTGCAGGGTGTTGAATAGGTAGTATTTATTGTTCATAGTTTTTGGTATAACTGTGCCTTATGTTTTCCCTTTGTCTTATTGGATGTTAAAACTTATCATAAAGCTTATTGCTTATGAAGAGACAAAGTAATCAAATAGGGTAAAACATCTAGAAGATGATCTAGATATTTTGTTTCTAATAAGCTTATTCAATGAGTTAGTAAGCTCTCTGGAAGGGAATAAAAGTAAGTTGTTTCCCTAGCTTAGGGTTTACACCAAGATGCATGGCAAATGAGCCAAATATTTAAATGTAAAAGGTGATATAATAAAATGACTGCAAAACCATGGGTTGCTATTTTCCAGAAATTTGAAGCAGGCTTTAAAAAATTTGATTTAAAACCTAGAAACTAAGAAATAAACAGGTTACATTTGAGTGTTGAAAAAATAAAACTTTATGCTTGGTAGAAACATCATTAAGCAAAGTAAAAAGGCAACTTACAGAGGAACATTTTTTTTTTCAGTTCTGTTACCAAAGGACTACTCTTCCTATTAAGAGCGCCTGCAAATCGATCCAAATAGATAACAGTCACGTAGAAAAATGAACAAGGGATATGAATAGAGTGTTCACAGAAATAGAAATGCAGATGATTTTTAGATGGAGGAAAGAATACTCAGCCTCTCATAATCAGAGAAAAGCAACATAAAAATACCTTGAGATAGCATATTACCTACCTCTGGCAGATGTAAGTAATTCTGATAAGACAGTGTTAGGAGAAAGACAGTCTCATCCATTGCTACTGCTGGTTGAAAATTGCCTTCTATGGAGGACAATTTTGCAATGACGATCAAAATTTCAATTGTGCTTTGATCTAATGATTCCACCTCTTAAGAATTTATTCTGCAGAAACATTTACACACCTTTGAGAAGCCTTTGTACAAGATTATTCATAGCAGAGTTACTTACAATTGGAAACAAATTGTAAACATCTTCTATAGTCTCAATAGGAGACTGGTTAAATTGGTTGTGGTACCTGCATGCAATCAAATGCTCTGCAGCAGTAAAAATGAATAAGGAATCACCTTAACTGATAGAGAATATTCTTCAATATATTATGACGTTGAAAAAGGCAGATGCAAGACAGTGTTTATGGTATGTTACCACTTGGATAAAAGGGGAGAAAAAGATGTTTAAAAATGTGTATGTCTATGTATGTGTGTACATATATATGTGTGTTTATGTATATAACATATATATATATATAAGTGGAGGGGTTTGGAGAAACTAATGACTTTGGGCTGCCTCAACAAAGGGAAAGCCAGGACTGGACTGGGGGAAAGGACTAGGCCTTTTACTCAGTATACCTTTTGTGGCCTTTTATTTTGATATTGTGTAAATATTCTCCAAAAAATGAATAAAACTCTTTTTTTAAGTGTTTAAAAACATACTTTCAGATTTTGTATGAAGGTAGTGTTTGCATTTCCTTCCCATGTGCTGGGACTAATGCTACTGAGGTTGAAGTCATCAGCTGACATTTATCTGAACTAGACCATGTGGCAGGTATGCCTTACCACCTGAGGTGATTGAGACAGTGTGCTGAGTGCTTGACCATCACCACGAAGTCACACTGGTGAGCACACCCAGGCAGTCACACTCCAAAGCCTGGACTATAAACTACCGAACTTAGAGAGCAAGTAAGATCTGTAAAAACATCAGCAGACTTGGAGAGTCAGGTTTTGTTTCACAGAGATGAGCTTATTCTTTCATTTACTATATATGAGGAACACTTCTTTCCCCCCCAGATTTATCCAAACACTTGGTACAGAATTATGGTGATGTGGAAGAGCTTATGGATGCAGGAAATATCAACCGCACCACAGCAGCGACTGGGATGAATGATGTCAGTAGCAGGTCTCATGCCATCTTCACCATCAAGTTCACTCAGGTAAGGGCAGCTGTGGGGCTGGCTGGCTCCCTCCCTGAGATCTGTACTTGCTGATTAGCACCAGCTGAGGACCCATCATCGCTGAACCAGGAGCAGCAGCAGGTAAAGGGGACTGACTGTCACTTTCTTGTTAATTAGAGTTGAACATGTGCTGTGTGCTGAGTTTCTCTGTGGTTACAATCACAGTAATTTGAAATGTCCTGATGCGTACCCTTAAGAAATATTTAGCGACTTCTGCTCCATTCTAAACAACACCCCCACCAAAAAAAAAAAAAAAAAAAAACCAATGACCTTGCTTAATTAAGTAAAAGTTTGCATTGTTGCGGGCTCTGTGGGAGATAATGGCTTGCTAGTCAGACCAGCTGGGGGCCAAGGTGAGTAACCCTTCGCAGTCCATCACCGCTCCATGAACTTCACCCCACAACTTGGTTATGATTATTAGACTGATAATAAAGGACAATGAATGTTTTAAAGAGCTAATGTAAGAATTCATTCCGATTTAGAGGTGGAGATCATTTTGAAAATGTGTGGAAATTACTGAGGGCAAATATTTCTCACACCTAGGCCAGCAGGACAGATGAAACGGAATGTGAGGTACGAGTTAGGAGTTTGGGAGCACCCTCGTCTGTGTTCACCATGGAACAAATCAGATACAAATTTGCGCCATCATTCCATTAATGAGGGGGAGAAGAAAGCAAAGGAAAGGAAATGTTTTTTCTAAGATCAGTCAGAACAGCTCCCAATAAGTTCTCCACATCTTAAACTTCTGTTAGACCTTTGCTTACTGCAATTCACTGTTTTCCCTTGTTGTATGATTAATTTAGAGCAGGGTGTATGGCTGCCCCATATTTCAAAGAGCTTTCATTTTTTTATAAATAATGCATTTTTTTCTTATTTTTTTGGCATTGTGGTTCAGACTATAAAACTTTGGTTAAAAGGATAGTTTTGGTAGACTTCAGAATCAAGGAATATAGATAGTATTTCAGATGTTTAATTTTTAAATTTGTGAAACACATGTTTTAATGCTGAAAATGGTCAAATGGTCTTTTATATAATTGTCTACATTTATCATGTTTTGGAAAGTCCTTGTGGTTGGGCTGTTGAACTTCTAGATGAAAATCAGATGAGTTATTTGTCTATTGCTATTTTGTCTGGAGTGCCCCTCAGGGCCCAGTTTGCTGTTCTGTTAGCCGGATGCCTTTGTTGAGTCATTTGAGTAATGGGATAGGTGTCCAGAATGTTTAGGAATCACATGAGGTAGACTTCTAGTCTACTGAATTTAATTTTGGAGGTGTTTTACTATCAGTAAGGCCAATGAAAACACTACATTAAAAAAGATCTCATGAGGAGTGCAAAAAATTAGAATTTGTAGCATAAACATCAGGGCTCTTTATGCCCCTTCAAGTTGTCTTTTGTATTTTAATCCAGGCAAAGTTTGATTCTGAGATGCCATGTGAAACCGTGAGTAAGATCCACTTAGTGGATCTTGCGGGAAGTGAGCGTGCGGATGCCACTGGTGCCACCGGGGTTAGGCTGAAGGAAGGGGGGAACATCAACAAGTCCCTCGTGACTCTGGGAAACGTCATTTCTGCCTTAGGTAGGTTTCTCTCTTCTCCTGCTTGCTTCTTATTCTTTGTGTATCAGTGTGAAGGGAAAAGGTAATGTTTGTGCTGCAGACTGAGGTAATAGCCTCAAGATTTTTGAAGCCAAATTAGAGCGAAACAAACTTTAATTAATTTTTTAAAATTTCTTTCTCCCTGCAGCTGATTTATCTCAAGATGCAGCAAACCCACTTGTAAAGAAGAAGCAAGTTTTTGTGCCTTACAGGGATTCTGTTTTGACTTGGTTGTTAAAAGATAGCCTTGGAGGAAACTCTAAAACTATCATGATTGCCAGTAAGAATTTTAAGTATTTTTTCCTCAGCATCTAATGTTTTGTGTGAATTAACTGTAAATATTTAAGGTAAAAGTTTCTCATTAGGAAATAACACGTTTTTCATCTTAAAAAATTAGTGTTTTTCTGTCGTGAAGAAAATCACTTGCTACAATCTAGTTTATAGTATTAACCCTTCCCTCTCTTCCTGCGTACACAAACTTGCTGTGTTCTTGGTTTTGGAAACAGGATACATGCAGAATCCTCTGTTTTTCTTTGCTTAACTACTGAGTAGAAACTTCTAATTCTGCTAAGTCAGGAAATGACTACAGGGACAGGAAGTGAAAACAACCCAATTTGTTTTCCTATTTTAAAGCAGTAAAAGTGTAATTTCTAATTAAGAATTGAGGAAAGAAATCAGTAAATATAGCAAATAATGATAACGCTAATATGCTTTACTTCTCTATTTTCAATAATTAGCTGGAAGAAGCAGGCCAGGGAAAAATGTACAAAGGGAACATAATAGTTGGGAGCTCAAGCTGTTTTCGTCCTAACCCCACTTTCCCTCCTGCTTTCTCTTGCCTCTTCTTTCTTCTCTCTCAATGCTGTGCATTAACTATGGAAGCAATGGGTCTGTGCTGGGATATGCTCCCCAGATGCAACTGTATCATCATCTAGTTCCTAAAGATTGTAGTTGGATATGGTGGGAGGGGTGATAAACCAAGACTTAAGATGTAAAGAATTGACTGATTTACTGTTTTAAAGTAACATTATGCTCTAGATTTTTATAGATGTAAGCTTTGCCAGAACTTAAAAAATTTTTTTAACTTGTATTTAATGTTAAGTAACACAAATAGACTTGAAATCCTTTTCTTGCTATTTCACCAGAGAATATTCCCAGCTATAGCAAAGTATCTCATGTCTCACTTTAGAGTTGGTTTGATTCTAAACTTTGAGAAGAGCAAAATGACATTTAATTAGATATGGTGAGCACCCTTCCCTATAAATCTTAGATAATTTTTAATATTCATTACTGTGGCCATGAATATTTAGTTTATCCAATGACCTGGGGTTAATCTGACTTTTAAATTACAAACCAACTTTGTGTTAAATGAAACACGGAGTGTTGGATAAATTATTTTTTGAATTCATTCTTCACAGCCATTTCACCTGCTGATGTCAATTACGGAGAAACCCTAAGTACTCTTCGCTATGCAAATAGAGCCAAAAACATCATCAACAAGCCTACCATTAATGAGGACGCCAACGTCAAACTCATCCGTGAGCTGCGAGCTGAAATAGCCAGACTGAAAATGCTGCTTGCCCAAGGGAATCAGGTTGGATTTTTCTGAGATTTTTAGACAATTTTCTTTGAGTAATGGCATCCATTTCTAGATCTTAATGAGACAATTATCTCACTCATTGTATTGATTTAAGTAAATAAGTGCTAAGTAAAGCTTTGAATGAGTTATTCAGTTTCTCCTCTGCAAAGGCCAGTGGGAGGGATATGGCTGTGTTCATTCTGTGCCCTGTGTGAGATTCTATCCACTGACTCTGAAATGATTGATTGTCTAATAGCTTTCAATTATGGATGGAAAGTTAGCTTGCAATAGAATTAGCAACATAATCTCTAACAGTTGAAGGAAATTGAGGTGCTTGGAGTAGTATTTAAAATTCTACCCATGCATTTTATGACTTGAAAATGTATTTTAACAGGATGAGACTTGTCAGAGCACCTTCCTGAATCTAGTTTGCATTGCCCATTATAGAGGTATTTACGTGTGACATGTGGGTGACCTGGCTGAGATCATGTCCCGGGGACAGTGTTGGATTTTTGAAATGTCCTCACTTTAGGGACTCTTGGAATCTTAGTGAAGAAGGCTTGTCCTTTTGTGTTTTTCACAGTAAAGTCCTTATAGCCTTCATTGTGTGCTTCAGTGTTGCTTTCTGTTATGAACAGGTAGATTCTGGTAGGTTTAGGCACTCTTTTTGAAAGAAAGTCTAGGTTAGCTTTTTAAAAATTTTCAAGTGAGAATTTTCAAGTTAGAAATAAAACATACACATTTTACCCATTTTTCTTAACTCATGAATGAATGTCTGAAGTGTATTGTTTAAAAAAACACATAAAAAGTAAAAACTTCTTTAAATGCGAAGTACTTTCTCTGAGCAGCTTTCCATGCAGAAACGCCTGGTCCTTGAAACTCTTGACATCCCCAAAGTGGTTCGACCTCTGAAAATATTAATGGAATGAAAACCTCACTGAGTTTCCTGTGTCTTGAAATGTACTTCACAGTTCTTTCCCAAAAGATGATGGACAACAGTTGTAGAGGAGGTGCTCAGTGCACTTAGAAACGTCTCCACATGCATTTTGTTTTTGATGTGGAGCGTTCCTGTGTGTAACAGGAAGTTGTCAGAGTGAAAAGTCCAGCCATGTCTCAGGCTTATGTAATTTATGACAGGAAGACAACGGTGACATTTATTTGTACATCTTGTTATAGTGATCTTTTTTTTTTTTGGATGCTTTTAATAAACATTTATACACAGTAAACACTTCAATATGATTACCCAAATTGCTACATAAAAAAAGTATTTGGAAAATTCTTGATGTAACTCATTGTACTTAACTTTTACTAAATTATGAGAATGAAGGAAAAAAGAAAAGGTCAGCCTTTTAAAAATTAAACTGAGGAAATCCTTGAAAGGAGTCTTATCACATGAACTGAAACACTTTAATTTATAATTATTTTGATAAACTCTGTCTGAGGAAGGTCTTCAGAGATATTGGGGATGACAGTTGCCTTTTATTTTGTGATCTTTTGTATTTTTTTTTTCATGACCAAAAACCACTGCTGCAATTAAAGGAGTATTTTTGTTGCTGTATTTTTTTTTTTTTTTTTTTCGTGGGGGTGGGTATAAGGATGGAAAAGATAGTTAAATATATTTTAGGACACACTCAAAGATAAAATTCTTTGATGAACTTAATATATTATAATAAAAAATGGAGTCTAATTTAAAATAATTTATCACACTATGAAGCTATAAATTATTGTGAGGCCATACAGGCTGATCCTAAATTAATTAAATTTGTGATGCGCAATAAAAAGAGCAGGTGTTCTTAAGTGCCCATTAAAAATCTCTGTATAAATTTTTCTGATGACATTGCTCTATTCCCACAGTATTCTATTCTGAATGCTGCTATGGTTCATTGAGAATGCTTCTCAAATCAGTGTTTCATTGCTAGATTTTTTTTGGTTGTTTGTTTTGTTTTTTAAGTACAGCTAAATAAAAATCAGCTCCCACTTTGAGTAATTTTTTGTATTGCCAAAACAAAATGTCATGTGCATCAGTTTCAAAAGCACAATTTAAATAGATTCTGACATGTACTGTATTTGCTTCCCCTACCACATATAGATATACAGACATTTATGTAATGGTTTACATATATACACAGATCAGTGAATAGTCAGAAGCTGAATTCATTCCTCTAACCTATACCCGCATCAAGAAACAGAAACTCCTCTTCATGTTCCTTCCAAGTACTACCCACCCTTCCCCTCAAGGGTAGTCATTACCCTGATCTCTGAATGCATAGGTTAGTTTTTAGTTTTTGCCTATTCTTTAAATGGAATCATGTAGTTTATGCTCATCTGATAGTACTTCTTTCGCTCACCATTATGTTTGTTAGATTTACCCTGTGGATGCAGGTGGTAGTAGATCCACTTATTCTCGTTGTTGAGTTGTAGTCCGTCATACAGGTAGGTTCCAACTCATTTATTTGTTCTACTTTTGATGGGCATTGGAGGAATCTCTTGTTTGGGGCTATTTCTATGTGTCTTTTAGTGAGTATACTGATGTCTTTCTGTTAGGCGTACTCCTAAGAATGGAGTTGGTGATTCAGAGGGTATATAAATGTTCAGTTTTAGTAGATACTGCCAAACAATTTTTACAAGTGGATATACCAGTTTTTACCTTACCATTACCATTTCATGTGAGATATAGTATGAAAGTGCCAGTTCTAGTTACCAACACTTGATCTTATTCACTTTTCACTGTAACCGTCTGGTGGATGCATTGTGGTGTCACAAAATGATTTGTTTGCACTTCTAAGATGATTAACAAAGTTGAGCATTTAGATATCCTTTCTTTTAAAGTATTTTTTATACTTAAGGCATATTTTCATAATTCTGCTTTGAATTTGGCTGAGTAAAAATGCTTCAAAACTCTTCTCTCTTGAATGTATCTGAAAGTAACAAGGAAGTCGAACAATGTAGAAATGGAATTAAGCAACAAAGTCAGGAAGCAAAGACAACATTGAGTAAGAGAGGGTAGAAGTAGGATGAATTCTTCATTTTTGTAGCAGGAATCACAGATACACTTTTTATAGTAGATAATAGAAATACCATGTGTAAATGCTAAGAATAGATATGTGAGAGAAGGTTACAAAGTCAAACTCAGTTATCTAGTGCTTATTAGAATGGGCAAAGGTATACTATGTAATCTGCAGGGGGAAAGAAAGCAAAACCGCATTATGTGAACCAGCAACACCCATGATAAAAAGCAATTCATAATTAAAATCAAACATGACATCAATTTCATGGAACAAAAGAAAAACAAACAAAAACTGTTGGAAATAGCAGGAGCAGAGCCACACACGCGTTTGTCATAACGAACTGTAACTCTTTTTTCTCATTTTGTGAGAACACACGTAGACAACAGTAAGGATGTGGCATATTTACATGACATAATGAAAACTTGCTCTAATCAATATTAACCAGCAAGTGAAAAACATTGCCAACTCAGGCAACAAGACTACTTTGCTTATTATGAAAAGTATGTCTGTTAAAAAAAAAAAAAGATTATAAACTGACAAAAGTGAATGAAGAATGTGAACACAATTCATGTAAGAGCTCAAATGGCTTCTAAACATGAAAATGTGCTGAATGTCCTTTGAAATATAGTAAATGCAAATATTATGAAGAGTGAAATGATTCTTCACAGGTAGTATGGATGCATAGTCTCATCAAGTTGTATATTTCATGGCATGTAAAATATATGTTCTGAAAAAGTGAGATACCCTTTTCACCTGTGAGATTGACAAAGATCTAAATGTTTGATTTGATTGCACAGAATGTTGGCAGCAGGGAGGGTGGGAGGTGTTTCCTCTTAACAGTGATATAGTTTTGTTGCAGTGTTACTCTTGATTTAGTAAGTGAACTTAATCTCAATAATGTTATGTAATCCTGAACACTTTCTTCTGAAACCACATAGCAAAGAATAATTTAATTGAAAATGGTTTTGTCCTACCAAAGATTTCTTTTAAAAGTACTTAACTAGGTATTTCTTTATATGTGCTTCAAAGTAATTTCCCAAAAGGTGTAGTAGTCGTGATAGTATGTGCATATTGTTAGTGACTGGCCACTGAGTACATGACGTGGTAGGAATGTTTCAGCTTCCATATAGATGAGAAATTCCAGCAGTGGGGTCTGTAAAATTAGCCATGTTAGAAAGGGTTGAAAATTGTCAACCATATATAAACAAGGCAGTTATCATTTATGTTTATCGTGTGCATTTCTTCAATGAAAAATATTGAACACCATCTGTGAGCAAGAGAGCATGCTAGGTGCTACTAATGTGTAAGCAAAGCTCCTTTTCCCTCTCTAATGATGAATTTCCTTTATGAAGGGGTAACTTGAGCTGGATAAAAGTAGTATGTCAGCTATATAACCAGATAGCACCTCTAATGAGAAAATTGACCTGTTAACTAATTGGTAAATTGCATCTGAATCAAGAGGAACTATATATAAACTATAAGTGTCTATGAGAAGCCATCACTATGGGTTTCCCCGAGTGCAGTGACTCAGAACTGGGTGTGTCCCCTTCCAGGACCTTAGAGGTTATGTCTGTGGCATTAAAAGAGATGTTGCCTCCTGTGGGGTGTGGGCTTTTACTGTCAAGGTGGGCTCCACACTTGCTCATGTGAGTCTCTACTCATCAAGAGGGCCAGAGATAGCACCTGCACAGCTCTGAGGACTGCTGTGCAAACTGGAGGAGGACCTCACCTTCTCCGCTGGCAACTCTGCTTTCCGCTGAGTAGACAGATGTTAGGTGTGACCCACAGTCATCTTGTTAGTCTGAATGTTTATCTGAGCCCAAGAAGACCACCTCATACACATTATATTCCTTTGAATAGAAATTGTAAAGTAAATAGTAATGAATATGTTCTCTAGCCTCTGGGAATGACAGTTGAGGGATTAAAAAAATATACATCATTCACTCATGAATGACACACATACACCTTTCTAGAAACTTACTCTGTCCATGTAGTCACATATGTTGTAGGCAGTTGGGGTAGGGGGGTCACTGTAGCGTTGCTGGTGAAGTACAAGATTAGAGAAAACCGTATTTCCACTGAGAGCGAGTACCGGCACCCATTCAGTGGAAAACGAGTTGAAATTAAAAAAAAAAAAAAAGGTGGTTTTGCTTGTACTGAATTTTTGCCAAGATGTATTGTTGAGTGAAAAAGGTAATATTCAGAACAGTGTCCATACTGTTTATATATAAAAAAGTGTTTTTTGCTTAGGCCCAGAATAACTCTTGAGTTTACACAGCATATTAGGTAAGAGCGATTGCCTATGGTATGGTGAGGGAGGGAAGCTGTCTTTCTTTTTTTCTTTCTGATGACATATGTGGGGAAGGGATATCCCTCCCTCACAAGTTGTAAGTTATGAGCACAGTCAGAGTCCCGTGTGCCCCTCCTGGCTCCATTCTCCTCACCTGTTTCTCTCTGCCGGTCACTCTCGGGTCTCACCTGATTTGGGTGTTTATCTTTCTCACATCAATCTTGCTGTCTTTGCAGCATGTATGAGAAAATGGATGTATAGATGTGGGCTACCGTACCCTAGGAGAATGTCAGCCAGCAGTGACAATAAATGAGTTTCATTTGCATGTATCAACAGGGCAAATCTCAGAGGCCACTGGTGGAACAAGGCTTCTGCTTCTCACTGTCTTGAAGACAGACATACCCTTCAGTTGTTCTGGGGGTTTAGATTGTGTTTGATTTTGGTATAATGTCAGTATGTTACCTGCTCTGCTGATTTGTATTGCAAATGTTGATTTAGCAGGATGCCCGAGTTTTGAATATTATGAGATATGTCCCCCCAATGGGTTAAAGACTTAGTCATGATTGACACTTTTGGGGGGGAAGTGGAGCAGTCCTTTTGACCACTGTGTAGTAGCTTATTAGGAAATTTTTCATAATTTTATATCATGGCAGTCCTTACTTTAGATTATCGATGTTTACTAACTGCTGCTCTCTTTCATGTTTACATTGTAGATTGCCCTCTTAGACTCTCCCACAGCCTTAAGTATGGAGGAAAAACTTCAGCAGAATGAAGCAAGAGTAAGTGATATCCTGACTTCTTATTTTAAAACAATCGTAACTTTCACTATTTTATGGGCCATACTGTTTAGTACTTGCTGCTTGAGGCTCATTTTCTTCTGTTCATTTTTAAAGAAGAAAAATAGCTGACTTTTCATCATGTTCTTATCTCTTAACTGTCTGACATGTGCTGGTCAGATGCAGGCCCTGCTGAGGAAGCAGTGAGGCCACTGAGGCCACTCGGCCTTCAGAGTAGACAGGTGTCCGTGGTCAAGAGAGGCTGTGCTCAACACTCGTGAAACAGCTTGGTCCCCAGAGCTAAACTGTGACCATGTTTAGGTTTTTGTCACCCTTTTATTTTGTTTCTGAAGAGGAAAAGTGTAGCATGGGGGGCGGCTCTAAATGCTCTAGGGAGATGCTCCGTGCTCTGTTTCTCCTAAACTGGATGGGATTCGAGGTAGGGAGAGTGCGGTGGTGAGCGAGTGAAAGCTGGAGCATGTCTAGAGACACGAGGGGCTGAAGGCAATGTGTGTGCACTGGTGCCTTCTGAGCACCAGTTTCATGGCTGACCTGGTTCCATACTATGTTTATTACCAAAACCCTTCTGAAAAGAGAAACAGGCATTACAGATATTTTTGGAGTAGCTTTTATTCTCTCTGCTGTGAATAGTTTAAAGAGATTGAGAAAGAAAATTGGATTCTGTTGGTAAAACTCTTTTAAGAGAATACAATATTGAAGATATAAATTGGGTTGTTGTTAGGTACTTGACACTTCTCTGGATAATTACACTGATTAATTTGCTGATAATAGCATTTGAGAAACATTTGTTTCTTAATGTCTGTTTTTCTCATGAGTTTTTTATTTTTGTGCTTTAAATATTGATATTGAGTGTTATGCAATGCCTTGGTGTAATCTTAAATTGTTTCTTAATAGTTTTCAGTAATACCTAGCAAGTTAATAGAAGCCAATAAACATTTTAATTTGAATGCATTGTACATGCTGTGACAGAAATGACTGCCTATCTTGTTCATAACATTTTCTACATTTTCATCTACTTTTGTGCTGACCTTTTAAATTTTTTTCCCTATTTTTCTTGGCTGTAAATCTTATTGCTTGATCATGTTGTTAGAGGTGGTATTACTCATTTGTATCTTTTTTTAATTCCATAAATGAAGATTATTTGCTTTATATTCAATATAAAATAAATTCATGATGTATATAGCTTTTTAAAACTAGAATTATTTGAGTTGGAAAATTATTGATTTACATTTCTTCAGGGACATGTCTGTTGATGAAACGCTGAGGCATTTGTTATTGGACTATATTTTTTTCACTGACTTGCCAGCAAGAATCTGTTAATTATTATTAGAAACTAATAAATTGAATACACCAGATTTCTCTCCTATGGGGAGAGAACTTTCCTTTTCTGAAAACCTTTTTAAAAACAAAAACCCCAATAGCCATATGATTTTTATTGTGTCTCTAGAGGCTGTCGAGTTGACACCACCCAAGTGATGACTTGAGGGACTAGAGCATGTGACTGGTTCCAGCTCAATCAGGAGAGTCTTACTGATCCATTAAACACAGATAGGAAAGGATAAGGACAGACTCAGTCCTGTTTCTTTGTTTGTTTTTTTTACCAAGAAGATGGTAGATTTTGACATTAATGATTAGTAAAGAACAAGATTATTTAAAATTAAGACTCTATAATCTTATTTGAGGTAACATGAGTAAAATGAATGACCTTTGAATATAGGTGGGTGAGATATGTTTACTTTTCCTCTTGGGTCAACCATCACTCCAGTTCTCCATTTCTTGTCCAGAACAAACACTTTCTTTCATAAAGATTGTTGACATGAGTAACCTTTCCAGTTACTTTACTTACTGGCGTGTGAAAATACCTTCCTCTCAGCAGTGAGCATACAAGCAAATCTGTTCTGTGCATTTGTTTGTCTGGTTAAATCGGATCACTGACAAGTGGGCAGACCTGGATGTTTAAGTGGGATGATATCTGCTGCTGAGGGTGAGAGGTGGCAGAAGCGATACAGACAGAAGGGAAAATGGGATAGGACAGCAGAGTCTTCCCTCCTGGTAGAGGGGATACTATTCTCTTTTAGCCACGAGATATTCCTTTTTAGAGACCACATTTTTAATTTTTTTGTTCTGCCTCTCAATCAGTATCACTTTTTGCTTCTTATCGAATTACTCACTAGGATCATTAAAAAAGTTTATACAGCTAGCAGAGTATTTTCATTAACTTTTGAGACGCAATCTTCAACTGTGCTGTGTTCAACAATCAGGAGCATTTTTTCCCCTAAGTTATAGCAGACTGGAAAGATGCTGATTTTTATCAAAAGATTTTTGCTTATACTAAAAAAATCAATTAAAGAACCGCTTTTTCCCCTTTAAAGTTAGAATGAGATTTATAAACCCTATTAATTAGTTACAAAAGCAGATCATCTCCTAAAAGAAAACTGCAGCATCCAAGGTGATTTAATCACCAAATCTAATTAGAAAGGAAAGTAAATCATTATTTCTTAGGACCTAACATACAATTAGGAAAAAAATCAGCCCATTTAATGGGACGCTGTCATCCTTGAACTTGTAATTTTGGTCGATCTTACAGAGAAGCATTTTTTGAGTGCACCCTGAAAAAAGACTTTGTAAAACTAGGCAACTTGACAGTTTTTGTCTGCTGTTCCTTTGTTTTACGTAGGTTGTAGAATAAGATCAGCTTGTTTGATTTGTATTTGTTGATGGTTCTTCCAGGTAAAGAAATTGATATCTAATTAAAAAATTCCAGTACGTCTTTCCATAAACTATAAGAGTTCGGAAAAGAAAATTACATATTTAAAATGAAACAGTAACCGTATTTTTCCTTTTAGGTTCAAGAGTTGACCAAGGAATGGACAAATAAGTGGAATGAAACCCAGAATATTTTGAAAGTAAGGACTATAAAAAGTTTTCTTAATTTTACTCTGTGGGCTTAAACAGGTAAAACATTTTTTCTTATTTCGATGAAACTTTTATGTGTTTTTCTTAAGGTAAGATCAGTGGAAATATAAGTGACTTTTGGTAGGTTGAGTTCCTTGTTAGATTTTGAAGAAATGGAAAAGGGGAATTTTAGACATTAAAACTATGTTTTAATATTTAAGATGTTTGCTTTTACTTGTTTTCTCATTTTTTCTTCTTAGAGGAGGAAGAAGTTGTTTCAATGAAGGAAGGAAGGGAAGTAAATGTATCATGAGGAGAAGGAAGCATTTTATTCATTTTGGTTGTTTCTCCCCACCCAGGTTGTGAACTCGGGTTCTTAGACTTTACATGGTCTATATTCCAGATGCCTGCTTGGCACTTGTGCCACCAGGGTGCGCTCTTTTTCTTTCTTTGACTCAGCACATGTTAAACTCCATTTAATATTCAATAAAGAGTATCCACTTTGTCTTTCTGCCTTCATTAGACTCAGTATAAAAATATGTTAAATGAAGAAAAAAATCTCCCATGGCAGTATTGTAAAATATGTTTGTGTAGCATGGCTAGTGTTCAGAAATGTCTGAACTAGTAATTTCCTATTGGAAGTTTTTCCCAGTTAGTTCCAGAGCTAGAAAGTGATGGACTGCATTTCTGACATGACTCACTGTGTAAGGCTATCAGTTGTCGCCTCTTTTTTTCATACTCTGTGCTTCCCATTTTTGGCTGAGTCGATAGACAACTTGTGTCATCTATTGAGGCTCAGCCACACCAGATCTGAGGTTCAGACACAAATTCTGTACTTGGATGGCATCCATCTGACTTACACACAAAAGAAGGTGATTCAGAGGCTATTGAATCCTAGCTTTGTTTTTGAGGTCTGTAAAGATAAAACTTTCCCAAAGAATCAAAGTCTCCCTGTAATTTTGGTGAGGCTAGGTAGATGAGATTGACTGCATGTGCTGGCAGAACCCAAACTCAGATCCCTTCATGTGAATAGGGGCACAGTTACCATTTCAGGGAAACTAAACTTCAGAGGTCTGGTTTAGCCACTGAGTTCTGTGTCTAACGACTCTGTAGGGTAGGGTTGAAGTCATATTTAGAGTTCTCCTTGTACCATTTAGGCTACTTGGCCTATTCTGGGCTTAGAGTCAATATCATCATGAGGCTTCAGTTCTCTCTGGTGGTGAGTTAGAATGGTCTTAGCGACAGCCATTCCAGTGACAGAAAGCACTACAGAAGGGAGGGCGCCTGACTTCAGACTTTATTTTCTGTTCTCCTGATTATGATAATGCTGTTTTATTTTGAGGCATTTCCTTCCTGGAAGATTTTTGTGCAGAAAGCTGAGTATAGATGTCCTTCACATTTCAACATAATCGGGTGTGGACCAAGCACCACCCACATTATGTGTTCTCCACCATTTCCGGTGCATCCACTCTTGAAGCGGTGCTGCCGCCCTGAAGTACAGAGCTCAGGTCATTTGACCTTTCTCTCATGGCATGATGTTTTTGCTCAGTAAATTTGCCAGAGAGTGGATTAAAATCTGCTCCATTTAAGGAAAAGAGAAGGGAAATAGTTAGCTGTGTGGAAAGTCCCGAGATTAAACTCTTGTCTGATGTATGTTGTGCAAATACCTCCTACCATTAAGTGGGTTACCTTTTTGTTTTAGTGGTGGTTTCTTTTGTTGTACAGAAGCTGTTTTATTTTTTTGTGTAACAGATTAGAAATAATTCATTGAAAACAATGGTATATCAGAGAGAAATAAGACTTAAAAAGAAAGGAGGTCAAGCAAGGCTATGTGGTACTAAGAAAATTCTCATAGGTACCAAATTATTGCTCTGTAACTCATTGCCACAATTTAGTGACTTAAAACAATTCCCATTAACTTGCTCAAGTTGTACAGAAGCTTTCTAGTTTGATGTATTCCTAATTGTTTAGTTTTACTTTAGTTTCTTTTGATGTAGGTATTCCTTTCCTAAAGACTTCCTGAAGCTGATGTCATGGAGTGTGTTTTCTACATTTTCTTCTATGTATTGTATGGTTTTAGGTCTTACATACAGGTTTTTGCTTCATTTAGAGTTAATTTTTTGTATCTGGTGCTAATGAGTAATAAAGTTTCATTTTTTTGCAGGTGTCGGTCCAATTTTCTCAGCACCGTTTGTTGAATAGACAAATGGATCTAATGTTCTTGGCTCTTTTGCCATAGATGAACTGCTCAGAGAGGTGTGGCTTTATTTTTGGACTCTGGATGTTATCTCACTGCTCTTTGTGTCTGTCATTCCAATACCATTCTGTTTTGAGGATGACGGTGTGTAGTGTAGGTTGAAGTCAGGGAGTGTGATTTCTCCACTGTTCTTTTTCCTGACTTCTGGCCTCCAAGACTATGAGAGAATACATTTCTGTTGTTTTGAATATATATATATATATATATATATATATATATATATATATATATTGCTTGATTTGGGAGTGGAATTCATTAGGGAAAATCCAGTGACTGTTCAGTTACTAAATGTGAAATGTTAAAAATAAAACCCTGTTTTTGCTACCTACAAATAAATCAGTGGCCTTTTGTAGCACTAAAAAAACCAAAAAGCAAAAAAAAAAGACAAGTCATGAGTCTCTTTAGCACCTGTTAGCATAGGAGGCAATGCAGCAATAAATAGAGTATTTAGCTTCCTTTCTTTACTGCTGTTTTCTCTTTACACTGGGATAAGGGTGCTATAAATGTCTGTAAAGGTATCACATTAGAATCACTGTGATGAATACCTGAACCTTTTCTTATGCCTTTGCTCATAAGATGATTCTGGGCCCTGTAGATAAATCTGCCTCCAATTCCAAATCTGTTTTTCACAAATCTTATTATTTTTATTTTTTTTATAACTTTTCAGATGAGAAGAGATATGGGATATGTGCTACATGTTAAAGATTATGAAAAAGGCTAATGATATTTCAAATTTTTCCTTTCTGTTACCTTGCAAGTCCACTTTAGATTTCTCTGTTGCCATTTGTGCTTTAAATCTGTAGTTGTATTCTGCTCTAGTTTGATATTTTAAGGACGGTCTTCATCTCTTATTGGACGACAGTGCCTGAGGGCTGAGGTAAAGAAGGAGGCTACTCAAATTCTTGCTTTCTTTTTTTTTTTTTTTGAGAACATTCTTTGAAAATTGATGGGAGAAGAGATTGTTATTTGATGTGTTTATTTTGGTGTGGTTTATGCAATCCTTTCTCATATTTCTGCTCTATTTCATCAGTCGGCTGTTGTTCCAGGAATGTTGCATAGACCCCACTCCAACCCAGTGGCTTAAAACAACATTTACTTACCTCATGCATGTGCGGGTTGGCTTGGCAGCTGGTTTTCGGGTTTTGCAGGGCTTGGATCCAGGCTGGGGGTGAGTCCAGGGCTCCTCCACCTGTCTCCATTCTCTTACACCAGCTGGTGGTTGCGGGCATACTCTTCCCATAGTTTGGCCAAAGTGGAAGCAGGCAGGCCTTGTCACGCAGGCACATTCATGCCTGTGCTGGCATCCTGTTGGCCTATGCACGTCATTTGGCTGAAATGGAAGTTACATGGGGAAGAAGTATCTACAATTAGCCGTGTTGAGGGTGTCTTAAAATATGAAGCTTTACATTCTGGGAACCTGCTCTTCTACTGAATTTGTACATTTCGTAGAGATAATGAGCTGTAATTTCCCAGGATTATCTTCATTTTCAGCAGGATTCAGTTGTTTACTCTGCCAGTTTTTCAATTTTTATGCCTTCCAAGCCTCAAATATTAAACATCCAAGAAAGGAATTTGGGCAGAAGGATAATTAAAATATCTGGAGAATTGAGGGGAGATACAAGGACCAGTATTCTATTTATTGGCACAGTGAACCTATCTTGTTGCCTTTTTTTGACCAAGTTAATTGACATGTGATTTCAGAGGAGGAGATTCAACTGATTGTTTATAGAGAGGACAAGGGAAGAGAGCCATCAGCCATCAGAGTTCCTTTGTCATTGTTAAGCCTTCTGTGTGGTGTGCTTGTATTTCCTCCTCTGGTTATGAGACTTGGCATGAGTTGTCCTACATCCCAAGGAGCCCGTCTCGTGTAGGAGTAGAGGATCTCAAGTCTGTGTGTAAGGAAAAGGTCCCCTGACAGTCTCTTCATCCCCTGGGAAACCACCAGCTCCTGAGCTTTTGGATGCTCAAAGGCTAAGGAGTATCTTTGCTCTCTTCTTTTTAATAGTACTTGTGCCTTTCCTCACTCTGCCTGAGTGAAATCCAAGGTCCTGCTGAACAGGGGTGGAAAGAGAGCGATGGAATGCTGGGTGTATACATATGTACTCTGACAGAAGGCATTAACTGTCTTCGGCAAAGCTGGTGGTGCCATGATGATACAGGATGGGACCGGGCATGATCTCCAACCAGAATCTTAGGCTTCATTTAATTCTGATTCACTGGGTTGTGAAACTATGTTTTTTTATTTCCCAGCTTGGAACTCATGATGGGTGGCAACCTATTTCTTACATTGTGTTAAGAGGGAAAGAGATAAGAAAGTGCTCAGGGTTACTTTGTAAGTTGCTAATGGCAGTAGAAAATTTGTTTATCTTAAAGAGGCAGTTCTTAGGCAGCTAAGTAATGAGAATTTTATTATCGCTACTGTTTACTCTGTATATATTCTCTCTTTCCCTTTAATCTACCTTCCTTATTTTCATTACCTTTTATATTCTGGAATTGAAGTCCTGGCTTCCTTCATGGCACAGAGAAGGCACAAATCTCCTCAGTTTCCATTGCCCTTTTGCAGGTCTCTCTGTCCCCAGCATTCCCACCATCTACACCCAAGGTCGTCCTGGTCCGTGTATGCACCTGGGCACTGGCGTCTGTTGACCTTTGCCTGTGTTGCCTCGTCATTTGAGATGCTCCCCCTCCTATGCCTATCAGTTTACCTTGAAGCACTCATTGGTCGCGCTTCTCTCTTTCCAGATAGAATGATTTTCTTTTCTTCTGCTCTTTCATAGCCTTTGGTTTGATTTCTGTCACAGTTTTCTTCATTATCTGAGTTTCGTGGACTTGGCTTCTCCCTATCGGCAGGGCCAGGACCTGGGCAGGGACTGTATACTCTTCTGTGGACCAGTTCCTGGAATGTTGCTTCTCACAGAGTGGGTATGCAGTGAAAGTTACTGGTTTGAAGTAGTATCAAGGAGCAAAACCAAAAACCTTTGTTACTCTGTTGTCATAGTAAGAGACCACAGGTTAGTTGACAGAGTGCCACATACTCATTGGCTTAAATAGTAGACATTTATTTGTTCAGAGTTCTGGAGCTAGAATTTTAAGTCAAGGTGTCTGGAGAGTTGGTTTCTCCTGAGGCCTCTCTCCTTGGCTTATGGATGGCCACCTTCTCCTTGTGTCCTCATGTGGCTTCTTCTATGTGCCTACGCCCTGGTCCCCAATGTATGTCCTAGTTTTTTCATTCTATGAGGACACCAGTCAGATTGGATCAGGGCCCACCCCAACAGCTTCATTTTAACTGAATTACCTTTTTAAAGGCCCTACCTCTCAATAGAGTTACACTGTGAGTTCTGGAGTTGGCGCTTCAACCTACAAATTTTTGGGGATTAACATTTCAGCCCATAACAACTGAGCCTGACAAATCTGATGACAGGTGAAAAGTGGCAGGGAGCACTGTTCAGACAACAGACTGCCCTGGTAATGCTCCTACCAGGACACTCCACCCTATTTTCCCCATTCTTATTTGAAAGGTTTTGTATAGGACTGTCTTTATTCTTAATGGGATATGACTGAATACTTTTTGATTACAGTCCAGTCTTTTTACTTGGATCAGATAGACTTTTACCCTTAATCTATGGTTCCTAGACCAGCAGCATTGGCATCATCTGGGACCTGGTCAGACATGCAGTTTCTCTTCCCAGTTGCAGAATTCCTAAGTCAGCAGCTGTGTTTTAATCAGATGCCCTTGAGGCTTGAGTGCTGAATTAGAAAGCTCAGGAAGGTGAGCTTTCTTGGGCCTTTATTGCCCTCAGATGCCTTTTCCCCCTTCTCCTACTCTGCCCCAAGTGGTGGGGGGCTAGTGCCTGAGTGCTGTCCTCTTCAGGCTCCTGTGAGACCCCCTGTGGGAGGCTGGAGGGATGAACCACACCCCTCCCACTCCAGCCTCCAGAAATGCCACCCTCTCCTTCTGCCCTTCCTGCCCAGAGGTGACACTGGGTTCCTGATGTTGTCAGTGTGTTGATGGTCTCACTCTCCATAATGACTTCCAGCTCGTTCCTGTGTTAAAGCTCCTGGGATTTAAACACTGAAGTGGTTTCTGTTTTCTGGTTAGAACTTGTCAGATTTCAAAGTACCCTCCATGTCCCCAGTCTCTTGATGTCAAAATATGGCATGTTAACATAGTCTCCTTTTCTTTTTGGTTTCTCTTTCTGGTCTTTTAGAATGCTGCCCCAATAGGTTTCTCATAAGGACCGAATATGTCTTAAACTTCACCAGCTCTCCTGGGACTCGGGACTTGGCGTGTCAGTGCAGCATCCGTGGCCCTTTCCCGCTGCTCCCTGCTGCACAGCTGTGCTGCAGTGCTGACTGCCCAGTGTCAGGAGCTCGTGAAGTGACTGCCTACTGCCTCTCCCGTGTATCTTTTGGCCTGACTTTTTATAAACCTAGCATGTTTTATTCATGATGAAAATTTTTCAAGTAATGAAGAATCCCCACATGCTTTTTCACTCCCCCATCCCCCAACCCTTTATGTACCTTTTTGATTTGTCTGTTTGGCATTCATTTGGATTCTCTGTCCTAGCATTTTATTAACAGCTTTTCAAAAAATGTTCAAAGATGTGTTATCCAGCTTCCAAATAGCTCCTTGAGCTCTGTGCTTCAAAATAAGTCACGGACAGTTTGGACTGCAGCAGAGAGAGCGCAGGTACTCAACACATGCAGGGACAGGAGGGAGCCTGGAAGGAGTATGGCTGACTGCAGGGCCCGATGGCACAGTGGTGCCCGCGGTCTGAGTGGGCTGTCTCTTCAGAACCCTCCAGCATGGGTCATGCTTCTTGTTGCTTTCATAAAGAGGGTCTCCTTCCTGATGGTTGTTCTCTGATGACTCCCATCTGACTTGTGTTCATGTTCTCGCTACCCCCCACAGGCCATCTGACAGCTCCGCACGGGGTTGGTTGGGGGGACGCAGGCCACCATGGCAGGGGTCTTAGCTGCAGAGGCTTGTCCTTGAAAAGAGTGATTTGTAAAAATGTAAGTTGAGTTAGAGTTTTTTTTTTTTTCAGATATTAATTATATGGTACTTTTTTCTTACACACAATAAATAGTATTTATTGAATTGACTTTGGAGGATGGGGCATATTTGAATCCATGTGATAATGGGTTCTAAGGCAGCTGATTGAAGTTTAAATTGTGCTGGTGACTTAAGATTTCATCTGGGAAATAGAAGAGTCAGGGGTGATAACACATTGATGGAAGACAAGTTTTTCTACATTGAGTGTTTTGACTATGAAGAAATATGGCAAAATGACACCAGAATCCTTTACAGGCTTGAATTTTCTTGGTTTGCATTTCATACGGTGGCATACGTTAAACCAGCTTATTCCCATTTTATGATAGAATCAATTTGCTGAACTTTGTCTTTGGAAGATTATGGTAACTTACAAAAGATCTCTTCCCAGACTGTGGTTTTCCGTTCTGTGGAGAAGGTGGGAGGGCAATGGGTCTGGAAGTCGCACTGATGATGGGGACTGTTGCTTGGCGGGGTCTGTGTGTATAGCCTCTGCATCCCTGCTGCTCCGGGGTGGAACCTGGGCTTTCAGATAACCCACAAACAGCATGGAGAGATGGCATTTTTGTGGCCTGTGCTTCCTTTAGATGCAGTTAGTCTTGTCCTCGCTTTGGTCCAACAATTGAACCTGGGGCCAGCTCCAGGATAGGATTTTATTTATGAACATTGATTGTGCCCAGATACTGGATTAAGGAGACATTTCTTTCAGTCATGCTTCAATTTCCTTATTTAGACCTTTGATAGTTTAAAATTCTGACCTCAATAGCCCCACATACTGTTTATAGTTAGTTACTGCCTCCTTAAAATGACAAAGCAATGTCTCTAGTCTCATTTGACTGCTTGAAGATAAGACTTTCAAGCCGTCATCCAAGTTGAGGTTGGCTGCTGCGAAAGTGCTTTTCCCTCTTTGGTTTTGGTTCTCACTGTAGAAGGAGAGTCAGTCCGCCTCAGCTCCGGCTTCTCCGTGCTGTGCAATGTGGGTCACGCCTTTTGGATCTCACTACTGCCACCTGAGTTTCATTTTTGTAACTTTTATCCCTCCCTCCCAAGCCCCCAACCATTTCTTGTGTGTGCCTGTGTTTCCATAGAAGAGACTGTTGAGGGTTGGGATGGGGGTTGCAATAAAGATGAACTGAGAGAGCCTTATAAGAAGTTACTGTCTCCCTACTTTCATCTGCAGGCTCGTGATTGTCTTCGTATCTCTTAGAACAAAAGCCACCTTCCATTTCCCATGTGCAAAGCCCTTCATCTTTTTTTAGTGCATTCACACATACTATCTCATTGGCTCTTTTCTAATCTGAAGCTAGAGGAAAAAAAAAGATGTTACTGTACTTTATATAGTAAGCAGTTGTTAATTTGTCAACCTCTCATTAAAGTTAGACTCTGTTAATTTCCATCAACCTGTATGTTCTCCCTTTTCTAAAGTTCTGCTCCTGCAACTGTTTTTCAGGATGAACGACTAAGCCATAAAATTCACTGTTCTCTGGAACTGGCATGCTTTGGCCAGGCCTCTAGTTAGCAGTGGGTGGTGATCAGCACTACAGTGCTGGAGGTTGAAGAACTTGGCACAGGGTCAGAGGCTAAGTCGAGCTATTCACATAACCAGCTTTGATGTTGTTAATAATGCCACGTCTACCATATTTTCCATGGCCGTTTTCATCTTGGAGGAACTGTTCATAAATAAAGGCATTGCAAGTGTATGTTAGTACTTGCTTTTGAATAACGTTTCTGGAGCAAAAGGCTCAGAAATAAGTCAAATGCGGCCTATTAAATGTTGGTACCCTGCGATAAATTATTTTGAATACAAATGGGATTTTCCTTCTGATCTTTTGCAGTGAGGCGTGTGCGTCGACAGGCTCTTACTGCATATTTATTGCCACAGTCAGGGAGGAAAAGATTGCCTGGTCTTGTGGAAGTCTGCTTTATGTGCACCTGAAGTCACTGGGTGTGTGAAACTGTTGGAACTTGGTTTAGTTGTCAGGGAAGCTTTAAAAGACCATTTCATGGTACAGATCAGTTTATTTTTGTTCATGTCACCCAGGAGCACATTTAACTCACTTTGGAGGAGTCCTAAGAATTGTGGGTTTGGAGCAGAATGGAACGGGTGGTGGGGGAGTATTAGTGAGTCTGGGAGCCCGGAGAGCATTGGAGACTCGCCTAGTCAAACACTTTAGCCTGCGTGCCGTTCTGACCATGGTCACACCACCTTGTTTCTCCGAACTGCTCTGTAATATGCACACCTGTTAGTGCCTGTCATCTAAGGTAAGAAATGAGCACATGTTTAGAAAGGTGTTCAGCACAGTATGTTGTAAGCATTACAGTCATGTTGTCCATTTTCTACTATTTGGTTTCCTCTGAATCCATCCTCTGATATATAACATTGAATTACCAATGATGTGGATCTTACCAATTGGGCAGAAAAAAATTTATTGTCAGCTTTTAAAAGTATAGTTTTATGTAGGTACAACATGGCATATTTCTCAGACATTTTATCATGCATTTTATGTCTGTTTCAAATAACAGGAAGCCCAATTCCAAACAGACTCACCTAGTATCAAAGAGCTTATTAGTTCACAAACAAGTAATGGTCTGGAGGTAAGGTGGGATTTAGGCATGGTTTGGTCAGGACACTGGCTCTTTGGGATTGTTCTTGGTTTGGTTTAGCCTTTTTGGAGTATTGACTTGATCTTCAGGCATTCCTCTATTAGGATGGCAAAGCATCTAGTAACTAAATAGCTTTATTTCCACTGTCCACACCTTCTGTACCCACAGTCTGCACTTTAGAGTCTCCAACAAAATTCTAAGCTTTGCCTTGATTGGTGCATTTTTTGATAAGGGGATGGATTACTCTGACTGGTGATGAGTCAGGACCCACCTTTGGAGCTAGAGTGGGACCGGACCACTTGCCACAACTGCTGTGGAGTGGGGGGAGCAGGTGGTTCTTGCTGCAGCCTTCTCCGTTTTCCCCACAGATGTAGCACTTGGCCACCTACTACAGTGGGAGGCAAGAGGATATGGCAATTTGTTAGTTGTCTTTTTTTTTAAGAGAAAATATTTTCAGAAACTTCCTTTACAACTCAGAAGTCTATATTACACTGAAAAGGTACACACAAGGACCAAATGCACATCTGCTGTGGTGTGAATATGCTCTACAGGAGAAACCATTCTTTTCTGGTGTTAGCCTTGAAAGATGGCACCCAATAAATTCTATATATTTAAACACATTTTCCTTTCTCTTTTAGATTGATTATATATTTTAAAATGTGCTCTATATGTGGGTGTGTTCTCCAGCTTTTCATACTTAATTTTGAATTTGGCTTAATTTCTAACTGACCCCTTTCGCTTGGTGCTTCCCAAGCCTAGTTACCAAGAGTGGCAGCTTGGCACTGCCTTCCATTTGTAACACAACAGCAGGTTTGGGAGATTACTTTTCCTTAGTGTCTTGGTTCATTTTGCCTTTGCATTATTTAGGAGATGACAGCAATTGCTCCTAACTCCAGGCAGGAGAGCTCCAAGTCTTTTAGCAAAAGTGCTGTTTTTAAGAAGTGTCTATCTATAAGACAGTGTAATTAGCAAGTGGGCATCTACTGAAGAAATATGGACCTCAGTTGCATGTGGATATTTATTACCAGGATATTCTGATGCTTGCAGAGTCGGGGAGATGGCTATAAATTCCTAACATCTAACGTAACACTTAGAGTGCCAGCTTTGCCAGCTAAAAGCAGCCTTCCTGAGCAAGTTATCTCTGTCAGAGATGAGAGAAGTTAGTTCCAGATAGCTGTGATTTCCCTTTGAAAGAATCTAACAACACAGGCCTCACTGAAGATGGTCATTTCCCTCTAAAGCCAGTATACTGTATATTAATGTGTTACATTTAAGCCTTTCTTATCTTTGCCTTTAAGTAAAAACTATCTTGGCTTTCCTAGCAGATTTGACTGAAGTCAAGCAACAAAACTTGCTATGGTGCATTTTTAGGTCAGTAAGTTCAGTTTTTCATTCCAAAGAACTTAAATGTCAGTTTTTCGCCACATTCTACAGCTGATTTTTCATACAGAAGTAGTTTCCACTCAGAATCCTTGGGAACCTTTGAAAAAGACCATTTTCCAGGCTCTGCAGACTTACAAAAGGAGAATTTGGGGAGTGGTACCACCCAAATCTCTAAACAATTTCCTTGAGCCTCACAAGAGTTGGGACCCACCTCCCTAAAGCACATGGAAGATCACCCCTTAGGGCACATCTGTACGTGTTTATTATTTGGGCATAGACTCACAGAAAAATGTGGTGCACATAACTTCCTGCAGTGTTTTATAGCTCTAAATTAAACACATGCAAGCATTTGGAGACATCAGGTAATGTCATTTGTGGAGAAATTTCAACTGAATTGATTTGTTCATGTTAAATTGGGTTATTTGTTCATAGGCCCTTTTAGGAAATTATTTTTTATATAAATGTGTGCAAATCTAAAGTGTACAACTCAGTGAACCTTTTTTTTTAAAAAAGGTTCATATCTGAATTGTGTAGCTCATAAAATTCTATCTAGGTACACAACCATGTAACCAACACTCAGCAAAAATATACATTTCCTGTTCCCAGATATTCCTTCTTGTCCCTCCCTGGTCAGTTACTTCTTATTCCTTCTCTCAGAGAAGGAATACTTTAATACTAATTTGTATTCTGACATCAGTTTCTTAGATGAGTTTGTGTCTGCTCTTAGTCTTCATCCAAATGGAATCATGCAGTATGTGATATTTTTGTTTCTGACTTCATTAAACATGTCACCTCTAAGAGTCATCCATGCTAGTTTAGCAGTAGTTTATTCTTTATTATGTAACTATAATAACACCCTTGCCTCACCGTCCAGCTGCCTCGTAGTGTGGGCTGGCCCCAGGGAGCAAGGCCAGAGCCCCTGGCCCTGTGGATGGAGTATGGCCCCAAGCAGGAGCAAAACCACTCATCCACAGACAGCAGACATTTGTCTTCAGTCTTTGTGGGTTCCTCATGTAATGTTTTTCTTTTAAAATTTTTGTCTAAATTTACTGTACTTGAGTGGTTAAAACCAATTCTGATCTCTGGCAGATTTTTAGAATGACAGTTTCAGAGGTTTTCAATGAATTTAGTCTGTGGATTTTTTTTCCTGTTAAGTTCTCTTTTTTTATAATTAGGTATTTAATAATTGTGTCCTATAAAGTTGCTACCGTATGTCTGGCTTTCCTTTACTAGGACTTTTCTGAACTCTCAGGTTCACAAGGTAGAGGCAATTTTACTTGTTTTTGGACTCCAAACTGCCTTGCCTCTGACAACTAATGATGATAATATTAATAGTGAAATAGAATAACAGTGAATAATAGTTATTGAACTCTTACTGACTTCTAAGTTAGCACTGTTTAATGGAGATGTAATGCAAGACACAAAAAGAGTTTTAATACTTCTGGTAGCCACTTTAAAAAATTAAAAGAAGTATCAGAAATTAATTATAATAGTACATTTTATTTAATCCATTATATTAAAATTATTACTGTTTTGACATAATTTACATTATATAAAATTATTACTTAGGTATTTTATAATTTTTAATAGATCCTTGCATGAATTTTATATTTTACAATACATCTCAATTCAGATGTTAAGTTTGTATCAGACATATCTGAGCCATATTTTGGCTTTATAAAATTTGCAGTTGAAAAGTAGATTCATCTATTAGTTATGTTAATATGCCTTAACATATTTAAAAGTTTTCCATAACTTAATTGAGTGGAGTTTAAAAATATAAGGATACATTAAATAAAAATTAAAAGTACAATTTTCCTACCACATTTCAAATGTTCAGTCACCATGTACACAGCACAGTTTTTGTTATATGTATTATTTGTCCTTTTCAGTAGCCTTATGAGGGTGGTTTGTTATTGTTGTTATTAATTTTTAATTTTATGGACAAGGAAACTGAAGTCCAGTGGACACGCAATTAAGGAAGGAAGAGGTGAAGTCAAATTTGAACCCTGTCTCTAGACCCCATTATATTGTCTAGGTCTTAGTTATTTAAAACTGTTTTTTTCCATGTTCAAATGCATTGGATTTTGTATTGTCTTCCTCTGATGCTGTCTTTTTCATTTTTTAATGTTATAAAGATAGATGGGAAATAAGTGGCCTAAAAGAGTGATCCTTTATTTTCAGTGAATTTAGTTGTTCATCTGTATTTTAAAAACCAAAATAGGTGATGACCATGGTTTAAGCACCATCTGCTCTGTTATCTACGTAAATGTCAAAGCAAGATTTACTTTCTCTGAAATAAGAGGATCAGGTTTCCTTTTGGGTTTAGACATGCTCTTTATTTAATAATAATTCTGGCTTTTGTATTTCCACCAGCATTAAGCTTTCTTTCTTTTGCCTTGACTCATTTATAGTCATTCTTAAGCAAAGTGCCATGTTTAGTTCCTTGGGTAGCCTTTTTTCTCTAATGTGATATTGGCATTTGTTCTTATATTAATGATTTCTAGGGCATCTTTCAGATCTTTTTTTGAAATATACCCAAATAGCCATGGGTTTTTGTCTACCTTTATGTAATATTTTATTTCATGTGACACTGGCTTTTATGTGATTGTTCTATTGCCCTTTGCTGCAGTGATGGCAGCTTGTCAGAGGGGTCTGGGGCAGATATGCAGTATGTTGTTTTGAGGACTGCATATGAAGAAAGGAACTGGAGAGGCACGGTGCTAGTGATAGGTCCATCTTGGTGTGCTGAGTTCCCAGGTTTCTCTGAGGTTGCAGGTGCATCCTCCTTCCTCTTGGTTACGTTGCCATTCTTCTCTCCATGGAGTCCGTGTTGTGCTGTCACTGTCTCAGTGCTGATCTCATTGGAATGAGATGGACAATAGCCTTTTCATTTCTTGAGTTCTTCCTTCTAGGTGGCTGCTTGGTTCATTTTTTTGAAATTTTCTGACTATTTTATTCTGTGGTATTCTGGCTTTTTTTTACCCTTGAATTTCTCCCGAATTGTGTGACTGACAGAGTTTCATCCTCTCGCTCTTGATTTCATTTTTCTTGATCATGAACAGGTGGGCTAGTCTAGGTGAGCTCTTAGGATTCCTTCTATTGGAGAAGAACTTAGATTCTTCCTCAGGAGGCTGCATGACCCTGTGAGTACCTCATATTTAGGTGTGGAGCCCCAGCCCCATTCCTCTATTTTAAGGGGTTTTCAATGATGGCACTTCTTTCATTTATTTTTTGCACTGCTCATCATTTTTAAAGGTGCCCAGGGAGCCCGTTCTAAGTCTGAGCATTTATGAATTACAGTCAGAAGATTAAATCATGAGTGTATTGCTTGATGGATTTTCACAAATAAACACGTCCATCCTGAGATGTGGTGAAAAGACAGAGTGCTATCAGCCCCTTAGAGTCCCCACTGTGCCCCATTATCACCGCTTCTTCTAAGAGCGATGTCTGTCCTGACTTCCAAAAGCATAACTTTGTGCGTCTTGTTTTTAAACTTTTTAGAAATGAAATCATACAGAATGTATTTTTTTATTGTCATTGGCTTCAGTTTTTCAGCAGTTTATTATGATATCCCATAGTTTGTGTTTTTGCACATAACTGTATTGATTTTCATTGTTGTATTAAATAATGTGACCATGTCAGAATTTGTTTATTAATTGTATTCTTTGAATTTGGGTTGTTTCTTCAAGAGTGCAGCTTTGAAATTCTTTAACGTGCCTTGTGGTGAACATATGTTCATGTTTCGTGAGGGGCGTGATCTACCTATGAGTAGAATTTCTGGATCATAGAGTAGGTGTATTTCAGCTTTAGTTGATACTGAACACAGCTTTCCTAAGTGGTTGTACCATTTATACTCCCAGACACATATGAGAGGGTCAGTTGTCCCATGTCCTCCCCAGAATTTGCTGTTTTCTATCTTTTTTAACTTCAGTCATGAATGTTGGGCATGTGGTGGTATCACAAGGTGGTTCTACTCCAGATATCCTGATGGTATTGAAAAAACTTAGCATTGTTTTTAATTAGCCTCATTTTCCAAATGGCTTCACCTGAAGCCTTGTTATGAAATGGGTTGTCCCAGAGTTTAATGTCCTGGACGCCCCTCCAGCTTTCTCCAGCTCATACATAAACTTGCCTTTCTACTCATCTTGGAGAACAGTCAGTCAGTCACTAGCTCATCACAAATGCCCAGTGGGGACTTTCTGAGATAATTTGGGGGCATAAATCACCTCAAATCTTGTGGTCTGCCTTTTGAGTTCACCTTACCTCATTTCTGTTCTTTGTTGGGTTTGACTCTCCACATTCTTCCATTTCCCTTTAGCTGTTCTAAGCCATAATTGTGCCTTTATGGCATGTTAAAGCTTCTTCTGCAAAGTAAGAGAGCAATAACCAGGATCGTAGTGGAAAATGGAAGACATATTTTAAATTGTTTATATCTCTCATTGTAGAAAAGCTTTTCAATAAGCATTCCCTATAAAATGAGATAGAAATTTAATTTGGTGGCAAACCTCATTTAACCAGAATGTTCATGAATATCTGGTTTAGTCACCAAACCCACTTAAATGGCTTGATTTCTGAAGATCTTCATTCAGAAGCTTCAGACAATACTTAAAATTTAAAAGTGCAAGGTCATAATGGATATGATTTAATGTGTCTTTAGACAGATTAGGAGTCATAATATAAACATCTTAAAGAAATCTTTGTATATGTCACACCTATTTCAATTCAAATCTCCTTCGTGACTTGAGTCCTGTCTTAGCATTGTGTTCCTCGAAGTGCTGTGTCACTGAGTGTGGTTAAAGTAATTTAAAAGTAAATGTTCATAGAAATTTGTTTGTAGAACATGAAATCATGAATGTTAAAACAAGGGGTACAAGAAACAATCCAGGCTAATCTTTTCCCTTATCCTATCCTTTTTTTTTTTAAACTGAAAATTGAAGCTAACAGAAATTCGAATGACTTGTTCTTGAAGTTCTAGAGATAGAATCAGTGCTAGATGCTATTTTCTTATTCCCAGACTAATATTGTTTCTTTGTCCTTTTCTTTTAAAATTGTTTCTAAAAGCCTAGTTTCTTAGAACCAAGTAGTACTTTACTTTGATGAAGAGAATATGACTAACCTGCATTTTTGGAATGTGATTTTCATACATAAAATTTGGAGACAAGATTTAGCCCATGGCATACTTAAATCAGCAAACTATTCTATAATGGGCCTCATCTGCATTTAAATTATTCTCCTTCAAAGATTTTTGAAAGTTGGTTTTGAATAAATGGCTTGCATTTATTATTATATTAAGCCAGAGTGCTTTTTGGTTAAATTTAACAGGAAGTCTTTTAATGTCTGCAGTCCCTTAACATCCCAGCCTGCTCTTAGTAAATAAAGATATGTTTGTGTTGAAAACAAAAAAAAATTTGGAGAACAAAATGATGTCATCACCCCCACCAAGCAAACTTCTCACAGTGTTAATCTTATGAAGTTTTTAAAATTTTGGATTGGAAGGCTTTACAATGGGCAATTCCACTTAGGGAAAATCCATGTATTTTAGGGTTATATATACTCCTGTTTTAGCATACGCAGTTAATGTGATAAACTGGAATAAATGTTGTGGTCTAGGGTGCATTTTAGTTTCTTGGCACTAGATGTCACTGCAGATAGGAAAACAAGCTGTACTTATCTTCAATTCCAGGGTCCTTGGTAGTGAAGTTGCCTGAAAGGACATGACAGGTATTGCTAAGTGGACTTGGACCTTGTTACCAGTTGCTGGTTGCTGGATCTGTGTGAGAGATAAATTGTGAAGAATTTAGTATGAGTAATGTCTTCTAGCAGCCAGCTTGAAAATTGCTGCCGAAATATGTAAATGCACCTGCACGTTGTTTTTGGAACCTCTTTTCTCACATTTTAAGATAGTTTTCCTGTAGTTGCTTCAAGAGCAGGCTACTTGGGTACATTGCAGCTAGAAGATTTTTCTTAATCTGAGTCTTCGGTGGTCATTTTCAAGGCTAGATTTTAAGATAATTAAAATATACAATTTCTCACCTTCTCTTCACCAGTCCTATGTCTGATAATATCCACTCCAATGAAGTTCCCTAAGCTCTTACAGTGGATACAGAGTTCTCTTCCTAGGTTCTGCTGGTGGTGGTGTCAAGAACCTTTATAGATATTCAGGTTGGATCTTTTCTCATCTCTTTGTTTATGTAGAAGGGGAGGAAGAAGGGGTTGTCACAGTTAATGATGAAAGGCTGTAGAAAATGACCGTGAGGGATGTGAACTCTGGGACCGACTCCCTGGAGGCCAGTCCCGGCTCTGCTGGTTGCTAGCTGTGTGATCACAGGGACTTTGTTCCCTCTGCATGCTTCATTTTCCTCATCTGTGAACTGAGATAATAGTGTCTGAGGATTAAGTGAGTTGCTGCGAAAGCATTTAAAGCAGTGCCTGGCACATCATGTTCTTCCATAAGAGCTTGTTAAATAAAGACCTTTCAGGCACTCTGTGAGCACCTTTATAAATGCTAAATATTGAAAGACTACTCAGTTTTGTTAGGGAGGGAAAATGAACGATCTTTTTTGCTCTTGCAAAAGACCTGGAGACAAACTAGGATCCCTGCTATTGTCACGTCCTTCCTTTCGTGTAATATTTTGAGTCCCTGCTTTGTGAAAGATTCTGTGTGAATATGAACCAGACACTTTTCAACTGGTGGGAAAACAAACTTTAAACAAATAATGAAATCCTGTTGTTATAGGTGCTAGGAATGGGGTTAGCTGCAGATAACAACAAGCTGAGATAAAGGCACCTTACAAGCAGTCACGACTGTGAACGCCAACTATAGAGCTAGTGACTGGTGCAGATTCCGTGGTTCCGTTATCAGAGCTGAGGTCAGTGTGATTCTCTTGGCCTTTCTCTCATGGTGTCAGGCAGGTTTCTCCACAACCACCTAATCACACATGAAGTTCAGTCTCAAGGAATGGGGGAGAGCAAGGGCATATGTTGGCTGAGTTTCCCCTCTTTTAAGTCCCGCTCAACAACTTTGGCTTATTTCTCATTGCAGACCTAGGCCACATGGCTTCTCTGGCTGCACTCAAGGCTAGGAACTGGCTTCTTTAGGTGGGCATATTGCCATCCCTAACAAAGCTGGATTTTTGTTCATGAGGAAGAAAGGGAAAGCAGAAGGCTGTCTTAACCACAAGCACTTGCTATGGACCAGGCACCCTTCCAAGCACTTTATGTGTAGAAATTCATTGGAATCTCCTAATAGTCCTGCCACATGGAGACGTTATTATTTTGTTAGAGGAAATAGAAGCTGGAGTACACAAGAAACTTGTCATATAGCTAGCAAGTGACCAGGTTGACCAGAAGTCAATATTAGGATTGATAAAGACACAAGGAGTGCTCGGTCAACAGGCTAACCCTTCTGGGAGATGGTCGTGAGAATATCAGGAGGCATTCAGAGAAGAGTTGATCTTTAGCCGTAGAACTGAGTTGATGTGGGTGTCTTGGGCTGTTAATAAAGGCCTGTACTCAGAAGAAATCATTGCCCTGGGGGTTTGGGGTTTTCTGGGAAACTGAGTAAGTGTAGAGCAAAAGAGTGGGAGGTGGAGGTGCCAAGGCTAAAGACAGAACCTGGGTTAGATCATAGTGGACTTAATTTACCCTTTTTAGCATCTACTACTTCATTTTTTGTATCAGGAAAAATTCTCAGAGCTCATTTAAATTCTGAACATATATTCTGAAGACATTTTTCCAGTTTAGTTTCATTATCTGAGCCATCAGTATGCTTTTGAAGTGTCTAAGTAGAATATTGAAATTTCCTATTCATTTCTCTCATTTCACATTGAATTAATGACATAGAATATTCAAAATGGATGGAGACATAGAGCTATCTTATTCAACCTTTTCATGTCCTTAGTGGGAGCTTCTGGGCTCCAAGCTCTGGATTCCCTTGCTGAGTGATCAGAAGAACTGCAGGAAGTTAAGTGTCTGAGTTAGGTTAGAAGATACTTCTTGATTCCTGTCCAGTACCCTTCCTTGATACCGCTGATTCCTGTCCAGTACCCTTCCTTGATAACGCTGATTCCTGTCCAATACCCTTCCTTGACACCGCTATCTCTCCAGGTGTCTTTTCTAGACCCTCCTTCACAATGTGCACCGATAGTTCGGAAATAATTTATAATTATTTGTCTAATATGTGTCCTCCCTGAATCTAGTTCCAGTCCTAATCAGACTGCCTGAATAGGAGCTGTTTTGACAGTCTTTCATTGTAATTGTGGGTCCTTGAGAAACAGAAAGAAATCCTTGTTGAAGTTAAGTCTGGGAAATACTGGGATTAACCAAAATGAAACAAGTTTGTTTATAATAAATTGAAAGAGCTCTTAATTAACTCATGTACTATGTACCTCTAAGAATAAGTAAAAAGAGGGTCTGCTTCCTTCAAAATTAGTGTAACCCGAACATTCCCATGTGGCTTCAACTCAAATGTTGCTTTTCTGTTTCAGTTCCAGAATTAAAACAAAACAAAGCAAAGCAAAAAACTTGTAGCTGGAATTGATCCTACAGAACAAAAGTACTTTTTATTCTTTTTAGTTTGCCTTTTGGTCTTTGCTGTTGAAATGGTGAAAAGTTTTCTGCTAGAATTTGAAACCCTGCTGTCTTCGAAGGCAGCTGTGTTCTGAAAAATTATCAATGTGCTTAGTTTCTCAGAATCTGGGTCTTCATTTGGTATGTTGAGTACTGATAGTCATTGTGGTAAGAGTCTCAGGTAGCCCCTCCAAAGTCTAACTCAGGGGTGATGTACCTTAAGGACTTACATAGTTCTTAGGGGATTGGCATGTTGGCACATAGTGGCACCCGGAAGCCAGAAAGCTGGGAGGGTCTGACTCCATCCACAGATATGTAAGAGCAAACACATGGGGTTGGGAAAGCTGGTCATATTGTGATACCCGTCATGTGATGGGATTCAGGACATGCTTCTCCAGTGTGCATGGGAGTATCTTCACTCTAGATTGGCTTAGGCCCTGACATTTATATCAGGGAGGTCACAACCTCATTGCTTATGTAGCATTGGAGTTAAGATATCTCCCAAGCTCCCACTCAATTGACTTGGGTGTCTAGGATCTTCACACCAGTGAGTAAGGGATTGAAATGCGACTTTATCACATATGACTTTGGCCGAATTTCTTAATTTTGATTAACTGCAGCTTCTTCCTTCTTAAAATTGGGATACTAGTCATTTCTACCTTACTGGAATAATGCATGTAAAAGGGTCATTTGTATAGCTGCTTTGCACAGTGCTTATGAGAGAAGCTGGCAGATTTTTTCTAAAGGACCAGAGAATGAATGTTTTAGGAACCAGATGGGTTTTACTAACTGAAAGAAGCCAGTCTGAAAAGACTGCACACTGTAAGATCCCAACCATATGGCATTCTAGAAAAGGTAAAACTACAGAGATAGAAAAGAGATCAGTGGTTGTCATAAGTTAGGTTAGGGGGAGGAAGGATTGTTTAGGGCAGTAAAACAGTTCTCTAACAGTGAATACATGTTGAAGTCTGTAAAATGTGCAGTACCAAGAGTGTGAGTATTTTTACTGATCTTCTCATTATCGTGACCACCTTTCATAGAGCAAACATTTTTAATTTTAATGAACTTTGGCTTATCAGATCTTTTATGATTGTGCCTTTGGTGCTATATCTAAAATGTTATAACCATGTCTAAAAAGTCATTAGGTTTTCTTCTATTTTATCTCCTAAGCATTCTGTAGTTTTTATTTTACATCCTAGGTGTGTGACTATTTTGAATATTTTTTGTGACGCGTTCATGAACGTTGTCTCCTTTTTCCATTAAAGCCCTTTGTGTATTAATCATAGATTTTAGAAAGTCCTAGTAATCCCACCTCTTCTGCCATGTGTGGCTCTGCTTCTGATGCCTCTTCAGTCTCTTCACATTGTGTTTTTATCTTTTGATGTGCCTGTAATTTCAACTGACAGGTGGATATTTACCATGCCCAGTGGTCCGAGGCCTCCAGCACTGTGGTGTAGATGTTCAGGGCGAGCGTGGCCTCTGGTGTTGTGCTCGCACTCCCCTTTTGGTGAGTCCTTGCGCCTCTGAGGTCGCAGTGCTTCTCAGTTGTTCCCCACACCTGTCTTGGGACATGATAGCTAAAGGGAGCTGGAAATGGATAATTTCTTCCTCAGATAGTTTACCTTCTGACAAGAACCCAGCAGGTAGGCACTGGTCAAATAATTTTCTCCTGCGGGCAGGTCTTGTTAAGAAGAGCAAAATACTCTGGCATATTTTTCAAATGGCTATTTTTCTCTGATAGTTACTGTAAGGGCCTGCTGGAACTCCTGGAGGAGATTTCAAAAAAGCCTGGGGACTCTCCTATGCTGGGTCTCCCTGGAATTTTAATCCCCAGACTTGTTCACACTGAGCTCCCACCAGTTTATCAAGTTATTATCTAGGTTTTCTTATGCCAAGACTTTCTCTGGGCTTCTTTCTGCTGGGTAAGTTGTGGTCCTCTGTAGCTGTCACTTATCTTTCCAGTTTGGGGGGCAGCTGCTTGCCCTCGGTGCTAACTTCTATGACAGATCTCAGAGAAGTTGTTGGGTTGTTTTGTTTTGGTGTTTTTAGTTTTTCAGCCATTTTAGTTGTTGTTAGGATGGTGCGGTGACTTCTCAGCTCCTCATATGGTAGACTAGAATGTGGAAGCTAGATTTCAGTTCTTTATTTCTCTTTGAAATTAATCCCATAATGGCTTTTCATTCAAGCCTTAATCTGTGGTTAGTTACATTTTTCTCGCTACAATAATTTATAGTTTTATTACAAAGCTGTAGTAATGAAAATAATATGGCTCTGGTAGATAAATAGACACATCGATTAATGGAATAGAATGGAAACCCCAGAAGTAAGCCCGTACATATACCATCAACTAATATTTGACAAGGGAGTCGAATACTCTGTGGAGAAAGAACAATCTCTTCAATAAAAATAGATTTGGGGTAAACTAGACATTTACTTTAAAAATAATGAAATTAGACCTAGTAGACATAGATCAAATAGATTAAATACATCAAAGACTTAAATGTAAGACCTGAAACTATAAAATTATTGTAAGAAAGCATAAGGAATAGGCTTCATGAGAATAGTTTTAGCAGTGATTATTTTGGATATGACATCAAAAACAGAAGCAATAGAAGAAAAATAAAAAGTAGGACTACATCACACTAAAAGATTCAGCCCAGCAAATGAAATAATCAGCAAAATAAAAAGGCACCTGGCAGAATGGGAGAATATATTTGCAAACCCTCCCTCTGATCAAGGGGTTAATAAGTAAAATATGTAAGGAAGGGATACAACTCAATAGCAAAAATTAAAAAAACAAACAAGAACTTCAAAATCCAAAGCAAAACTACAACCCAACTATTTGCCAAAAAAATAAGTAAAGGATATGAATAAATACTTTTCCAAGGAAGACACATAAATGGCTACAGGTACATGAAAAGAAACTTAACATCACTAATCATTAGGGAAATGGAAATCAAAACCACAATGATGTAATGCCTCACATTTATTAGAATGACTTTTAGAAAAGAAAGACCAAGAGATAACAAGTGTTGGTAAAGATGTGGAGAAAGAGGAGCCCTGTGCAGTGCTGGTGGAAATGCTAACTGGTGTAGCTACTAGGGACGATATTATGGAGATTCCTCAAAGAATTAAAAATAGAACTATCAGATGACTGAGCAATTTGGCTTCTGGTATGTATCTGGAGGAAATGAAATTACTACTTTGAAGAGATAGCAACCACCCTGCATGCTTATTGCAGTATTATTTATGATAACCAAAACATGGAAACAATTTATGCTCATTTGTGGAAAAATGGATAAATAAAGTGTGGTATATACATATAATGGGATATTATTCAGCCTTTAAAGGTTGCAACCTCTTGTTGATATTTTGAGGGTATTTTGCTAAATGAAATTAGTTGGAAAGAGAAAAACAAATACTGTATGTTCTTAAGTATATCTGGAATATGAGAAAGCTGAACTCAAAGCAAATAGAATGGTGGTGACCAGGGGCTGGGGAGAGAAGGAAACAGAGGATTTCAGTCAGCTTTCAGTTATGAGATAAGTAAATTCAGGGATCTAGTATACAGCTTGGTAGCTATAGTTAATACTATGTTAATATGTTTGAGAGTTGTTCAGGGACTAGATCTTGAATGTTATTACACCAAAGAGGTAAGAGATGGGATAAAGGGGTAACTAATCTTTTTGTGGTCATCACTTTGCAATATACGCATGTTTTAAACTGTTACATTGTATGCCTGAAACTTACATCTGCTATATGTCAATAATAACTAATTGTGTTGGAAAATATATTTCAATATAAATAAGTCCAACAGACCGCTTAAATCTGCTGCACTGTGAAAGTTTTACTTGCTGGACTTGCGCATCTGAAATGTATGGTGGCAACAGACCTTGTGCTTTACATTTGGATCTTTATTGTATCAGCTGTGCGACAGTGATTGCCCTGTGTCTGCCTGTGTGCCACGCAGGATCCTAGATACAGGGGATATAGAACAGAACTGACGAGGTATCTGCTCTTGTTGAGCTTCTCTTGTTCTAATTGGTATATGCTTATTAAGTTTAGGAGAGAAAGAGAAATACAGAAGGAATGATTTAGTTGTGTATTTACTAAGAATTCCACTTAGATTTTTTTTTTTTTCTGAGAGAGAGAAGATCTGCTTTTCTCAACATTGGCTATTTAGAATTTAATATATGATGTGATTATGTAAATTTCATACACAATATAAGTATATATGTTGGGTTTTTATTGGAAGGCTTACATTTAATTTTCTTTCACCTTCAGATGAGCTATTTAAAATAATTCACATGGAGACTTTCCATATGCACATGTATTTATAGAGGAATATATATATATATACAGACACATGTTTTGAAATAACATGCATTAATTTATTTGAAATTAAAGATAATGCAATAGCTAACTGTGGGAGTCTGTGGGATGCTGGAGCAGAGGACGATGATGGACCCAGTTGTCCAACCACTTCTGACATGTGAGAGTCTGTGGACCTAAACTGCGTTAGCAAAGAATATTTTTTATTGAAGAACCTCTTGACTTCCCACTCATTATGGTTAAATACCAATGCTGCCCCCCAGCTCTGTGTGGAATTGGTTTGTTCTGGTTTTATCTATAGACAGAAAATGCACTAGAATAAATGACTGCTTTCAATCCTTTCCGGTCCCAATGTTAAGCATTTCTTCTAGGAGCTAGAAAGGCTCTCCAGGCATGAATCAGTCCTCTTGAGGCTGCTTTTGTTATAGGACAAGAGGTCTTATCTCTTCTATATTTATTTTTAAATAGATGGAAACCTACATGATGCTTCCTAGACTTAAATGATTTATCAAAGGTCACTCCTAGAATTCATGGTGGTTAGGCATCAGCTCCTGGCCTCCCTTCATAGTGTCTAAAGTTTAACCTATCTGATCTCTTGTGGCTGATAACATATTCTCAAAGAGCAAGGAATTACTGTCTAACCTTTGGCAAATTACATTTTATATCATTTTGCAAACCAGCAGTTTCTGCACAGCTCTGGTATTCCATTGTTGTTGGCACTTGTTGGCAGTACAAATATGAAATAATAATCAAAGGAATCTGGGGTCCCATTCATTTTCAGGACTTGCTATTGGGTGCCAGGGTGGTGCACAGAACAATTGGGTCTGGATTGGGATGTGCATGCTTATCATCCGCTGCCAACCATGCTGGACCTTGAGGGCAGAGGCCTCCTCTGCCTCTCGGCTAAAGGAATTTTGCAACCTCTGCATGCCCTTGCACATTCGTAAGTTTGGGCAAATAGTTAACATCCTCAAAAGAGGGAATTTTCGGTAGATTTAAACATTGACATTTAAAAATAAAATTTGCACCATTCTTTTAAAGGAATCCAGTAGAATCTAATAGCACAGGGATTCAATATCCACTGTGATCCATGTAAAAATGAATTAAAGGTCTACTTTTTAACTGCTAGAAATTTTACATAATTTTTCCCTTAAAATTATATATCCAGTTTGCCAAATTTTTTTTTCCTAGTTTCATGTGTTTTTGTAGTTGGAACATTTTCTTTGATCATCTTATCATAATTGCTTATAATAAAACCATGCAAATAAGTTTAAATGCAATTGAAAATATTTCCTATAACCATGAGGCTATAATTATGAAGAAAATTTCTTCCAGAGTGAGTTACCATTTTACTGTAGTTATTGGTGACACACGTTACCAAAGCAACAGAAGTATTATACATTCTTTTAATAATTAAAAATTAAAAATGTGTCATTTAACAAAATATATGGAACTTTACTCTCAAATGACTATGTACAGGCACATAGGTAAAGGGCAAGGTTTACCCTTGATAAAAAGTTTTTCATATAGATGAGATTTTGGGAATAGAAGAGTTGCTTTAGCAATACCCCTGAATTCTTCAAAATGATTTTAGGTAATAAGCAAAAAGTCACGAGGTGATCTTTCATAGAAAATCAGTACTAATACTCTGTGTGCTAACAAGTTAAGATTTAGTCCTTCAGTTTTGTTGAAAGATTTGGAAACCATCTGACTTCTGAAAAGGCTTTATTAGTTTATTAGTTTATTGTATGAGGAGAGCTAAGGTACATTGCCTTGCTGTGACTTTGTGAATGTGAATAAGGAAGCTTATCTTTGGCGTATCTTCCCCTCCCTTGTTTGCCTTGTCAAAGTACTCTCATGTAGCAAAATTTAGAGCATTCCAACACAGACTCAAATACTCAGAAAAATATGTTAGATAGGAAAATACAAGAAGGCTTATCATATGCCTTGAAAAGTTGACTTAGGTTTCAACCAAATATTCTAGTTTTCTGTTTGTTCAGCACCTTGAGTAACAAAAATTAGAATGGATTACAGGTATATATATTTCCATTGTCAAGTAGAAGAGGAGTAATTGTGAAAAAGGAATTGGGAAGGAAAGTGGGCATTATAGGTACCTTCTCAGGCAAATCCATTTTAGAAGGGCTTAGAGATAGATACTGGAGGTCTAGAAATGGATTCTCTTAAATCTATCTATACTAAATATCCTCTATTTTCCAGTCTGAGACTTATGCTTTGGGGTAGTGATCTTAGATACTTGCTTTTATTCTAGAAGACTAGAAACATTAAAAATTCATGTCTTGTCTGTAATTTTTCTGAACATGTGGTGTATAGTTGTGTGGGTTATTGTTTTTATACCTACCAGTTACTTGTTAGTAACATAGATCACAAAAATCAGAGTAGCCAGTTATTTTACCAGAGAAAATGAATTTATTTGGGAATAGCCAGAGACTCCCAGTTTGGAAAATTAATGCCATGACCAAACACAGGCAAATCCACAGTACAAGGTAGAGGGCCTTGATTTTATAAAGGAAAGAGGGGAACTGATAGGAGAGTCCAATGTGATGCTGACTTCTTATTGGCTGGACTGTAGCACCTCTCACTGGTGCATCTGTTTCTGGGCGGAATAAATCTTCCTTTAGGGTACTAGACTTCTTACTGTTTGAAAGTTTAAAGCTGGAGGGCCCTTCACGTTGGGGCATGCAAATGAAAGCAGGAGCATGCAAATGTGAAAATGCCTTAGAGAGCCCTCTGCAAGCCTTCCCAGCTCTGTTTTTAGTTAAGCTTCCCTTTATTTTCACAGGAATTAATTAGGAATTACTAGTCAGTATTCCTTGTCACTATGTCCTTAGTGTGGGCTTGAGTTGGTGGTGGCTTTCAGTCATTGATGTTCTTGATATTTTTAAATTCATATATTATACATTACCTTCAACTTGGCTTCCTTGTGATCAGTATTCTTTATTACGTGTGTTTCATCTTTTTGTGTGTATCGATGGGTAAAATGAACCTGCTTATTTTAAGCAGAGTTGACAAGTTTTTGTTTCTACTTTTTGATTTACAGGAAGAGGAATGAATGGGTGCCATTGAGTTTCTGAGTTCTTTGCCTAGAGAGAGAAGAAAAAATTTGGAAAACTGCTGTGAGGATGTGGAAAAGATAGTATCATTAAAACATATTCTGTATCTTTCTCATTACTGATTTTGAGTATTCTTTTATTTCTTCTTTTGTTAGATGCATTAAAGTTTCCCTTTTGTCCCTCTGTGTATCATCAGGTCTTGTATTTATCTTTGTTTTTAAAGTATTAATTTCTGTCTTATTTTACCCTCCTTTCCCTTATGTTTAAAAATTGTTTTCATGCTGTTGTGGAAAAATGAAACTACTTAAGACTGTTCATTTTTCATTTGAGTATAAATTTGGCAGCTTTCGATACATTTTGATATTTAATATTTATGTTATACATAAGTTTTCTAAAATTTCATGTTGATAGCTTATATTTTCTTCATTGTCTCAGTGGATATTTAAGAGAATGTTTGTTTTTAAAGTTTCCTTGAGTTTATGTGTGTTGATTTTAATTCCAGTTATTATTTCACTCCATATATTTTTTTCAAGATCTATTTATTTCACTGTTTCCATCTGTATGGAAGCTACATTTAGATTAAATTGAGTACTTTTTCTGATTTCCATTGTTTCCTGCCTGTGCGCTTGACCACTGATTACCTTGTTTCTCTCTTCATTTTGATTCATCTCTTGGATGAAATGAATGAAGGCATCATCCCTGAGATGTTCTGGCCTTTCGTATGTAAAAGTCAGCTGAGTTGTCTTGTAAGACTCATGATGCTTCTGTTGAAGCTCAATTGTGCTCTATTTTCTTCCAAACCCTGAAGCTGACAAATCTTAGACCATTTCGGTACTGTAAACCCACTGGCATTTTATTATTTTTGTATTTCCTTGTGGCATTTTCTGTTTATCTTAAAAGAATATTGTTGTGAAGTTTGCATGTATTCATCATTTTTGTCTTATTCATTCTGGGTTCCTAGCAAGCACAACTGGAAATTTCCATTCTATAGATATTGCCCCCTCCCAGTTATTCTTATTTGCCCATTTTTGAATTCTGTTATTCCTTTAAACTAGACATTTGTAAGTAGAGAAATGAGACATGAATTTGGAAGTTTCAGTTACCTGTAAAATCGCTGTGCACTAAAACAAAGCAGGCCCTGCGAGCCCAGGACAAAAGTCAAAGAAAGGCTTGGAAGTATTTGGAATATTTTAGAAACTGTATGAGAAACTAGCTCACAGATTAGTGGAAAGCAAATTGTAAGTGGGATAGGATCTGTAAGGAGCAGTCCCAGAGAGCAGGCAGGGATAAGTGGCAACCTGCTGATTTTAACAAATCTAAGCACTTTGATGACTCCTTGGTTTTAGGATGAAAGCAGCCTCCACATCACCTTCAGATGTCCCAGCTGAAGGTACAGACTGAGTTCTGTTATACTTGAGTCATCTGAGGTTATAATGTGACTCAAAGTCCTGTGACAGATGACAGTGTACTCTACTCAGGAGCCAGCAAAGTATGCTATCCTGATAGGAATATTTCCCCTCAAACATAGTGTCATTTTAGAAAATGGTTAGGAGCTTTATGAAAGACGGCCTAGACTTTGGGAACAGTTCTTTAATGAGGAACACTCAATATTACCCCCAGCCCTGGTGTTGGTTAAATATGATACTAGCAAATAGTTTTTATATTTTATGTATATGACATCTCCTTACAGTTGCAAGATTTTTAAGGTCAAGTGCTACATTTTGGGCTCTTCTATGTTACCCCAGGTAAATAATCAATAAATATTTGTGCATGAATAATCTTGGTGATGAAAGCACAATTCTCAGAAGTCAATAATATCTTTATACCTGTAGTTAAATTTATGTTAAATAAGTTTGGCAAGAAACCATGACTCCAGGCACTTGTTTAAAAAAAAAAGCAAAAGTGATAATCATATAAACATTAGAGTTGGTGAATGGGGAATTGGTATTTGGTTAATATATATATTCTAAAAAGACTTCTGATTTGATTAATTTTCATTGTTAAGAAAAAGCAGATTAGATATTAGTTGTATTTTGTTTCATCTGGAAGTTGAATGAAATACCTTTTAGAATAAGACGATGAATACCTTCCATTTATAGAGCACATTTCTTCCGAAGAGTTCAAAGCATGTTCCAGAAATCATCTCATTAATCTCTGGCTTTCCGCAGAGTGGCTCCTGGGAAGTGGTGTGTGTACCTGTGTGCATACACATTTGTGTGTAAATTTCCCCTTTCCTCCCTCCCTCCCTTGATTCCTTCACCTTTAATGTCACCTGGTATAGCTGTTTTCTGAATCTAATCTAGTTTAGTATTTGGCATTTTGTTAAAGCTTTTGTTTCCAACAATTGCATACTGTTTTTAGAATATTAAGCCACATTTATTCATAAAGGCAGTTTTCTGGAAAAATATATAGCATGCGTGTCAGATGATTAATAAAAAACTGATGCTAGAAATGATGTTAGGACATGAATTTCAGCAGAAGCTTCCTGTTTTGACTTAGAATTTTATTGCTTAATAATTGCTTTTATTTTCATGGCTATCCTTGGGTGAACAAGTGCCCAGGTGACAAAAGCAAGTAGGTGATAGAAAAAGTACAAATTGTGGGAAGGTGAGGTTATTCCTAATTTAATATTTTTTCTTTATCTAGTTTTCTGTCATCTTCGTTTCTTCTTCAGACTCATTCACGGACAGTCCTTCATGCAGCATCTGTCATTTTCTTTAATTGATATTCATCTTCGGCAGTATCACTGCCTCTGTGGATTGCTCTCACGGCAGCTGCATTTTGGCAGCAAAATGACTCCCAGCAAAACTGCACCGGTTTGATCAGGGCTGTGGCAGAATCTTTAATGGATTTCTCAACTGATTAAAATAGAAAGGCCTTAAGAAACCAAAAGAAAACTACCCTCTTTCTCCTGCCGGCACCCCCATCTCCTGAAACACTGATTCAAGGTTTCCTCTTGGTTGTGCTCAAATGCAGTAGTACATCTTGTTTGTTTATCTCTTTCCCAAAAGAAGAAAAGGCTGTTCTGTCCATCTCTCTCTTAGTGTGATCTTGCTCCCATGATGTGGGCATGGCTAAGTGGTGAAGCTGTTCTTGATTATCCCACTGTCTTGTTCTTGTCGCGGATCACTCCCTGATCTGGGGGCTGTCTAACTGTGACACTTTATGCATTCCTTGAGCTGGGAGCATAAGCATTCTATAAGACAAAGCCTTTCAAGGCATTGTTTCCTCATTCTGTTTGTTTTCTACCTAGGCCATATTCACATAGGACCCGCTCAGTTCTGGCTCTTGAGCACTGAATTACAAACCACAACCCAGGTTTTCATGGGTGAGGCAGAATATTTCAAATGGCAGGGAATATTTAGGACCACTCCCCACCCACCTTCCTCACTTTCTGTTAGTGTTGTTTTTTAAATCCTTGAGCTGAAATGAGAGGCTATAGTGACATTAAATCATAAATTCTAGTATCTTTTGAGTAAAATCACCCATTGAGTTTTCATTCTTAGATAAACAGCAATGAGTACGATTTCTGGGCTGAGATATTGCTCACAGATTTTACACCATTACATGTTTTATCTTCTTTTCATAGTGTGTATAATTTGGCTTTTGGCAGAAATACAGGGTTGCTGGCACAATTGTCAAAGCCCCCAATACTCCCTCCCAACCCTCCCATAGAAAAGGAAACACTTGTCTCTGAAGTAGAATTTGAACGGAGGTCTCCCGGAACATACACCAAAGTAAAGGGTTGTTTATCAATGTTACCAGCAAAGAGGCTAGGAAGTCTCTGGGATTCTAACCCAGGACCCATTTTTATGTCTTGCTTGACCAGCCTGCAAATGAGACTGTATTTAGAGAATAGGATGGAGTGTGTGGATTATCTTTACTTATGTGTCTATCTTGATATGATACATGGATGCAATCTTTAGGCGTCATAGATCTGTTCCTATCTTGAGGCTTTAGAAATAGAAGGTTCTACCCTCAAAGCCCAGAGTGGTGTGGTCAGGCAGATTCTACTAGGACTGGATGAGCCTTGCCTCCTTGTAGCAGTCATAGCTCACTGAACATGGTAAGCAAATTTGGGTTCCATTTTGTATTCCTCCCCAAGTCTGTTGTGGCAAGAATCATGGAGACAGAATCCATAGTTCCTGAGAGGCTGTTGTTAAGAGACAGTAGAGGTTACCGTTTAGTGTCATGGTCTATGAAGTAGTTACTTCAAGTTCAATTCTAGGAGCAATTTAGGCAAGTTAATTATATTTCAGTTGTTATGAAATTAGCTGTCTCTTTTTAGTGCCTGCCATTTTCTTCTTTGAGATTGCTGCATATTGCTCAGAGGGCCCCACCTTCCGTCAAAGACCATATTGTTTAAAGAGCACACGGTGATAATTAATATGTTTTAGAATAAGGAATTTGTGTGTGTGTGTACATGCTTTAATTGGAATAAGAAAAAAGTGAGATTATTTTGAGCAAGATCATGGAAAGCCTTTTCTGTTTGCATTTTTGTTTCAAAGAAAGAAAAGCAATCTACCACAAAGAGCATTAATGCCTGTTTGATTTGAGAATTTAAGCCTTGGAGAGAGATGTATATTCCAAATTGGGCCTCCCATAGGGAATGTGAACATGCCTTGTGTTTATATGAGCAAAGTATGGTGAATTAGATTCTAGATACCCAGAAATCTTCCCTAGGCTAGATCACACCATCCAAATTAGATGCCTGAACTGGATCATATTAGTTCTCAGTAGAATTGCTTTGATTGAGCTAACTTTAGCAACATACCATTAACCTCTATTGAAGGACATTGTATGAAATGCCCTAGAAAGCAGGTTGCTATCTGAGGAATTGTGCAGATCAGCCTGTGTGTCTTCTATGGGGGCAGGTCTCTTGGGATCATGGGGCTGGGTATTATGCTGAGAAAAGTTTTTGTTTTTAACTCATAGACATTGTCAGTCATGTCTGCACATTCTCTCATTTGTGTTGACTGATACATTAGGGTCAGAAGTTTGGCCCACCCTAAAAGGATGTATATGTAGGACTTCCTGGAAGATTTAGAGCCTGTCCTTACTCCTTAATTTAGCCCCTTGTCCTTTTGTCTCTTTTTTCTCCTTTTTGTTTTTAATGTTTTTTGTTTTCTTGCTTTTGGTCTTTATTGCTTGCAAACTCTTGTTGGGCACTAGAGTAGAAATAATCAGGAATATATGTTATCATTTTAACTTCCATGAGTCATTTACTCTAGATTTTTGACAAGTTGATAATTCTTGGCTGAATTAATTTCATCAGAAATTGCAGAATAATTTTCAGATTTTATCCTCCCTTCTTCACTTATTAGCTAGTATTATCCTGTAAAATCCAGCTTCACCTTATCAATAGGGCCCATTCAGATTCTCTGAAAAAGTAGGACAGATGCTTAATTTTTTACTTTTAATTATAGATTTTATGGTAGGGAGTTGGTTTCATAACTAATTCAGGTGATGGTGAATGAAGATCTTTTTTTTCTTTCCTGACCTTTTTTTCTGGTTCTTGTTATCAAATTCATGGAATTTCCTGGATTACATCATTTCAGTTAGTGATAATCATTTTACTTTTGATTTTCAGACTCTCACAACTTTATTTAGTGGCTGTTTTCAACTTGTGTCCCTACAAAACAGTGTAATTCTTTGAACTCATTCTTGCTGTTTGCAAGAAGTCCCAGGACACATATTGACTCTTCTGAGAGATGAAACCAGCCATTTCTTTAGAGAACTCTGGTTCTCACTAATGAAGAAGAGCATTAGAGACCAACCTCTGAACACCAGGGTGCTCGTTGCTGCTGGGGTGCTGTGGCTTCTAAGTCATTTAAAAAATGCAGCCTTTGAGTTGAACTGTTTTTCCCTTAACTGAAAATCTTGATTCCTTAAAATCATCAACAAATTATTTAATTTTATTTGTACCTACCTGATTTATTTGGAAGTTGTTTCAAAATAGAATTACTAATATTTAATTGATAATAAAATTAATGAATGAAGTTTAAAGTAAGTTTGTAGATCTTTTGTTCATAGAATGCTTTCTATTAAGGATTTATCTGTGCTGTTATAAATTCACTTGAAAAAATTAACTTTTATGTAGCTTTTATTTTTATGAATGCTTGAATCAGTGTATCTCATTTTATTTTCAACTTTGGTATTGAAAAATTAGATATTTGATATTTTGTGTTACATGTAAGTAAAATGTATATGCATATGTTTCAAATCTACCATTGATTCTAAGATGCACCCCAGTTTCTCAAGAGCTTTTCATGAGAAAATCAAAAATAGTAAGATTTATTTGCAAAATTAAAAAAATTAAAAATGAGAATAAGGAGTGAAGAATTAAATTATTAAAAATCTTAAATATGTAATTAGAAATTAACATTAACATAATTTTAAGAACTTAATAAGGAATCTGTTGTACTTAGCAACTTTGCTTTCAGGTAAAATCTTGCTGCTTTCTAAATGTAAGCTACAACTGATTTTTGGAGACATTAAAATGGCAAAAAATTGAATAAATACCATAATATAAACTTTATGCACTTTTACAGGCTAATTCAAAATAGAAAGGTATATACAGATACTACATATTTTTATTCTCCCTATAGATAGCATTTTGCTTATCTTTCAGGTTTTTCTTAGGAAAATATGAATAAATGAATATGCTTTTCGAAAGAAGATACGAATGTATCTTCTGCTCTCTACATTTGCAACAAAAATAAGTCAAGAATATATATATATACACACACACATGTACATAGATACATATATTTGCTTTTATTTATTTAGCAATATATTCTAGCCCTCCTTAGAGACTTTCCTCATCTTTTATTACAACTGCATAGCACATCATTTTATGGATAGATATACTGTATTTACTGTAGATTGTCCCAAGATTTCTCTTTTGTTAGGCATTTTATTCTTCAGTCTTTTGATGTATAAACAATCCTGTAAGATATAACCGAGTAATGTGTGTGTTTATATGTGAAAGTCATTTTATGCTTTTTGCTGTGAATTCATAGGCCAGAATTCTAGAAATGAAATTGCTGATTCAAGGATAAATTTGTAATTTAGGAAGGTATTGCCAAGTTCTTTCCATAGGGGTTGTATCATTTTGTTTTCTTCACATCCTCTCCACAGAGTGTTTATTGTAAAGTAAAATTTTTCTAATCTGATTGATCAGATATAGATCACGGTAATTTTGATTGGCATTTCACCTATGAGTGAAATTAGGAGAAACCTTATGAACCAGTGAGTTGTATTTCTTTTTCTTTGACTTACCTGTTCCTATAAATTGCTTATTTTTCTGTTGGTGTTTTGGTTATTCTTCTTCTTTCAATTTTATATTAATATTTTTGACAGTAGTATATGTTGTAAAATTTATTTCCCCAATTTTTATGGTATGGTTTATATTCATATGTGGATTATATAGAAGTTAGTCTGTGTTTACAGATGTGTGTGTGCATTTAGTCACTGTAGTTTTTATAGTTATGTTTAATAAGTTTCTGGATTGTGAATCATTTTTATAATAAAATATAAATAATTTATAATTTATAATCATAAATCTCTTTGAGGTGGTAGTTATGCTTTGAGGTCATAGCATATATATAGTTTCATATTTTACATTTAAATCTTTGATCTACTTATAGCTTATTCTATATAAATTATATAAAGTATGGAGTTAGTTATCTTTTTGTAAATGGCTATCCATTTGTCATTCCACATATGTTTCAAATTGATCCTTATCTGAGAGTTTTGAAACACTGTCTTTTGTTAATTTTCCACATGTATTGAGGCCTGTTTCTGAACTTTCAGGCTTTCTCTTTTGTCTGTTCACCTATTTCACTCTGTTCACAATTTCAGTCATCTTGTTGAATGTCAAGATCATGACCCCTACGCTCCTTTGGTCCACATTTGGCTTGTACACTGTTGCTCCTAATTTACTTTGGAATCTGTCTGATTGACTTTGTGCTAGTGGCCTCTTGTATCTGAAATAGAACATTTTTGCTTTATGGAATCAATCTGAAAATCACTGCATTGTCCTTTTATATATGTGTGTGTGTATATATATATATCGACACAACCAATATGGTTGGTTTAGTTCTGTGATATTAAGCTTTTACAGTACTCGTGTATGCAGATGTGTGTTTGCACTTTCAAATGTATTCTGTTTGCTTACTAATGTTTTTGTTGTTATTGTTGTGCTTCTAGAATGGTCTGTATTTTGGGGTTAATAGTAACTTTTACGATAGAATTATCAAAAGGCTGTCAGTCCTTTTTCCTTTGGACTATATCTGTTGGTTCCCTGCCATAAGCAACAACAAAATTAACTTGTAATTTCTTCTTCCAGTTTCCTCACATTCTCTTCTGTTTCCACTTTTGGTAGCATGTGACATTTCTTAATGTTTCACTCTGCTTCCTTAGTAATAGGCTATACCATCGGCTTATGCTGTTACTGTGAGGCAGCCTGTGAGCTGGGCTGCTGCCACCTGTCAGTGCAGCTGCTGGGAGGGGCGGCTTCAAGGCTGTGTGCTCTTAATCACTTTTCAGGCCTTTTCTCTGCCTCCCCCAGTGCTTCCTGCTCTGCCCAGTTTATCCTCAGACCTGTCCAAAGCAGGGCCCACCATGCTAAGTCCTCTCTTTCTGGGGACAAATGCTTTACTGCTGACATTTTCGGAGTCTGCTGCTGCTAACAACATCCCTCAGTTGCATTGTCCCTCCTTTTTTCCTGTCACATCCACCCTTTGCACAGTTGTCACTTCCTGTACCACCCATTCTGCCAGTTGCAAACCCCTTCTACAGAGTTATGGCAATGTTTCCTGTGCACTGGGTATATAGTCTTCACCGGCACTGGAGAGTGTGAATGTGAGACAAGTTTAACGATTGCACTTGATTTAGTGACAACCTGGAGGGTGAGGGTGCCAACTCCTGTGCGGTTCAAGACTGAGGATTAGTTATAGTTGACTGAATCTAGAGCTTCTTCGTTCTCAAATTTAACCCACTTACACCTGAGGTTAGTTGAATCCATGAGAACAGACCACCTCCCTAAAAGAAATCCTTGTGTAAGTGCACACACACCGTTAAAGGCTGGGTTTCAGGGTCAGCTGTACTTCCTTTCCTGATTTCTGTTTGCCAGGTTCGCAGTTAGTTAAATGAACCTGCCTAAAATATTCTGACAAGTGATTTTTTTTTTTTGTCATCGTGGTAATTATTTCAGTTTAATGAAAATGACATCGTGATTCATAGAAAGAAACTTCCAAGTTATTTAGGAGAGCTATTTTGAGTCATTTATGATTTCTCAAAAATCACCACGAGTGAACATTAAATAAGAAGTGCAGTTGTTCCTGCTTCAACTTTCCCAGTGGCTGGAGGAAGGAGCTTCACATTTTTTTCCCCTGTCCCTCATTATTCCATGAAATGTGTTTTTATGTCTCCCAAGTCTAGCAGCATCTTGCATTTGCTGCTATAAATGTCTCCCATCAAAAGGCCAAATAAGGAGGTTACAATTATAGAAATGTTTTCCCTAAATACATTAATCACATGCAATGCTAAATGACTTTCTCTGTTTCAGTCTTTTTCATTTGTATTTTTCTATATGAGCTTTGAAGGCAGCTTTCAGAATATATACTGACAAGTATCTCTGCAATGTGGAAGAAACATTGATGCAGATTTTTGACTGACCCAAACCTGTCTGAGGATCTACAAGAATGTAGGAGAATGTAGAAGATGGCACTGTCATCATTTGTGCTGCCCTTCATGCTGCTCATGCTCCCACATTACTTGTCACTTAAAACAACCGCAGTATTCTTGGTAGGAAGCAGGAAGATATAACGTGCTCATATCATTTTGCTATTTAATTTCTCTCCAAAGAGGAATAAATCCAAATACATTCAGAATTAAAATTCTGTCCATCAGAATATGGATCTGAAATCCCATGTGCTTGTTCCCAAATGTCACGTGGCTTCTCGTTTCTGCTCAGTTTGGCCTGACATCATTTCATCAGTTGTTCGGGCATTTATCACAGACCCCTGTTTATGTGCCAGTCCTGACTGAGTTGTATGTACACTAACACTGGGCCTGTGTGCAGGTATTTGTTTCTTCCAGCTTTGTCTTTATTTCCTGTGATTGAAATGAGCAGATCTATAGACTAGAAAGAATGTTAAAACTCTAACACAAGTAAACTTTACAATAGATACCTACTGAATCAGCTGGAATATAGTTAGAATTAATATATCTATATCTGCCTATCTATCCATCTGTCTGTTTGTGTACACACACACACACACACACACACACACACACACACCCCTACCTGTCTTTCCTGTACCATGACCAAGCCTTCCACATTATATCAATGATAAAACTTGCTTTTCTGAAAGGTAGATAGTATTTTTCTTCTTATTTATTTAAACTTTCTTCTAGTATTTCTGAGATTCATTTTCATAGTTATATCCTCATTAGAAACTGTTTCTGGTTCCATTTTATATTCCATGGTACCTTGCTCTTGAGAAAGGCACAAAAATGTTAGTTGAACCAAATTTGTGACCTCAGTTGAGTTCTAGGACCTATTTTTCTGCTATCTCATCTGTTTGCCATATATTTTACTATTGGTACAGTGAGAGGTTTTATATCCTGTTTTCAAGTTTTTTATTTAATTTGCCTATTTTGACATTTGCATGTTTTCTAACTCTATTTCCAACAATTATTAAGAACAGTATTTATTTTAAAATGGCTCCAGTGTTTATTGCCACTCATCTGAGACCATGTCCCTCATGTCCAGTTCCATTTTGATTTTCTTTGTTTGGATCATCCCTTATGTCTCATCTCCGAGTAATTGGCTTCAGAGTGAGCCTATAGATCTTCTTCTGGCGCTTTTGCTGTGTTTGCAAGTGGTAAACCTCATAGTGGTAGAATTTGTTAATTCCACGTCTTTTCCCTTCAAGGTCCTGTGTCACTTCCTTATATTTCGCACTTCAGTATTGCCACGGGACATTCTTATTCAGCCTGATATTTTGTCCTTTGTGAACATTCTCCCCTTTCATTGATAACTATAATAGTTTGAAATTCATTTTAAAAATTTAAAGTTTTAAACAGAATTATTCTCCTTGCTCCCTATTCAGAAGCTGGTCTCTATTCAGACAGCTTCCATTGACTCTGTAGAGCCCTCATGTATTCGTCACTCCTACTCTGGAGTACCCATGACTTTCCAGCTAGATTTTTCCATCTTCCTTCCTCTGCTTTCCCTTTTTCTACATTGTTTTTTCTTCTCTTTGTTCTTTACACTTGCATTCTGTGACGGCATCTCCTGTTCCTGTTCACTCATTTGGGTGTTTGGAGTGTGGGTTTTATTCTCTACTCTGCTAATACAGACTTTAATTCTGGGGCTGCACTCAAATCTCAGCTGTTCCTCTCGCTCACTTGCATGAACACTTTCATATACCTCTTTTTTCTGGAGGTCACAATTTTTTTAATTCACTTCTCTTTCTTGCTGTAAACAGAACAGATCAAATGACTTTATTTCTGATATTTTGTATTCAGAGCCCCCAGCAGAATCTTTTGCTGAGAGAGTGCCTATTGTTTACTCCTGTTGTGGATTAGTGTTGTTTAAATTGTTGGATGGTAGGTGCTGCCTGTTATTTATTGTCAGTAATGTTGAATGATGTTTGTTGATGTTGACAGTTTTGCTTATGTCTGTAGTTCCTTGTGCCTGTTTACTTTTGACTGACTGGTGATTTTCGTTGGGCCCCAACAATATCTTCTTCCTGTGATAATTCTTTTCCAGACTCTAAGATGACGTACTGACCTAAGTGGACCACCCTTTGCCAGCCTCCTAGTCTTGTCCGGTCATTTGTCTAACTCATCTCACCTTTCAGAAGAGGGGTGGCCTATTCAGGTTGTACTTTATGAGATTTTTTTTTAAAAGGAGATTTACTTGTAATAATGGGAATTTTTTTTTTCATCTTGGCATAAAAGAAGTGTGAGGAACAATAATCTCTGTAGAACAGTCTTTATAGAATGTAATCTTTATTGAGCTGCTTCTGTCCCTTCCTATTCCCTCCACCATGTGCCCAGACACAGTAAGAGTGAGCTTGTTCCTTCACACTACTGTCTGTGACTACTAATGCAGAAAGAGCAGGGTCAGTGGGATGTTTGAGCTGGGATGATGAAATAGTCTGAATTCCAGAAAGGAAATTCCTCCCGTGGAGAATTAGCAGTGAGGGTGTACAGAAGCCTGAGTAGAAATTTCACCTTGCTATTTTCCCTTAGACACTCGCCTGGCATGGTTTTACTGATGAAAATGTATCTCAAAATCTGCCCCATTATCACCAATATTTGAAATTCCAAAATGTTTATTAATTTGCGTTTCTTTCTGTATTTCGTTAGCATTGGAATACAGATATAGGTGAGGTAAGCAGCTACCCCTGGTTTTAGCAATTGCCATTTAAACCAGAATTTCTTAATTAAAACTTTTAATTGGGATAGACATTTTTAACAGAATTTTCCAGTATAAGTTTCGAGCACACCTTTTCTTTCTCTGGTGACATTGCAGGACCCACCACTCCTCTTGCCATGATAAGTGGACTTGGAGATGAGATCTCTGAGCTCACTCAGTTCAGGAAGATAATCAAAAACAATAGACTGTATCTCACATTGAAATGAGTCTCTGATTTGTTACTTATCTGCCACTTTCTTTGTCTAATTTAGGTGGAGTTTTTAGACCATAATAAGTCCTTAAACGCAAGAGGAAGAAAGAAATGAAAAGGCTTTTAAGTAGCCTACATCTAAGGTGAATCAGATAGGCCTCTAAAGAGATGCATTAAACTCTTTCCTCCACTTGCTTTTTAAGTACAGTTCATGATTTGAAGGATTTAAAGTGCTCACTTAGTTTTCAAGAGGACATTCATTTTGTGTTTTAGTGTCTGCCCTATGCAGTGACTGAGAAGAACAAACTGTGAAAGTCAAGGTTCTTGCTCTCAAGGATTATGTGGACTAATGTAGGTGTGCATGGGTGGATTTAATCTAGCACAGGGGGGCTCATTTTATTTTTTTTGGAGTCCTAATATTTTCTCAAGTTCACCTGCAGGTTTCACAGAGCAGCTCTTATTGCTCAGTTTGTAAATTCACATTGAACTCTACCATCTACCTATCCTGCTTATTACTATGTTTTCAGTCTAAGTCGATACAATGCCTAGGATTCAAATAGTGTGGTCTCTAGTAATTAGATCAACATTTTCCCTATTTAGCAATTAGAATCCATGGACTTTCTCTCTCTCTCTCTCTCTCTGAATTAAGGGTATAGCTATTTTAAGAAATTGTTCCAATTTTGTACATTTCTGTTACTTACCATGTCTGTATTTTAATTGGCCTCATAAAGCATAAATTGACGACGTTATCACAGCATATGAGGATGCAGACGTGAAACGTTCCCCTAGGCAAGCGTTAATGGAATCAAGATGGTGCAGGAGAGCCTACCACCATTCAGTGGCAGCCCTGAGGTACAGCGACATTTGAGAAGTGCCTACTGAAGCCAGACAGTCAGTTCATTAGATTAATTAAAGTAAAAACTAACACTGATCTGATGTTTGATAACACCACAGGGTGGTTGAAGTTGGAATCTGCTAATGTTTGACATTGTTCTCATTAAACCACAATAGAATTGCCTTTATGGTCACCCTTTAACTTTTGGATTTACTTTTTAACCAAGAATTCCACTTTTAGCTTTCCTGATTGTATCCGCATTGCTAAACTGAGGCACCAGGGTAAAGTTTGTTTTTGGTAAATTTGACAGCCTCCTTGCCCTGCTCCTCTGTCTTACTCTTCATGGGGCATTGATGAATCCCAGGCAGTGATAGGCTTTCCAGATAGTCAGTTCTGACAGAATCCTACAGGGAGGGGAACTTTTAGATTGTCAGATGCAAGTGTTTTGTTTTTTAAAATGTAATCACAGTTTTATTACACACTGATACTTCTGTAAGGTATAATAAATGGAAGTACTAGAATAACAAAATGGAAATTAAGAGATGCACAGCAATACAAGTCCCAGTATTTTATTATTCGATTCAGTGCTCATAAAATTGCTTTGTCCAATTGCTCTTAAAGTTTCTGAGTACTTGCTCTTAATTTTGTACTTCTTATGGAATGATAGCAAACATTTGCAGACCATACTGAGTCTCTGCTCTGGGCTTGCTTGTAATCATGTAAGCAATCCAGGAGTGGGGCTGGTTCTGTGAAGAAGGGCCTGACACCTTCCTCCACTGGAAGTGCTGACTTGGGCAAAAAAATGTGAAATAACATCGAGATCCAAATTTTAGAAAAGGGCTATCAAAACTGCTTCTTGGTTCTAACAGTTGAGAGACTTTAGAATTCTAAGTCAACTGTGACTTTTGTTATTCAGATTACTCACTTGGGTTTATTTAAATTAATTCTTATAAAATTCCTGATTGGATTGGTTTCAAAGTAAGAAAAAAAGATTAATATAAACATAAATATATGTATATGTATGCAGTAAGAATGAATAAATGTTTGCATATGTATTTATTTATTCTTATTTCCTTGGTTTTTGTTTTTCTTCCAAAACAATCTTTAATAAATTGCATGTGATAGCACTGTTCACGTGGTCTCTGGAGACAGGTACTTTTTTGGTTTCAGTTTAGTATAGAATTTAGCTTATTTAGAACCCAAGCCCTGAGGAAGGTTTTTGTATTGTTTCTGATGTGTTAGTGAGAATAATTATGAATATCTATCATTTCTTTCAGCTAGCACTGAAAAAGCTCTTTTTATCTACTGGTATGGAATGAGCTCCAGACATATTAAAGGGGTGTGTGTGTGTGTGAAGGAGGTGGGGACAGAAACAAGTCACAGAATGGTATCCATCAGGCATCATCACTTTTACTCAAAAAGTGAAGAGAGATACAATAGTATCTCGCATCAGTTTTGCCAGTGTCTCTGCCAGGATTTGCAGAGCTTCTGGGAAATGGCCCTGGTTGGCTGGTGTTATAGGTGTGGGAAGGCGCATTTTCAGTGCCATCTCTTTAGACAGTTTGAATTTTATTCCATGTAGTCACATGTATCACGAATCAAAAAGAATTAGTTTGATGCAATTTGTTGACAATTTTAAAGAGCAGCTCTGAAATCTTCAACATTAAAATTGTTGGCGGCTTTCATCTTAGCCTGGACAAGGTTGTCTCCAAGAGGATTGCTCCATTTCCAGGGATAACTCTCTTAGGGAAGGCTAGCCCTGTTGAGAAACTATATGTGTTATAATGATGAAGTTATAACTATATATAAGTATATAGCATTTTTTAAACTCTTGTTTGGTCCCAGGCACTGTTGCAGTGGACAGTGGATGCTTTGTTCATATTCTTACATGCAGTCTGAGAGAAGTGGTGTTGTTTCCACTTTATAAAAACTGAGAGAGTCTCGGGTTGAGAACTTACCTAGGGTCACAGATCATAAAGGAAATGGGTTGCCAGAGCCCTGTGTCTCTTGAGCAGCCCAGCATGAAGTGCCTGCAAGAGAGACTGAGAAGAGTCTCAGTACACAGCAGTTCTCATTCAGTAACTTCGTTCCAGGGAGCCCACCCAACTACTCTCCAAAGCAGAACCCGTAACAACAGTATTTGCTCAATCCTCTGTGTGCAGTACAGGCTGCCTTGAGGTTAGAAGTCAATTCAGGGACATTTGTCTTTGTTCAAAACTGACCAAAAGAGATACAGCAGAATTAGAACAAAATAGCTATTTTCCAAAAGGACAATATTTAGACTGGCTGGTATCTCTTGTCCTGCTACTGTTTTCATTTGTCCCATGTTATAAAAACTCATTGTGTTCATTGAACAATGATGAAATTCTACATGTGTCAGAAACTATGGGAAGTGCAGCAAAGTATAGATATAATCTTGACCTCAAAACCATGTAAATGGCTGTAACTTGGTAAATATTTCTGTTTTTTCACTGGGCATTTTAGAAGTATGTTAATTATGAAATAAGACATTTGGTAGGAGGAATCCACAGTGCTGGGGAAGCCATCCTTTTTTTGATTGATGAACACTATGGGTGGTTGTTATAGCTTCTGTTCTGCATAATCTTCTATTTATACATAATTTTTTCATAAAATGGATGGTGCAAATATAGTATTTCCTGTACCTTTCGTTAGTCCAATGTCGAAGTAAAAAATGAGAGCAAGGTCAAGCTCTTTAATCCACGGATAATGCTGCCTCCTTAAAATGCTTCAGGGCATAGTCCTAAAATAAAATAGAAGGAGGGAAATAAGAAAAAGATGGAAGAAAGGATTGAGAATATTTTTAAAAACAGACTTAATAAAAAGGAGAGCTTTGATCAGTTCTTGCAGTGGAATATTCCTGTATGTATTTCGCTTAACCTCAATTGAATATGTATTCATTTTTTTCTTTTTGGTAGGAAACAAACTTAGAAAATATTTAGTTTATTCTCCTATTAGGGGAAAATATGTTAGTATTAGTTCACATTAGTTCTGGGAAACTTCAGATTTTTTAGTGTCTTAGAAAAATATGTAGAGTTGTAAAATCAAGAAGTAAACTAACTTTTGTTCATTTTTGTGTGAGAGTTCTGAGATAGCTCAGATTCCTGATCCCAGCTGTACACATGACCCCTACTCTCAAATGTGTGTAAGACTTGTGAACACGATGGGATGTCACTCTCATGATAACTTCCATGGTGTAGGACTCTGTCATAGCAGACTGCTCGCTGTGAAGAAGCAAGCTGCTGTGTTGTGACTTGGCTATGGCCTGAGGTGACTACCGCTTGCCAATACAAGCAAAAAAAGTGAGGACTTCAGTCTTAGTACTGTAAGGAACTAAATTATACCACCAACTAGAATGGACCTCAAGGAGGTCCTTAGCCTCAGGTGAGACCATAGTTCTGGCCATCACCCCGTGAGAACGTGAGCAGAGGACACTTAACCTGTGTCTGACTCCCATGGAAGCAATAAGATAATACTTTCGGTGATAACTTACACCACCACAGAAATAATAATTTAAAAATGTATATGTGCTTTCATTTGTCATGTTTTACAGAATTGCCCAGGGTGAATTACCAGTGATAGTTTAACACTAATATAGAGCCCTCATTATATGATGCTTTTGTGCGGGAGGCATTTGCTATAAGTTTCTGCTTTCTCGGTTACATCAGTTTGTGCCTTAGCATAAAGAAACACACATTCACCATTCTGGGTGGACATTTTTCAGAGACTGACAAAATAACACTTTGCCACCATCTTAAATAGAGCATAACAGTAGACCAGTGCCTTCGTGCTTGTCATGGCTGACTTTGTTCTTAGAATTGAGATGAATGGTCAGTGAATTACTGGGAAGGGAGATGATACTCTGTAGAACTAGACAATGGCCCCACCTCTGGTTGGCATCTTTGGGGAATGCTCTCTCCTGGCTTGGGCAGGAGGGATAATTAGGCTAGATGTTTTTAGATTTTCAGTAGACTTTAAATCAGAATTGTCATAGAATGATCCTGCAGAAATCCTAAGTGTCCACATTGAATCCTGTTTACAAAATGAATTCATCTTGTAACCAACATGCCAATAAAGAGAACATCAGTTGCTAGCCCCATCAGTTCCTTTCTGATCACTACTCTCCCCTTGAAAGGTGACGATTATCCTGATACTTATCGCTATAGACTGTCTTACCTGTTTTTGAACCCTAGACACCTGGGCTCTCACATAATTTTTTGCTGTCGGGCTGTTTTACTCCATGTTAGGTTTGTGATTTTCTTTCATGGAGTTTTCTCTAGCTGTTGTTTGTTCATTGTCATTACCACATGTTATTCCATTGTACGAATGAAGAGCAGTTTGCTCATTCTACTCTTAATGGACATTTGGGTAGTTGGCAGGGTTTTGTGGGAGTATTTTGAGTAGTGCTGCCCTGAAAAGTTTTGAGCAGGTCTTTGGGTGAACACATGTATGCATTTCCATAGTGCCAGTCAGCCACCTGCCTCTGTTCAGGGCCAGGTAGTGAACGGTTTCTCCTCTTGGACCAGATGGCCTGTGTCACAACCATTCACCTCTGCTGCGGCTGCACAAAAGTCACCTGAGACAATATGTGCATGGAGACATGAGGAATGTGCATTTCAGAACAACTTCATTATGGACATTGAAATTAGAATTCCATATCATTTTCACATGTCATGAGACTTTACCCCTCTTCTGATTTTTTTTTCCAACCATCTAAAAATGTAAAAGATCTCTGAATCCACAGGGCTTACAAAAGCAGGCAGCAACCTGACTTCGCCTTTGGCTGTAGCTGCTGATGCCAGCTGGAGGGCATGTACCTGGGGTGGGATGGTGGGTCACCTCGTGTGGAGTTTTTATTATAGAAGATGCGGCCAGTTTTCCTAAGCTATTACATCCAGTTTACAACATGTGAATAGCTTTTTTGATGAACAAAGGCCATGGATTTTAGTGTTTGGATTTTGTGATGAGTAAGAAAAGAGTTGTTTGCTTACTTTTGACTATTGACTGGTTACGACTGTGAGAAGTTAGATGTTTAGCTAAGTGTCTGACACTGTACTTAGTAGCAGAAATGATGGAACTGTGATCGCGAAGTGTTGCATGTGTACCTTTTATTTCATTTTCTGCTTTGCTAATAATGGACCAGATCAGGAACTATAGTTTTTTATCTTAAATTTCATGTTTCCTTGAATAGTTCTATAACTGTGGCTAACCTGAGCTACATAATGCTTGACTCGTAAAAAGCTTTAAATGTAATTTCTCTTTTTAAAATAGATTATGTTTCCAATTTTAAGAAAGCTTTTGGGGTCTTCTGTAGTCAGCATTCAAAATTAAACGTAGGCTCTTGAAAGTCCTACTCCTGCACAATCTGAGTGAATGTGCCCTTTTGATTTACTGGGCAATTTATCTTGCTAAAGGTATATTAATAATGTTTCAAAGTGTAACGTATCACTTACAGGAATACTTGTGTAAAATATTGTTGACCATAGAGTATTTATACAAGATATACATTTATATTCCTGCTGAATTGATTGGAAGAGGAGGAGCTGGTCTTTAGGGATTGGTGTTTATGTACAGTGTTGTGATATAAAGGACAGGAACTCTCAAAGGCACAATATCTGAGTGGCAGACCATTTGGAAAGTATTAACTCCATGAGTTCCTAGAGGATAGCTCGTTTAGTCATTCATAGAGTCGCTGGGCCCTGTGTACCCTCTGTCAGATTCCCAGGTTCACTGCCAGGGCAGAAACTTTCAATCCTGTGCTGATTCTGTGCTTTTGACACCGTCATTTCTGATACAAGCAATAGCAGCTGCCTGGACGGTTGATTCCTTAGACTAGTTTGGTTTTAGCAATTGTGGTGGATATTAGGTCAATAGAGGAAAGGGGGATTATATTCTATTCTCTATAAAGAGCAGATTTTATCACAAGGAGAAACGATGAACCCCTTCATTGATGGGTGGGCTTTACCTCACTCAGCAGCCTTCCTGCATGGAGAATGCATCTTCTAGAAGAATGTTGTGAGAAACTAGAAGCTTGACCCCTTTCTTTTTTTCTTTCCTATTTTCCTCCTTCCCTTCCTCCCTTCTCCTTTTCCTTCCCCTTTTCTAAATTCCCTTCTGACAATAGAGCTGGCTGCAGTGACTAAGAAACATGAGATCTCTGCACCAAGTCTTTTCACTTGCTAGAGAGGGTCCTTTTTTTCGAATATTTCTCCAGTTTTACATGAAAGAGTGGTAATAGGTAGCTTACAAAACCATGGGATCTTTGCTTTAATATTTGTTTGGTTCCTCTTAATTGAGAAATAGGAATTCAGATGCCATGTGACATCACAGCATCATGCAAAGACACCATTGTGAGTCCTACATCGTTTTCAGCCTTATTTTTATGAGTTTGTTCTTGATGTCTGTGGAGGATGGTAGACTTTTACTGAAATTACTAATAGAGTTTTCAGGCATGTTTCCATTGAAAAATGGCTGACTAGAGTCTTTTGGCTTCTAGACTCCTACAGATTTTAGTTGTTTTGTTTTCCCCAAATTTTATGGAGATATAATTGATTTATAACACTGTATCAGTTGATTTGATGTATGTCTAGATTATAAAATGATCACCACAGAAATTTAGTTAACATTCATCACCTTATCTTATGGTTACAATTTTTTTCTTGTCATGAGAAGTTTTTTTTTTTTTTTTTTTTTTTGCTTTTTAAAGAAAGGTATAGGCAGGAATGAAGGTGAGTAGACCGGCAGGCAGGCAGGAAAAGAGAGGAGGAAGAAGCATCTTTGTTATTTCACTTAGTTGTGCATACTGGGTGTTTCCTCCCAGACCGGAACTTGAACCCTGTGGTACGTGGCCTGCTCCTTCTCTTTCGAGGCCCTAACTGCTGCTCCCCAGGGCATGCCTTTTGTGATGAGAACTTTTAGATTTGTTCCTTTACTGGCTTTCAGTCATACTATACTGTATTGTTAACTTTATTCATCAGACAATACATTATATCTCCATAACTAATTGATCTAATAATTGAGTTTGTACTCTTTGATAACCACCAATTTCACCCACCCCTGACTCTCTACTCACCACTGGTCTGTCCTCTGTATCTCTGAATTTGTTTTATTTTAGATTACCCATGTAGGTGAGGTTATACGGTATCTCTCTGACTTATTTCACTTAGCATGATCTTCTCAAGGTCCTCCCATGTTTTCAGAATGGCAGAATTTCTTTCCTTTTTATAGTTGAATAATATGCCATTACATACATGTTTTATTTGTTCTTCTGTTGATGGGCATTTAGGTCATTTTCGTGTCTTGTCATTGTAAACACTGGCAATCAACCTGAGGTGCACTATTCCTCAAATAAAAATCCACAAGTAGAATTATTGGATCATACAGTAGTTCTACTTTTAATTTTTGAGGAACCTCCATACTGTTTTCCATAGTGACTACACCAGTTTACATACTCACCAACAGTGTACAAGGGTTCTCTTTACTCCACGGCCTTTTGCCTTTTTGATAATAGCCATTCTAACTGTGTGTTTTTGATTTGCATTTCCCTAATGATTAGTGATGTTGTACACCTTTTTATATACTTGTGAGCATTTGTTATGTCTTCTTTGGAAAAATGTCTATTCTAAAGTCCTTTGCCCATTATTTAAATCAGATTTTGTTCATTTTTTTTAGTTGCATGAATTATTTATATATTTTGGCTACTAATTCCTTATCCATATATGTGATTAGCATGTATTTTCTTCCATTTCATAGGTTGTCTTCTTATTTTTTGATGGTTTTATTTGCTGAGCAAAAGCTTTTTCATCTGATCTAATTCCACTTATTTATTTTTGCTTTAATTGCCTTTGTGTTGAGTATATTACTTTCATTTCCACTGTGCTTGTTAAAGAAAATTTGGAGAGTGAAAAATTATGTGAATGTGTGTGTGTACACACACACACATACACACACATATATACATATCTATCTATATAATTAACAAGAGATAACCTCTTACTCTTTTGGAGTATTTCATGAACTGTCTGTCAGATAGTCTCTGTCTTCTTGTATTCTGTCATATTTATTATATTTGTGATATATTTATATTTATTACATAAACACACAGACATTTCTCTGTGGGCTGAATTGTTTCCCTCCAAAGTTCATAGGTTGAAGCCTCAACCCCCAAAGGAAACATATTTGAAGACAGGGCCTTTAGAAGATAATTAGTTTAAAGGAGGTCCTGAGTGGGCACCAGTTCAGGAGGACTGGTGACCTTATAAGAAGAGAGAGAAATCGCTCTCCCTCACTGTCGGCACACATCAAGTAAGGCCTTGTGAGCACTCAGTGAGATGACTGCCTCCTGAAGTCGAGAGGGAGCAGAATCTTGCCAACACCTTGATCTTGAACTCCAAGTCTGCAGAACTGTGAGGTATCCATGTGTGTTGCTTAAACCACTAAGTCTATGGTATTTTGTTATGGCAGTCCAAACACACACACACACACACACACACACACACACACACACACACACACAGATCCTTTTTAAACAGAAATTGAGGTCATTGTATATGTAATCTAATGGACAATTTAAAATTTTTGGTTATCAGCATAGACCTTACTATGATGAAATTCCATGCTTTTTCTAATACATGCCACATGCTCTATTCCCATGTTAAATTAACTAAGACACATTTAAGTGTTTTGTATTGTTGTTTAGAGTTCTATTTTGTTTTTAATATGGCATTATATAAAGATACCTTAGAGCTTATTGAAATTTTAAGGGTGTTTTCATCTTCACTTTTCTTCATTTACTATAGACTTGGAAGTCATATTGCTGAGATTATGTGAGTGATCATTAGAGCAAAAGTGGATTTCATAAGTACAGGTATAAAATGTGGAAGGCTTTAGCATTTCTTAATGGCTTCTAGGGGACAACAGGAAGAGTTGTGACAACATGAATTTTGGAGAACTTCTGTCCTGGATTTAGCTATGTGGTTTCAGCAAATGGTTCAACTTCTTTAAATCTCATTTTCTTATTTCTAAAGCTGAGTGGGCCTTGGTAGTAGTAACAGATGCTAGGGGTGCTCTGAAGTGCAGCCATGAGTGCCTCCACTTGTGCCTTTCTTCTGTGATACTGGTGAGTGACTGCCCACTGCCCATTTGTGGACTCTCGACCATTCCAGACTGGGGTTAACTGAGTGTTGGGTCAGGAGAGGTCATCACCCCACTTTGGCTCTGCCTTCTACCTTTGCAAGTGGGTCTGTTGATACTGACTCCCTTGAATAACTGATGTCACACTAATTCAATCCAAGCAAGAAAACAACTGTTCTTGCGCACAGCCTTCATACAAGAGGCACACCAATTTTCCAGTGACACCACATGCTTTGTTGAGTGATTAAATGGAGCAGGAGGAAGGACAGACAACTACGACTAGGCTGGTTGATAGCCTATGTGTGTCTGACTTGGCTTAGTGGAGTTGAATTTTGGTACAACTCTGAAAGTCTATGATGATTCCTCATCGGCAAGAATTTGGTTGGATAAATATTAATTAATATTATCCAAAATAACTTTTTCATGTATCAGGACCTTGAAAGTTTTTGGTTAAATGCTAGTTGTAAATTTCAAGGTTATTATCATTATTATTATTATTATTAGTAGTAGTAGTAGTACTAGTATTTGGGGGAATTCTATGCCAAGGGAGGGTAGCAAGATGAATTTTAATAATTAAATCTACTGCATATCATACTGAGTAGATATATGACACTAAAGATTAACACAGCTATATTTATAGATGTTTATATAAGATAGATACAGCCATACCTTAGCGATATTGCAGGTGGAACCAGACACCACAACAAAGCAAATGTCACCATAAAGTTAATATCACAATAAAGCAGGTCACATAAATTTTTGGCATCCCAGCGCGTGTAAAAGTTAAATTTACACTATATTGTAGTCTTTTAAGTGCGCAATAACATTATGTCTAAAACAATGTACTCAATTAAGTGTGGCACAGAGATATGCAAGGAGCTCATGCTGTTGGAAAAATGGCATCTATAGATTTAGTATCCAGACTTGCTCTAGATCTTCAGTTTGTTAAAAACAGTCTCTGTGAAGTACGATAAAGTGAAGCACAATGAAGGGAGGTATGCCTGGTTTCTGTGTATAAACAGACTAGATCTAGAGATAACAACATAGAGATAAGTGTAGATAGTATATAAGGGACTGTCTGTTTTAGCACTGATACATCCCCAGTATAGATTAGTGCTTGGGAAATAACAGGATTAGTGGAATGAAATGCAGAAGAAGCTAACCAAAGGATGAGGGGGTTAGGGCTTATTAAATAAAGTACAATGCTTTCCCCTTTCATTTTCCTCAGAGTTCATCCAGCAGAACAAAGATGTTGGTTGTTTGCAGGATGCTGAAAATCATGGCACATAATATAAAATAATCCAGAAACTTATAAAACATACCCATGCCTGGGCCTGGCCCTGGCCCTGAGCTTCTGTGATCAGTGCAGAGAAAGGGTCCGTTGTAGATCCAGGTAGCTTCTGATATTTCCCAGGGATGGGAAGAAATGGGTGAGATACAGGTGGAGGATGCACTGGAAGGCTGTCCCGAGGGGGCATTATCACTTGAGCAAAGACTAGGAGGTAGAGATGAGCATGATGTATTTCTCTGGGTATTAGACTAGCTTCACAAGACCAGAGTTTAAGACTTTGTCGGAGTGAAACTTTGCCAGCATGCTGCTTACAGTGATCCTCTCAGTGTTATTTTGTGCTAATATTTTTACCACAAAGAAATGCCCTTGTAGAACTCTCTTGAGGATTTTGGGCTTCCATTTAGGTCAAATATGCTAAAGTACTTGTGATCACATGATCCTGTTCTACTTAAAAAGTCTAGTTAAATATTAATGTGAGGAAATTTGCTCTTGCATATTTTCACACATAATTTCTCTAATTGGTATTATGCATTTTGCATAATTTAAATACCAACATCTGGATGATTTGCTCAGCGGGCAGAGGACTGTTTCATCAGAAAGATCTACACAGAATCTTCTCTGAATTTCCTGCCAAGAGTTAGCTGTTTGGTGTTTAAATAAAGAGGGATGCTTCTGCACTAGGAAGTGTAGTGGAAGCTGTGTTGCCCCAAGGACAATATTAGTTCTATATACTACTCAGGGGTCAGCTACCAATCATGCCAGGAAATTTAGGCTTTCTAGTGTCCTGGAGAGATGGTGGGTAGAGTCTTCTTATTTCTGCCACAGTGAGTCTGGGCCTGTTCATCATCTGTTCTGAGTGTTTCTTTTGATCACAGGTACCGTGATGGGAATTTTTTCAGTCATGGAAAAAGCAAGACTTGTGTATTCCAGCTTTGATTTTTATATTATAGACACCAGTCTGGTAACTACTTCAGGATGCTATGTACAGATGTTTTAGACTCTTAAATGAATTTGTTTATGAGGATAGTCTTTTAGAGTTAGCCTTCACATTTAAATGAGTTTCTCTTACAAGCTTTTGATATTCTTTCCATTTAAGTATACTTCTGAGGCTCAAGAGCTGCTTTTGCTAGCGAGGAGCATAAAAATATGATTGATAAGAGACAGCCTCAGTCCTGAGGCCAGAAATCAGAACTGAGTTCAATACTTTGACTCTCAGTGACCTCAGCTTGCTCTCTGTTGCTCTGGGCTTGGCTTATCCTGGACTCATTGTTTGTTTTCTGGAGGGGAAGCAGTAAATTAATGCATAATTTTTGATAGTTTTGAGTGCTCTGGAAACAGTAAGCCAGGTGCAGTGATAGAATGTGCCTATGAGTGGGGGTGGAGTAGGATGTAAGCTTTATCTGAGCAAGGGCCTTGTCCATCTGCTCACTGTGTCTTTGCTCTCCAGCGAGCAGGCAGTATGTGGGACTATATAAACAATAAGGGACAAGCTACAGAGATTGAGGGAGAGAATGTCCCTGACAAAGGGAACAACAGTGCAAATGCCCTTCTGTGGGAATGAGGAGGCCACTGTGGGTGAAATATTGTCAGTGGATGAGATTGGGGAGGTAGGTAGGGTCCAGGCTAAATGAGATCTCAGTAGAGCCATTTCATTCTAAATGACTGGGACATCATTGTAGAGTTTGATGCGTGCTCTCTTGATGTTTTGGAAAGATGATTCTGGTTGCTGTATGGAAAATAGATTGTAGGGCAATCTGTTCCTTCCAGTGAAGGAAGCAGAACAAGTAATTGGGGGATGTCTGACTCCAGGAGGAAGATGGTAGTAGGTGGACCAAGTCAGCAACAGTGGAGACAGAAATTGTAGGATAGTCAGACTTGTCATGCCGGCGTAGCTGGTGGACCTACCGGTGGTCTGACTGGGGTTTTGAGGTGAGAAATCAAGGGTGACTTCTAGGCTGACTTGATTCTTCCTTTTCTTTTTTCAACTCGTGGATTGCTACTTAGAGCTTCATTCCGATTAAGGCTGATCTCTGCTTCTCTGTCTGTGGTGTCTGCTAGACCTTTTTAGTTATGGTAGATTTCTAGACCATGGCTTCCTCGGTTCTTTCTCTCTCTCTCTCTCTCTCTCTCTCTCTCTCTCTCTCTCTCTCTCTCTCTCTCTCTCTCTCTCTCAATCTGATCATGAGTCAAAAACTTTAATAGAACCTTCACATGAAGGATTACATGTTACCAACCAGCTTTGCAGGGGCATAAAACATGCTGAGTCAGCAAATACTGTTTTTATTTATTTCATCACTTTCTGGGAACTTGTAGTAAAAATAATTATGAAGGAATGTGAGGGGACTTCTATCTCCTTGTCATAGCTTGCTCAGGGTACATGGCAGCCACTGGAAGAAGTGCTTCATTGACTGTGGTGATCTCATTGACTGTCTTCCTCTCTTAGGTGGACAGGATTCTTTCTATGTGCAAGGGAGTGTTCAAGAAACAGCTTCTGGGTCAAGGCCAGCCTATGGTGTGTGTTCACAAAATCAGAGCTGGTTGGTTTCTGTTGGCAATCATTATCATTCATATATTGTAAAAGAAATATGTAAATGACTTGACAATACTTGCTAGTTAAATTGGTGGTGTTTTTTTTTTTAACAAGTCAACAGTGCATACTTTTTGAGCTGTCTGGAGAGTATTACTAGGAAATGTCAGGGCATAGGGAGGTAGTTTTTGTTTTTCTTACCAATAAAACCTTTTTGAATAATGAGACTTTTGCAACGTGGGCAAACACTCTTTTTCTTATTTCTCATTAAGAAGAGTGTGTGAAACAGTCTTTACTTAAGGTCAGTCATGCTAAACTAATTTTCACAAAAGTCAATCTACCTTTTCCTGTCTCTCATGCTTCTCCATTTGTTTCTAATCCTGCTTCCCCCTTTTCCTTTTTCCTGTGCATCCCCCATATCGTTGCCAGATTCTCCTTCTGAAGTAGCAACCAGTTCCTGTTTTCAGAATTCTCAATGGTTTCCTGGTTTTTGAATCAAATGAAGACCTTCCTGCCTGCCTTTCCAGTCCATTTTTCCATGTTCATCAGTAAAATGGAATATCCAGTGTTCCCTGTGTATATGCTCTAGCTTTCTCCCTCACATTTTTACTCAAGAAATCCTCCAATAAGGGAAGCATCTCTTATTTTCTTACTCTTTTGTACACATATGAAATTTGATTTTTCACTTCAGTGTTAAGGAGGTAGTTGGAGGTGACATCACACGTTTTAAAGGAATAAGGAGAGAATAACAACAAGCAAAACCAGTCATCCCATCCTGCAGTAGAAGCCCCGCTGTGAACTCACTGATAGGTGAAAAAGCTCATGAGCTGGCCACTGAGGAAAAGGGCAGCTTGTCAGAGGCCTGTTCCTAAGTCTATGTCTCAGAAACTGATCAGTGAGGTTTCTGATAAAACCTCCCAATACCCTCCAGGAGCAAATTAATGTTTCTGTTCTTTTTGAGGGATCAGTGAAGTGACTAATGATGAAACTGCTGGGATAAGAGACCATGAAGTGATGAGCAGAGTTGACACTTGAATGAAAAACTGCTGAAGCAATGAGAAACTTGAGTAACTTTCCTCACAGGAATGGGATCTGTTCTCAAGCAGGAGCAAGGAGCCCAGTAGAGAACTAAGTCTTTATAGTGAGCTGTGGAGAGCATTCTGTCTGACTAGAGAAAAATGAATAGAACACTGCTTACTCATTGTTTGAACTAGAAAGATCACAGGACAAGAGACAAGGAGTCACCCACTTTGTGCTGAGACATATGGAATTTCTGGAAAGATACACCTAAGCATATACAAGATGAACAAAAGATGCAGGGCAATTATATAAACTTAGCTGTAGTGATAGATTGATGGGAAGAGAGAGAGAGGGGAAAAAGGCACATAGTATACAAAATCAAAGATCCAAATCTAGGTGAAAACAATGCAAGGTATAGAAGGCGATTCCTTACAATTATTTAATTTTGTGGATCAAGTTAGAAATGTGAATTTAATAAACAAAGCATGATGATAGTAAAAAGCATATTGAGATGAGAAAAAGGGAGATTTCAGACCAAAAGAAAGACTTTGTGGTCCAAAACAGCACCTATTGCAGGATTAGTAACTACATTTAGAAATACCGAGGAAAAGAATATTTGCCACTGAAATCAAATTACTAAAAAAGTAAAGGCTTGATAATTTCAGTGAACATAAACGAAATGATCGAGATATTAGTGCAATCAGAAGCTGAAAGAAAACAAAGGCAATATAACATAAGGATAATTAGTGTCCCGAAGTAGTCAGTCAATAAATGAAACAAAATGGAATGTAAAGTAAGACAACTTTTAGGAAATAAAAAATAAATAAAATTAACTAGAAGATTAGAAGAAAGTATTGTTTTCCAGGAAAATTTAGAGTCAAAATGTTTAATACTGAGCTCTGTCTTAATTAAGCTATTGAATTTCAAGGACAATGGAAAAATTCTTGATACATCCAGACAGAAAAGCAAATTATCTGCCATGGACTAAAAAAATCAGATGAGTTTCATAACTCCTTAGATCAGTGTTCCATTTGTGAAGACAGTGGCTCCATGTTTGAGGGGTGAGAAGTCTGACTCAACATCTGACCCCAAACCACTCTGCTGCCATGTCATTCAGTGCAACAGCAGGAGACAGATATCCTCACACGTGCGTACTCCAGTAATGGTGCTTGAAACCAAACATGTATGAAATTCTAAATACACAGAGCTTCCAGTCTCTAAATATACTTCAGAATGTCTGAACTTAGAAGGATATTTTAGGAAATCTCTTCTTATGGTGAAGAAACATTTGGTTGAGATTCAGCAAATACTTTGGTACCTTTTCCTTCTGTTAAATTTAAATAAAATCATGTGCATTTTATAAAAAGAAATTTAGCTTTCCCAGAGGATCATTTTATTTTATTTTTTATACAGCCACCTTCTCTGCCTGATTCCTCCCTCTTTCCTCACCCCTACATGGGGAATGTTCTCTGAGTCCCGATTGTGGCTTCCTCTTCTGTTAAATGCTGTTAGTCAGTTTTGCAGATTTAAGTGCACTTTATGATGTGAGGCAACTCTACAAAATTCCACTAGTTACTAAAACCTGTAATTCTCTGCAGAAACATTTCCAAAAAAAGATTCTGATATTTAGTCTTCGACTATCTAAAACAAAACAAAACAAAATGAATGAACAAATGAAAACCTACTTAAAATCACTTACCTCCATACAGTAGCAGGTAATCAGCACTTACAGAGTGATGACTATGTGCCCCTGCAGCGGTGCCCACCTAGCAGGCTCAGTGTGAGCACATATGATATCTCTTGGAAAACTCTTCATTAAGGTGGGGTAGACACAAAAAGTTTCACCAATATTTCCCAAGCATGATCTCAGGAGACTTCTCAAGAGGGCAAAATAGGTTTTTTTTTTTGTAGATAAATTTTTATATTGGATTTTACTTTGTTTTGTATAGGAAAGTAGTGTCAGCCACAGTGCTGGATACTAAGGATGTGGTTGTGATAAAACTGTAGAGTCCTTGCTCAGTCTACTAAATGAAGCTGGTGGTTCTATGTGATGCCCCCAGGAAGCCAGGCTTTTGTGAGGGAGGTCTGCTCCCCTCAAACATTGGCCCTGCCTTAAACTCTGGTACTTTGGAAGGTACCAGAAGTGATGTTACAGGTGTCCCAGCCTTGGACACATATTTTAAATCAAGACATTGAAGAAAAACATATTAAATGTTTTTTGAAAATGTAATGAACATTATGTTTAAATGATACTATATTTTGATACTTAGTTGGACTATTAGTTTCTTTTTATGCAAATATTAATATTCAGAAACTTTGTTTCAATAGAAAATAGGTGCAGATATATCTACGTCTAATGATATTCTTTCTTTAGGACCCAGAGTGCTGGAGTTGGGCCCATCTCTATGTTAATGATCCCATCTTATCAAAGATAGTGTTTCATAAATTATGTATAAAAGTAGATGCCACTCAATAAATATTTTATACGTGATAGATATTTTTGTCTGAAATTACTTTTTCACTTGAGCAATGATTTAAACCCTTTGTTTTAGTTTCATAAGGTGACACTTTTATAATATCATGTAGGTGAACGCAACTTGAATGTCATAGAGCTTTAGGGCATCATTAATCATAAATTCATCTGCCCCCACTCCCAGTCCTGGAAAACTTTCTCTTAATTTCAGGTTTTATCCATTATATCTATGTTAGTGTAAGAACACGCGCGTGTGTGTGTGTGCATACTTGTGTGTGTGTATGCGAGAGAGAGAGAGAGAGACAGAGACAGAGACCGAGACCGAGAGAGACGAAGACAGAGATGGGTGGGGGACAAGTGGTGTTTTTTTGGTCTAGTAGCTCTTAAAGCTATGAATTTCAAATGATTTTCCAAATTTGACAGTTAAGGAAGTAAGACAGAAATGTTTTTTGATGGTTAAAAAGTATTAAACTAAACTGGGATGTAGTCCAAAACAATTCTTTAGTAGTGAAAGCTATTAGTTTAAAATATTGCATCTTCAGTGGTTTATTGTCACTTTTATGCAGAAAAAGATTACTTGTGAGAATAGTCACCCTCCTTTTCACGTGGACCTAAAGTCCTGGAAATAGTTCATTGCCAGGCGGATTGTTTGCAGTACTGTCACAGTTCAGAGCCACCAGACATTCCCATGAGGGCACTGTTTTCTAATATGAAGCTGTATGATTACATTTTCTGCTGAAATATGTATCTTTTTAAAAAATGTGTCTACCTCCCATTTTGGTTTCAGTTCTCTGGGCAGGAGAAAAAAAATCCATGAATGCTGCCAATACCTGTGGGGTAGGAATAGGGGCTGGCTTATTTAGAGTGCTCATTTCAGCTAAGATTTGCAAAGGTCATGGCATAGTAAATCAAGATTATCAAAGTCCTGACCACAAATCCTAAAGTTTTGAGTTCTGGAAGGGAGCCTGAAGTAATTAAAGAAAAGCAATGTACTTCATTTCCTTTCCTTGATTCTATGTTATACATTGTTCACTTTCCCTTCATATCTCTTTAATAATTGTTATATTTCTGTCTTTCAAATGGCAGCTTTTATGTTTTTAGCCATCTTTTTTGCCATTTCATTCCATCACTCTCTTGCATGACTCCAACTCTGTGCATTTGCATCTGAGACACCAAGCTTTGCAGAGATAAAGGCCTGGAGGACTCTTCTTTTTCTCCAACCTTTCCCAGAGCCTTCCAGGAGCTATCTTGTCTGAAAGGTTGTGAAGCTCTGAATCCTTTACTTAGAGTATGGCAGACTTTGTACTCTTAGTATTTAAGCGGCACAAAATACTTTAGTTCCATGAGTGTGAAAAGTACCCATGCTGCAGGCAGTTCTGGGTGTGGGGGTGAGGCTGCGCCGTGGTCACTGCTGTCCAGTGGAGGCTGGGTGGGGAAGGATTCACTGCAGTGTCTCTGACAGGGCTCAGTTAGCAGCTTGGCACCCACTCCCATGGCGCTCCCATCATACCTGTAATCTCAGCATAAGTCATGCCCTTGGATGAAATTCAACCTGAACTCAGCACAGTCCAACCTCAAAACTGATTTTCACCTTCAGTCTTCTGGAAATTTGTCCACTTTCCACCTTGGACTTGCATAGAAGCTTGAATTTTGATGTCTTCTGTCTTGGATGAGATTGGCCTGGTGTGAAGATAAGGGCCTGCCATCCTCTTCCCTAAAAATGTCACCATTGACCCCTTTCCTTCATTTATTCTGAACTCTGTGTGTCTGCCCACTTGTTCAATTGACAGATGTTAATCGAGGGGCTGCTGTGTATCAGGCATGAAATTAGGCACGGGGTAGCATTCTAGTTAGGGGGCAGGCAATAAGCTTGTATGTAACATAAAGTGGTAATGGCGAGGAGAGAGCTTGGGATAAGGGTGTTGGCAATTACTATTTCGTATGGGGTGCCAAGGAAGGCAGCTTTTGAGAAGAAACCTGAGGAAGTGTGAGTCAAGTTATATGTGTATCTAGGGCACTTCTTTGCTGAGGCTGATTTTGTCCCCACAGGAGCATTCGCCAGTGTCTGGAGATAGTTTGGGTTGTCACATCCTTGGGTGAGGGATAGTATGTTCCTGATACCTGGTGGGTGGAGGCCCTGGAAAGCATATAGTGCTACACATCCTACAGTGCACCAGACACCATCTGATCCAAAGCGTCAAAGGCCGAGGTCAAGAGACCCTGTTCTAGGGGAAGAGAGGAAATAGACAGTGACAGAAGAAGCAGCAGTCACAAAGCAGAAGGAACAGAAATGACTAAAGCCCTAAGATCGACAGTCTGGCAAGTTTTAGGAAAATCAGGGAGTTGTCGTGGATGAGCACAGGGGAAAGTGGCAGGAGATGAGAGTGGGAGATGAGAAAGGGAGGGGTCATGTAGACCTTTGTGGAACTTTACAAAGACTTTTTGGCTTTTATCTCAGTAAAATGGGAGGCTTTTTAAAGGACGGAGCAGAGAAGTGGATTGCTAGGTGGAGCGAGCACTGCAGTTGGTGATCCAGTGAAAAAATCATGATCCTCAGCTAAGGAGGAGCATGGAACCAGTAGTTTGTTGTCAGATGGGGTGCATGTTTCAAAGGTAGAGTCAACACTAAGTATGTGGGATTTAGAGAAAGAAAGGGGCAAAGTGTAATTATGTTTTCGGGTCCCACTGTAAGAAGCACTGGCATTTACTTAGAAGGGGTAGTGTACAGATTTGGGGGAATCAGGGGTTGGTTTTATTGTATTAAGTTTGACCTGCCTGTTTGGAATTCCATATTGAAGTAGTCGGGCATATATACATGAGGATGGATTTAAGGGAGAGGTCTACCTGGAGATTTAGATTTGAGAGTCAGCGTGTAGATTGCACATAAAGTTGACACAGGATGAGATCATCAAGGTAGTGACTAGTTACTAGTGTCCCAAGGATGCAAACCTCCATGGAATGGGCTCAAGAGAGTGGGAGGGAGCAAGTAGAGAGCCACAGTATCGGGAACCTTTTGGAGATTATTTGATCTGAAGATAGAAGTTGATCATGCAGGATTCCGAGGGTCAGGAACTATAGTGCTGCTGTAGCTAAAGCATAGGAAAGGATTGCTCTTGGAAATATGAACAGTTTGACTAAGAAACTGGGAAAAAGAGGTAACCAACAAGGAAGCATCTAGAAATTATGTGAAATAAAGGTATTATCAGAAGTGGGAGAGAAATCTTTGTAGTCTGCTAGTCATAGAATGGGTCTTAAGGCAAGCAGTGCTTGAGATTGGTTTTGAAGAGATGATGTATGTCGGCAATAAATTTGTTCATTTTGTATTGAGATTTTTGTGTTTCAATTTCATCTTGCCTCCCATATGCCAGGATTTCAACTTGAAATTTAAGATCCATTTTCCTCGTCTTTTTCATTTTTCTCCCTAGCCCTTAGTCTTGAACCCGGGACCTTGCCTTTACTTGGCCTGCACTGTAGCTGCTGATCCTCTAGGATGTACCATGCAATTTTTTGGATGAGAAATAAAATATTGGTCATTTTAACACTCTAAGGAACACCTAATATGAAGTTTTCTTTCCCCAAGGTAATTTTTTCTTTTCTTTTCCTCCTAATTTCAGGAACAAACTCTTGCCCTTAGGAAAGAAGGAATTGGAGTTGTTTTGGATTCTGAGCTTCCCCATTTGATTGGCATTGATGATGACCTTCTGAGTACTGGAATCATCTTATATCACTTAAAGGTAGAAACTGATTAAGTGGAACTTTCTAATTTTGTTTTCAGTTTTCCCTTTAGACTCTAGCAAGGTTTGTTACGATACACTATGTCCATGAACACAGCTATTGCATTAAAGAATATGCAACAAATCCTTGAGCCCTTTGGAGATTTTCAGCAGTTCATTGGGATTTTGTGATATTAGAAGTTCCCATGTTTATGTAGTCCTAAAGCTCATTGAAGATTCATTTACTTTGCCTTCTATTTTGTACAATCAGTAAGAAGAAGATAAGGAACAAAATAGGCAGACAGAGGAACAAACGTTACTGCAACTGGGATTGTTATATGTACAGTTTCCTGATCGCTAATATTAATTATAAAGTTGTGTCTTCTGCTTACATTATTGGGTCTGTTCCCCTAAAAGCTATTCATGTTAAGACAGAGGATTTTCACGTCAGTATAATTACCTGCTTCTGTAACCTTGACTTTGGTATCCGCTCTCTGATTCATGATATAAAGTGAGAAAGGTATGACATTTGTGCTTTGTGGGTTCCCGTCAGTGGTATCTTTAGACCCACAGAAACCTCTGGCCAGTGGAGGAGACATTCACCAAAAAGGATCAGGCATATCAGTGAGTTACTATCGTGGACGAATCATTGATGCACGCCCAAGTAAAAGCTTTCCCACTGCCGAGCAGGACGCCTCAGGAGATCTGCTGTCATTTCCCAAATGGTGTTGGGTGTTGTTACAAAGCCTCCGTGAACCCTGAATGCACTGAGGCTGGAGCCGCCTGGGACATTGACCACTGGCCACTCTGTCACGTGGGCTTAAACGAAAAATGGAGAGCAGGCCATTCCTCAGTTTCTTACTTTTGCTTGCTTTTCTTCTCAGGAAGGTCAAACATACGTTGGTAGAGAAGATGCTTCAACAGAACAAGATATTGGTGAGAATCTTTATCAATGATCTCTTCCCAGTGATTTAAAAAAAAATCATCTAATGAAGAATTTTCTTCTGAATGATATCAAAGTAATCATAAAAAGGAAAACTTCTTCAAATATAGTGTCAACTAATATATGTTTCTTTAACTTTGAACTCACCTCAAATGATTAACAACAGTTCAAATGACTAACAAAACAGTTTAGCAAATAAAATGGAACTATAAAAACTTTCTCCCCCAATCTTCATACATTCTGTATCTTTCATGTCTTTCAAGAGTCTAGTTATTTAAATCACTCTACTTGTCACAGTAGGAAAATGATGGAAATATGTCAGCAGACATAGATAAAGAGTATGAGATACCCTAATGGGAAGGCTGTAGGCACAGACCTGCCCAATGATGACAACAGAAAGTATGATACACACATATACAGCATACACAGGAGACGTGACTTGCTAGGTTTCTCAAAAGAGACACAGATAACCAGCAATTCCTCCTGAGTAGAGTAAGGTCTTTTCAGGCTTTAAAGTGTAACTTATGGAATACACGGTGCATCTATGTGTGTGTGGCAGAGTGGGGATTGGCCAGGGAAGAATTATCTTCTCAGCTGTTTTTCGAACTGCTGGCAGTGAACTTGCTTTTTTACCAAGTGTAAACTATTAATCAAGTGACCTCTATTGTAATCCTATGTGTTTTCACTAGTTACTGTGAAACAGAGTTAAAAGCAAATCCCAGAAGTCCTTAGAGTCACCTGATTTTGAGCAAACTAAGCATGATGTGTGAGACCTTGGGGGTTACCGTAAATAGTGATGAGTGGTAAGAACACATGTCCCTTGTTCATTGTGTAGTTCTGTGGACATTAAGGAGCTATTTGTTCTCTGCTTCTGAGAAGCTGTCCAGGAACTGGCCTTATGTCTTGTGGGCATATTTGATAGGCATTCGTATCCATGTCTGATCACACATTAAAGAATAACTCAGGATGGCCATATGTGATTAGGAAAACCTCAGCAGCCACATACTCTGGGGAGGTCTGTGGAGGTCAGGGCCTCTCAGTTGGCACTGCCTGTGGCAGTGTGCATCTGGAAGGTTGCCCTGGGTCCCCCAAGATCATGCCATGAATGACTCCCATTTGGTTTCTGCTCCAGGAGTACAATGTCTGTAAGTGAAGGTCACAGTAAGTCCTTAACCTATGGAACCCTTTTGTTTTTTCCATTTATTTTCATCTTTGAGTGGCTGATGGAAGAAACTTGTTCAGCATCAAAAAGTAATTTAGTGATGTTCACTTAAAACAAGTTTGGCCACTTTTTCCCTGAATATGAAGTAAATTGACACCCTAGAACTTATTTGCTTATGCAGATGATGTCCAGACTTTTGAGGTCACAGTCAAGGGATTCCACCAGTAAACTGATGCTGTAAACTGAAATTCAATTTTCTCACTAAGTATCAACAATGCTCATTTCACAGTTTAGAACTAGAAAAGGAAAAGAATTCAGTATGGAAAAATAAACAGGGGTTGGGAATCATTGTATTAGACCCCCAAAAAAGCAAGCTTTGTTTTTTTTCCTCCTTTGTTTTTCCAACTTAGTTCTTCATGGCCTCGACTTGGAGAGTGAACATTGTATCTTTGAAAATGTCGGGGGGACTGTGACCCTGATACCGCTGAGTGGGTCTCAGTGCTCAGTGAATGGCGTTCAGATCACGGAGGCCACACACCTAAATCAAGGTATGTGTTTTTGGTTTTCAGAGTTTTTATGTATATTGTTACTAGAAAATCAGTTGAATAGGTAGCAGGGAGCATATGCATTCTACAATTAACAGTTAGGTATGAAAAAAGTGAAGGCTGCTTCATTATCCTGTTTCCAGTTTTGCTGAAGGACTTCTTGTATAACACATAATACATTGTCTTAATGAATTAAACATGAATATATGTAGTTAATTTAGGAGTTATTATGGAATAATGACATAAAAGGAATTTTTTTAAGTTCAAAACTGCCCTTCAAGTGTCAAACCTTAACACAATGGCTTTCAAGGTTTTTGCTTCTTTATTTGTATCCTTTTTGCAAATGGTTGTCAATGTAACATGAATCCAGGGTCTGGTATAATTTTTTTTTCTTTTGAAATAATTTGACTATTATAGAAAAGTTGCAAGACTAGTATAGAGAACTTAATATCAGAGTTATTGGAAAGTTAATGGCTAACATGTTGCTCAGCCACTCCTGAATACTGTAGTATGTGTTTCCTTTAAATAGTACTATTTCTTTAATAATTATACTATAACCAAATTCAGAAAGTAACACTGATAACATTTTACTATCTAATTATCAGGCCCTTTTTAAATTTTGCTGTTTGTCCCGATATTGTCTCCTATGGGCCTGTGTTTAGTTAGCCTTGTATGTGGATTGATTGCCATCTCTCTCTAGAATCTTTCAGTCTAGAAGAGTTCCCTGGCCTTCCCTTGACTTTTAATGTCTTTGTCAATTTTGAAAACTGCATGTCCAGGTGTGTTGTAGACTGTCCTTCTACATAAATTTAGAATTTACTCGATGCTTCCTCATAACTAGAGGAATTTTGACAGGAATATTAGAGAAATGATGCTGTTTTTCTTATGTCCCATGCACAGTTTTTGATTGTTTCATGCTCACTTTGGTCACTTGATTTAGGTGGAACTTGCCAGGCATCTTTACTGTGAAGTTACCCACCCCCATTTCATTAAGGATATTGGGAATGTATTTTAAGATCATAAGTAATTATTTTTTTATACTTCTAGCCACTAGTTTTAGAATCCATTGATTCTTCTTTGTGACCTGATTAAATTATTATTTAGATGGTAAACTGATTGCTGGTTTTCTTCCTTATACATTTATTGATTGACTTTTTACTATGAAAAAGAACTTTTATTTCTTGCTATTTATTTATCCATTTTAAGTATTTCAACCAGCATGGCTTGCTATTTTATTTAGAATGTTTTAGTCTGTTTCTGTCATTTATTTTGATGCCCACATTGTCCCAGATTTGATCAATGAGTTTCTTTAATCTGATATCTGTGTCTTTTGGTGTTTCCGTGACATCTCTGAGTACTTTCTTGTCTTTTGGATACAAACGATATTCCAGGTTCATCTTATACTTTCCTGGAATCAGTCAGTTCTTCAAGGAACCCTGTCTCTGTTTCATGTTGAATGGGATTCAGAAACCAAGATTTGAACCCTAGGTGTACTCATCACCATTGAGGGCCTGCCATCACAGGAAAAAAAATTTATATTGAAATCTCTATTTCAGTATCTGTATTGCTAATCAGAAGTTCACATTAGTATCTTTAATTTCAGTCCAATACTATAGATTTCATTCTCATTTTCTCTCATTTGTAGTTCCCTTTTCTGATAGTAACAAACCTGGCTCCCATTATTTATGCAATGGCTGGTCATTTCTGCCCCCTCCTCATACAGGAACCCTCCTTTTGCTTCTCATGTGTCGATCCCCCATGTTGGGCCATCTGTGCCCTCTCTTTAGTGAAAAACCTGCCACATGCATCTAGTTCCCATGCTGATGCCTGCTTTGCTTAGCCCTGCTTAATTGCTTTTGTACTGAGTTTTGCAAGAAGGAAGGAAAGAAAGAAGTTGACATTATATCCTATCTCCTTTTTTTGTATATCATCTATAATCTTTATAATTAGAGTTTTTCACAGTTAAATACCATAAGGTTTTAACTGCTGTGACATAGGAATTAGACAGGCAGGGGCTGGAAAGCATATAGTGTTACAGAAGTCATAGCAGAAGTCAGTTGCAAGGAGGAGTTATCTCAGAAAAAAGGGCATGCTGGACATGTGTTTTTAAGAGTTCATCAGTTAGGTCAGAGGGAGGTGACCTTGTTATGTAGGCTGTGTTTATTGTTACTAGAGGCTTGTGCTGATTTTCAGTCGCATCATTAATATATGAATAGGAGTTTTACTGTTGCCTGGCAGGTTTATGGGAAATTAATCAAGTGAGTTTTTTTTTCTGATTAATTTGAATACATATTCCATATAACCTTAAAACTCTTTATGACCACTTTCTCATATTTAATTTTGTTGCTTTCCCAATAGTATAATGTTTTCTACTTAAATATATAATCTTGTACTTTTAAAAATCTACTTTTTATCTACTTTAATTTATTATTGTTTTCTTTATAATGTGATAATTTTGAAATCAGCCACAGTTAGTAAATATTTTATTCCACTTTCTATTATTTTACCATGATTTAGACTATCTTTTTCAGGAATTTATTTTGATATGTATTGTACCGTTATCACACAGTTTTAATGCTTGTTGTGTCATAATATGCTTTAAAATTTGCTCAATGACTCTTGAATTATGAAAGAAGGAAGGAAAACAGTGTTTCCTTGCTATCCATACCTATTAATTTTTTCTAAGAAATTTTAGAATCATTTTGTGCTAAAATATTCTTTGAGAAGTTAGATTCTAATTTCATTTGATTTATTGACATCATATATATGTATCTATATACATATATATACACACACATATATATTTCTACTTGGGGATATCTGTTTTTTCAATATGCCTCTTATATTTCAATTTTCATCTATTTGTTGCAATAAAACTGAAAATTTTATTTATATATATCGTGCTGTATTGATTTATGTACACAAAATTCTGAGCACAGCAGGGCACATTAACTATCCAAAAACATGGAGAAAGGGACTTCCAGCCAAGATGGCGACCTGGTAGGAGTGAGACTTATGTCCTCCCCACAGAGCAACTAGAAATTCACCTATTTTCCAGAAATAAACACCAAGGTAAAGCAGGCGTAGATGCTGGAGAGACACATTAGCAATTGCGACAACAAAGGGTAGGCTAAAATGCCTGGCTTCAGAGCAAGACTCAGAATCAGGATTCTGGCTGTGGTGGAAGGGGTGGAACTGTGGAAAGGCCCTCCCAGGAATCAAAAAAGCAGCAGAGACCCCACCCATCAGAACGTAGTCGTGGAGCTTGTGGAAGTGGATCTAGGCAAGTATGGAAGAGGCATCAGTGTCTTGGGTGTTTGAACAGGCTTGGTGAGAAAATTATGCTGGGCGCCGCCATAACCCTAAAGCAACAAGGGGAACTCCCCCCAACCTCTATCATATTGTCCCAGAGCCACAGGATCCACCCCCCGGAAATTCGTGGATGGACATCCCATTCTCAGGCTTAAAGGGAGAGTCTCCCAGAAGGGAACCAGCAATGCTACCCTCTAGCACCACCTTTTGGATACAGGTGAAACTGCAGTCTGATTGCCAATTGTGTGTCAACAGCTAGGTGATCATTGTGCTTTTGGGACCTGAGATGCTGGGGGAAGGCTCTGTGTTCTCCATACAAACTCCAACCCCACAGACCAATCTTCCAGGTAGTAACAGAGGGCTCACATAAGAACTTCAACAAATCCAACCATGGTGATGCCCCCAAACTCAAGAAATCCCAGTGTCCAAACCAAGATCCAGTTTTACTTGGTGCAACTAAATAACCTTACACAGGGCCATCACTGCAGGAAGACAATACACAGAAACGTAAGTGAAATGCCAAACAGTGCAGACACAGAGAGATATACATGAAACGATGGATCCAATCTTAAAACAGGAAAGAAAAGCGCTTCATTCTGTACTATTTTGATGATAATATTGCTGGGTTTTTTTTTTTTTTTTTTCAAGCACAGAGGGCCTTTAAGGACCTTGACTTAAGACCATATGGGAAAAGTAAGGCTTGCTGGTTGACATCTAGGACCTTTGTTGTTCCAGGTAACCAGAATACAGCATGCGTGTCTGTTTAGACACATGGGAAGTTGGAGATAAACTATGTTTGGATAATTCAGGGGCAGTTCTTAGTATAAGCAGTGCTTGAATCACAAGTAGCCTGCACATCAGTATCGGCTGTTGGAACCAACTGACGCTGTTGCCTAGTCATCAGACTCTTTCCTCTTCTAGGTTCTCCCTGCCCCATCTTTTCTTTGGAGCTGACCCCACCCACAGTGCTGGCTCATGCCTGTCAAGACATGGCAATCATTGCAGTGACTTCTGCTCCTCTGTGTTTGGGTTAAACAGTCTTCTTGTGGATTTTCTTGCAAACTGCCTGCTATGTGAGAAGATCAGTCTTGTCTTCCAAACAACATACTGAGGAAGGAGCTCTTAGAGCACATACTGTTTAATATGGAAACTGCCTAGATCTTTGTATTTAATTTTGGAGTTATCATTCTATCCTCCCACTTTCTCCATCCCCAAAGGCTTCTAGCTTATTATTTAGTTTGAAGAAATTGCTTATTATTCCATTGTCATCTGCTTATATAGCTAAGATTCTGTCTCTCATTCCCTTATGAATGGAGGTATAGTAAATAATAAATTTATCTCCTCTAGTATTTTAATGATTTTTTTGTCTTAAGTATTTACCTAAATTGAAATTCCATTTAAAAATATGCCTAGTCAGATTAGTGATGGCTGAAACTAAGTATTTGATCTTCATATTGAAGATGTGACTTATTCTGAGAAAGTTGTAGTACTAATTGCCATTCAAGGTTAATTGTAAAAATTGTCTTTCCCTGTTGTGCTCTCTTAATTGTTTTATTACCATGGTTCCATGATTTTCAGATGTGATGAGCTTGAGTTCCTCTGGTGTTGTGCTACCTAACAGCTTTCTTGGTATCACTGTTGATGGAATTGACGTAAAAATACCATGCCTGAAAGTGTTAAAACATCATGCACTGAGGATAAATGTCATTAGTATGTTTTAGGGCAGTGAAATGCAAGGTGACTGTGTTTCAAGGCATTACAAGAGAGAAGCTGGATATTAACTGTGTTTTTTAAAAATATGCATACATATTAAGCCCAAAAAGTTCCATCAAATGAAAAATGCATACAATCTTCCAGAAATTAAGGATTAGAATTCTCTACTTAGACTTTTTTGATTTTTGAGGGTTATTAAAATGGAAACTGGAACATGGTGTTTAAAGCACAGAACAATAGTATCTCTTGCTTGTGGTTACAAAACTAGGTAGTAAAAATAAAAAACTTTGAACAGGACTAACACATGCCTGCTTCAGAAGAGCGCTAACTTCTGAAGAAAGCAGGGTCTTTTGTGATCAGGCAGAGACACAAAACGATTTCACCTGTAACTCTTTAAATTTTTATTTCCAGAAACTCTAAAGCAATAATAAAGGTACGTGGATTTTATTAAAGCATAGTAATAATTGGGAAGCAGAAATTAACAATGCAGCAGATTCATACTCGCAAAACTACCTCAGCTTTTGCTCATGAAACAGTATTTTCAGCTGAGGATAGAGTGCAGTTGGATGTTAGCACAATTCTTGAAGATCTCACTGTTCTGGCTTTGCGTTAGGCTGGACTTCGGGCTCAACCTGCACGCCTGGCACTTCCTGTCTGTTCACTACCAGTTTCCAGTTTATAGCTGTTTGGTCTTCAAATGTCGCTTTACATTAGTAAATTGCTGTTCATATGGAAATGTGTGAGTTAGGCTGTCCCATTAAACAGCACCTGTAGTCATTACCACTTCCTTACCCAAATCACTTGACACTTGTGAATATCAATTAATAGACTTATCTGTATTTAGCAGATTGTCACCATTGTGGGGGAAACGCTTTACCTGTGTCAGTTCACTGCCTTAGTTTTAGCAGACTGTGTAGACAGCACTTCCCTGCCTTAAATTACAGGAATGTTTTCCTCTGGTAGCATGGCTAAAATGAAAAGCATTTACTAGTACCGTGAGACCTAAATGTGATGACATATATAATGTATGTTGACTAAAACCTGAGACAGTGCAGTTTTCCCCTCCTTGCTGAATTCTTCCAGAAACAGTGTGTAGTAGGAAAGAGAACATTGCATCTACCAGGCTCTTCCATTGGTGCGGTCTCTAAAGCTTCGTTTTCCTCACTCTCCTGGTTCAACAGGTGATCCTGTTGAATCATTTCACGGAATGATCCACTGTGGCACCATAGGAAAGAGGAGGCGTTGATAGAGAAGAAAACATGAGTTTAATTAGGGGAGCCTGTTCCGTAGACCTTGAGATGCTTTTGGCAGGATCTCAGAATTTAGACTTTTCCACGCCCCCTGTGTACTTAACATGCAGTAGTATAAATATCAAGCGTATTAGAATTCAAAAAACTCAGCATTTGCTCTACAAGTTTCCCTTTTTAGCTTTTACATTTTTCTTTTTATTCTAATGCATTATTTTAAAACTGATAGTTAAGGGTAATCGATTTTTCTATTCATATCAGTGGTTTCCTTTGGTCTTCTTGCTAGTTTGTCAGGTGCACTGAACATTTATTTCTCCATTTAGAATTACTGCAGAAACTGCATCTGGGAATTTGCACTTAGGTGCATTTGAATGTGTTATGCTTGAGTGCCAAAATATATTTGCATTTATTCAAGTACTCAGAAAGAAAGAAAAGGTTATTGTCTGGGGAGTGTAGCTGAGGAGTTTTTGATAACGTTTTCATTTGCTGAAGGGCTGCTGTGAGTTGTTCAGTGACAAATTAAAAAAGGATTTTGGTGGACCTTGAAAAGGAAATAAATCTTCTAGCTGTGTAGCTAAGGTATTTAGTGACCAGAAGAGACCTTTCGACACCACAGAAAGCTGGCAGACACCAGGTCTGACCCTCTCTTTGACTTCCCTGCACTTGGATTTCTTCCTCCAGTTTGAGAACTGTTCATCTGATGCCTGCCACTTGCACATTGATGATGCCACAGTGTTTTTGAATGTGTAAACCTTAGGTGTTCTTAGAGGCTGCACCCCAATTCAGTGGTTCTAAACTATGTTCTCAGCAGCAACAGCTGGGAGCTTTTTGAAATGCAAATTCCGAGCCCAGCTTCCTTGCATCAGAAACCTAGGGATAGGTGAGGCCTAGCAGTCCACTGTTTGATAAGTCCTGCAAGTGATTCTGAAGCGCTGTGTAGGTATGAGGGCAGCAGACTAAAGCTAATCAGTCCATTGAAATCAGTTTCTTGGGACCCCACACTTTGGCACATCTGTTCATCTCTTTAGCACTGTTCTTCTCTTCCTGGACTCATTGCATCTATTTTTCATAATCTCTTATTTTTTTCCTTTATCATTTTCCTCCCCCCCCACCCCCACCCCTTCCTCTCCACTCCCCTCCCCTGTTTCATGTACTTGGGTTTTGCTAAATTGTTCAAATTTGTAGGTTATTTTCTTTCTACAAACCTGGGAAGTTTTCAACCATTATTTTAAATATGCTTTTCTGTACTGTATTGTTTCTGTTTGTGCTAGAACTTCACTTCTGTTCATGTTAAGTGTTTAATATCGTTCCACATACTCCTGAGGCACTGCTTATTTTTATCTTTTAGTGCACTTTCTTTCTTTGCTGTTCAAATTAGATAATTTCAGTTGATCAGTCTTCAAGTTTACTGACTCTCCGTCATCTTCATGCTACAATTGAGCCCATTCATGATGTTTTATCTACTGCATTTTTCTGTTGTAAATATTTGATTCTTTATATCTTTTATTTCTTTGTTGAAACTTTTTTCTCTCTCAGTAGTGCTCTCCTATGTTTTGCCTTTTCAGAACAATAATTTCACTATCACTTGAATCTCAGCATTGCCATCTTTTTCCCCCTTTTTCTTTTTTATTATTTAAGTGGATTTTTTTCCCTATTTTCCTTCATATGCCGAATAATATTAGATTGCATTCTGAACATTTTTAATATTATGTTTTGAGACTCTGGGTCTTATTTAAGGGACATGTTGGGCTATTTATTGTTGGCTTATTTTGTTTTGTTTTTAGCAGATACGTTGATCTGGTTGGATTCAGACCATGAGCTTAACATCAACCTCTGTGGGTTGTGATTCTAGTTCCAATGCCAGTTCCATTTTCAAAGCTGTCACAGTGCTGTCCAGTGTGTCCCATGTGTGTGCCACCCTGGGGCCAGTCTGGGACCTGGGAGATGCTCTCAATTTTGGTTCAACTCTCTAAAGGTCTTAGTGTAATGTTCAGGGTCAGATTCACTTGTGCACAGGGGGGAATAACACAGGAGTTCCAAAAACAATTCTTTGAGGTCCCTTTCCTGAACATCTCCCTATATGAAACAGGCATGAAGAATATCTGACATATGGAAAGTAGGGAGCGGTGCCAAATCATTGCATATTTGTCGGGCTCTTGAATCCTCGATTTTCCATGTAAGGTCTTCATTTTTAGGTGAATAATATGTAATATATAATATATGCTGAGTAATATGGTCACATAGGTGAAGGACAGTGCAAGGTTTATGTAGCCCCAAGGTGGTGTGGAAATGAGCAATAATTGCAGGGATTGGTACAGGCAAGAGACTGTTGCTGCCCATGGGGGAAGGAAGCATTTTGGAAGAGTTGTTTTAGATGGACAGTGCGTTTTGACAACTTGGAGTGTGTGGAAGATGAGAAAAAAATAGTTTAGATCTGTGATTCACAGAAAAAGCACTAATGTTGGTAACAAAAAGTGGGTGGCTAAGAAAGTTACTAATAGCTTGATCACTTAATGTAATGTCTTCCATTTGGTACTTTAAAATTTATAACTTTGTTGTCTTTTGTCTTGAGTTACCCTCTATGTCATGCACTTTCTCCATAATGCTTCAGGACAAGACCTGTTCCATATACTCATTTTGTATCTTCTATGAAGCCTTAAGAAAATAAATCAGCTCCCATTTGTCCCTGCCCCTATCCCCACACACATCTAAATATTTCTTTGGGCATGGAACTGGAGCATCTTGAAATTTCTCAAAGCTCCATGCTCAGCCCATGTAAACAACTGGATAAATAGTTCTCATGGATTATTTGTCTGGCAACCTTAATAACAAAGATTGAAAATCAATTTCCTTCCTTCTCCAGGGTTCCAGAATCTAAGTTTGCAATTTTTACTTACTGAAGAGTAACAAGACTTTAAATGACTTAACTAAAGCAGGAAATTTGAATCCATATTTGAATTATAAACATTGAAAAGTTGGGGACAAAGTCTGTGTGGCTCTTTGGAAGGTGTCATGTACATTTACATCCTTCACAAATATAGCTGATGATTTGGTGGCATTCTTCATACTGAGTCCCACTCCTCTTGGTGTCATTGACCCTACCCCTTTTCCAAGCCCAAGCCATGTGTCCTATTGGAATTTGTTAGTACTTGTGAAATTTCCTTATCCACCACAATCATCCTGTCAGATATAAATCTTCCCCATCTTGCTGTCTAATGCCATTTCTGAGACTGAGAAAGATTATTACAATTTGGATGTATTAAATAGTAAAGTCAATGTCACAAGAGTCTAAGGCCCTAGAACATATTACTTAATCTGTCCTTAGATACTGGCATGTTAGTGGAAATTAGGCTTTGTCAGATCCCTCAAATGATGCTATCATCCTCACTTATTTTAATGGAAATATTTTGAAAATCTTTTAAATCAGAAGGAAAATTAACATGCACAGCAAGTTTCTTTTTGCTTGATCAGAAGCCAAATAAAACCTCCACCCATCCTCTCTAACCCCGAACTCTCATTCAGTACCATTCCAGAAAATTACATGTTCCTAGACAGAGTTTTGCTTCCTGACTGTCAAACTAAAGCGAAAACCTCTCTTTTACTGAATGTGCTGTGGCAGTATTATATCCTGTCTGTGCGCAGAGATGGGGGCTTTCTAAAATAATTAAAATTCAGAATGAGGATCTCTGAAACAGAATTACAAATGGTGCCACATTTTTTATTGCCACAATGGCCTCTGAGCTATTGGATCACGCACTTTGGGAAACTTAGTTGTTTTTATATGTTATGTTTGTACTAATTGCTTAATTTTTTCAGTAAATATTTTCACTAAAATATTAAAATAGAAAATCTCATGTGAAATCAGCATGTAGTGGCTTCTCATTCAGAGATTTAAATGAAACTTTGTTTTTATTTTTAGCGGGTGTCTTTTTCTACCCTTTAGCAGTGTCATTTCCCCTTCATCCCCTTTTAAGACTGTCTGAAATTTGTCTGTCTTTAGGTGTTTAATAAGCTTTGAAGTAATCTCAAAGAAGTCATCATAAATTTCAAGGAGGTTGAGTTGTAGTCTCAAAATTGCCAGTTAAGTGCATTGCAAAGAGTCCATCTGCTGTGATTAATGGCATTACTCCAGATCAAGAAGTAGTTTGTAGTAACAGAGAATCTTAAAAAGACATGGAAGGAAATTTAGAAAGTGTCCAGTTAGTGATGAGTTGAGGAAACTGGATTGTAGAGAGGGGAAGCAGTGACTCGTCCTTGACCCACTGCCTTCTGGTTTCATCCCAAAACCATACACCTTAAGTCATACTCATTCATTTACTCTTTATTATTTCAACTCACATATTGCTTTTTAAATATACTCTGGAGTCTCGTTTTTAACAAAAACAGAATGTCACACGGGATCCGTCACACACCTCCAGCTCTTAGCAACCCAGCCATTCTCTAGACGGAATTATGAATCTCCTTACCTCTTACTCCTCACCTCCACCAAACTGGCTTCTGAACACCATCAATACAGCTCCCCCTGAGCCCTTCTGTGCCTCTGTGCTACCACACATGGCATTTTCCAGTCTTTTCATCCTGACTGAGCTCTCTGATGCATCCTTCCTCTTTGACCACTCGTTCCCTGGGCTCCTGAGGGTTTTCTTCTTCCACTCTGATACCTTCTCTGTTTCCTTCTCAGAATCCTCCTCCTCTACTTGACATTGAAGTCAGCAGTCTTCAAGGTGACCGGTCTTAGGCCATCTTCTAGCTCTCTCCTCAGGTGACTTTCCTATACCCATGACTTCCTTGATTTGAGATGACTCTCAGTTAGAGATGACTCATGATTTCTCCCCCAACCCAGTTTTGTCAATTTTCAGTTATGTCAATCTGTATTAACAACTCACCAGTTAACTAGTTACCCCAAGGTCAAACTAATCTTTCTAACTTCCCTTTTCCCTGTATCTAACCTATCAAGTCCTATTGATCTTGTCTCCTTAATATCTCCCTGATTTGTGTAGATTTCTCCTTCTCTACCCTCCACCTGCCTTCTTTGGTTCATTCATAAGTTGAAAGAATGATCTTTCTGGAGCTCCCATCTACTCGCCTAATGCTCTTGTACAAAACCTTCTTCGTCTTCCTATTGCCTCTGTATGGACTACAGTGTGCTTTACTGCATCCTGAAGATTGTATGTGATCTGCTTCTTCATTCTGTCTCAATCCTCACCTTTTGCAGTGCTCTCCCTGGTCCCCTCTACTGCAGGCTTACAACTGTCTTGTAATCACTCATCATCATCATTTTTTTCTTGCCACTGAACCTTGACATATGTGCTCTCATCCCCTCCCTCAGAATTTGTCTTAAGCACCATCGCCCTCAGGCCACCCTCCTCTTCCTTCTAATCAGCCCCGTTCTTACTTACTCTTGGAGCAGTGTACAAGGGTATTTTCTCTGCTCCCTGTGGATCTTTGCCTTTATTTTTGGAACTATGTGATTATTTACATCCCTTGCATCCCATAAGGGCAAGACATGTGTTTGACTTGTTGAACTCTGTATCCCTGTGCTTATGACAGTGACTAGCACACAGTCAATGGTTATGAAATATTTATTGGGTCAGTGAATGAAAGCTAGCGTATGTAAAAGTGAAGCAAATTTATTAAATCTGTAATTTTGTATAGTAAATAAATACAAGAAAGGGAAGAGAAGGAAGCCTTAATAGCAGAGTCCCATTTTGTGTTCGACAGTTATATTATTTAGATGGAAACAAGGAATGGTCAGAGAAAGTTTTCTTTTATAAATCCTTAGAGGGCTTTTTGTGTGTATTCATGCAAATACATGGGTGGCAAGATGATTTTCAGCGATTTAATATGATATGAAATATGTCTCTGAAGCATTTTTATTTCTTCCATTAATATACTACAGCAATTTTCAAGTTGCATGACTGGACATTTGATTACCAGGAAAAAGAAGAATTGGATTGGTTGTAATTAACACCTCAAATGTGATTGCTTTATTAATCACTAATGCCATTTTAAGAACATTAAATCTGTATATATTCCTATACTTGACTGCTTAACTTTTGACTTTCTGTATGACACACAGTTCTGCATCCTGTCATAAAATGATGGCAAACACCTTTCTCAATTATGGTAACAGCGTCTTTCTATAATTGGAAAAGAGACTAATGTAGTTTCATATGAGGGGTAAGCAGACAGTGAAGTCGATAATACTCACTGCTTTCTTTGAGTCTCCTGAAACTCTCTTCTCCTTCACTTATTGATCCAATTCTGTTGTATAATGGAAACCACCAGAGCTAACCTTCAGTTGCTTCCTATGATTATGATCTAAACCAGATTGGTTTAGGTTGGTTAGGTTTGAACTATAGTGAATTTGAAGCTTGTTTAGGAATCTGAGACAACATGTTGAGTAGACAGATAGATACACTGGTCTGAAGCGACAGAAGCTACCTGATTGTGATAGTCTCTGAAGGTCTTATCACTTGTGATCTACCAGAGGTCACATGGTACATTCAAAGGAGGTCAGATCAGCAGCCCCAGAACTTTTACCCAGTGACAACACAGATCTATTACGACACCATATATTCCAGTTTTGAAGGGAAGCCAGAAAGACACTCAGACTTATAAGTGCAAACTAGATTGTTTTAATTGATGTGCCTTTAGTTTACAATGCTGTGTTAAGTTTCATTGGAATAAATTCACACCTCCATCAATGTGCAGATCACACCACACCTACCACCAGAGTTCTAGTCCATGCAGCACTATCTTTTTGACGTCCTCTGCATGCAGATCCCTCCTTCCCCACTTCTGGAACCCAACATTGTGATTTCAGAGTCTATGAGTGTTTTTATTGTTTTATTAGTTCATTTACTTTGTTTTTTCAATATTCCACATAGAAGGAGTGAAACCATCTTTTTCTTTTTCCTGTTGCTGACTCACTCCTTTTTAATTTCTGGCATCTAATGTTTTTGTTTCTTGAATGTTGAACAAGATGCTTAAAACACATCTTTGAACTGAAAACTTTTTCTGGCCACCAATTTGTGATGTCTGATGCAAACTGTGTGTCCCAGCCCTCCACGTCCTCAGTCTGATTCTCCTTTATCTTGCTGCCATTTCAGCTGTTCTGTATTTTGAGTGGACTTGACTCCCTTCTCTCTCCAGAGGAAGCCCCTCCTTCTGCCTAAGGCTTAGTCCCTCCCTATGGTTACCCCCAAATGAGACACCTCCTGGTCCTCTAGTTCTCCCAGCTTAGGTTCTCAAAGTCTGTCCCCACTTCCTGCAGGTGCACTTGTCACTGAGATCCTTGACATGTGTTGGAATGTTGCCTTCATCGCTGACTCCTAGTAGCTGTCTTAGCTTTACAAAGAAGTTGTGCTCTTTTGCAGAGACAGTTGGATGGGGGTCTGTTATGTGTCCTGGTGGATGTCAGGCGGGACCAGTGGGTAGGAGGGTGCATCTCCTGCAGTCTTACCTTTCTTAAGTGCCTCCAGGGACGAGGAATACTGTGTCTGCTTTGGATACCAGCCACCTTTGCAAGTGCTTGTTTGCTTATTCAGGCCGAAACGTGCCACCCTCTTCCCTGGTGGTTTCATGACTCTTGGGCATTTATGTTGAATTCTTTTGACCCTGGTGCAGGGTCTTTATCAGTCAAAGGCACTTTCTTGTATCTAAGGTGGCCATCTAAAATTGAAGAGGGTCTTCTCAAGCAGTTTTTTAGTGGGAATCTGACATACGTGTACACAGTGTCTTTCCTTTCAAATCCTGAGAGAGGTTTTAGTCATAGTTACCTGCGGACAGCCCATTTCGTGGTTTTCTTTTGAAAGCACTGTCTGTTGACATGTTTACTTTTATTAGCATTAATAAACCTCTCCTAATATTGACCATATGCTTTGTTTGATATTACAAGTTCTCTCTAGAGATTTGATTATTTTTTTCTTCTAAACAATCAAATTATGCATTAATACATTAATTATGCATTAAAATTTAAATCCCATAATACGTTGTAATGCTTAGAGCCATTACCTCTTCCTTGGGCAACACAAGTATTGTGACACTCAGCTGTAAAGATAAAAGTATTCACAGATTTTTAAGTTGGCTTGTGTAAGGGACCTTTTGAGATTAAAGCTTTCCTTTTTTAGTAGTATTTCAAAGTACACTGGAAATTACATTTCTACTGTAGAATTGCATATTCTTACCTTGACAACTGGCTAAATTATTTACTGAAACTCACTACTGCTTATGTGTGTTCTTAGGGGCTGTGATACTTTTGGGAAGAACCAATATGTTCCGCTTTAACCACCCGAAGGAGGCAGCCAAGCTCAGGGAGAAGAGGAAGGTGAGCAGCCTTGAATCTCTAGCAGTGATCCTAATCTGGGGGAACTGGGCCTGCAGGTGGCAGGGATCCCTACTCTCATTCCAATGATTTGACTTTCTGGAGTACAGACTGCTTGAAAAGTCATTGGAGAGTTGATTCTAGGGAGTTTGTTTCCCAGCAGGTGACTGGCTGATGAGGTAGAAGAGCAGGCAAGTAAAGGGGCAGAAAAGGTAAAGAGAAATGGCTTATTCTAGACCCTTCTCTTTAACCCTCTACCCCACCACCAAAGGAGTTGTATATCATTTTTCAGTAAGCTGAGAGTGATTTCCGCTTAGGAGTATCTGTTCTGAGATTTAACCCGATACCAGAATTACTTTTATCCAAACATTGGCTCACTTTTTATTTTCATTCACAGCACATCAGAGTTCTGACTGGGGTTGAAATTGAGAAGGGGTGAGTTGAGGAGAGATAGAAAACTTCGGCTTGATTGGATGGGGATCAGTAGAGGGCACTTTTAAATGTGGATTGGGGAGGTGGGCAGAAGACCAGAGAGAGAGGGAAAGAAAGGAGAGGGAGAGAAATCTGTGTGCCGGCATCATGCTGTTCTTAACCTGAGGACGCTAGTACAGATGAAGCTGACATTTCTCCTAGCCAGCCACCACGTGACGCTTCCACAGGTATTCCGCTGTGTGGTCGGTTGCTACCGCCACCTTACAGACGACAAAGATGGGAGACTGAGACTGGCCTGCAGCTCCCACCTCCCACTCAGGAGTTAGCCCTGCACCCTGAGTCCACAGCCCCGATCTTGGCCAGCTTTTGTCAGGGCTGCCCAAGGTGCGAGGGACTTAGCAGGAAGTGATGAGAAAGCTGCGACACCCCCGCCCGCATCTCTGGGGCGCTTATCCCGGCTCACGACGCGTCTTGTCTGCTCCGACCCTGGGTCTCCCTGGAGATCCTTCCTGGTACCGTTGCAGAGGAAGAGCGGGAAACAATTATGTTTGCTGATAGCTTTTCATGGAAGCAAAGCAGCTCAGGCTTTTTACTTTCAGCCTCCCTCACCCTGCCCTCCTTCATCCTAATCACTCCAGTGTGAGGGAGTGCTGCCCATAATAGATAACAGGACACAGGGAGTGGAGCGTGACAAAGGTGTCATGACCCCCTCCCGCACCTTTAACGCAGTTTGGCAGAGGAGACCCCAGGGCTGTGGAGTCCTGGCGGGTTTTCCCTGTTGTGCTCAGTGGAGGACAGTGGTGTGAGATGGAGCCACAGCCTGACGGTTCCTGACGTGCCATCCTCAGGGAGACCTGTGCCTGCATTGCTCTACAAGATGAAAGCAGGGGGTCTGGGGGGCTGGTTTTCTCTTACCTGCTAAGGTAACCACTCTGCCCTGTGTCTGCTCTAGAGTGGCCTTCTGTCCTCCTTCAGCTTGTCCATGACTGACCTGTCGAAGTCCTGTGAGAACCTCTCCGCTGTCATGTTGTACAACCCCGGGTGAGTGAGAAGCAGCGTCTCCTTCCCTGTGATGATCACTGTCATGGTGTGTGTTTGTGTTAGCTCCATTACACTCACTGGATAAAATAAGATAAAGATAAGACTTCAGCAATGTACGTCCTTATCAAATCACCTGTAGTCATTTTCCAAGCTCCTTTCCAGCCCTTGCTATATATGTACATAATTTTACTTAGTTATAATTACAGCATCAGTGAGATTGCATATTCTGATTTTTTTGCTTAACAACGTAATAAGCATGAGTAAGGGATGTTATAAGCTTCATTATCATTTTCATAATTGTCTAATATTTTAGAATTGGGGCTTTGATTACTCAGAGCACTGTGCCCTGGGTTTAGGTGCTTTCCTGTTTTACAAGTGTTTTATAGTAACAGAGACAGCTCTGTTATCGAGCAGCCCTGGGTTATGTTTACTACTTGTAAGCTCTAGGGGACCACTAAGGGCAGATAACAGTGTCTAAATGGATACGGGTGGTGACCTTGGGTGATCAACTTAACTGCTCAAGTCCTTAGTGGTTTCATAGGTGAAAATGGAAATAACCGTAAACAGGAAACTGAATGGAAGGACTTTGGGGACCCTTTCTAGTTTGGGGAGGGTCCATGACTTTCTCTCTCCTACCAGGAGACTCAGTAAAACAGTAGGGCTGCATATAAAAGCTAAATAAGTCAGGCAAAACTGAAAGCAACAGCATTGTTCGCACTGTGTGTTTTGTAGTCACGGAGTGTCAGGCACTATCCTAAGCACCTCGCATCTGCTATCTTAATTCTTAAAATCTCATGTAAATTCTATGCTTGTTTCTCATGTAGAGAATTAGTATAGGTTTGCTTGCCCACAGAGTCATGCAGATGTGGTATGAGTCCAGGTCTGTCTGTCTCCCAAGCCAGGCTCTGACATGTTATACTTACCTTTATCTGCTGGAGGCCTACTTCAGACCCAGGGGCCTTTCCATTGCATTTTCACATGAGCTCAGCAGCAGTTCCCTCCTGAGCTCAGGCCAGAACTCTGACTTTGAGAGAGCAAACACACCTATGAGGAATTTCTTCATTGTCATAGGAGTTTAAAATTAGAAGGGACCCCTGTTCATGCTCCGGATTCCTCATTTTGTATGTGAGCAACTTGAAGCCCATATATGACCCTTCGTTTGAAACAAAACCAAACCCAGTTAAGGCTGCATCATGTCTACGTGCTTCTCTGCCCCTCCCTCCTTCCAGACTGTCTGTAAGTCGGAAGCAAGCAGCTTACTCCTTGTGTCTGTCTGTACGAGTCAGCCTTTCCATCTTCCTACCTGGTTATTAAGGAGAAGGATGCCCATTACATAAATCTTTCTGGAAGTAGCCATGTTGATAAGGCCCCTGAAATGTGAGAGTGTGCTCACAACAACTGCGTGATTAGATCATGAAAGGCACGTTTTGCTTTAATGCAGCTCTTAATTTTTTACAGTACTTTTAGCCACTGCCTTTAATCAGGATTGAGATGAAACCATCTATATGCCCCCCTTTATTCAAGTTTAATATACTGTGCACATCTTTAGAGTTAGTTTCTGTTGAAATGGTAGGTTCCATCTGTTCCCGGCTTCTCTGGGATATGCAGCGTGTTGGTCAGTCTTGGGTGCTGGATGGGCAGCTTTGTCATGCCGACTATGGTGTCTTGTGTTTTGAAATCCTTTGCAAATGTTAGATGACTGTTTAGTGACTTTAAAAACCAAAAAGTGATCCGTATTTGACCTTTTCTTGAAGACACAGGGTCGCTAACTGTGGGCTCCTCTCTCCCTAGCATTGACAGAAAGGGTCTGAGTCTTGTTGATTTCCTTCCCCAAATACAGGAGCATATGTAGTTCTCCTAAAATTGATGCCGTTTTTTGGTTGCTTGCTTGCTTGTAAGTTAAAATGGCTTTTCTCGGAGTTTATAAGATATGGGTCAGAATCTACTAATTTCATCAGAATTTTGCAGTTACATTCCATGGTCAAAAACTCAAGGTCCAGTGCTTCACTGGGTGCTCAGGCCCTGCTCTGGGCTCCTCTGGGCTCCACCACACTCCCCACTGCCACTTTACCTTCCTTTCCCAGCTCACCTTCCTTTTCTGGACTTGTCAGGCCCTTGGGCATTTCTGGGGAATGTGAGATGCTGCCTGCTTGTGGCCAGGCCCATCCTAGGAGGTCTCTCCTCTGGAAAGTGTTCCAGTTTTACTCCCTCAAAAAGAAAAGCCCCTTTCACGCTGTGCTTTGCTCCCTGCCTATCGTCTTGACTTTGTTCTTCTTTGTAATGACACTATCACACATCCTGTCTGAGCGCCTCCTGTGACGCTGGCCTGTGTCTAACGCAGAGCACAGGGCCAACAGCACTGACAGGTCAGTTTACAGCTCGCTGCAGGTACTTTTTCAGGAATGCAGAAAGTGACAATGAAATGAGAACAAAATGTCTAGGGGCAGGATTTGATAAAGTGATCAAGGAAGACTTCCTGAGGATTTAATCTAAAACTTGAGTGGCAGGAAGCTGATGCTTCTGCAGCAGACAGAGGGGGAAAGGAGAGAACTCCCAGCAGAGGGCAAAGCCCGTGTTGTGTCATAGGAGGGAGAGGCACACAGAGGATCTGAGTAGATGAGCATGTTCTGCAAGAAGAAATGTGAAGAAGGTGAAGTGGAGTGGAAGGGAGCTAATATAGGACCTTGAAGGTCCCCGGAGGGAGTTTGATATTTTCTCCCTTTGTGGAGCCCATTAGTGGGTCTTAAGCTAGAGAGTAGCTTGAAGATGTGTTTACCTCAAGCTCTACATGTATGTCATTTGGAGAATGGTGCAAGAGGCCACTTAGAAAGCTGTTTCCTTAGTCCCAGTGGAAGATCACAGTGGCCACCATAGAAATGGAGTGTTGTAAGTGAAGGGTGAATGCCAGGTTGCAGGTTTAAACAACTTGGGCAGATGGTGCGCTCTTTCCTGGCATGGGGGTGGGGCAGGGCCAGGGAAGACTGGCACTTGGGTAAGAGTTCAGTTTGTGTATCTTTCTGATTAGATTGGAAGTATTTTGTGACCAGAGACTTATCTTACTGGTTTCTATATTTTAAAATGTCATTCACATAGCCTAGTTATTGTTTAGCTGATTTAGAATGAAATTTTAGTAAGACACATGGGTCCTTTTGTGAAAGACTTTTCCCTAATATTTCTGGGCATGGACGTTCCAAATAGAGAAAAGCAGCATATTATACAAAGGAATGTGTTTTTTGTGGCATGCATGGGTCAATTGCCAAATGACACTGCAGTTGTTCGAATAATCTCAAGGTCATGATCAGGATGCTCTAGCCCAAGGTATCATGAGAGATGAGATGAAGAACTAAGCCAAGGCAATCAGAGAATTCAGGTAAGACAGTCTGTTTTAGACTGTGTTATGGCTGATGGGGAGACAGTTCTGGGTCCATCTGAGGCTCCATTACGTATCCTGTTCCCTCTCCAGTTAGCCAGAAACATTTTGTCCCTGCCACCTTGCACTTCTCAATTGTGCAAATTGAAATTAAAGTCATTTAATAATTTAGTACACCTTCTTTCTCCCTGACTTCTAGCTCACCCCCCACCCCCACACTATTGTAGAGAATGGTTGGTCATGAATTAAAACGTAATTGGAGAGAATCTGCCTGCTCTGATTTATAGGAAGCAGACACCTTGTGAAATGTTCTACTGGAAGCAGGATAAACCCTGTAACCCTGTTGTTTGTACCTTTTTTGATGTTATAGGTGTAAAAACCTTTGGTCTAAGTTAAGCATAATGGCATCATCTGGAAGAACATTGAAGGATGTGTATTTATAACTTGAGCCCATGCTAAAGAGTGGTTGATAGATCTGCATAATAAGCTGCTTGGACACAAGACTATGTTAGTTGCTCAAACTGGAGAGTAGGACAGAGAGCTTCAAGGTCAGTGTTACTGAGGGTCTCCTGGGTGTGGAAAGTCTGTGAGTGCCAGGTGCAGGTTGTTCTCTGTCTCAGAAAATGCATACATGCATTTAGAGTGAAGGCAAGCAGGTTATGATTCAGGGAGGGGCTGTGGTTTAAGTAGCCTGTCCCCTGGGAGGTCCAATAGGAAGGGAATAGTGAGAATGAAGTGCTTGAAGGATTCTCTTCCAGTAGCTATACCTCCTTATGTGTTGACTGACTTAGGAAACCAGAGATGGCAGTGGGAATCTTTTCTTGACAAGAGTTCACCTCCAGCCAGCATCATGCAACCTGTGCACATTGTCTTCAAAGTTTGTGGAGACCGACCAGCATTTTCCCTATAATAACATCTTTCCAGTGTCCACCCAGTTTATCTCTCTCTCTGTACCATAAAAACTCATAGCCTGTAATAAATAGCTAGAGACCATGTCAGAAAAAAGGTGGCTTGGAGGGGAATCAGGGGCTCTAAGGAGCCTTCAGTAAACAACACTGCAGAGTGTCTGGAATGTTCTCCATCATGGAAAACATGAAGATGATAAAGCCCGTAATCCCACCTTAGCTTGGCGAATGAAGTGGGTGGAACACTAACCATGGATTTGGCATTAGACACTTAGGGAACCCTGAACCTCTCCCCTCAGTTCTGCTTCACGTTTTTTCCAAAATTCGCAAATGAATTGGATGTGGTGCTGGGCCCAGAGATGCTTGCAAGTAGGAGAGGCAACTGCAGAGATGCTCTGAGGGAGGAGTAAACCTGGGGAGCTGGAAGGCGTCACACAGAGGCTCAGGAAGCAATGAGGACACTGAAGGTTAGGGCTGACGGGCAAGTACCTCCAAATCCCAGCACAGCATTTGTGATTTGCTTTGGTAGACGGACAGAGCTGATCTTTGGAGAGATGCACCTTGGGGTTTGTGTAGAATGGATTAGAAGCAGAGCAGTTGTCGCTCAGATTCTGCAGACTCCTTTGTGGTACCTGTTTGAATCTTATTGTAAATTATGCTTAGCATGTTTGAAAGTATATTCACAATGTGATTATGAGTAAAATGTATGACCCTGAATGCAACAATTTTCTACATACTCATAATCATTTGATAACATTTTGATTTTTTTCAATTGTGAAAAAATAGATTCCACATAAAATTTACCATTTAACTATTTTAAGTGTGCAGTTCACTAGTGTTACTTGCATTCACATCATTGTACAACTAATCTCCAGACTCTTTTCATCTTATAAAACTGAAACTCGGTGCCCATTAAATAAAAGCTTCCCATCCTCTCCTGCCCCAACCCCTGGCAGCCACCGCTCTCAGTTCAGCCTCTGTGAATGTGATTATTCTCTGTATCTCACAGACTTGGAATAAAACATTATTTGTCTTTCTTTGACTGACTTATTCACTTAGCAAAATTCCCCCCTTTCATGCATTTTCACTTGTGTCAGAGCTTCCTCCTTACTTTTTTAGGTTAATAATATGCCATTGTATCTAATATAGCACATTTTGTTTATCTAGTCCTCTGTCTTTAGACAATTGTATTGCTTCTATTTTTTGGCTGTTGTTAGCAGAACTGCTGTGCACACACATGGGTGTACAAATGTCTGAATCCCTGCTTTCAGTTCTTTGGGGTATATGCCCAGAATTGGAATTGTTGGATCATAGATAGCATTCTGTTTGATAATTTTCTGAGATATTTGCCACACTTTTCCACAGTAGTTCCACCATTTTACATTCCCATCCCAGTGCACAAGGGGTACACTCCTCCCCCCACCCCGACCCCCCCACTCCCCCAGCCGTCTTTGCCAACACTTGTTCCTTGTCTTTTTTTGATAGTAGCCACCCTAAGGGGTATGAGGTGATACCTCCTGTGGCTTTTCTTCATTATTTGTTTTCCTTCTATTTTCTCAACAATGTCTAATCTGGGAATTAGAATTTGGAAATGTAGAAAGAAAAATCTCAAAATCTAGTTGCCCCAATAAATTTGGCAAATGATGAATGTAAATCTAGCCAAGATTGATTTCCCTATGAATATGTGACCTCTCTCTAGTCTTTCCAAGTTCAGTTCAGTCAGTATCTGAAAACCCACTCAGTGGTGGGAGTCCAGGATGAGTTCTAGCCAAGGAGCAGTGTAGTCATCTTGGAATCAAGAGGGACCACTTTGGCAGCTAGTAACTGAAGAAACACTGGCAGTGATGCTGGATTGAGGGCTTGAACTGAGGCAACACTGAGGGAACCTAGAAGAAGGAATGAGCTAACAAGGTATTCAGAAAAGAAAGCCCTGAGACCGGGATGATTAACCAGTTGTGGAAAGTAAAGGAAGAAAAGATGTCACTTCCATTTTCTGACAAAAGAATTTTTTGGGTGTTGCTTGTGGATACAGGAGGAGGAGCTTGTCAGGAGACAGGCAGTATGATGAGTAAAACCTTGAAGAACTGGTGCCTAGGCTTTGAACTTTCTCCTCTAAGTGACAATGCATTTGGGTGGTCTGTCAGCCCCAGGTGTCCCATGGGACAAGCTGGAGTCTGTGCAGACTGTCAGAAACACAGGATGAAGGCAGGTCCTCCTGTTGAATAAAAGTGATGACAAATTCAACCACTTCTTCCTTGTCCAGTCAACTGCTGTTTGAGGGCCCATCATTTGCCCAGGCCTGTGCTGGGTCTCGAATAAGATAGACACCTGGGAGCAAGATGCATTGCACAGGAAAGACTGAGGGAAACCCCTCAGATCCCAGGACACCTGTAACCTTGTCTTTCTCCTACCAAACTGAGATTACTTTGGGGTGTCTCTAAGTTGGCAAACCCTGACCCACACCCCAGTACGCTGCGCCATGACACTGAGTCATCTCTCAGACCAACTGTGTATCCACAGTCCTGTGAGTCAGCAGGTGGCCAAGCCCTGGGGATAATACCTAAGGTCCCTGATCCCCCCTTTGCCTTGTCACCTCTGTAGAAAACGTTTTGACAAACAGAAATTTATCTTATAAAATATATAAGATATATAAAGATATATATGTATATAATATATAAGATGGAACTCCTGCTCAAACAGACTTGTGTCAGAACGTTCTCCTTCTGGTTTTAATACTTTCCCTCTCAGGCTTTCTAGCTTTTGGCCTTATTAATTGTGGCATAAAGCAAAGCATTTTCTTAATAAATGTTAGCTAGCCCTATCCCTCAAAGCATATCTCCTTTCTCCTTTGTTTTTCTTTTATTAAACCCTCATGACCACTTCTATGGAAAAATGCTGAATTTTCTTGACTTTAAATAGTTCCTTTTCTTTCTTGCCTCAGATTTTCAAGCACCAGCCTGCTTTCCTGTATTTTGATAGAAATCACTGCCCATTCTATCCCTTAGGTATATTTTTTTTCTCCCCAAATTAGTTCTCCAAAGGGACTCTGTCTTCTCTTTTCTTCACTTTGCTGTCTTCAACCCCATTCTGAACAGGGGGACCTTTTTATTCTGAGAATATCGCTGCTCATCACTGTTGACGAACTTGCAAAGCATTGTGTTTTTCTTTAAGTGGCCAGTGTGTCGGTCCTGAGGAGTAGCGTGTGTTCCGGAGTCATCAGACAACTGTCATGGTCCTGAAGGTGACTCCCAGCTTGCCCTGGGAGGTTGTTCAGGCAAGACTCATGGACCTGCCCCTGGATTCTTGTTCACACCTTGAGTCACCACACCTCCTTACCCCTTTGTGGTGACCCCTTCTATCTCCAAAATCCTCCTGCCTCCCGAGCATCTACCTGCCCCTGAGGTCTCCGGATGACCTGCATGTGTAACACAATCATCCAAGACTTTGTTCTCTAGCATTGTCTTAAGTCATTTTGCACTTTAAACTGTATGTTTCGGGTTAAGTGGACAGATCTTTAGTGTCTCTCTCCGGGTCCAACATATCTGCAAAACCTTACCACTGTTCTCCCATTGGCCAATCTTTTCATCTCTCAAACTGAGCATAGGAATTATATCTTGCACATCTCCAGTTGACCTAAATGCTATTTTCCTTACTCTCTAGCAGGCATTTTATACATACCTTTATCATAACTTTTTCCAAATTTATTCATGTTTAATCTGATTTCCCAGTAGGCTTCTTAAGGTCATGCTTTCCTTATCTCTGAATCCCCGGAAGCTCACATGTAATAGACACCTAACAAGCCTTCATTGAGCTGTAGGTTTGGACCCAAAGGATGGTCTGCACATCAGCCTGCAGGTATACATGCCCCAGATGGTCCCTGTCACTTCACAAGTCTCCAGATTAGCTTCATACATGTGAGTCTCATTCATAGCAAGCATACTTCATACATGTTACGTGGCACTGAAAAAAGCTAAAATGAACATGTCTCTCGATTTCTTTGATATCATATAGACCTGAGTATATTTTTTACAGCTGTAATCACAAACAAGTGAAAAAGAAGAAATCACTGCTTAGTAGTCAGTTCTTAGAACAAAGCTCTTGAAGAATTATGTCTGGTTTGCAAGTTATTGTGTCTAGTAGGATCCTGCTTATCTTCAAAGAAACTGGTTTCTTTATTCAACAGACAACCTACTGATTCTCCATGCTCTGAATCATAGTAAGTTGTAGAGATTTTTGAAACGTGAAGTCTTTGCTACCTAGGAACATTTTATCAGCCCTCCTTTCATACACATGGAATAGAATAAAAACATCACCTAAGGAGAAAGAAGGACATCATCAATACCAGGGTTATGTCGTTCACTGTGTTGAGCCCAGCTTTACTCCCGAGTTTCCAGAAGTTACTCACTCAATGCCCAGCATAGTACCTGGAATCGAACAGCATTCTAATGAAAGTGAATTAAGTGAATTTACACCAAGTGTAGAAGGCGCTTCAGAAACAGAATCTGGCATCACTAGAAATACTCTTGATAAGATTAACACCTGGAGATCATGGTCCTATTCCCTGTAAGCGTAGTTCCCTGCTAGAGTCACTTTCACTGTTTTATCCTTTTTTCCCCTTTGATAACCTTGAGCATGGATATTTATACACGTAGTTGGCAAAATTTATGTTGCTGGTGATTTGGTAGTTAGCCTGTGGTAGTTTGCTAATGGTATTTACTGTGTTTGTCTCTGCTGGTTTGTTTTATTGGTTCTTCACATTTTTCAAGTTTGGTTTGCTGCAAGGCTGATTTCCTCTCCAGTTTTTGGTCTCACTGTCTTTTTAATGGACCATTCACTCTTTACAGTTGCTATAGTATGCCTTAAATAGCTTGTTAAGATACAGTCTTAGGAAACTTGCTGTCAAAGGAAAGAAGTGGGCTTCTTCCTTCCATTAATGGAAATTTGTGTTAATTACTAATTTTGTTCTTTTTTTTTTTGGCACTTGAATATTCTACTGTGAACCATTTTAAATGATGAGCTCCCTGCATTTTCCTATTTCAAAGTAGACAGAAGAGCTGTAGAAGTCGAAGAACAACCTGTCTTTTAGTTACTTTAGATTTGCATTGTCTGACTGAGTAGCATTTGTGCCTCAATCATTTTATAATCACACAATCTAAAGCTGAATTGAAAAGGTCAACTGAGACTGTCCTAGTGAAATGAAAAGTGGTAGTTATGGACCAGGGTGGAAGATAGATTTCCTTAGTCCTACATGACAGGGTGCTTTTCCTTTGAAACATACTATCATGCTGTATTCACTTGATTACATGCCATGACTTCATGGTCTCCACTATAATTTGTTAACTCATTTGATTAGATTGTTTTGATGATTTAGTCAAGGGTGCCAAATGTACATGGTGATTCTTGCTTCCAGGTCCTGGCACATGCTCCTTCCTCCTCTTGGAACACTCTTCCGTGTGTCCACCAGCTCATCCCATGGCTAAATCCTATATAGTCTCTAAGATCTCACTTTAAATATCATTTCCTCAAAGAGAACCATCAACCCCAATCCGAAGTTCATCTTCTTGGCTCTTCAGTCATGGCATCTTCTATAATTCCTTGGTAGCACTTTGAATAGTTGGGAATGATGTCTATTAGCACAATTCTTATCTGCTGTCCCTCCTTCTAAGTAGGTAATTGTTGCTTTGAATGTTTATGTGTATATTATTTCTCACAGACACTTTTGTCTCCTTCTTTAATCACAGACCATAATTCTGATCTCGAATTCTGAATTCTCATCTAGCTGTGTTCCAAATTCAACACACTCAGATGTCTGGTCACCCTCAGCAGTACCCCTAGCTTATGATCTACCAAAGTTTATCACCATTAGAAATAAATGGCAAAGAACTAGAGATTTATATAATCAAGAAAGAAGTGAAACAGTTGCTATAATTAAAGTAGCTTAAGAAAAAAATTTGAAACAGGTAGTTTGTCTCATTATAAATTGAAATGCTTATTATAAAAAAGTAAATCGTTTAGAAATGAATAACACACGCATTCATAATCTTTCCACCAAGAAATGATGATTGATTTATATTTGATATTTACTTAAATTTTAAAATATGTATATTTAATTGTACTTCATTTATAGTAATTATATATCATGAATTATTTTAAAAAAAAATTGAGATGACATCACACTAGATATACTGTTCTGTGTTTTGCTTTTTCATTTAACATTTTGCTGTGAGCTTTTTCCCATGCCACTGAACATGAATCTTCATTCTGTATTTTTATCATATTTTAACGTTTGCTTAATCATTAAGGATTTGGGGTAATGTCTCCCTCCCCCCAACCCCCACATAAATTGATTATATTAAAATCAATCCACTTTTCAAAATGTTTGCCCACTTGGATGTTTTGTCAACTAAACTGACACAGCCCTGAGTTCTTTGACAGTAGCTGCTTTACATTAAAGCAACAAAGGGAGGAGTGAAGAGAGAGGTATCAAAGAGAAATAAGAAAAGGAAGGTTTGAAGACCTGGAGGAGAGAAGGAAGGAGAGTGGGCAGCTGGGAGTGGGGAGACAGGCCCAGGAAGCACAGAAGGCGCTGGAGGCCTCTGTTTAGCCCACCCGACATGTAGGCGCATGCCTCAAGCGCTGTCTGGTTAGGCACGCTAGCGTTTTGCTTTTCAGCATGCAGTTTCAAAGGAGTGCAGATGTGTAAAGCAGACTTGTAAAGCTCTTCACTTCAATAATGTATTGTCACAGCAGAGAAACCGCAGTGCATTTTAAGTCTTTGCTACATCTTCAAGCATCCCTTCTCTCCTTTTCCTCTGCCCACAGACATGCGCAGCTTTCTTCCCCCCCTTAAACTAACCTGTTCATGGACTACCCAGTGCCGGTCCCGTGACCCTGATCAGCATCATCTACAATTCTAACAATATGGAATTGCTTGCATAAATTATGTGCATCTTGTATTATAGAATTACATGACATTAAACTGTTATAGAATAATAATGATTTGGAGATTTATCCAAAATATGCATTGAGGAAGAGGTTCAAAATAGACTCTTGTAGGCTTTCATCCATGTGTGTATGTTTATGCCTGTGAAGATGAAACATTGATGTTGAGGGGCTGTGTTTCTTGTCTGTATTTTCTAAACTCGTTGAGGTGAATTTCTTTCATCTTTAGAGGGTGGGAAGCACTAAAAGTTGATATTTTTAGGCAAAGAGAGCACTTGACTGACACCGTCTCCTCTTTAACCAGATACACTGTGACTGTGTGATGGGGTCTGGCTCTAGGCCTCATGCTGATGACTCAAAGCACTCCCGGTGGCAGTCATTGGTGGAGCAGCTTCTGTGTATCTTGCAGAGGCCCTCGGGATACACAGTCAGCTAAGGCAGTCTCTGTTCTCAAGGAGCTTTCTGCCCTCTCTGCCTTGACCTGGGTGTTGTGGGCCGTGACTCCCTCTCGGGCCATAGTGCTGTCATCCTAACACTCCCCTGGGTCCATCTACTTTCACCATGTTGGTCTTGCTGTGCCCCCACTGTGCCCTCTGGGCGTGAGCCTGGTTGCTCCCTCATGGACATCCTCAAGATCATTCCCCTGCCTTCATTTAGTTCCCTCCTGAATGTCCTCTCTCTCCACTCTCTTTCCTGGCTTCCTTCTTTTTAAAGTACAGTCACATAATACAATCATTGTTAGCCTTCCCTCTCTGGAATGGAAGGTTTATGACAGCAGGGGCTTGGTGGTGTCTGCTGAATCTGCCGTGTCTACTCCCATGTGCGACACGTGGACATGGAATCACGGCTCCCAGGACTCCTTGCTCTGTCTGTGATAGAGGACTGTCACTAGGTGGAAGGAAAGGTTGCCCAGGAAGGTGCCCCCAGAGTGCCAGCTTGACCTTTTGATATTCTGCGCAGGGTCTAACTTCTGGGTTTTATTTCCCCTCACTTCCTTTTATATATTCTTAGCAGTAGTAGGCTCTTCACTGCTTCCTTTGTCTTTCTTCTTGTATTTTCCCTCTGGATTTTCCCCTGTCCCCCACACTATACCTATCATCATTCTGTCCTTCTATCAACTGAGATGGCATTTTCTCTGAGAGGACTCCTCTCCTCCCTCCACCCCATCTCCTGGTAATGGTAGAACTTTCTCATTAGGCTCTCGTCTTCTGTGGGATTGGTATACATACATATTTTTTCACCTTTTAATTCATTCTGAAGACCCAGCATTACTTTAGCCATTGAGTGTTCTTTATAGAGTCTAGTATGCTTCCCTACACATAGTAGGTGCTTACTGAAGGTTTGTTGGATATGTGGCTGAGTGAAGTGGCAAGGAATTGCTGTGATACACTACTTTGGGTTTGTCCAACAGAGGAGGTAACATTTTGAAACAATTGATCATGTTTAACTTTTGGGAGGCTGTTTCTTGGGTGGGACAGAATTCAGGGTAGAGGTAAGAATGGATGAAGAGTAGCAAGCAGTAGGTTATATACTCTTGTCTCTTCTAAAGAGAAGGTCACATGGGCATCTCTCTAAAATTGTCTGGGCCTAATCTCCTAGCCTGTAAAGTAGGAGGGGCAGAAGATAATAGGGGGTACAAAGTTGAATGTCTGATCTCTTCAGTCCCTGTGTAATTTCCACGTAGGGTTGTCTATGACCTTATGACTTGATCAAGAAAGTCTCCTGGGTGTAACATATGTCATTGGCTGTCTTTATTAGAGAAAGTTATGAGAAATAGGCTGGGAAGAAACTTACTAAAATGCTTAGGGCATCAACTTTCACTATTTTTTTTAAAGCAATCTTTCTTTCTTTGAGCACTTTCCATTCTCAATACAAAGGCTTATTTCTGATTCCTGGAAAGTCTTTAGTGAGTACTTTTTAGGCTAGGGATTTGAAAGCTCATTAGAAAGCTCCTCCAGAGTAAAAGAGATATTTGTGTTAGAAACTCTGACTTTTACTTAAAAATTTTAATTTTACAATCTCCTATATGAAATTGCTTTGTGAGATCCCCATTTTGATACACACATTTGATTGCAATTGCATGCAAGTATTTCTACTGTGAGGGAGTCTGATGTGTCCCTCAGTGATTTGAAAAAAAAAAAAAAAATTAAAAGGACACCTGGGGCATGTCTAAAAAGCAGCTCCTCTTGGCTTTCTAATGAAAGTTTACATGGGAGTTGATTAACGAAGGGAAAATTCCAAGACCTTTCCAAGAAGAGTAGAGACTGGCTGACTGGCTGTGTCCGTCCCCCACCTCCAGTGTCCCAGTACTTATCTGTAATACCTGGTTTCTGCTCAGGTTTTAAAGAACATCTCATTTAGAGTAGCAGGGGTCTCAAGGTCAGGGAGATGATGAGATAGAGCCTGCATTAATTCTAGCACTCAAATCCAAACTCTCTCAAGTCTTTAAGATTCCTCAGGCTCCTTGGGATTTGCTCAGTGAAGGTGATTTGAGACTGACTGGAAACTCCTCCTATGGGCAGAATGATAAGAAGGTCAGCCATCTGCTCTGAACCATTATGGAATCCCTGCGGTCAGGACCTAATGATTTGTGAAGGGTCAGGGAGCAACTTACACTGAGTTCTGTTCTAGTCTTTTTTTTCCTTCCCATCAATCTTCTTACCAGAATCTGGACTAAGGAATACTAGCAAACAATTCAAAAGTGACCTGCACTGGATCAGAACCAGCCACATCATTTGCAGGGCTGAGAGTATGATGAAATGTAGGCCCTCTTGTTGAAATATTAATTTCAGGATGATGACAGCAGAGTCCTTTGTGGGGCCCTTCTGAGTGCAAGGCCCTTCTGAGTGCAGGGCCCTGTGTGACTGCAGGAGCTGCTTACCCATGAAATTCCCTGTATTTGATTATAATCTAAAAGTCATGTAGAAAAAATCCAGGCCTACCAGTTAACCAAACATTTTTTCCTTAAACTGTTCACAAACCTACTGAATACTATAGTCAAATGTCCACGTGGGGACTGCCTCACCTCCATTGACCCAGAAAGCGCCCTTCTGCCCTCTGGTCCACTGTGGTCTGCAGCCCAGCTTCCATTACCCTAGCTCCACCTATACTCTACCCCTATCTGCACACATCTCTTCCACCCTACCCACTCCCTCATCTCCCTCCTCACCTCACCCCAACCGCCAGCCAGCTCAAATGTTGACTGGACCTGAGTAGCCACTTTCCTCGTATTAGAAATTTAAATGAATTCAGAAGTAAAAAACTGATCACCACTGGGACATGAATGTTTATGCTCTCAGTTCATTTACATTTTTCTTTCTTTTTTTCCCTGTAATCACAGTCTCACTTTCAATGTAATGGTGTGAACTGAGAAATTCCCACCCCCTTTGCTTTTTCATTGCCAACAATAACAGGAATATTAATTGCAAAATGTGCAGTTATACCTAAAAATGTTAGCTGTCGTTTAATGCAAAAGAAAAGGCTGTTTCTCATAAAAATAGATGTATGCTGTTTTTTTGTGGGACCTAACACACAGTATGTGTACTTCCAAATGTCATTTTAATTTTCTAAAAACAGATGCAAAAATGATTTCCTTTTGCAGTTTTCCTTTTAACTGTAACATTTAGGAAATTAACATTTAGGACCAAGATAATTCCAGTAAAAAGTGTGATAGTGAATTACTCTTACTTAAAATGAAGCCACATTAAAATATAATTATAGTTGATAATTTTTCCTTGATATTAATACACTCACATTTCTATTTTACAATCTATTAACATTTGTTATTTGATATAACTATCATTGATTATAGAAAGAAGTGCATTTTAAAATATGATTAGTAAATAGTTAATATTTAACAGAAATGGTACACTGCCATCAACCACTCATATTACCACATATTTAAAATATGGTCCCTGAATTTATAATCGTGATTCTGTGAAGACTAAATACTTATGTTTTAGTTTGTTGTTGGTGGTGGTGGGGCTTTTTGGGGTTTTTTTTATGAGAATATGAGAGTAATTTATCAAGAACCTATTACTTCAGCACAAAACAATCTAATGTTTTTCCCCTTTGGAAACAGTTCACAGAAATGAAACCATACTTCTTTATTAAGAATTGAAATGGATGCTTTAAATGTGGATCTCAGATTTCTTAACTCAGAAATTTGCATTTCAATTGCTGCTCCTCTTCAGGGAGGAATCAGAGCTGTGACAGGTCTTTTTAAGTCCTGCTGTTACCTTGGGTGGTTCCAAATGGTAACCTCTCCCTCTGTCTAGTGACTCAAGCAGTATTCACTTCCTCAGCCTGGAGACTTCTCTCCTGACCATCTGGTCCATCTGAATTGGACTGACTAGTCCAACCAGGTCCTTATCCCCATCACTGGAGCCATCATTGTCCAAATTTCTTAGATAACCCTTCTGTTCTCCCGCCTGCCAGTCTCATTTCTGAACTGTGCCCCTACCCTGAAGCTCTGCCCAGGCATCTCAACTCACTGGTGCAAGAGAAAGTCCCATCAGCACCAAGACTGGCACCTCTGGAGATGACTGCTCTCCCATCTTGTATGGTACCCAGCTGTCCCTTTGAGCTTCTTCTCTTTGCTGGTTCTCTTGCTCACTGGCCCCTTCATCTATTACAGTAGTGTCCATCATCTTTATGTCTAACTCTGCCATGATTCCTCTTCGCTGTTACACAGGAACTTGCTTCCGACCTCGCGGAGAATATGGAAGTTCTAAGAGGACACCTTCAAATCCCATATCTGCTTGGCATTTATCCTTTCCTCCAATCTTTTCCCAACAATTTTATTTCCCTTTTGCCTTTCTCAGGGTAACTTCCCTACCTGTTCTATGAATTAGCAATAAAGCTAATATTTATTACCTCCTAGTGCTCGATGTGTATTCTCGTGGTATCTCCACTTAGTGAAGAATAGGATGATTTTTTAAATCTAGTTTCAGTGGAAACTGAGGCTTAGATTCAGATTATTCCATCCTCAGATAAGAGCCAGCATTTGATCTGGGCTAGAATAACCCCAATGCTCTCGCTCTTAGCCGTGCAGGCCCAGGCACCTCTATCCATCAGATATTCTCAGCCCCTCCCCATTTTTTTTCTTCTTTCCCTTCTGGCTTGTTGGTTTAAATGTAGTCTCTTCTATCTGTTAAAATAAGCATCCATCCTCTTAAAACACTTCTCCTTCATAACTGAAATTACCGAGAAAAAAAAACTCTACCACACCTTCATTCTCAGTCTCTGCTTTTTTCCCATTCACCCCTCAGCAGTTTGACCTCAGTTTAAAAAGGTCACTCCTAGGTCAAAAGTGACCTTCATGTGGCTAAATTAAACTAGTAGTTCTTGGGCTGCCCATGTGTTAATGTTTCAGAAGCGTGTCCTACTAGTTATCTCTTTTTTCTTGAAACATCCCTTTCCCTTTGCTTTCCTATGCCTACCTTTTCTGATTTTCTCTCTCCATCTGTAACTGCTTATCCCTAGCCTCACTTTAGGGCCCGTCCTTCTCTGCCAGTCACTACAATGTCTGTGGTCTCCCAGACTTTGAACTAAGCTCCTTTATTCTCTTTCCACAAACATCCTGGGTAACCCCTTCACTTTTATGGCTTCAGTTGCTTTCTGGATGCTGGTGAATCCCATCTATTTCTCCATCCTTGATGCAGACCTGAGTGCCACATCTTTGTGTGTATCTCCCTGCTTACTGGACATCTCAGTATGGATGACTGCTAGGATCATCAGATTCAGTATGTGTTGAAATCGAGCTTACCTTCTTGAAGGCAGAATAGGGAAGAGAGTAAAATCCCCCTGCTGGGGCTGGGAGAACAAACAGGGTAGTGCCATGCCAAGTGCCCGGCCCTTCACCTGCATGTTGCAAGAGTTCTCAGGTGACAGGTTTCCATTGGACCCGCATTCCCTCAGCTCTCGGTGTAGCTTACAGCCATGCACATTTAACATTATTAGAGCAGTGTCTACTGATGGCCATGTAGAGTATTGTTCACAGAAAATAAAATTAGAAAATAAAGTTATTCCACTAGGAAAATTCTCTGGTTTATCCACTGTTTCTTTTTGACCATGAAGTATCTGTAAGAAGATGAAACTGTACTAAACTCTAAAGAAATATACTAGAAAACATTCCTAAGATTCTGGTTTTTGTCATATAGAAGAGAATGATCATATATTACTTTATTAAAGCCCTATACCTATTTAAGCTAATGATGTATGGATTCAGTAACTGGCAAATATCTTTCGTATGACTTAGTGATTGATTTCTTATGAATGGAAATGGCCTTTAATCTATATATTATTTTCCTTTGATGAAGGGATAAATATAACCCTAAATGACTTGTTTCAATGAAGGACTTAAGGCTTTTATTGCATAACTGTAATGTGAGCATTGCTCATAAATTGAGTTAGTAGAGGGTATTTTGTTAGCAGGCTATCTTGGGTTCAAATCCTGACTTCACGACATCATTGCAGTATTATGACTTGTACAAGTTCTTTTCCGTATCAGAGCTTTAGATTCCTCATCTGTAAAATGGAGATACTATTTGCTGTCTAATGAATTTTCTGGGTATAAAAAGAACAAATTTATAAATAATTCATGGGGATGTAATGCACAGCTAGCAACTTAGTTAATGCTACTGTATTTCATATTTGAAAGTTGTTAAAAGAGTGAACCTGAAAAGTCTTCATCATGTTATAACTACATGTGAAGAATGTTTACTAGACATTTTTGTAGTAATCATTCGCAATATTCAAATAATAGAATCAGGTTGCACACCTAAAATGAATACTGTGCTGTATGGCAATTACATTTCAGTTTTCACATGTTTGGAAAAAAGGATTAATGGGGAAGACAAAGTAAGATCATGTGTAAGTCACTCATCTCAACACTCAGTTCTGCTGACAAAACCAGCAGACATCTTACTGTGCACAAGAGCCCATATTAAATTGGAAACAGAGCTATTTGAAATATTCCTGGTTAATTATCCAAATGACTGTTGCCAATTTGAATTTTCAGATTATCCAAGGAAGATAATTTCTGATTTTTTCAGTGTTTCAGCCTGTTAGCTGTTTCATCTACCACAACAGAAAAATGTCTAAGTATTAAAGTTCATGTTCTTTAATAGGAATAATGAAACCCTGCAATAATTAAATCTAGTATTTTAGAAGATATCATCTTGTGTTATCAACATTTTCATGAGCTGTTTTAAAATTTCCATAGCCTTGCTCCCTTTATTTTACTGCCTCCGTGGCATAGCTCGATAAGCCTAAAATATCACAATGCATAAAGCCACCAGGAATTCACTACCAGGTACTGCTGCCGGAGGGTCTTGCTGAACCTATGCACGGTGTAACTATAAACTAGTGAAAAGGTGAATTTGACTATTGTTTGTAATTCTCAATGGTACTCAGTTAATATTGGTGCTAACAATTGTGATGTGCTGAGTGCAAAATATAACAGCTAACTTTTTGGAGTGTTTGCTTCAAGGAATTGCTGGGAAATAGGACATTTATAAAAAAATATATATATATTTCTGTGCATGGCTATTGGCTTTTTAAATACCTTACTGTCTTTTTCCTGATGTTTTTCCCCCCGTTAATTCTCTTCTTAATGGATGTCTATGCTCTCTCTCTTTCTCTCGCTCTCGCTCTCCCTGGCAGTCTTTTCCCTATTAAAGGACCCATCTGTTTAAGGTAGAGATTCTCAATTTTTTACATAATCATCAGTGACTAAGTTGCATGGAGTAGACACGCTTATAATTTAGATATTTCCTTTAACTCTGACTGTTTGTACAGTGGCGTTTTGTTTGTTTTCAAGTAAAGTATTTTCTTTCCAGTCTGAATTCAAGCACCCCATCTATAATTTCTAATCATAGCCATAGAACAAAGACTGCATTTTAAGTTTGCTAATCCATGATAATTAAAAATAATACTTGATAAACTTATGCTTTTTTGTAATATATAGCTCTGTACAGAGAGTAAGAGAAAAGCTCTTTTACAATAATGACTCATTTTCATTTGATTTTTATTAGACTTGAATTTGAGCGGCAGCAACGAGAAGAACTTGAAAAATTAGAAAATAAAAGGTAAGCTGCATGGACTGGGGTCAGAGTGTTAATACTGCTATAGTCTATGGAGTGTTGTGTGAACGTCCTAGACTGATTTCACCTGTATCTGTTTCAGTACTTCTCTCTGGTCCCATGTTGATTATTTACATGTCTAATGACTTCCACTTTCTATTTTAATTTTTTAGATAGTTCATTTTCAAACACTTAGGAGAAAGGGGGACTAGAATCAGCAAATTTAATATATCCATTAAGTTTAATATACCAAATATTTGTTTAAATTTAATCCACAGTTATTTCTCCTCTTAGTAATAGTCCTTGAATTTTAAAAATTCAGAAGATAATTTCCCTTTTTTATGCCTCCCCCAGTTTTTAAACACCTTTCCTTTTATTGTTTGGGCTTTTTATTTCCAGTTCTATAATGTGCTGCTTCATATTCTTTGTTCTGTTTCTTTTGAAAGAGAGAGAGAGAGAGAGAGAGAGAGTGTGTGTGTGTGTGTGTGTGTGTGTTTGCTTAAATGATTTGGGGAGTTTTTTTGTATGTTCTGAATATGTAATTATTTGATAAAATAAGTACTTTCTCCTTTCCCTACTCCCCATCTCATTTAATAAACCAAGAAATGTGTCAAGGACAAATATTGGAGTAGGAACTAAGATTCTGGTACGTGGTGTTTATTTATTTTTAATATAAACCCACATATGCAGTTTCCCCATTCCTCAAATATATGTCAATACACCCTGCCCTCCACCAAATTACCAAGAGTTCTTCACCATTGTCCATTGGGCTCCACTACCACTTGTTCTCCTCCCTCCCCTCTTCCCTACTGGTATTCTCAGTTCTATTCACAGTGTCCAAGGGTTGGTTTTATTTAATCTGTTCCTTTGTTTTGTCTATTCACATTCCACCTATGAATGAGGTCATCTGATTATCTTTATTCTTTTGACTTAATTCACTTAGCTTAGTCCCCTCTAGTTCCATCTAGTCAATTCAAATGACAGCCCTTCTAGGAACTGTGTAGTATTTCATTATGTATATACACCACATCTTTATTCATTCATCTGATGATGTACACTTAGGTAGTTTCTAATCTCAGCTGTTGTAAATAGGGCTGCAATAAATATGGGGTTGCTTGTATTTCTGTGAATTAGTGTTTTTGTCTCTTTTGGGTAAACACCCAGAAGTAGGATGGTGGGATTGTATGAGATTTCCATCTTCACCTTTTTGAGGCATCTCCACACTGTCATACATTGCACTAATTTGTACTCCCACCAAAGACGGAGAAGTATTTCTTTTTCTCCACATCCTTGCCAATATTAGTTATTTCCAGATTTAGTATCTGGTGTGTAGATGGGACCCATGAATTGGTTTAGTTTCCCATATCATAGATAAGGTCGATCTTTTGTGGGTCAGGAGATGGAGGCCATGTGTCTGTCCTCTTTGCATTCTTGCCTTGGGGCCATCCCAACCTCCAGATATTGACTTATCACCCAGTGGGGATCATTTGTTCTCCAAGACAAAACATGACTTATAACCCCTGGAATCATGAATTTAAGTGTCTAATGTAGACTTCTGTTATTTTTAGTGTTGTGCATTAATAAACTAATATTTTGGATCATTCGGTGATTACCATTTGTCCTAGTGATTAAATGCTAACTAGCTTGTCGTTGCTTGAACTGCAGCAATGAACTGTTGATTATCTTGACTTTGATATTTGACCCCAATGAGTTAAGGACAGCATAAGCATTTTTACTTAATGTCATTTTGTAACTGAATTTCTGTTGAGTTTTTGCCATTGGGCTGAATAAAATTATTCACATTAAATTTAAATTGGGTATGCTTCTTTCTGTTTGAGCTCAGGGGGCTTTTTAAATTATATCACGCATAACACATTATGCTCATAGACTCTACAAAGAAATGATATCAGAGGCTACTTCAGGAGATTAGGCAAATGATACGTTGGACAGTTATAGATTTAAAAAAATTACACAGCTGGAAATTAAAAGGAAAACCGTTCCCCTTCTTTATGTTAATGAAGAGTTTGGCTTTGCGTTGTGCATTCATTTTCAGTGCTTTTCAGCTAGGCACACATTTGAGCCACCTTGGAACACAGTAATCAGAGGTAATCAGATGATGATTGTCCTTGTTTTCCATTTCAGGAAACTCATAGAAGAAATGGAAGAAAAGCACAAGTCAGACAAGGCGGAGCTGGAGCGGATGCAGCAGGAGGTGGAAACTCGGCGGAAGGAGACTGAGTTCGTGCAGCTGCAGATCCAGCGCCAGGAGGAGCACCTTCAGCGCCGCAGCTGCCACCTGGAGAGCCGGCTGAAGGACCTGCTGGCTGAGAAGGAGAGGTTTGAGGAGGAGCGGCTGAGGGAGCAGCAGGAAATGGAGCTGCAGAAAAAGAAGCAAGAGCAAGAGAGCATTCTCCGGGTCAAGGAAGAACTCCAGAAGCTGCAAGAACTCCACGGTAATGAGGAAACCGAGGAGACCGAGAAGACACAGATGTTTCGAGAGCTGGAGAGGTTGCGAAGGGAAAAGGAGGAGCAGTGCGCCAAGCTGGAGCTGGAGAAGAGGAGGCTGGAGGAGCAGGAAAGGGAGCAGGTGGTGCTGGTGGCCCAGCTGGAGGAGCAGCTCCGAGAAAAGCAGGAGAGCTTGGGGCTTTCGCAGCGCGGGGAGGCCGGGCGGGCAGAGGAGGAGTGGCGGGACCTGCGGGACATCCGCACAGCGCTGCTGCGTGCCCGGGACGCGCAGGCCTTGGGGCGCGAGGACGCCCAGGAGCTGGAGCTCGCACAGCTGTGCTTCTTGGACTTCAAGAGGAGGCAGCTGGGCAAGCTGGACGACCTGGAGAAGGACCTGGTAGAGCAGAAGGGCCTCCTGGAAAGAGAAGGGGAAGACAAACGGGAAAAAATAGCACGCTTAGAGGCTGAGCATGGGGAAGAATTCCAGGTGTGGGAGAAAACTGACCAGAGAGACACGCAGGTGGCTGAAGATATAGAGAGAATCAAGTCCGCAGAGTGCAGGCTGCAGTGTAAGGAGCGCCAGCTCCAGTACCTCCTGCAAACCCACCTGCCGAGCCTCTTAGAAGAAAAACAGAGAGCCTTCGAAATCCTTGACCGGGGACCCCTGGGCCTGGACAACACCCTCTATCAGGTAGAAAAGGAAATGGAAGAAAAGGAGCAACAACTGGCGCAGTACCAAGCCAGCGCCAGCCAGCTGCAGAAGCTCCAAGCCACCATTGAATTCACTGCCAACATTGCCCGCCAGGAAGAAAAAGTGAGAAAGAAGGAAAAGGAGATTCTGGACTCTCAGGAGAAGCAGCAGAGGGAGGCGCTGGAGTGCGTGGTGGCCCGGCTGGAGAGGCGACACTCAGCCCTGCAGCGCCGCTGCGTAGCCCTGGGCGTGGAGGCGGAGGGGCAGAGGCCAAAGCTGGCCGCCCCCAGCGGGGACCAGCACCTCTGGGCCAGCCTGGAGGCTGAGCAGGAAGCTCTGGAGAAGGACCGGCAGAGGTGAGACGAGTATACTGTAGGCGTCGAATGGTTGCACATATTCTCCCTCCTAGTGTGTCTCTCACTATCTTTTCAAAAAGGGATTCCTTTGGCATTTATGTTCTTTAAACAGCAACAAAATGCTTGTTTTACCAAAACTGAGCAAAGTACCCTAAAACATTCTTTTCTTTCTCTTTAGGATCCTTGTTTTAGAATCTTTGACCTGAAGTTGGAAAAAAAAAAAAAAAAAGAAAGCAAAGATCTTGTCTTTTACCCTACTGACCTAAGAAATGTGTGTTTAATTTTTTAATGTACTTTATTAGTGATAGGCTTTTATTTTCCTTTACTTTGATGAAAACATACCAAAACATGAAAAGAAAGCAAGAAGAAAAGAAAAAAAAATGAAATGATAACCCCCCCTCCTCCCCATGAACCCACCTCCCTCCCCGTGTCCCTGTGGAAACCTCCCCTAACTATCAAAGTCCCAAGGTTTATTTTATTATATCCATTTATTTGAGTTATTTTTCTCTGTTCCAAATATAGGTGAGATCATCCTATATATATTTTTCTCTTTTTTTTTAAGGGAAGTTTCAGGTAATAATGATGGTAAGCAGGCGCTAGGAAGAGAGCGGAGGAAGAAGCATTATTTTATTTAGTAGCTCATCCTGTTTGTTCCTCTCAGGCCCCAGATCCTTCAAATGTGCATGGACTGCCCCTGCCAAAGGCAGTGTACTTGACCACTAAATCACCTGGGCGCACCTTTTATTTTTGTCTTGCTCCTTTTGAACTTACATTATTCAGCAATATACCCTTGAATTCCCTTCATGTTGTCTCGAATGGCAATTTCACCTTTTCTAATGGGAATGTACATGTTTTAATACTTTGATAAATGGAAATAGGAAACACTGAGAAAAGCTTCTGGCCCTGTTACCTCCTTCCTTTTCTCTCTCCCTCCCTCTTCTTTCACCCTCCTTCTCCCACCCATTTTCTTTTCACTCTTTCCTTTTTTCCTTCTCTTCTCCCTAGGTTTCCTCCCTCCCTCCTCATTCCCTCCCACTGTCCTTCTCTCCCTCTTTTTCCTCTCCATCCTTCCCCCTTCCACTCACCCCTGGCCAACATCTTCTCCAGTATTAACTCTTGTTCCATAACACCTTGTCCCTGCCTTTGCGGTTGCTGAGTGTGGGGTTTCCACATTTGGTAGGACCTGCAGGGCAATACTACTTCCAACCCTGTGATGCGTAGTATTTGTGGGGAGGCCCCAAGGTTCTGTATTCAGAAACAGACACCAAACACGTTACCCAGATGTTCTGAACATCGTGAGATATCCAAGTATGTTTGGTGATTACTGATAATAATTTGGGTATTGTTTTGAAAATCTAAGAACTAGGCAATATTTTCTTCTACTTATTTTTTTTGTCATCATACTTCTCAGGTAGTAGGTTCTCAAAAGGAATAGATATATGAATTTGAGAAGACTTTTTCTGGTAGTCTTGCAGATGTTGTGCCAGTACTCCTGGGTGTGCAAACATTACCCAATTTAGATTTCTGAGAAGGGGCTCCCTGCCACGGCCCAATCCCTCCTCCCTTGCTGTCCTGGGGAGGACCTTTCATCTGGGGACCTCAGAGTCCTTACCTATACAAGAAGGAAGTAGACAACATTAAGGCTCTGTGTTGTCTCCCCCCACCTGCCCCTTTGATCCAGGTCTTGAGCTGATCCATGACTTTCACAGCCTGCACCTCAGCCACCTGAGCCCCACTTCTCATTTTCTTGACTTCAGAACCTTTGGTCTATTGCGGTCTTAGCTAAAGCCCAGGTTGGGGGTCCTGGAACACTACCCCCTTCCCAGGATTCCTCCCACCCGTAGCACCTCCCGGGGGCTGCAATAGAAGCCCTATCTGCTGGCCTCCAGAAGCCCAGCTTGACATTGGCAGAAGCCTGGGGTCCATACTGATAACAAGGCGAGGTCTACTCTGAGATGTTACTACAACTCCCCACCATCTCCTACTTGAAAAGGTCAGGACAGCGTCCTTCCAAATGGTCTTCTTATACTCTGGAGTCTATTTTCCATCCTCTGTGGTAATTCCCTCAGGCAAAACAGCAGCAAATAACAATCAGAAACCATAATGCTATTACTTCAGTGAAATAGATGGGAAGTTTAAGAACAGGATTGCAAGTACAGTATGCAAATGAGATTGCTGGACAAAGCCCTAGCCCCAGGAAATTTACAGTAGTGGATGGCACACTTTCAATTTGGACCCTGCAGTGTGCACTAAGAGTGCAGCTTGAGCTTTTCACTTGATGTCCTGGCTTTTGTCAGCTGGCTTCACTCCCTCGCTGTTCGTATTAATACTCTATAACCGCTACAGTATGGTGATCTCCATGGGAGTGATTTCCCAGCATCAGCTTTCCTCCTGGAGCATCTAAAGTTCATGTGTTCCGATGGGTAGACTTCGCTAAGACCTGTTCAGGCCAACACATACTGAACTCTGACCTCTGACCACGGTGTTCTTGTAGCTTTCTGTAAGGTGGCTTTTGTGTTTCATTATCCCTCTGGGTTCTCATGACCAAGCCCGAGCTTGCACGCACCTGACTTGACTACTGTGACGTTCCACGAGTGGGAAACATTAAATTCACATAGAACCGGATCGGACAGACTGCCCTGCAGTAGGTTTGCCTTTTCCTGTTGACATGCTTTACCAACAAGATTGACTCCATTTTCTGCCTGTTATGCCCGGTGGTCACAAGGACAAGTCTTACACAGAAAGGGGTGGAATTTCAGGTCAAATCAAGGTCTATGTACCACCCATCTCTTCGTCACTTTTGCCTCCTGTCTGCTGACCCAGAGCTGCTGCTAGCCAGGCTCATTCTTCAGGTGTGCTGCCATCCTTCCTGGGATGCCTGCTTGACCCTTGCCACCCAGATGAATTCTGCTCAGCCTTCAGGGCCCCACTCAAACCCCTTTGCTCTGTGGATTCTTTTCCACTGCCCCAGCCCTGGAGGGTGTCCTTGCAGAACTCTGGTAGGTATTGTCTTAATTACAAACATTAGCAGTTATCTGCTTACCTCTGACTCATTCTCCTGACCATCTCTGAGCCTCCGCTAATACCGTTTGCTGGTCCTGGGCTCACCACCTGTCCCCTGCTTAGTCCTGCCTCTGAAAATGCTGTGTGTTCTGCAAGTTGATGCTCAGCAAATACTTGCTAGTCAGTGGTCAGACAAAGGGCTGAGCTAAGCTGGGCATTGCCTCTTCTGGAGCCGACAGTTTATTTCCCAGGTGATGACCCTGTAAGCACATTTATAGGGCTTAAGAACTTGGCTTTTGTGGTCAGAATAGAGCAGTCACTTGCTGCTGGTGACAACCAAGAGCTTACAGTGCCCCGCTGTCAGCATCTGAAGCTAGAATCTCTCATTTTTGGAGCTGATGAAATTTAGAAAGACCTTAAATTGACTCTCATTTGATATATAAAGAGATTGAGACCCGAATTTCTTTAACTTGTGTCAATTGACGCAGTGAGTGAGCTTCAACTACCTGGATCCTGTGTCCCAGAGACTAGTTTACTGGCACAAGTGACTCTTTAGCCTCATGGCCCGAGAGTCCAGTGTGGCAATGGCCATGAATACTTTTGATCTCATAGTGGGTATATCATTTGTTGTTCGAAATAAACATTTGGTTCCACAACTTATGGTTAATTTAATTGCTCAAAATATCCTGCTTTCTGAGATCTCTCTCCTAGTTCCCTTTTCATACCCTCTGCCTTAGCCAAAGTGGATTCCAGACTTTCATGGATTAGCCCCTTTCTAGCCCTGGAGACTCCTCTGCCATCGTCTCCTAATGTTCCAACTCCCACTGGCCTCTGAAGGCTTAACTTAGAGCTGCCTTGGCTATGAAGAGCCTCCTAGATTGGTGGTTTTAAAAGGGTCTTCAGACTATGGGCCTCTTTTATCAAACAGAAATGTTTAGTCTATGGTTAATAGCCAACTCTTGTTGGTGCAGGCGTGGGGGACACAGAGTCCCTCACATCTGCCACCATGTGGGAGTGTCATTGCTTTTGATGGTAAAACTACAACTTTTGGATGCTTGAAGCACATTTTTTAAGCCCTTCATGTGGCCCATTATCACTCTATACCTTGTCTTTTAGGTGTGTGGCACCTTTTCTACTAGAAGGCAAAGGTTTTTGCCTTTTTTTTTTTGTTTTTAATCTTCATCCTTCATGATCTCTCTCGTTTCTAGAACAATGCCACCTCTTTCCTAAGGGATGTTCAGGAAACACTGTTAATGAATGTATTCCTTTGATCCTCTGTAGATTGGAATATGAAATTCAGCAGTTGAAGCAGAAGATTTGTGAGGTCGATGGTGTTCAAAAAGGACATCATGGGACCTTGGAGAGGAAGGCTGCCTCTTTCAACTTGCCATCCAGCGCTGAAAAATCTCATCTGGTCCCTCTGATGGACGCCAGGTACTGGACGTTGCACTGATGCCATGCCTTTATTTCTGATGTGATTTAATGAGTCTCTGTACCTCATATTGACTGGATTGCCTACGGAAGGATCCATCAAAGGTGACAAGCAGTACATGTCCCTGATATGTGCTTTGTCTTCATCAGCTGCTGCCCAACTTCCCATGGGCTGAGGTTTCCAGTGAAGGGAACCAAAGACTTATGAACAGGCAGCCCGATTCAAGGAATGTTGGTGCAAGTAGTTTATATTAAAAGGAAGAATTGTAGGGCAGCCAGCTCAGCCAGAAAGGAGTGGTGCAAGCAGGTTAAAAGGAACATTGACGTGGAGGTAATTGAATAATACTGAGGAGGAGGTGGATCTGGTGCTGACAGTCAATTTGTAAGAGTCATTGATGTCAAACAGATAAAGTCTGTTACAAAAAACTACCAGTACATTCACAGTCATCGTGAATAGCATAAATATACATCTGATGTTGCTATAGAAAAATGATTTCAGCTGGGGTGGCGTTGTGAATTACTCTGACTTAGCATGCTCTGTTAAATGAATTAATTATTCCTTGTATAGAAAATAGATTATTTTCCTCCACCCATCTGTGTCATGGAGACTTTCAAATTGGACAATCCTGAGCCCTGGATCTTAGGAGATACTTATTTGGATATCAAAACATACTCAGGGTAGCATGGGCCTCTGTAGCCCTTTAGATCTAGGTCTGAGTCTTGCGCGGAGGTAGTTTAAAAATCAAGTAAATGTCCAGGGAGGTAATTCATTTGTATGTGGACTTGGTGCTGATTCAGCTACACGTGATTTTTTTTTCAATACTGAAAAGTAAATACTGGATTTTATTTCCTAACTCCATTGTTCTGCTCTATTTTACTCAAAATATTGATCATTTTAGTAAGTCATTTAACCATGGTCAGTAGTACAAAAATGTTTATAAGATCATTCAACTGCTTTAGAAAGATGAAACCAGGTTTTTTTTGAAGTGCGCTGAGATGTTAACTTACCAAACTGTTAATTTTAAATAATCCATCAGTCAGCATCTGTAAAACTGGAGTGAGGGAGCCTGGTCCCAAGGAAGCCTTCCTTTGGAGCAGTGTGAGACTGCCAGAATGTCTAGAAAAACTTTAGATGAAACAAATTCTCCAACCCCCTCTGGTTCTGCTGGTTAGGTGTCAGACTTCATAATGTTTCACCTACATTGTACACGGTACCAGGTACACAGTGGACAGCTGCCTTAAAATCCACTAGTTCTGATATCTATGGACTTCACCCTGTGCCAGGCATTTTGGAGGGTAGAGAATTTACATTGTGGTTGCTCTTGCCCGGCTGCACATAACCTAGTTGGAGAGAAAAGACAAAGAAAAATGATGTTGTTCCATCAGAATAGTGAAGATGTGTAGAAAGTGTACCCAATTTTTCTTTTTGTTTTGTTCTTCTTAATGATAGTGCTATAAGAAATAGCTAATTTTTTTGTGTGAGCAAACAGTCTCAGTGAGTGAATTGCTACGTCTCGAAGGAGACCTGAGACCATGGAGTCTTCTGAGACAGTGTCTGATTCTCTCCTGCCCTGCAGCAGGGGTCCCGCTAAGGAAATCTAGGAGAGATTTGGATGTGATCGTTCTCCCTTCTATTCCTAATATTCTGTTATCATATCAGTTCTTCGTTATTTAAGGAAAACTCAGTGAACATGTGGCACTAGGTTTCTTAGAGAGTAAAAGATGTTTAGTCCCGAGTTGTTTGCATTTGAGATGAGAAAGTTCTCTTGTGAAGGACGTAGTGAAGAAAGGATCTCAAAATACCCTGTGTGGTTAGAAGTGCTCAGTGACCTCGTCTCTGTTGTTTTCAGGATCAGTGCTTACATTGAAGAAGAAGTTCAAAGACGTCTTCAGAATTTGCATCATGTGATTGGAAACGATAGTAATACATCCACAGATATAGCAAAGGTGAGCTGAAGGAACCAAGTAATATAGCCATTCATTTTTAAGATGACCTTTCGATCTGTATTGGGGTGTGTGTGTCTCTTTTTTCTTTTTCCTTTTTTTTTTTTTTTTTTTAAAGGAAAGATATAGGCAGGAGGACAGGAAGAGAGAGGAGGAAGAAGTACTTTATTTTATTTAGTTGTTCACATTAGTTATTCCCACCAGCCCCTGGTCTTGAACTGGGGACCTTAGGATGTATGTGGAACTGCTCCCTGGGTGTACTAGACCGCCAGGCCTCCAGGGTATGCCTGAGAGTGTCTTTCATTACTCTTTCTCAGTCAGGAAGCTGAGATGCAAGTGTTCTAGAAACATGAAGTATTGCTTGTGTGGAGCCTAAGAATTTACAAATAATATTAATTCAAGAGAAAGTTTATTTCAAAATTTTGAACTTCCTGCAAGCAATTCTTAAGTAAATATTAAGTCTCCTAAAATGCTTTAATTACTTTGATTTCTAAAAATTCTACATGTAACATTTGTCTGTTTTCTCCAAAAATACAACCAGTTGTCTTAAGTCTTTAATTTGCTTTTAAAGTAGAAACATATTTTGCCTTTGAGAAGATTATCATTGTGACAAAGAGGTATTTATCCAAATAAAGGTTTTTCATTTCTAACTTGTAGATTAAGAAATTTTGCTTTCAGTAGTATTCTCAGGACTTTAAGATTAGGAATAAATGGTTGATTTCTGTTATGTGAAGTTGCGCCGATAGGACCAGGTTTACCTTGGGAGTAGGAGGGTCACTGTTGTTGACTGACAGGCATGTTTCTTTAGAATTTTGTTTCCATAAATATTTCTAATCAAATCAATTTCTCTTTCTCCTCTGTGAACATGCTATAATTTAATATAAAGGACTTTTTATTTTCTTTTCAGGATAATGAGAAACTTCACAATGGCACCATTCAACGTAAGCTAAAATATGAGGTAGGTAATGATAGTTCAGATTGATAGGGTCGCCTTAAATTATAGCATGCTCCTGTGATTAAATTTTCCTAATGTTTAGTTGCATAATTAGAATTTTGAAGTCCCGGTGAGATTAATGACTAATAGGGAAGGCAAGCTATTATATGAACTTAAAATTAAACGGAATCCTGCAGGTTGGAAACCGCTTGGACTTTATTTGACTGGCATGTGGCTGTGGTGAAGGCCTTTGCCCATGTTTGCATTCATAACAGTATCCTTTCCCTTGGTCTGCATTTAAAAGGCAGAATTACATAATCAGAATCAGATACAGGTTTTGGAAATGAAACCATCTACTTCTCAATGTTTTAAAAACCTTGCTCGCTTCAGAGACTTGAGTTGGCAGTAGTACAAGTAACTTATTTCCCTGGTGGATTGTCCAACCAAGTTTTGTGTGGGTATAGAATTTAAGGTTTTACTTGTATTTTCTCCACTGAGGAACTTGTTATTCCCATGAATTTCTGAATAAAAAAAGAATCAAACTGTAAAATGATGGTGCTCTTGCAGTCGGTGCCTACACATTACTGAAGAGAGAGCTGGAGGTGATCGGTAGGTATGCCACAGGAGGCTTGCCTGACTTTGACCACTGCCACACCCTCTGTTCCAGTCATCTGTTAATGACATCTTCCCTGGACATCCTGCTCCTTAGCAGACAACCTCATGAGACCAGGGTGTAGCCTTGATCTGGCTAGTAGACACGACTGTGGCCATCTAACCAGGGCAGATATAGTTAAGAATTCCCAGTAGTCAAGAGGCGAGAGAAACATGTCTCAGGTTGGAATACTCATCAGTTCCTTTGGGCCTTTCTCTCTGATTTTCATCAAGTATGTTCTGATTTCTTTTACATTTAGACATAAGTTCATGAGCTTCTATTTTCACAACTAAATTTTACCTAGAAAATTAAATCAAAGGCCTTAGTATTTAGAGTCAAGGAAATATCAGACCAAGAAATGGATACTGTAGATTAGCCCCATACAACATATTTCTATCAAAATTCTCTGCAATTTATCAGATTTATCCTGTGGAAATTGATACTTTTTTGTGAATCAGATCATCTCTTCTTAAATCATATATCAATCAATATGAATGACTTAGGCTTTCGATTTAACCTGTGAATTAATCTGCACAATGAAACCAATGACTGCAAGAATTTCCAGTGCAGAAGAATCGTGAGCGTTACTGCCACATTCCCATTGCAACTGTTTTTGACATCTTGAACAGAAAAGGCACTTGGACCTGCTGCTTCTGCCCAAAGCCCTCACTGGTACTTCCAGCACCATTGGCGAAGAGAGGCTGGCGGTTGGTCGGGACAGCCACCAGCATCATCCTCTGACCCGCAACATCGCAGGACCTATGAATCCCTGTTCAGCATCTGGAGAGAGAACCCGGCAGCAAGGAGATCAACTACTGGCCTCTGAGGTGCTACAGGCCAGTCACTGCCAATGTAGGCCTCTTGAGCACGTGGGTGGCTCTCAACCAAAATGTTTGACTCTACCTAAAAACTCATTTCTTCAGGAAAGCATCAGCAGCAGTGAGGAGCATTTTCAGGGAAAGTTAGAAAACTTCAGTGAGCTGATGACTCATAAAGAGAAACACAGCTTGGGCACTGAGTCCAGCTGGACGCTGCTGCAGCACACATCCCGGGAAGCAGCTATAAATAGTGGGAGCAAGTGGACCCGGCAAAACAAGTTCTGCCTTATGCCCTCAGGAAGTCTTTCTAGTGAGGACGGCACATCCCACAGGGTTCCTCAGGGTGCACCTGCCTCTCCATTTTCTAGTGAGCAGCAGGCTGAGGAAGAATCAGCTGCTAATGAAGTGAGCTCTCTGGAGTCCCTGATAAACGTCAAATCCGAAGGAAACAGTGGATTGGGTTATTTTTACCGCAGGGTCTCTGACCTTTATAAAGATGCCAGTGGTCACCTGCTAGATGCTGGCATGAAGGCAATCTGCCAAGCCAAGCACATGGGGAACCTGTGCGACCACAGTAGGCTCTTCTCCCACGTCACAGCATTCATTGGAAGCCTGCCATTTCTGAAACACTTACCCCTGGACACACCCTTGCTGTCCCAGGGTCCATCAGCAGGATCTCATTCTCCGCCCCCAGCTCAGCTTGGCAGCAGCCAGGACAAAAAAGTAGGGGCCTTTGGGCTCGCAGAGCATCCCCTGCCCTTTCGGGCTCCAGGCCATCCTCCTGCCTCCACAGCTGCAGAGTGGCCAGGTGCCGCGCCAAGCGCAGTTTTCCAGCTGGAATACGAAGATGCTAGAAAGAGCTCTGCGTGTAAGCAGACCCTTGTGCTATTCCCAGAGCAAATGAGGAAACTTCAGGAGTGCCGGTTAAAAGACTTCCTTGAGCATGTGGCTTGTTCCCTGCCAGAACTCTCAGGTGACCTTACTGACATCAAAGGCCTTTACTGGCTTGCTGTCGCTAACTGCACAGAACCTGACCCTCAACCTGCGTGCTTGCTTCTGTTTCGTTCCACTCTGTTTGCGTTGGTTCTGCCAGATCACTGCCCCAGCTCAGTGAGCGTTTTTCATGCACTGCCTCTCTCAAGACTCCAGGAGATTCGAGTTGGCTTTGGCGGACAGAGCATCTACTTCCTGGACTCTGCGAAGAGTGTCCTGCTCACTGTATTTAGTTACAACAAAAACCTCTGCCAGCAGGTCTGCCGGGACCTCCTGTGTGTCCTGATGCCCGAGTCTGACGCTGCTGCCTGCGCTTGTCACCCTTTGCTCCAACAAGACCTAGTTCAACTTTCTCTGGACTGGAGGGCGGAAGTCCCCGATTTGGTTTTGGAAAACGGAGTGCGACTGTCTTCCAGGTTCCACAGCACCTTAGTGGATCTGATTTACCTCCTCCATGGGAACATGGATGGCAGCATCCCCTCTCTGGCCGAGCTTCAGTTACTGCTCTACACAACGGTCAGAGTCCAGGGTGACCCCGGCCCCAACTGCTGCTGTTCCCTCGCTCTTCTCAACACCCACATTGCGCTTGTGAGGGAAGTTGGAGTTCGCGCCCCTCGCACTCGGCCTGTGGACACCACCGTTCTGCGAGCGCAATTTGATGTGATCGCCTGCTATGCTTTAGCTGAATTCAGGGGCCTTGTGGTTCCAGAGAAGAAAACATTACCAACTGTCGAACTTGTCTTCCTACAAAAACCTAGACTTGCATCAGACTCAAGAAGAGGTTCAGCCGAGCCCTCCCAGCACCCAGGGTGCCTCAAGGGCCCCACGGTCTGGAGACTGACCCTCAACGCTCAGGATGAGGCTCTGTGGCTGATCGTACATTTGACAAGGCTCAGGGAGGAGGCTTGTAAAAATACTCTGCCTATTTTTTAATCTTTAATAAAGTGAACGTGTTTAAAACAGTCAAGGACTCCGAATATCCCAGTGTAGCTAGTTGATCTGAAAGTGGAAAAAGGCAGGCCTCTAAAATTGAAAATGAATCTTTTAAGCATCTACACTAAAATAAAAATAGCTTATAGCTGAGCTCTGATAAAATATCTTTATCACCTCCTTGCTTCATTTTCTTGAAACTCAGCCTTGTAAATTTGGGTCCGCCTCATTATTTGTGAGGTGATTGAAGCATTTCTGATTGTGTTTGGCTGTGTGTCGACTTAGAGTACGGAGGCTTGGAACCAGTTTGTGCCTCCTGGACTCCAGCAGGCTTAATTTGTGCTGCCTGAAAACGTGCCCAGGCTGGCAGTGCCCTTCGTTGGCATCCCCTTCTTCGCCGTGGTTTCGACTGCACTGGAGCAGTGCGCAATAGTGAGGCAGCCGGCTTCCTGGAAGCGCCTGGGCCTCTAGAATGTGCTCCTGTCACTGGAATCCGTGCAATGGAGACAGGGCTATGTGCCTGGCAGTGTCTTCTTCCTCAGTTAGTTACCTCCTCCTTTCAGACTTCTAGACTTTTCCTTTCCAACCTATGTGATGTTAGCTCCTGACTTGATTTATTTTTGACTACCTACCCCCTGTGCCCATGTGCCAGTTCTTCCTTTGAGTAGTTTTATTTCTATCCTTAAGAGTCTCTTCATTTCCAAGTCTAGCTCTTTCCAGGGCCTTCTTTATGCTGTCTTATCAAATGTGGCATCAGCATTCACGCTTTCTGCTGGCTGCCTTCCGTCTTCCCTCTGACCTGACCCATCACCCCTAACGTCTGACTAAGGTGTTCTGCTGGCCTCCCTGCTGAGCAGACTCACCCTCAGGCAGGTCTTGTTTCTTCCCAGCAAACCATCCACGAATTAGCTGACCCCCTCCTCCCTCCCCCCACGGAATTTCTCTCTCCTCTGGTTGACCCCCATTCTTTCATTACCCTTCTGTTAAACATTCCTGTGAGGAATCAGATTACACATTTTTATGTTTTTTATTGCATCTGTCCCTGAGATGTTATGCCACTGTTCTGTCTCTCGGGCATGTGTATTCTACCAAATCCTAAAAGTCTAAAAGGGAAGGAAGTATATCTCTGTTGCCTCCATCCATATCCTTCTAATCCCAGCCAGGATTGTCTTAGCTCTCGAATGTAGTGTGCAGTTGAGCGAGGTGATGATTCCATTAAGCCATCCAGTTTGCTCCTGGCATGGAGGGCTCATTTTTCATTCTGGTCATATCTTTGTATGATGTGCAGTTTAGTGGTGTAGCCCCCTGTTATTTTCTGTTCCTAGTCAGTGATAGGAGCATTTTCATAGCCTGACCAAGCCAGAAGTGTCTTGCTTCCCTCTGGCCAAGATCACAGATGTAGTCACGTTTTCCTCTATCCAGGTCCTAGGGAAGTGAAAAGGAGGCAGGAAACTGGAGACTCTGCTAGGATCCACATCTGGGGGGTGCCACATCCTTGTTTGCTGTTGCCAAGTGAAGGCATTTTGCTTTTTGAGGCAATAGAATTCTAATGATTTTAGTTGAAGACTGAAGAATTCAAGCGTTTTTAGGTGGAGGCAGTAGAATTGAAATGCTTTTAGGTAGAACATATTTTTGTTACCCACTCCCCCCGTACATGTATACTACATATGGACACCCCGTACTGCCTTATACTTGAAGTCTTTTGAATCCATGATGAGTACATTATTGAAATTAGTTCGCTTTTCACATTCTTGTCTGGTAAACATTCTGTCATGAAATCATTTCTAAAGTGAACTAGGATAGCTTTTTTTTTTTTTTAATGAAAACTTGGAAAGTTTACATATAATTGTGAATTACATCAGGGCACTAACTATAAAGGGTTGAGCACTCTATATGTACCCTGGGAATGAGAACTGAGTATCAAAGAAGGAGCATGTTGAAAAGATGGAATCTCTCCCTAAGGTTGGGATTCTTGTCATCTGGAGAAGGTGTAGTTGTTGTCCACTGGTGGTGAAGAAAGTCACTGTGTTGTCTGGGGTCAGAACTAGTTCATGGAAGGTACGCAGAAGCTGGCAGGCAAGAAAGGTACACTTCTACTGGGTTGTTGATGAGTTGTACTGATGAACAAGGACTGGAAGCAAGAAACTATGCCAGAGGTTTTAATTTGACCAAGGCTGACAGACAACACCCACTGTGGTACATTTGCTGTCTTACTGTTTTTCTGTGTGGTTTCTTTATGCTTTATAGAACATCCTTTAATATTTTTTGCAAAGCTGGTTTTGTGATAATGAACTCCTTTAACCTGTGTTTGTCAGAAAAGGATTTTATTATTCCTTCAGTTCTGAATGATCATCTTGCCAGATATGGTATCCTAGGTTGCAGTTCTTTTTCTTTCAGCACTTTGAATATATTCTGCCATTCCCTTCTGGCCTATAGAGTTTCATTTGAGAAGTCTGCAGCCAGTCATATGGGGATTGCTCTGTGTGTAACATGTTTTTCTCTGGCTGTTTTTAATAATATTTCTTTATCTTGTATTTTTGACATTTGTATGATGGTATGTCTAGGTATATTTCTGTTTGGTCTTCTTTTGTTAGGAACTAGGATAGCCTTTTATGATCTTATCAGTAGTTTCTCCTAATTTATTTTCATATTTTTACATCTTTCCAGCTAATATGATTTGTATTACCTTTTAAAATGTGTCTCATCGAGGGCACACTCTGGTGGCTTCAGTGATATAGTACACCCTGGGAGCAGTCCCACATGCATCTCAGGGTCCAGGGTTTAAGACCTGGGGCCGGGGGAAAAAACAATGTGAATTACCAGTAAAAATAAGGTACTTCTTCTGCCTCGCTCTTCCTGTCTGCCTCCTCGCCTTCATTCCTGCCTACATCTTTCCTATCAAGAAATAGGAAGGAAGGGAGGGAGGGAGGAAAGGAAGGAAGGAGGGAGGGAGAGAGGAAGAAACGAAGGAAGGAAGATTTGTCTCATATGGTATATATTCATATATCCCTAAAGAGGATCAGAATTAAAAATCATGAACAGAGAGATTGCATTTCAAATGCCAACAAAGAAATGCTATCGTTGGAAAAGAAAACAACACTTGAGTAGTACTTAATTTTAAGAAACAGTGATAAATATAAAGCAGTCAGACTTGCTTGTCATTATAGGCAAAACTTTGTAATTCTGTATTATAAATGATTATCTTTAATATTGTTCATGGATGGAACATGCAAAAATGTGAGTATTTCATACAGATCACTTTATTCACTATTATCATTCTTTGTCTGCTTTATGACCCACATCGGCCACAATGAGCATTACATTCTCAGATCTCTTCACAGACGATGAGCAGTCTTTGGCTTTCAGATTTTGCATGCTACTTCTGTCACCAAAGCACACCTTTTATCTTGAGAATGGATAGTGTTCCTGGTAGGAGAATTTGATTTACTATCCATGAAGTAAGCATTAAGGTTGCCACAGTGTCTGCAGAAGTCAGCAGAGTGGTGTTCGAGTCACTCTGCTGTGGCTTCAATCCTAGTGGCCTCCCTCTGGCTCTCTGGCTCATTCTTCAGTTCTGAGCCCATGACATCTCGGCAGGGAGCAGGTCTTGAGTGTCCTTACCCTTACTACTGCGCATCTTCTTAGCTGCAAAAAGAGCTCCATGCATACTTTGTTATGTGGCATTTTGAACTGTTAAAATATAAGCATAGAATTTACATTGTGGAATTTGCTAATGCATTCTAGACAATACCTCTTTGAGTACTTTTGAAACAGTGATTTCATCTGAATTTGATTAAAATCCATTCTGCTCACAGCTGCCTGTTTTATAGATTTGTGGTTGACAGAGTGAATTTATTTAGTCTTTGTTGAAAAATATCTCAAAATGGTTTATCTCCCCGTTCTCATTACTTTAAAAATGTGTGTGCATCCTTTGGAAGAGATTATTTGCATCTTCCAGCTGTACTAATTACGGTAATTTTTATTTACATTCTTTTCCCGAGTTGATCGAAAGCTTTGTATGATAGAGTAAAGCACTTTAATTAATGCTTCTTCAATGGTCAAGCAGACTTATTGGATAGACCATTTTCTAATGAGGTCATTTTGTGACTTGCACAGCCTCCAGTATGTATCTTAGAAAATCTGCTTCATTCCTTTAGAATATGTTTTGTGACAGATGCCATGCCAATCAATTTATCTATTGCCAAATAGCAAATAGCTCTCAAAATTTCAGTGATTTACACAAAACCCTAAAGCTTTTGTTTCTCACCGATGGTTTTCAACTAGTTGGAGGTGACTCTGCTATAGGTTGTAGGGTTGGTCTGCCCCACACATCTCATTTTGGGGTCTTCGCTGTAGGGGCAGTAGCACAAAAGGGCAACAGTGCATACGTCTCCTGACATCGCATTGGCCCCCATGAGTCACAAGACCAAGTCCAAAGTCAAGATGCAAGAAAGTACACTCCATCCACCAAGAAGTCATTGCAGTTCTCTGGATATATATGGCTACAAGTGGGTGGGGAGAATTGGGAATAATTCAAGCTACCCTAAGTATGTATTTACCAAGGTTCCCAAGACTATTGAAGATAAAATTCACATAAAACTTGCAGGACTTCTCCCTAATGAAAACATTCAGACACTGGGAAGAACATACGTCACAGGACCTTTAAAGTAACCCGTTCAACTTGCTTTCCAATTCAGTCTTTGCTCTGTATCTCCATGGATGAACTGAGCAGTCTTTCTCTGAAACAGTGTATTCATTGGGAATTGCTTTCATTGCTAGACCATTCTTTCCATCATCTTTCATATCATGATCTCCATCTGCAGTCTTTCCATCCATGACACCTGTAGCAGAATAGAACAAATCTATTCTACCTTCTGTTATATAACAGCCCTTTAAAGAAGACATTTATCCCTCTCACCTTCTCTGATTTTTCTTCTTTATCTCCAACATCTTCCTGTATCCCTCCTTATTTACAGAACACATTTTCCAAACCACCACCATCCAGTCTTCTGTTAAGGATGCATCTTTGTAATTTATTAAAGCCTCTTTTGTTAGGAATGAAAGTGAATAATCTAGTTGGTAAGAAGGAAGAGATTGTAATATAAATAATTCTTCCTTCTCTTTTAATATCTGATTAAAATTTTTTGTTGATGAAGATAACAGTGGATCACAGTGATAAGCATCCTGGTTTACGGTGTTCCAACGTCTATACCTATCCTGCCCTGTGTGATCCTCCTGGAATGGACAAATCATTCTCTTTGACTTCAGTTAAGTATTTGGGATTTTAACTGTGAAAGGATTGCATAATTGAGAATTGGAACTCAAATCCAGACCTTTGTCAAAAACAGAGTCTTTTCCATTATGCCAAGCCATCTCCTTATCATGGTATTCTTGACATTTCTTCCTGATTTTTTTTGTAGGAATGATATTGCTAAGAATGAATATTTGGAAGAATTTTTAAATTTATTTTCTACTTGTAAGCTTTATTCTTGGAATTTCTAGCCATTAAAGGTTATTTCTCTTTTTAAGAGTTTTGTTTCCCAAGAATTGCCTTACAGGAGTCTCTGCCATTCCATTGTTTCCTTGTATGGATTTTGCCTCCTCTTTGCTCTCTGCGTTTTAAAATCCTATAGAAAAAAGCATGTGGTGTGCAGATAAACTTGTATACTCAGAGCTGCTCTTTAAGCTGTAAGGCAAAGCAGTATGTTCTACAGAAACCTGATAAAGAGAATCCTCTTCATCCCACTTTGCTCTTTCCTGGACCTCAGAATTCAGCACAGTTTGACCCTAAACTAGGGCTCAGTAAAATCAGTGAGTGGATGGCCATGTCCTGGTGGCTGAGCAGTCTACTACACCCTGGGGAGAAGTCCCCCATATATCCCCAGGTTCTGAATTCAAGACCTGGACCAAATAAAGTGCTTCTTCTGCTTCTCTCTTCCTACCTACCTGCCTATTTGCTTTCATGTCTGTCTGTACCTTTCCTTTGAAAAAAAAATTGTGAGTGGAGATGAATAATTTTCATGGTTAATCAAAGAAATTGGAGAACGAGAAGGAAGCACACTTGATTTTTCCTGCTGAGTGTCCTAAACTGTCTGTATTCATGTTTGGTAATTAAGCCACTTAGCACTCATCACCATCCTCTCCATCCGTCACACTAGACTCATTATTTGTTCTTTGTAAAATCACCTATTTAATGATGAGTCATCCAGAGACAGTGGCCATGGAAGGAACCTCCAGTAAATGAAAAAAAAAAATTTTTCTTTCTTATTTTAAAAGGTGAACTTTCATGATCTAGAGAAAGATGGTGACATTTTTAATAGTTTCAAGTTGAAACAAGTATCAGATATCCAGTATTTCCAAATCCTGAAAATGGTGTTGCCAACTCAGATCTACATATGTAAAATAAACTAGTTAGAATCATGAGTTGGAAATGTTAGCCAAACCTTTTGCTTTTACCCTGAAGACATTAGTGGTAAATGAGATATTCCACAAATGTCATGTCCAACTCAGTTTGTCTTTTTCTGGGTAATTTATCCCTAAAGATAAATATAAAAATTAAAGAAATACTCCTTTATTTGAAAACTCTTACTTCGGTTTACCAATGTATTCTAAGCTCACTTTAAAATGAGGTAAGGCTACTATTTTCTTTTCATGTTCTCACCTTGGCAGAGTGGTCAGAGTGTACCTGCAGTATGTGTGCCCTCCTGACTATGACTTAGCAAAATCTCATTCAGGTGTGTGTGTGAAGCTTTCAAAGTAAATAGCACAAGTTCCCTTGTGCAGGCCGACTGCTCCTTCTGGAGACCGAGATAAGTGTGTCCCAGTTCTTTACCATATTCCTAATTTGCACCAGCTCACACAAGTACTTTTATTCCCTGCTTCTTACAGCATGGCTCATATTTGTGAAGAAATCCTTACCATCTCTGCTGCAGACTCCACTTTCAAAGTACTGGCATAGGGTATTCAGGGCTAGTGGGTGATTGATACATAATAACTAATTAGAACCCCTACCTCATGTGTGGTTAAAAAAGGAGGAATTGGAGCTACCTACTACAATGGGGAGAGAGAAAAGAGAACTCAGAATTTTCTTAAATCTGACATTTTTAAAAAACAACTTTTCTTGTATTTTAGAGCAAGGCTCACATATGTGGCTCAGGGAGATCAGACTGCAGTCCTTCGGCCTGACCTTGTCATAGTCAAAGTGTACACTGAATTCAGCCATCTGCTACATAATTAGAGTGTTTAGGGGGAGATGTTGATGACTCCCTGTAGAATTGGTCCATTCCATGACCTCAGTAATGCTGACAGTGATCTGAGTGGATGTTAATGCCACTTGCTATTAATTTCCTTAATCTGCCCCTTTTGAAGGCCTGAGCAACAAGAGAAGATTCTAACCTGAGTATTCAAAATGTAGCTTGTGTTCTGCCTGCTGCTTTTGGATGATAACCCTACTCTAGTATTTCCCCAACTATGGAAAAATAGTGTATTTGTTGACACAAGATATTATTTCATAGACACTACCAGGAAAGTATTTCTTTATATCTTACTTTAAAAGGCAATATTTCTTCTATGTATGGAAATGTAATCCAGGTTACTAAGTATGTCCTTTTCCTTGACCTCTTACTTCTAAGTAGAAGTACATTTAAAATTCCTTGAACTGCCCTCCGTGTTTGTCCAGCCAGAGTTAAGTCCACTGTGCTCCTGAGCTGCAGCCTCTGTGTTCCTGCCGCACCTGCCACCATGTGTCACAAGCTTTCCCAAGTTCAACAATCCTCTTTGCCACTTGGAGAGAAACTGACTGGGTCCAAAATAAATAATTCCACCAAAATTTAAACACTCCCTTAAATAATAAATGTGGCAGAATACAGCACACATTTACTCGTCTAGTATAAAACTCAAGATGCTCAAAATATAGCTGTTTTCCAATAAAAAATAAATTTAGGCATCATTTGTTAGTTTTGCTTCCTGCCCAATATAAACATAGTTTAGGAGAATGTCAGGGAACTTTTCACACAGTATTCTGAAAATTCTCCATTTCATAGAATTGACTTCAAAATCTAAAAATTACATTGTATTAAGGATTTGAGAAACACTTTATGATTTTTCTGTCTACTTATCCATGTATCCTTTTGCTCAAATGTCTTTAGATCCCTGGCTATTTAGGAGTTCTTTATCTCTACAGTTATTCATTTCTTTACACTCACTGTTTAGTTATTATGAAATAAATGAGATTGAACTGAACTTGGCCATGGGTGATAAGTGGGAGAACGCTGAAAATATGTCTGATTCTGATTGGGGCATTGGTTCTTATATCCCATTCTAGAACCATTTCTCAAGATAGGCGTGCAGATGCTGGTAGGTTAATGGGTTGTCCTGATTGGGAGGGCTATATAAATAGTACAAGATCCAGTTCCGCCTAGACAGCTGGCACCTACTTAATTCATACAACCAGAGATTTTTTCCTTTAAAGGATCTATCAATGTGAGCTTCCAGCAACTTCTTTCATTAGGGATTGATTTCACAATTATACATTCTTAGGAAACTTTCCAGTCTTAAAATGACCATGAAGTAACTAACCCATAGATCATGGGATAAACTACTTTGAAAGTTGACTTAAAGAAGAAAATTCACACTTACTAACGTCAGAATATAATCCATCTAGAGTAAAATAAATCTTTGTTTAAAACTTAATGCAGTTGAGAAACTTTGGCTTTGAGTGTGGCACAGAATTGGTACTTAGTGAAAAATACCCAAGTTTGCTTGTATATCTTAGGGTGCCTCTAAGAAAAGGCATTTAGAAAGCTAGTTAAGAGAAAATACCTGAGTGGTTTGACTGTAGCTATAGTGCTTCTTCTGAAAGGTTCACATTTAAATAGCAGTGTGCATATTCAGTCATTCTCACTCAGTGTCTCATCACAACTTAATAATCCTGCTGTCATGATAGTTACTTAGTCCTCTGGGGCAGATGCTGCCATGTGGCAGTTGAGTTCCTGCTGTCTAGGTGGGCCTTGGGAAATACCATTTCCTTTCCACAGAAGTGAGAAGCTGAGGTGCAGAGCGGGGGTGACTGTGGACTCGAGACAACATCCTAACGCAAGGCTTTCATTTGGAGTCTTCTCATTGAGTCTTTGAAGTGAGCCCCACCTGAATCCCAAATCCATTTTCTGAGATTACTTCAGGGAAGCAGGTCATGGTACAGTTTTATTACCGAGTGTGTTATACTTTTTGATACCATCAGCCACACCTTTTGAAGAACCCATAATATCCTCATACACATGTGATCTTGAAAGCTTCGAGTACAGAAATGGAGATATCCCCAACAATATTGTGAAAAAGGTGACATTTGTCTGTCAGAGTTTCTCCTTTGCAAATGTGTGTGTGTGACAGAGTTCAGTAGATAAACTTGAAAGTATGCTAATAACATTCCCTCAGCAAGGAATTCAGGGTTAAGAATTTTTTTTATGATTTCTCTTGCTCTTTTTGTTGTTGTTGTTTAAGGGTTTAATTGCCTTTTTTTCTGTCTCCTTTTCCTCATTCTCACTTCTTAGGATAAAATCTGAAACCACACTGAGGTCTCTCTTCACCAGACCAGCAGCTGTGTTGGCCTTTTGGTCTCACTGGTAGGAAGGTCCAGAGTCCCCCCAAGCTAGAGATAGCGGGTTCTTCCTTCTCAGTTAGGTGTATCATTGCTAGTTGTTGATTTTAAATCCCTCTAGCAGCAGCTCCTCTATGGAAGTGGTTCCAGGCTTCTATACACTCCTCCCTTCCCAGCTCTCAACTCCTGACTCCCTCATTTCCCAAGTGACTGTGTTCTACCTGAGAAAGATCTGTGTTCCTTCTTGAAAAATACGGTGCTTAAGCTTGACATCAAAGGGATCAGGGCACTATGCATCAGAGCAAGGACTTCATGGCTAAACCATGGCATAGAGACATTTCTGAACATAGCATGTGTTCTTTGAAAATAGTAATAAAACTATGAAATTATTTATATGCCTTTTCACCTTAAAATAGATAATCCTATTTCACATTTCAGGAAATGTCTACTTTCAAAGTTAATTCGGAAATTTACTGTCAGTTAATTGAAAGATCTTTGGCAATGCACATCTTGACAATCTCTGTCTTCTTGAAGAATTTCCACTGTGGTTTTTGATATCAGGGACAGCTAAATATGTATACCACTGAGATAAAATTAATGATTTTTGTTTGGGGTGATGACCACACAGGAAAATTAAGATGCTCTAAAAGATTTTTTTAACTTCAGATCATTCCAAAATGTTGACACTACCATTAGATGAAACAGTAATCTCAGACAAATCATATACCTCTGTGTCATCTAAATCTGGGCTTTTAAACATACTGTGAGGCTGGACCTTCCATATTACGCCTGACCAAGATATAAGGACTCAGAATCCCTTTCTGCCTGAAAGAAAGGGAGGTTATTGACCATTGTTGACTTTTTGGCCAAATAAGTGGATTTCACTGCCTAATCATGGAGTTTCCATCTTCTTAAATTCTGTGTATGGTGAAGTGTTTGTTAGCGTAATTCATCAAAGATGGATTATTGTTTTAAAATTTCATGACAGCAGTATGACATAGTAGTGACATAGGTGGGCTCTATATTAACCTGTTTTCAAATTCTGGCTCTGCCACCTACCTCTTTTGAGTTACTTAAACTCTGTCTTAGACCTTTTATCTGATAAATAGGGTTAATAATGGTTAATACCTCATAGGGGGATCATAAGGATTAAATGAAACAGCATATAAACTGCTTAGTGCAATTTGTCATACGTACTGTGTTTTCTATAAATGCTAACTATAATTATGATTACAATTATTTTATTGTTGCTACTGCTTCAAAACCACATTTTCTTATGTCTTGTAAAGCCCCGGATCAGTTCAAATGATAATGATTATTCAGAGATTTTCTCCTGTGCACATTCCAGAGCTCTCATTTTGAAGATTTATTTTTTTCATAATGCCTCTTCCTTGAACCCCTCTGGCCTCCCTCTGTCCAGACCATAAATACTTGTCAGAGCCAAGTTGATTATTAGTCAAATGGAGCCTGAAGAAGATATTTGGGATTTGTTTTAAAGAGCTTCCTATGCTAGACTGACTACAAAGTCCCAGAAGTTTAAAAATGATGTAAATTTGCATAAAACATCGAGTTACCACTGGATAGTCTGTGAAGAGTGTTTCAGACCACCAAGACTTGAGACCGGGGTCTGGTTCACGCCATTGTTTTTAGCACACATATGGAATCTGTCCGTTTTTTCACTTGTGTTTATAAATTGGAAGGAACGTCAAAGCCAGGCAACATTTTGAAGTGCTTTTGCCCCAACTTCTTGGAATGGTGTACCTAAAGGAATGATCTTTTGTTTTGAGAGAGACTTAGCATTTCTGTTTCAAAGGAAACCATCATTTTTCTAAATAAACTACTGGTCTGATGCTCTTTTCTCTACTTGAGACACATTTTCTCCTGCCTGCCCAAGTTGGGTACTTGCAGCAGAGTGATCTTGATTTCTCTTTGTTCTCCCTCTCTGATGTGCCTCTGATAGCGGATGGTTTCTCGCTCTTTGGGAGCAAATCCAGACGACCTGAAGGACCCAATTAAAATTAGTATTCCACGCTACGTGCTCTGCGGGCAAGGGAAGGACGAGCACTTCGAGTTTGAGGTCAAGGTAAGTGTTTCTTCTCGACTCTTCTGGAGGAATGGAGATTTGAGGCTTTGCAGTCTTTGCCTTTTTTTGTTAAAGGACGAAGCTACATGTAAGCATCTTGTTTTTTAAGATACTGGCTATGCCCCTCTTTTGCCCAGACTGAGAACGTTGAGGCTGTCACCCATGGATGGACGTTATCCCATGGATGGTAGTGGTGGGGACCACAGGTGGGGTGACTGCTTCCAGCACTGGAAGTTCTGTGTCCAGGGAAATCCTTTAGTGTCAGCCACGCAAGGATACTTGGTCACCCTATCCAGGGGCTTAAGCTCAATTTTCATATCTACAGAAAAAGGGAATAATGATATTTGTGTCACAAGTAATATTTATGTTTAACATGTAACAAACAATACGTTATAGCTATTGCTATTGTTACTACTGCTGTTTTATAGTTGTTATTTTTAATTAGGAAGTATTCCTCATATGTTTTAGATATTATTTGATTTACATAGCTTTTCAAGAAAAGATATGCCCATTTCCTTATGTCATACTTTCCAAAATAATGACTTCATCTTATTTCTAATTTATTGCCATTGATCATAACACTTTATTAAATATTGTTGACCACTGTCCCCTCTTCAAGGAATTAATGATAGGTCCCACTTCAATATTTTCAAGGATAGGTGATACTACTGATGGAATTACGTTCAACAGGGTCCCCAGTATATATATGGCTCATAAAGGTGTTCTTAGAGACTTTGGACATCAGTTTGGGAATCTGGACACTGAGTTCTTCAGACTCTGAGTCTTACTCAGTTTGCTCAGTGACCCTAAGCCTTTTAATGTCTCTGAGCCTTGTTTTTCTCATTGGTAAATAAGGAAATTAGACAATAGCTTCTTCATAGCCAAGACTTTTGTTCAAAGAACATCTTATGACGAAGGACGCTGTAGTAAAAGTTTACACGTAGAGCTTCTGTTGGGAAGGGAAGTTAAAGAGCATGAAGCCAGTACCTCTCACAATCCCCATTTTACCTCTGGAGAGCCCCTTGGCCTTAAGGGATTCTTTCCATTAGGTATTCTTGTTATTTTAGTCTTCCCGAAAAAAAATGCAAATGACTTTTCTGATGGATCGTTTTCAGATTCTTATTTCTACATACCAGGTTTCCTTTAAAAACAAAAGCAAAAAATGCTTGGATATTAATTTATGTATTTGAGAAGATATGATAAGTAGTGTGGCCAGTTTGTGACTTATTAAAATGTTACATGTCCTTGATCCAATACTCCACTCCCACTACCCCCATAGTGTTCATTTGTACATGCATATTATGTTTATATTCTGAAGGTGTGTTTGGATTATTTCCTTATTTTTAATTGAAATAAAATTGACATTGAACATTATATAAATTTAAGAAGTTGATTTAACCTAAACACTCTTTAACAATCACATAATCATCTCCTTTTTGTGGTGGGAACAATTAAGATGTAGTCTCTTAACACCTGTAAAGTTTACAATATAGTTTTGTTAACTGTCAACACTCACTCTATGAGGCATTAACTCGCCAGAACTTATATAACTGCTAGTTCCAACTTTGTGTCCTTAAAGTATTCCAGTTCCACCATCCAAGCCTCTGTAACAACCATTTTTCTCTGTTTTTACAAGTTTGCTTTTGTTTTTTTAAAGGAAAGGTGCAGGCAGGAATGAAGATGAGTAGGCAGACAGGCAGGAAGAGGGAGAAGGAACAAAGTATTTATATATTTATTTTATTTAGCTGTTCTTCTTGGTTGTTCATCTTGGGCACACGCTTGGCCAGGAACCTGCGACTGTCCTGGTTTCCGCCTGCTTACTTGGGTAGAAGGCATGAGGGACCAGGCCAGTTGTCACCAAGGTTGGTCATTTGAGGACTGACATAGCTGTTGACTCCAAGCTGGTATGATCATTGACTCATCATTTTCTAAGTAACATCTTCTCTGTCCCATATGTGTTCCTCTGTCTTAGTCAGGCCCTATAGGCTATAGGCCTATATTTAGCACACCTTACAAATTCTGCTCTGCCTCACAAAGCTTCGAGCTTGGTCATTATCTCTCTTGATACACTGTATGAGATTTGCATATCTCTGGTAAGGTCTAGCTTACTGGCTATGCTTAACCTTCTTAGGAGCTTCATCCATCCTCCAAAGCTGAATTGATTGTGCTCAGATACAGATAACACAAAGACTCTGCACACTCCACGATCATACCCACTGAGGCCTCTTGGAATTTCCTTCCTGACTAATCCCTGCAGGCATTGAATTACAACTAATCTTCACCGGAGGACACCATATCTATCAAGCACCTTCTTCCCCTAGATACTTTACTAGATGTTTCCAAAAACTTGGAAATGCACCAAAATGGGGCTGTTATTTGCATTTAATGAATTAGGAAATTAAGAATGACTTGCCTACAGCCACATTACTGGTCAGTAGGTCCAGTACCAAATGTTCATATCAAATCCAAGTCCCCTGAGATACACTGCTTCCCTTGCTTACTCATTTTAATAAACCTTCGAAACACAGCTTTCTGCACTGTTTAGAAGTTGAGGCCAGATTTTTGTGTTGCTCTAGATATAGTGGCCATTTCCAGACTTTTGCCTGTTTCCAAAATTGCTGTTGTATTTGTGTGTGTTTTAACATTTTATCCTGAATGCTGCCAAGTCAAGGGCAATTTGCAAATTGGGGCTATTGCTAAGGCTTTGACAAACTCGGAGAATGGGGTGGTGTGATCTGCCAGGAAGCATGAAGAGGAAATTTGCAGTTTGGGAGTTGAAGCAATCAGGTTTGCCGTCAGAGATATTTGTTTTTATTTGCAGAATAAAGAAATAAGAGCCATTCCAGTCTATTCAATAAACTGTGTGTGGACACACACACACACACACACACACACACACACACACACACACCCCTACCTTTTAGAAATACTCCCAACTTGTTAGAATATAAATGTTCAGAAGGATCTGTGTATTGGCATCTGAATGTCTGCTTACTAGTAACCTGATCAATAATCTCCTTGTGTGTTTGTATTTGAACAGCTGAGACAAATAGAGCATTACTTATGCTCTGGTCTATCCAGATTCAAGTTTATGTACTCTTTTCAAATATAAACAATATATTAAAAAAATAACATTGGGAATTGGAGAATCACATTTTATCCTTTTGGGTTTTTTGTTCTTTTTACATTCCTCCCATTTTTTTTTTTTTTTTGAGAACTTTGTCTTACACTGAAAAAACTAAAAAATGTTTTCCTTCCTGTTTTTACCCAGAGCAATTAATCTTTTATAACACTTTCACTTGTGCAGTTGTGTTTATCAGATTAAATGCTGCACACCTGAGAAAGATGACAGAGAAATGTGATTGAGTCACCCGCACAGAAGAAAAGTCGTTATCACCTTGCAGTCATACCTTGAATTTCCATTTCAAATTTGGTTTTCCTCTATAAGAATATATTAATATTTCTTCCTCAGTTTCAGAATTTTGGGAGTTTTACATCTCTTCCTAAAATAAAATTCATTTTAAAATAAATCACAAAATTGTGTAAACACCTTCATACAGTGGCTTCCCTGACTTTTCAATAAGTGCACTTGGAAAATTTTTCCTTTAGGAACCTGATCACAGTGCCAAGAGTCCCCAGACAATCTTCTAGTTACTTCGGTTTTTTTTTTTTTTTTTTTTTTTTTTTTCAGTTCCTCTGGAGGTGAGATATAATGGATGCATTTTACAGATGAAGAAACCAAGGTCTAGAGTCCTTGCATAATTTAGCCAATATCATACAGCTAGTTATTGATGGGGCCAAAGTCAGGATCCCACTCTGTCTTAATCCAGCACTTGTCATCATTCCATTCTCCAGGGGTGACTGGTACATTCCAGGCTTTGCCTCGGAAAATCTGGGTAATTTGAAAGAAAATTGCCTAGGCTGTCATTCTTGAAATTTCCTGCAATTTTAAAGTAGAATAATTCCCTATATTCCTCCCTTGCTCCACAGAGGTCTTAGGGAAGGAAGAAGTACTTATTAGTGATGATCTTGGATTTGAAAGGCATTCATTTTATCAGACTCTTAGGATCGTTGTATGTTCTATCTCATATTTACCTTCAAACTGCTGTATAAAGTGAGGATACTAAAATAAAATACAAATTACCCCAATTTCGAAAGTGCTGAAATTGAAGCATAAAGAATTGTTACTTGTGGTTATTGCAGAAGGCTAAGATTTTGGTCCGCTCGAAAGCCCTGACTGATTTGGCATCACTTAGTAGCTAGGAGAGCCTGGTGTGATATGACCCCTAGACTTCCTTCCACAGGACCCCAGGAGCAAACCAGGTCCAAAAGTCAGAGACCTAAGCACCTTTCTGCAAGAGGTGGTGATAAGAGCCCTTCAGAGGGAAGGCCAGGTAGTTTCCTGAATAAGAAGGCTGTACAATCTTACATCTCTGCCCATCTCTTACTTTCAGGAATCTTCTTTCTCCACACTCCATACCCCTTCCATCCATATTGCCGGCATACAGGTGCCAGTTTCAGGTAGGAACTTGGGTGCCTCTCCCCAGCTGCAGTGCACAGACTTTAAGACTGTACCAGCCGGGGCCCAGCCGCCTCCCTCAGGCAGAATTTCTGCATTGGAGTTGCTGTTGGCCCATGAGGTGTGCTTCACTGAGCAGGCATGCCTGCGGGGTTCAGGAACGCCATCTCTAGCTAGCCAACCGGAGTCAGAGAGCAGCTGTTCTTCTGCCTCCAGTAACCCTGGGCGGTCACTGACACAATCTCTTCCTTTGTGTCCCTTGGCTACAGAGCTCAGTCCTCCTGTGGGTTCCCCAGAAAGAAAGATGTGTAGACTTTCCCGAAGTTTTCAGGAAACCTGGAAGCAGCTCCTTTCACTGAAGGGAATACATGAAGGGGGAAAATTGCAGTCTTAGAGCAGATAACTGAAAATGCCCCTTAGACAATTATGTTCTCCTGGGTACCCACATTCCCACTTCTTTCTGGGGAAACCTTGGGAACCTCCACAGAAGGATGCAGCCCGCCCCTTGGTTCTTATTCGCAAGCCTGCTACCATGACCATGACCCTCAGAAACAAAAGACCCTCACATTAATGGAAGCCACACCTTAAAGGCAGCTTGGAGATCCCCCCTGTCATTTCTTGATTTTTTTTTTAAGAGTCCCTCACCAATCTGTATTCATTCTTACACCGAAAACATGTTTCACTATTTCCTCTAAACCAACAGACTCCTTTCTCCAAAAGGAATTTGTCCAATGCCATTTTCTTTGCTTTCAGTTCTTCTACTCTCTCCCTTACCTTCCTTAATGCCTAATTTCTAAAAACTTCAAACAGTCATGGTTGTTAGAAAAGGACTAAAGTGTAGGTCATTCTGCTTACATTTCAGGACTGAAAGGGAATTGTAAAACATAGCAGAAAAGTTTATTGAAAAGAGACTCTGGACTCTGCTATCTCCATTCAGTCATTTATCATTTTGCACACATTTATTTTGTACCTACAATATATTATTCAAAAGCAATACCAGCAGTATCAAATTGCTGAGGAACAGAAAAGATCAAGAAGCAGTGTATATACTAATGGAGGGGGTGAGAAGTGTACATAAAAACAGGACAAAGCAGAGCTAAGGGGTCATCACATCAAGAGAACATCCGGACACTTCACATTTTTGTTCCCTTGAGAGAGATAGATGGATTTCAGCCAGCAGAGGAGAGGGGCTTGTTGAGCAATAGGAGCGTAAGGGCTGACAGTACAAATGATATGTGGGTAATAGGAAGTAGTCCAGTGTGAGGCCAAGTCCAGGGAGGGGCTCAGCCTTCAGGTACAAGTGAGTAAAGGAAAATGGAGTGGAGATGAAGAGGTTTGGAGAGAGGAGGATAATGAATGCACTGGCTTAATTCTGAGGGGCTCAAAGGGTGTTCAGGGAGTTAGTCTTGGTGACCCTGCTCATCTCAACAAAACAAGATAATTGTACTTGAGGATTGAAAATCTAGAGCTTTTGAAATTAACACATGTTAGAATGTAACTACGAAGGATTTCCAAGTAGGGACAAGCCTGCTGAGTTTAAATAGCATAAATTCCCCACCAGTGCCACGCTGGGGTAGCCTGAGCAGCGCTGGACAGCATAAGAGGAGAAGCTGACAGCACAGGCTTCTTGATTTGGGGCTCTTTTCTGGGGGGGCCCCATCAGAAGGTCTAGGGAGCTACGGGTTTTGAGGGGCTGGTCCCGGTGCCAAGAAGACGGCCCTGCAGTCCTGCTGAGGCCTCCAGCTACATGACCTAGAGGAGGAGGCGGGCTAGGAGACTTGAGAGGTGATGGGCAGCGGTGAAGATGGACTGAGGCTTTAGTACCCATGGGCTCATGCCCACAGGAAATGCAAAGCACTGTGCCTGCCTCTGGAAGCTCTGCAGAGTGAGGAGTGACTGGTGCAGGCTGCATCTCTGCAGCATGTGGCCGTGGTTAGCAGGGAGCTGACTTCTCTCACCACCGCCTCTTCGTTCCATTCTCAACAGTCTGGAGTGAAATCTAACATTAATACTCGTTACTGCACAGATTCTGACACCTGTGATATATTCCATGTTTCCTCAAGCATCTTCATGGATATGTTGCTGCCTAAGACTCTTTTATAAATATCTGACACAACATTTTTAGCATGTATTAGGTTGATACTACACCATTCCATCCAAACTCTTACTTATTACAGGAATTTCATTTTTAAATGCTTCCGGTAGCCCCTACAAATGTTGTTAAACAATAAACATTGGTGAAGCACAATACAATTCAACTGGGGCCAGATAGAGAATTTTTCATTCACTGGAAAAATTGCTGCTTCTCCTTCTACAGATCCATCTTCGAATCGACAATCCCTAAACTAACAAAATATCTCTAAAACATAAATTTGTAGAAGACACTCAATTGAGACTTGCTTGCAAGTAAATGCAGTGTGTCTTGTGGACATGTTTATGGCGTTGCAGCTGCATTTCATCATCTTCTGGCCCAGAGAAGATGGATTTGTATCAGCAGGACCGTTCAGTGAGAGAAAAGTGATGTTTCCTCTTCAAAGCTGTGCGGTAATGATGCCCAGCTTTCTCAATAGTGAAGAAAGTAATTGAGTTATTTCTTGTAGAGATATCTGTCCCTCTCCGCTGCATCAGCACCTCCTCCCATGCTCAATTTAAATTTGGGGCAAAAGAGGACTTTAATATTTATTTCCCCTTAGTACTCCCAAATCTGACATGCACTTTTTCCTCAGCTCTGGCCACTGTGGTGTCTCCATTATAGAGAAGGATTTGACTGCTTTCTTCTGGAGAGAGGACTCGGGGTTGCCTGGCCCACCATTTTTGTGACAAACTTCTTTTGGCATCATCATCATTGTCCTCATCTTATTTACATGCTTGTTAGGCAGGGAGAGATTTAAATGCTTTATTTATAAACTTAGGAAGTTTGAGCTTTTGTGATTCATGTATTTAACCTGGGTTTAGGGGAAATAATATCAGAAGTGAGAAACGTGGAAATCTCTTCATGCCACATTGTAGACTAGTATGACAAATATATTGAGAAGTACCATATTCTCAGGGCAGTTAAAAAGCACTCATTTGCATAATCTTTGATTCAGATGTTATTCTGAGAAACCACCAGTCAACAAATGGAGCCAAGATTGCAGGAGGCTGTATTCTGTATTTTGACAGATGTGACCCAAGCCTGGTATTGAGGACAGAAGTCATTGAGATTTGTATAAGGGTTATTAGACTATCAAATAAGATATGCGGCGACAACATGGCTAGAAATCGAGGGTATTATCTGACTGGAAAAACAAAGTAATCTTTAGTACATCTCTTAAAAACAAAAACAAAAACAAAAACACGAAACTACCAGCATCTAATGCAGTGCCTAGCACTTAGTAGTAACTCAGTAAATGTTTATATTTACAACAAGAGTCCTCCCACCTCCACCCCAGTTTCTGTCCAAAATCATTCCTTAGAAGCCTTAAAATCTTGTAGGATAGAGAGACATTGGTCTAATATCAGTTTATGTATAAATTAATCAGCATGACCTTAATATAACCAATATCTTCTGATGTGTGCTCCAATCAAGGTGTGAGTTAAAAGCTAAGAAATCAAGGATTTGGGAATGATGCCTCCTGGGAGAAAACAGTAGATGTGGGGATGCTGCCCAGGGAGGAATTGGGGTTTGGACAGCACCCTGCAGGCTGACAGGAACTCTCCAGTCAAGAACAGGGTGTATCACTGAGGAAGCCATTCACAAGGCCCTCAGAAGACATCCAGATAGACTATTTTTGTATTGACAAGTTTTCTGAAGTGTGAGGTTTTTAATCCACTGGGACGTGGGGTTGGGAAGGGCTCAGGGCTTTGACCTTGTGAGAAGAGGGATTTGGGATTTGACTGCATCTAATTTTAGAGCAGCAACTAGCAGTGGTTTATAAGATAAAGACTTTAACCTGTACCAGAACCCCCTGGAGAGTTTGTTGAAGCATAGATTTCTGGATTAAGTATGGGTAAGAACTCATAATTTGCAGGGGACCGACACTTCTGGTCAGGCATCACACTTGGAAAACTACTGGTTTAGGCTCTAGACTGAAATATTGAGGAGAGAAGTCATTGAGATTTGTATAAGGGTTATTAGAATATCAAATAAGATATGAGTTGACAACATGGCTAGAAATTAAGGGTATTATGCTTAATGAAATAAATCAAGCAGAAAAGCAAATACCAAATGCCATATGATTTTACTCAGATGGAATAAAAGGAATCATATAAAAAAAATGGAACAAAAACCAACTCTTAAATACAGATAATACATTGGTGGTTACCAGAGGGGAAGGAAGCTGGGGGTAGGTGATGGGGATATCCATCAGTAGTGATGGAAACTAGACCTTTAATGGTAACTATGATAGAGATAGATGCCATGTAGTTATTATAAAATTTTGTTTTTTATATTAAGGAAGGGTATAGGTGGGAATGGATAAGCAGAGGTAGGAAGAAAGAAGAGGAAGAAGCATTTTCTCTGCTTTATTTAGTTGTTCATCTCATTGATCCTGCTGGGCCCAGGGTGTGAAAGAGGAAAATCACGAAGTCCCCGAGGCCAGACTTGCATGTTTGTTCTAGAAAAGGAATGAAGTCAAAATGAGCAAAGGAGAGGGCTGTTGAAGGCCACAGAGATGTCATTGTGGGGCATTATTGGAACTTGAACTTATACCTGCCAGTGAGTGAGGTAGGGCAACTTGGAAGAGTGTTCCATTTAAACACTGTCACTTTGGCTACTCTATTTAGAATAGAATGATTTAATTCAGCAGCAGTGGGTAGAGTAGGGGATAAAAGCAGAAACCTGGAACCCAAAAATAATATAAAAATAATACAGGCAAGAGATGATGGTGGCTTAGACCAAGATGTTAGCAGTGGAGGTGATGAGAAGTGGTCAGATACTCATATTTGGGAGTTTGGTGGAATTTGCTGATTGGATGTGAAGTATGAAAGATGATGCCAGAGTTTTTCAATAAAACAAGTAGAAGAATGGTGTTGTCATTTACTGAAATGGGGAGGCATGATGGGTAGTGAGTTTGAGTGGAGCTAATTTTGATAAGTTTATTCATAGTAAGTTTGAGATGCAAATTAGACATCCAAGAAGGCAGGAGGATATGTGAGTCTGGGTTTAGGGGGAGAAATGAGCATCCAGGGAATCATCAGCATATAAATTTAAGCTATGAGATGTGATGAGATCACCAAAGAAAGGTAGAAAATAAAACATGTACAAGGACTAAGCCCTAGGGCACTTTGATACTTAGAGGTCAGAGAGATGAGGAAATCCCAACAAAGAAAAATAAGTGTAAAATTAAAGTAAGAGTGTGGCAACCTGAAAGCCAAATGAGAAAGGTTATTACAAGGAAGAGCTATCAGTTATGTCAAATTTTGCAAAGAGACAAAGTAAAGCCAAGACCAAGAATTGACCAATGGATTTAACAATATGGAGGTTGTTGATGACATTGGTAATAGGTTAGAGTAGTTGAGCAGAATAGTGAATAGATAGGATTGGATTCAAGGGACAATGGGAAAAAAATTGATGACATCAAAAATAAACTCAAGAAGTTTTGATGGGAAAGATAGAAATAGAGTAATGTTTGGAAGAGAAAAGGAGAGCAAGATGGGATTTTAAGGTGAGAAAAATAATAGCTTGTTAAGATGGTCATGGGAATAATCTTAACAGTAGGACCATTTTAGTGCAGTAGAAGAGAAAAATGCTTATGCATTGTCCTTCAGAAGGCAAAAGAGAATGGAATAAAGTGTTGAAGAAGGCATTTGTCCTTAACTAGAGCACTGATATATATGTAAATACATATGTGTGTATGTACTATATACATAGTAGAAATATACAGACACAGTAATAGGAGAAAAGATGAGGTACATGGCGATGATGGTGGATGAATAAACTTAACTTAGGGTGCTTATGGAAATCTTTGATTGCTTCCATTTTCTCAGTGAAATAGGAATTAAGCTGAAAGAACAGCTGAAAAGAAGGGCAGGATAAACTAGATAACTATTTAAGAGAATAGAAGGATAAGTGGAATTGGGAATGTACTTTGACTGGCAGGAAGCATCAAGACTGAGTAAGCAGATAATAAGGTTTAAACAGGATTATAATTTAAGTTTGTCAGGGAATTTTAAGAGTGAAATAAAAGGAGCTGAGCTGTTGAATAAAAGGGAATCATTGTAATGATTGTCCATCATTTTCAAGTTAAGTGAGGAAGGACCCATGGCAAAGATCAAGGACAAAGCAGTTAGAATGTTAGAGAGAGCATGTTATGGTTAATGAAATGATCAAGAATCATGACAGGAGTTTCAAATCTTGGAGCAAATGAAAGTGAACAGAACCTAAGACCTTCAAGGAATTGACCAAGGTGAATTAATGCCTACAGGATTGATGGATAGAGTGGGTGGGTCTGAAGACATGATCTTCACAGAGAAGAAATTTTAGAAAGGCTAGATGAACAGTGGTTTTGGAGTTGGGTTGAAAGACAAGACTGTCTTCCCACCTTCCAACACAGTGGGATGAAGAGGATGGGGATAAACATTTCCTACTTGAGAATACTGTGCAAAATATTAGGAGAGCACCAGCTTTCAGTTAGAGTGAGGATGAAGGTCATATTCCTAGGAGAGGCTGAGGATTTGGGGGATTTTGCTCATTACTGACCATAAGCCCAAGAGATAGAGGAGAAGAGTTTTAGGAGAAGGAACAGGAGCCAGGCTGTATTATTAGTCTGAGGGATGAGCAATACGTAGACTTCTTCAGTGACTCTGTGGAATCCAAAGTCTATCCCAGTACAGCTGCCACTGTGGCTTCTACTTTCCAACTGATCCCCTGTGGTTTACATGCAGGAGAATCTGGCTTAATCACTCTGCTTGAAAAGGACAGTTCTCCAGTCTGCCAGATAAGATATTCCATGCAGAGCATGGCCCATGCAAAGGTCCTGAGGAAGGAAACAGTGAGTGCATTCAGGAAGTATGTTGTAAGGGAAGATACCCCAAAGGACTTGAACATAGGTCTTTTCATAGGAGCAGCATGAAGCTACAAGGGGTCTTATGGTACTAGCTGGAATGATGAGATTACTGTTCTAGAAGCTCCCTTGTCAATCATGTAGAGAAGGGATTGGAGTGGGTAAATGTGGATGAACACAACAGGCAGAGGCCACACAAGACCCAATGACCTAGTCTAGTAGATGGCAGTGAAAGTGAAGGACAGAAGGAGAGAGTTCTAAACATGTTCGGGGTACGAGGAGAACAGGAGCTTATTCCATGTTCAACTTGGGCATATCCATGGGAAGGAGGGTACTGACATCAGGCTGACATACTTGGTGAAAGGTGGTGACATGCTCTGAGTTGAAGAATAAACTAGAGGTGAGACTGTGGAGGCTATGTCGAGTTCAGTTTGAGACAAGCGAATTTGAGGTTCAGTGTGACATCTAATCCACTCTCCCAGTGGATGCATATTGTAGCTCTGATAAAAGATGGGCACTGAGACAGGAGTTGAAGTCTCATTAGTCTGTCTTAGGTGTGATTGCAAGGGCTGCAATTGGCTATCAGCCTCTCCTTGGAATTGTGACCTTGGTACATGAGCTGATATGACATTCCAGTCAGCTCATTCTACAGGATCCTGAGTTCAGCTTCTATGTAAAGGCTGAACTGAGGTTTTTTTCCCTCTGAACCAAAGCACAGTGTATTGCATGTTTTTATACTAATCATGGAGACGCAGAAAGGGTCCTTCTTTTTCTTGTTTGTCCTCCTTTCCTTTCTCTATTCTCTTGTCTTCCTTGTTCTTTTTTGTTTCTATTTCTCCTTCTTTTTCCTTCTTGCCCAGTGTCAGGACCTGCACTGACATTTTGTGTGATCACATTGGTCACCGGATAGAATTTATACCAACCCAGTGTAGGGTTAAGGGACACTTTTAATAAACCATTCAGAAGTGACCATTTCCCCCTCACTTGACACAGGTGCATGTTGCATAAAACCAGATTTGAGAATGAGAGATGCATACTTAGCACATACTTAGTACAATAATTATTTATGTCTTACTTATGCAACTAGATTAATGGTTACAATTCTAGGAGAATTTTACATACTAATAACTTTGTTCATTTAATTTTTAATTATTTTTGAAAATTAGTTAAATCTTGTAAATTACTTTTTTCTAATTAATACTAATTTATGATTTATTTTTCTACCTAATAGATTACTGTCCTAGATGAGACATGGACTGTATTCAGGCGTTACAGTCGTTTTCGAGAAATGCATAAGACATTAAAGTTAAAGTATGCAGAGGTAAGTTATGAAATAATTCTCTACAATGAAGAAATTTTGTTTTAGAAAGTAAATGAGCTGATTGCATTATCAATGTGCTCTCTTTCTCTTTCCTAGGTATTAGCTTACAGTGCCACCAAGTTAGCACATTTCATTTCAATTATTCATCTGTCAAAAACAACTTCTAACTTTTTTACTTTGTTCTATTTCTAGCTTACAGAGTTTAAATATTTTGCCAACACAAGTTTTGAAAAGTGGTCATAAATGAATTCTACCCTGTTCATAAATTTTATGATGAATTTTAAATAAATTCTTTAATCAATTTATAATTTTTCAACTGTGAGACCTATTAAAATGAAATTTTCAGTATACACTTTCCATTTTTCATCTTAAAAATAACTACAATAATGCTTGGACTTCCACTTAATGAGAAGTCAAGTCATAAAAGTTAATTTGCCATTGAACATGGAGAAAAGGTAGATAATATGGACTTTTCTAGAGACATTTCATACATCCAATCAGAGAAGGAACTAGGCAGTGAGCACATCTTAATTGGAGAAAACAGCAAATACAAAGGCCATGGGATGAAACTTGGCATGTCCCAAGAACAGGAAGGCCTGTGAAAGGTAGCAAGTGTGGTGGAGATGAGGGGAAGTGGCAGGAGGTTGATCATAGGAATTTTATTCTTAGTGTGGTGGGATATCACTGTATGATATTAAAGAAGTTCTGAACTTTGAAACTCAACTGGAGTTTCTATTCTTTTCATAGATAAATTCTGACAAACTCCCTTTTCCTGAAGACTGATTCATGATCTCAGTGATAACCAAGAATGGAAATTGCTTTCCCATTGTTAAATCTAACTTTGTCATTTAAAATGTCTTTCTTACAATGATAAAAAATAAAAATATAGTTAGTTATGAACAAGCCCACAGCCACATGTGCATATGTATTTGAATTAAAAGAGATAATGTGAGTATGATGTGAAATCATATGGTAAGATTCTAAAACAAACACTGCCTGTAGGGAAGTTAAGCTAATTATCGACACTGAGGGATCAACTCTGATTTCTTCCATTTACTGGTATTTACCATGTCCCAACAGTAGTGCTAAGCTTTTTTCTTTCTTTTTTTTTGTTTTGTAAGTGGGACACCATCTGACCATCTATATTTCGCTAATCATCACATTGTCTTCACACATCACCTACTTCTGTCACTTAACAATTAAAATGATTACATGGGCATAATTAATAAAATTATTATAGCAAGGAGGATGAAAAATCAAGAACAAATGCATAATCATCAGTGTTCTAGTACTCTTCACCACCACCCTGCTCCCTCCTTCCTTCCCTCCTCTCCCTGGTAGCCACAGTCTTGTGTCTTGTGAATTTTGTTGAACTTTGCCTGTTTTGTTTCTGTATATTCCACATGTAGCTTGAGCTAAGCATTGACATTCATAGTCTCCAGTGGTTGTCACAGGACTGGTTAGCAGAAGCCAGTGTAGGAGCCCAAGAAATTTGATCTTATTTCCTGTTTCTAAACCAAAGGAAAATAGCAGGGAAACCCACTATCTCTAAAACTGCAATAGCCTGTCATTGCAGACCTAGCTAAATCTTAGTTCAGTGAATGACAGCATTTCAGGCTAATGCTTAAATATTATGTTGACTACCAACTGTACTTTTTTTTTTTTTTCCTGAGAATGGCTTTCCAATGATGTAGCCGAATTTCACATTAAATATTTGTTGGGAGTTGAGATCCATAACACATTTCTTAAATCATCATCAATTATAATTACTCTTATTATAGTTCATATACTGCTGTCTCTATATAAAATGTTCATCTTCTTAAGGTAATCACCTACCTCCAAGTGGCCTCTTTGGCCTGACAGCACCCTAGCAAATCACTTGATTTGTTAAAGACATAACTTCGTTAGGAAAGTCAGTGTTCTGATAGGAGGATCCTGAACATTTCCTCCATGGATGGCTGTTTCACGGAGGAATGGGAGCAGTTCTCTGTATCTCACTCCTTGACCACATTGGACTCGCTCTTTGTATAGAAGTAGAAAACTATTCTTGCTCTCTTACTTGCAAGGGTAAAAAAATGGTTGATGCTAATTTTTTAATGATATACATTAAATTTACCTAGTCGTACAAGGTTGTACATTTTAACCAAGCTAAAAAAAATTTAAAAACACTTGAATTCAAACTGCAGTAATCCCTCGCCTATTGTGAGTTACATTCCAGAGACTCCCGCGATAATCCATGAAGTAGTGGCGTTATAATTTATTATGTACATATATTTTTAAAACTTTATAAACCCTTCCCACTCTCTTCACACTCTTATTAACCTTTCCCACACTCTTATAAACACTTTCTGCACTCTTAAACCTATGTAATTTTAACAACATATAAAATTCTATGTGGGTGCTCACTAGTGAAGTATACATACACCGCGAATCCCACAATATAGCAAAAATCCCGCAATACAGAATTAGATATATTTTTTTTAAAAAACCCACGATACAGTGAAGCCACAATAAGTGAACCGCAATATAGTGAGGGACGACTGGATATAGAGAATTTGTAATATTTTGCCTAAGACAGAGAATATTTGTTTGCCATATAACTTTTGTTTTCATTTACATCTTTATAAACTTTGAGAACTTTGTCTAAAAATCCACCTTTTTCATTCATATTTCCTTCTGGAGTTTCCTCCCTGTTCTCCTGGGGCTGTACGTCTAAAGCAGTGTGATGCGACAATTTCTTTATGGAGATTTTTTTTCCATTTGTAATCTTTTTAAAGGATAATACATTTTATTTTTTATGGCAAGTTACTGAAATTATTCAGATTTATACATGGAATATGAAAGTTTCTCTTAATCTAATCCTCAAAAATAGCCATTTGCAATGCCCCGGAGACCATACTCACTACTGGTAGCCTGGCCAGGCTGTGAGTCAGACATCATTGCCTCCTAGCTGGGCTGTGGCAGGCCACACAGGTGTTGGGCTGTCCTCTTTGCTACCCGTCTCCCAGGTGATAGCTCAGGTGCAAGGAGATGAGATCCACCTGGGACAGACGCCAGACCACTGTGGTCTAGAATCCAATGCCATAAGGAAGTCTGTATCTCTGGGAACAATAGCATTGGCAGATCCTCCCTGGTTCCCCTACAACAGACTTGCTAAGTTACAAGCGTCACCTCCACTCAGTGAAGCTTTAATTTCCACAGACTACAGCAAATCATTATTACCCAGGAGCAGGAGTCCTTAGAAACAAAGTCAGCATCTTACCTCATCCAGTTTCCAAAATCCTGTTGATAGGCTTCTAGGTAGTTTCTAGATTTTCGCTCCTGTGGCTACTTACCGTGTCAATATCCTTGAATATATCTGCATGTCTTCTCATCCACATGTGCAGACTTTCCCTGAGAATAAATTAGATCATTGCTCAACTGTTCTTAAAGACTTAACTTCAAAAAACGCAATAGTTGGAAAAAACAAACAGGAAGAGGGTGGGCTGAGAGCCCTGAAAGCCTTCACACCCCATTAGTGGGAGTTGTGAGAATTCCTTAACCATCATTCAGTTAAGTCTTCTAATTTCCCTGCTTATGCACATTCATCAGTTTAATTATTTACTAGAACATCTCCTTGAGGAGAATGATGTCCTGGCCAACTGAAGACCACCAGGGAGACTTTATGCACAGTTGGGTAGTGAACCAGTTAAAATATAAGGAGTCATTGATTAGTAGATACAACATCTGTCAGTAAAGAAAAAAGAAGGAACTTAGGGTTGTTATAAGCAAAAGGAACTTAGGAATTGAAAGAACAATAAGTCACGGTTCTGTAAAACTTTGTGGAGTACCAATTAAGGACAAGGAAAAAGAAGCAGCAGAGAAAAATAGCCCATTACTTTTATATGGTGACAGATTTCAGGAATTAAAAAAAAAAAAATAAGAAGGAAAGAAAGCTCAGTTCTTTGTCCTGCATAATACAAAAGAAGAGCGGTGTGATATTGGGTCATATGTCAGTGTTAGGCTCATTCAGTTTTTAGGTTCACTGTTTGAGCGGACTGGTTTTCACTGGGTTGCTGTATTATGCAGCGTCTTTTAAATTGTTGTTTTATTTTTATTTATTCATTTTCTCTAATCTTAGCAGTTTCTTCTGGATTCCAATTAGGTTTCCCTTTTGTTTTGAGTTAATTATCCTCTCGATATACCGATATGCATTGTGCAAGATAATACTCCTGGCTTCTGTTTCTCTTCATTGACTCTGTATGGAATCTTAATCAAATTAAACCTGGGTTTTTACATTCCATATCTGCAAAATAATAGTGCTGCAGACAGTTTATAAAAGACTCTGAGAGCCTCAGATAAAATGTTACTGGAAGCAATTGTGAAATACTGCACAGCATCTGCTGAAGAGTATGTTGTTGAAATTTTATTGTGCAAATCTTTCCACAGTGGTCTTTATATAAATACTATATATTCTTTCACTCTCTTAAAAGCTGTACAAGCCTTTCACCTATCATTCAGGTTAGGTGCTCAGAAACAAAGTACTATTAAGTGTGCTATTTCTCTGAAGAAGAGTTAAAAGAGTTTCTGTTGATGTCTGATGACCATGAAGTTTGCCTGTGAATCCATAGCACAAGCTGAGAATCCTTCAAGGCAGACGCATAGCTCATAAAGAAGCTGAAAAGAAAGACTGTTTTGAAACCATAACCCCTTTTCAACCATTAGAATGAATCCTGAGGATTTCATTTGGATAACTAGTTTAGGTCTCAGAACTCATCGACCATCATAATGGAACCTGGGGCTGAGAGAGCAGAGCTGTATGGTTTTGAGGACTTTACTTTAGTACTTTTAACAAGATACCTGGTTAACAAGGCAACAAGTATTAAAGCCGAACCAGCATCTTAACTTCTCACAGAATCATCACATAGTGAAAACACTCAATATTGGAACTGATCCTTGTGGACCCTTCTATAATCTTCAGTCAGGAAAATTCTGAAGTAGATTGTGTTGGTCTGCCTAGATAGAAAGTACACTATAAAAGGGGGCACTTTGTGTATTCAATTCTACACTCAAATGCTCAGAGAACTTCACATGGCCATGCATGGTGAGAGCATAAGTTACATGCAACAGACTATGTTGCCTGTCTGCATCTGCATCAGCTCTGTTACCACACTGAGTCATTAGAGACCTCAAGTGTCAGACAGGAGCAGTCTCCATGGGCTGCATCCTCAAGGGAGCTCCCTTCTCCCTGCAGAACTGAGGGAGAAAAATTCTTTTAGAGCCTTTGAGTGAAAAGGAAAGATTGCTGTTGGGTCAACTACTACGTTTCATGTTTGCCTGTCTCTGAGTGCCCAGTAAGCACCAATGGGAAGGGAGACAATTACTAGGCAGGAGTTTATTTTATTTGTATGGACTTTAAGTTTAGGTTGGTAGAATCATTTTTCACCTTCTTTATTTTCTAAGTAATTTCCCCAAAGCAGCACCAAAAGAGAGGGGGAAAGGAAACTGGCTATTGAGCTTAAATTTGTCTTGAACAGCTATTTACTATCCATCACTGAAATACATTCTAAAGAGTTTTTAGCCAGTATTCCAAATTTAATATAAAATTGGCAAATCTGCTCACCTCCCAAATTATAATGCCACCAACCATAAAAACAGGAAGCATCCAGGAAACCTTAGATAAGTTCAGTTGCACCAAGCCCACAGCCTCCTTGAATTTTAAAAGTGCAAGCAGCTGTATAGGCAAAAATAGAATGATGCAGCTTCTGGACCTGCTGTGTTAACTGAGGCCCAGATATCTCTCTGGTTTATAGCCCTCCATTCTCTCTACATGATAGAACAGTATTTAAATAATTGCATTCAAAGGTGGGGAGGGGAGCAAAAGGCATCAGAATTAGTCAGAAAGCTTTCCTAAGATATATGGATACAACCTCAAGTAGGAAATTCTGATTCAGTATATATGGCATGGGGCTTAAAAATGTGTGGTGGGGGAAAACAAATGTTGGTCTGTAGTTAAGATGCCTCTATCATTTCTTTTGTGTTTATTTTGGGAACATTAGTTATTGTAGATGACCAAACCTTAAAGCTGAACTCCAGTGGCAAGTAATCTTGTCAGAGTAGATGACAGGTAGTTTATTTATTTTTACCTTGGAGTAAGGCTAAAGATTTTTTTTTTCTTTCAAAAATATTTTTTTTCAGTAACTTTGATTTTACACATTAAAATGAACTCCTATGTGCAGGTTCCCCATATGTGCAGTTTCCCTATCCCTAAAATATATGCCAACACACCCTGACCTCCACCAAATCACCAAGTGTTCTTCACCATTGTCCAGTGGGCTCCGCCACAAATAGCTCTCCTCCCCCCAACCATCCCTGTCCCAGTCCCTATTAGTAACCTCAGTTCTAGTTCCAAGTATCGGTTTTGTTTCATCTGTTCCTTTGTTTTTTTATATCCACATTCTACCTATATGATAATCTGGTATCTATCTTTCATCTTTTGGCTTATTTCGCTTAGTATAGTCACCTTTAATTCCACTGACGTTGATCTAAATGACAGTGCCTAAGGTCTTTTTAGGTTTAAGGTGATATATCATTGTTGTTTTGATTTGTATTTCCCTGATAGCCAGGGAGTAGGAGTATCTTTTCATGTTTCTGTTGACCATCTGTATGTCTTCTTTGGAAAAATGCCTCCAATTTCTCCTCCCACTTTTTTTTGTTGTTGTTGAATTGTATATTTTTCTGTTAAAGAGTTTTATGAGTACTTTGTATATTTTAGATGTTAAGCCCTTGTCAGAAATATGAAATGCAAATATCTTCCCCCAGTTAGTAGGTTGTTCTCTGGTTTCGGTGTTATTTTATTTGGCTGTGAAGAAGCTTTTTAGTTTGATGGAGTTCCAGTTGTTTATTTTTGTTTTTGTTTCCCTTGATGCTGGAGTTGAGTTTCCAAAGGCCTCCCTAAAGCTGATGTCGTGGAATGTCTTTCCTTTGTTGTCTTATAAGAATTTTATGGTCTCTGGTCTTATGGTGGCTGCCAGGTATCCCACGACCATTTATTGAAAGGACTTTCCTTTCTCCATCATTTGCTTTTGGCTCCTTTGTCATAGATTAACTGACTGTATGTGACTAGGTCAGTTTCTGGTGATTCAGTTCTAATCCACTGGTCTGTGCCTCTGTTATTATTCTGCTACGTACTATTTTGATCACTATCACTTTGTAGTATAGCTCAATGTCTGGGGGTATAATCCCTCCAGATTCACTCTTTTTTTCTCATAATTGCTTTGGTTATTCAAGATCTTTAGTTCCATAAAAATTTTAAGATTTCTTGTTCTGTTTCCTGGAAAGAAACACAAGGGATTTTAATGGGGATTGCATAAATCTTTGTTTTGGTTTAAGTAAGATAACCATTTTGATGATGTTGATTCTTCCCACACATGAGCAAGGATGTCTTTACATCTCTTTGTGTCCTCCTATATATCTTTTAAGAAGGACTTGTAATTTGCATTATACCAGTCTTTCACTTCCTTTGTTAAATATATTCTATTTGATTCTTTTTACTTCTATTTTAAATTCTGTGATTTTCTTGATTTCATATTCTTCTAGCATGTTTGCATATAAGAATGAGACAGATGTATGTGCATAGCTTTTGTAGCCTGCCATTTTACTCTATTCTTTGATTAGTTCTAGTAATTTTGATAGAGTTTTTGGGATTGTCAATATATAGAATCATGTCATCTGCAAATAAGGAGAGTTTTGCTTCTTCCTTTCCAGTTTGTATTCCTTTTATTTCTTTTTCCTGCCTAATTGCTCTGGCTAAGACATCCAGTCTGATGTTAAAAAGCAGTGGTGAGAGTGGACAGCCTTGCCTTTTTCCTGACCTTAGAGGAAATGCTTAGTGGAAACTTACACCATTGACTATGATGTTGACTGGTTTTGCTGTATATGACCTTTATTAAGTTGAGGTATGTACCTTTTATTCCCATTTTAAGCAGGGATTTATCGTAAATGGGTGTTGAATCTTGTCAAAAGCTTTCTCTGCATCTATTCATATGATCATGTGGTTTTACTCCTTACTCTTATTGATATGATGTATCATATTAATGGATTTACATATGTTTAGCCATCCTTGCATCACTGGAGTAAATCCTACTTGATAATGATGGATGATCTTTTTGATACATTGTTGGATTTGGTTTGCTAATATTTTGTTGAGAATTTTTTCATCTATGTTCATTAGAGATCTGTAAGTTTCTTTTTGTTGACATCTCTGTCTGATTTTGTTATCATTGTGATGTTAGTCTCATAGAAAGTGTTTCGGAGTGTTCCCCTTTCTTCAATATTTTGTAAGTGCCTGAGATAAATAGGTAGTAATTTTTCTCTGAAGGTTTGGTAAAACTCATTAGAAAAGTCATCTGGACCTGGGCTTTTATTTTTAGGGAAACTTTTGATTATATCCTTAATTTCTTTGCTTGTGATGTTCTGTTCAGGTTTTCTAATTTTTCTGGGTTCAGTCTTGGTAGACTATTTTTTTTCTAGAAATCTATCCATGTCCTCAAAGTTGTCTGCTTTGTAGGCATAGAGTTGTTCATAGCAGTCTCTTAAGAGGTTTTGAATTTCTGTGGTATCTGTTGTAACTTCTCCCCTTCTATTATCTTATTCTAATTATGAGAGTTTTTTCCTCTTTTTTTCTTTTTGAGTCTAGCCAGTGGTTTGTCAATTTTGTTTTTTATTTTATAGAACCAACTTTTGGTTCCATTAATCTGGATTGTGTTTTTGTTTTCTATTTCATTTATTTCTGCTGCTTGAATTTTGATTATTTTCTTCTGCTGATTTTTGGCTTTACTTGTTGAAATCCATATTCATATGAAATCCATAGTCATTGGAAGAAGTGTTCTGAATATGTCCATTAAACCTAATTGTTCCAAATGGCAATTTTATGCAGCTGTTTCTCTGTTAATCTTCTACCCTGCCTGGTTGATCTGTTCATTGTTGTAAATAGAGTGTTGAAGTCTCTTAATATGTTGTGTTGCTGTCCTATTAGAACTCTTATCAGGTCTAATAATGCTTGCTTAATATATTTTGATGCCCCTTCATTTGGTACATATCTGTTAATAAACAGAATCTTCTTCCTGAATTGACCCTTTAATCATTATATAATTTCTGTCTTTTTTTCAAATTCTTTTTACTTGGAAGTCTATTTTATCCATTGTAAGTATAGCTGTTCCTACTTTTTTGCACTTGCCATTTGACTGTAGGATTGTCTTCCAACCATTGACTTTGAGCCTTTATTCATCTTTTGAAGGAAGGTGGGTTTCCTGAATGCAGCAGGTTAGGTTTTTATCCATTCAGCCGCTATATTGTTTCATTGGTGAGTTTAGTCCATTAATGTTCAAGGTGATTATTGATATGTAGCTATTTATTTTCATTTTCTGATTTGTTTTCTGTATGTTGTTCCAGACAATGCCCTTGTTCTTCTATTTCTTTTCTTAGGTGGTTTGGGTATAGTTATGTCTTTATTGGTTTCCCTTTTTGTTTTCTTCTTTGATTTTTCCCTGGAGTTGTATTTTCAGGTTAACTTGAAGTTCTTGAAGTTAGCATTAAAATTTCTGTGTTTATTTCCTATTTTAATTTGATAGCTGATTAGTCTTACACACAGTCTAACCATCCACATTTTTATTCTCTTCTACCCACTTTTTACTTTTGCTGTCTTACTGTTTTTATGTGGGGTTTCTTTATACTTTGTATAGTATCCTTTAGTAATTTTTGGAGAGTTGGTTTATGGTGATGAATTCCTTTAAATTTTGTTTATTGGTACAGTTTTAAAATCATTCCTTCAGTTCTGAATGATAATCTTGCAGGGTATTGTATCATAGGTTGAAAATCCTTTTCTTTCAGCGCTTTGACTATATCATGCTATTCCTTCCTGGCCTGTAGAGTTTCAGTTGAGAAATCCATTGACTGTCTTATTTTAAGATTTATTCTTTATCTTGCATTTGTGACATTTTGATAACAGTATGTCTAGGTGTAACTATTTGAGTTTCTTTTATTAGGAACTCTTTTAGCTACCTGGGGCTGGAGGTTTGCTTCATTCTTCAGATTAGGGAAGTTCTCAGATATTGTTTCCTCAAATACAGTTCCTGACCCCCTTTCTCTCACTTCTGGGACTCCTGTGATGCAAATATTATTCATTTTGATATTATTCCATTTGTCTCATATGCTGTCTTCATTTCTTTGCATTTATCTCTTTGCTGGTTTGTTTGAGTGCTTTTCTCTGCCCTATCTTTTAGCTTGCTGATCCTATTGGAGGCTTCATCCATCCTATTTTTGAGTCCCTCTGTTGAGTTCTTTAGTTAAACTGTCATCGTCTTCTTTTCTTTAGTATCTTACTTCATTTCTTCTCTCTCTTTTTTGTTGTTCTCTTTTACTTCCTCTATTGTTTTCTTGATTTCCTTGAGTATGTTTATCACTGTTAGTCTACTCTTCATCTTCAGGTAGTTTGCATATATCAGCTATATTTAGATTTTTCCCTTTTTTTAATTGGATCTATCATTTTGCATATACTTCTCTGTATCTTTGCTCTGATATTGTTAACTTTTCTGTGGGTTCAGTTTCCCTGCTTGTATGATGGCTTGTATAGGGTGATCACCTTGTCATTGACCCACAACAGTTCTGCTTCCACACACAGGGTGGTACTTGTGGGTGGTATTGATGGTTCATCCCTTTTGAGACATTATCATTCTCTTTAATCCTGAAGGCAGGATATCTTGTGGGCAGATCCTGAGACTCCAGTGCAATATGTAGTGGGGAGGGGAATTTGGGAATTTGGGAAATTTCCCTAGCTGCCTTCTTGTTATGGCAGTACCCATTGCAATTTTACCACACAGGCTTCAGCTGAAACCCCAGGGCACTAGTTCTCTTACACCATGAACCAAGACTGTCTCCAAGACTGAAACTAAACTGCTTCTGTGTCCCAGTCCTGTTGGTGAGTCTCTTTGTTACTTTGGGAGCAACTCCCCTGGAGGCTCATTTCTTCCTTTGGTTCTGCTCCCTTCACTGTGGCCTGAATCCCTAATCTAGAATCTGCGGTGTAACTCTGAGCCCTGACATTTTCACCTACCCTTTGTTTTCACAATTTCTGTTGCTTCTCTGTTATATCTGCACCTGCTTTTCCTTAATGTCTGTTTATGGAGAGTAGGTGGATTCCCAGTTGCTCAGTGGTGAGAATCTGAATCTCACTCCTACCACATTGCCATTTTCTGACCGTCCTCAACAACAACAGCCTAGTTTTCACCTAGACAATGAATGCTTTTTGACTCTTCTTTGTTCACCAATGACTATGATATGGAACATGGATTTGCGTCAGACTTTCCTCTGTAAACAGCAGGGAAACTTCCTTGGACCCATTTGCATGTCATGAAATCTTAGATTCCCAAGAACCTTAAAGAGAGGGTAGTTCTTTTTCTTTTTTTTTTTTTAATTTTAGAAATGAGAAATCAGATAACCAGAGAGAGTGTTGTTCAAAGTCACATCAAGACTTGGGGAATAGATGTGTTTAATGTCTCCTGATTCCTAGCCCTGTGAGCTTGTACTGGGTCTCTCCATGACCGTGTTCATTCAAGAAAAGGAAATTTTCAGCGATGAAAATTTGCCCCAGATGAGACCATAGACAAGAAAATCTATTCCCTTTAAAATTCAGTTGCCTAGGAAGTCCCCATGGATGATAACCAGAAATTGATTTCCTTCTGTTGAATGTCAGGACAATGATAGGTCCTGTCATGTCTCAGTCCCTGAAAGAGACTTCACAGCATAGTAAGTAATGGAAAATACAAGCATTTGAGTTGCTTCAACTGCATAATGATTCTTAAATATGCGATATTAAATTCTCACAGACTGAAATGTTTCTCACTTTCAAAATTTCTTCTGGCCTAGAGGAATGTCCTCTAATCTATCATCACTGTCTCATGCCTGAATGAAATTGACAGTGTTTGGAAGGAATGAGATTTTATGTGGAAAATTTGCAATCTTTATACCAAATGTAATGAAACTGGCACAGTCCTAACTATGCTTCCAACTGTGGCTTTATCCTTAGGATATCTCCCAATTTTAGCATTTCTGTGACACCAGGACAGCAACTTTTGTTGGTGATATGTCCTAATTGTAGTCACTGGTTGCTCTACAGGGACCACTAGCAAAGAATTCTGCCAAGCACACTCTTTCAACAGATTACATGACGAGAGTCTGATATGTGCCACACTCTGGGCTAGGCACAGAGCAGTGCTCATAAATACTGTATTACTGTGCTCAAGTTACCACCAGTGGTCTAAGGGTGGCTCATTGCTCCTTCAGTAATCCATCTGGGGTGTCCTGAAGAGTTGCTGTTTCATTCCTCTAACAAATCAAACTTGGAGGAGAATTGCTTATTTGTTTGTAAGTAAATTTCTCAGTGACAGCTGTTCTTATAAGGCCTTGGGAGCTGCCATTAATTTCGAGTAGTTGGAAATGCTTCCATCTAGTCAGCTGTGAGAATTACGGCAGCTCTTTGATGAGTTTTCATTATTTGCATTTCTCAAAAGCTGGAGTGGCTGAAATTTACAGCCACAAACCTGCAGGGTGAGGGTGTTTCAAATACTGTCAGTTACTGTGTAGGTATGTCTACTTGGAAAAACAAAAACAAAACGAAACAAAACAAAAAACAGAGCTGTTTTGACCAGTTACAGCACTCTGTAGAATTTTTCCTTATATCCTCAAAAATCAGGTGTTCATTAAGTAGTCAAGTATTACAAGAGTAAAGAAAATGTCTAGTAAACGAGGAATAACAACAAAGTACATTTTTATTAGGTGGTAATAAAAATTAAAATGTTTTCCTTTTATTAGTGAAGACTCCACATTTTACTGGTTGTTCTTGGTTTTCATTGCATGATTTATTATTCAGTTTTAGTAGCTTAATTGTTAGAAAATCATAAAAGATAGACAAGACTTTATTGCTGTTTTAATTTAGTTTCTGTATTAGTGTTGCCATTACTTATATCCAAAGAAAAAACGATGCCATTTATCAAAAGCTGTGTTGTCTGTTGCCTTCAAGACCACCTGAACTTAAAACAGCACCTGGCTAACCTTAAAAGTGAACTCAGCCAAGAGACAAAGGCTAAAATAAAAGCAGACTTTTCCATTGCATTTCATTTACTTTCTCAATGGCAGCAGACTAATAGACCCATCTTATTTTATAATGTAATAAACACTGAAGTTGAGATTTCAGCATGGTGGCTCTTACAAGATAATTGGGCTGTATCAGTTCACTGGGAATGAAAAAAGGAAAAACCAACTTGCAGATAAAAATTTGAGTCTAAAGTCATTAAATATATCATCAGAGAGAATGTGACTATATTTCTATTATATATGCAGTGTTTATTATATATACATATGTGTGTATATACTTATATGTAAATTATAATGGTATATTGGTGCTTTTGAGATACTCACTGCTTCCATTTTCTCAAAATCGAGGTTCACATACAATTTCATAAAATGGCTGTTCTAGTTATAAGCAATAGCTAATTGTCTTATCTGGCTCTGTTGGTAATTCTATGTATAGATCTAGTTTTCAACCTAAAAATGAGAGGTTTGTTGGTTGAACAATTAAAATAAAGCTAATAACTTGGGTTTTAGACTCCACAAAGAAGAAGGAAAAGACACAATTCATTAGAAATCAGTAGGCCTCAGAAGTATTGATTTCATTTTTCTAATGGCTTTATTTCAGTCCTTCTGTCTTTAGAATAGGTTTTATTTACAGAATAGTAGAACGCGCTTGTCATTATGTTTCTCTTAGGCCAAAGAAATACGCTATTTCAATCCTCATTTGTTTGTTTCCTATGTTTTACTCTGCATAATCAAAGTTTATAATTATACAAAGTAGTCCACAGGGTTGTTGTTAAATTTTCTTTCTGTGTTATCTACACCTAGTGTGTCTCCTACAGATATCCAACTTTTTTGACCCCAGTCATCATTTTTAAGTTTAATGTACAATTTTCCCGTAAGAGCTCAAGAAGTCTTTGCATCATTTCCCATTCCTGCTGTAAGGATAATGACTCTAGCAGGAAAGATACCATTTTAAGCGCTTTCTCATGAATACTGCATTCCTGTTTGTGTCTTATTTTATTGGGGTTTCTTTGCCTATTCTACAACCTCTTGAAAAGTAACATGTTTCATTATTATATGGGGATCTATTTTCCTTCTACACATCTCTGCCTTACACAGTAAGAATGCCATGAAGATTTTACAAGAAGTAATGTACACTCCTCAGAAGCAGTATAGTTAAGATGTTAGGTAAAATATCTCTGTACTGTCTGAAGTGCTACTTCTCACTCAGCATAGAGAGATTTTAATCATAAGTACCTGAGTTAGAGAACTTCAGATCTGAAAGGCAACTTAAATATCTTAGTTCATTTTAATAGATGATGAAACTACAAAATAGAGATATTCTATACATCACTCAAGATTATACAATCAGCTTTTTGCTGAATTGAGACATGAAATCTGATTGCCCTAAATCTCAGGTTATTAAAAGAAAAAGACACATGATATTAATTTAACTGTTCCATTAAATTCATAAAAAGTAAAATTACTTTTTATTTTTCTATAAAAATAATGCATGCTCATTTATAAAATTTATGCAAAATACAAGAAAGTAACTGATTCCCCCTTATCCTTCTCTAAGTTTAATTAGTGTGACCATTTAATGAACATTATAAATGAAAGAATGGATCTATAGATTGATTAAAAGAAAGTATTAAAATGAGAAAAGAGTAGGAAGAAAGTATAAAATTATTTTTTAACATTGGATTCTTGATATGCTATTTTAATCACAAACATTGAATTTAATTTTACTTGAGTTTAGCAGAAATGAAAGAAAATTGAAGAAATTCCTATACTTCCAATTCCTTGTTTCTTTATCATAAGATATAGTAAAGTCCTCTAAAATATGCATGTATGACTTTAAGAAATGCAGTTATAGAAAACGTTACTAATTTTCAAATTTTAGGCATTATCAGTTGTGTCTCCCTTTTATAAAGGATCAATTGACTCTTCTGACAAAGGTAAACATTAGCCTTCCTTACTTACTCCCACCTCCCAAATTTTTTAAGTTATTTTATTTTTACATTGTCATGATAAAGCACATTCTTTTACACAAAAACATTTGTTATTCCCTCTTAGTTATGAGCTTACGTAGAGGCAGTTATTTGTCCTGTTTTCTTCATTCCTAAGATATACTTATATTGTGCTGTCTCTTGGTTGGTTATTTTTAGTCATTCAGAATGTTTTCGAAAGATACACCTTGATGTTTTATCTGTGTTCTTACCTGTTGAGAATTGTATACTGTCCATGGCCTGCAGACCTGAAAGATATTTTGGTTAGGTATAAAATTACTGGGTCACATTTTTTTTCCTTTAGCGCATTTTACTTTGAATAGTCATTTTCTCTACATTCATGAGTCACTTAATTACAGGGGCTATGTGCCAAAATTATAGGGTGTCATTGCACAAATCTAGATGGTGTAGCCTACTACACCCCACGCGGTGTGGTGCAGCCTTTGAGACTGCCTTCATGTGTGTTCCTTCATTGACCTGCTGTTAAGCAGCACGTGACGTATATCTTGCATATTAATCTGTGTTTTTACTCTGGTCATTCTCTCACTGTTCCTTCTACTAGGGCTTTTCTTCCGATACTGTTTTCATTTCTATTTCTTTGAGTTCTCTGGCTTATTTTGTTAGAAATCTTAAGCAGGCTGTGGGGAGGTATGTGGGAGGAACTGGCATGGAGTGTGGTGGTATTGATTTGTTTAGTCAACTTTTTTCATTTTAGAATAGTTTCAAACTTTTTTGTTTTGCTTGTTTGGTGGCATGCCTTGTGATTTTTTTTCTTGAACAGGCCTTAGTGTGAGGTTTCATGTTTATATGGCTAGGATAGACTATGTTTGCTATAGCTGTGGTATCAGAGACTTCAGTTTCTTCTGGCGCTTTTGTTTTTGTCTTACTGTTGTCTTGGGTTTTCCTGGAGACTCTCTACCTAGAGACTAAGGCTTGTGGCTGTTTGGTCTGTGGCCCCTTTATACAGGAGCCCTGTGGAGCAGACGTGACAGGGTGAGCCAGGGCTCCACAGGTCTCTGTGAGCCTGAGTTCATAACCCAAGTCAGTTAGACCTTGGTAAAACTTTAGATGGGTTAGATGCTACTAAAATATATTCCCTTGAGGGTAGGCCTGGTTAAGTAAAATAGAAAGCTCTAGGTGTTTTTCAGAGTGGTTACTTTCCTATCTCCTCCCACTGGAGAGAATTTTCTTCCATCTCAACCAAATCTGGTAGGACTTCTCCTGGAGGCAAAACATACAAAAGTGTGTCACTTCCTCACCTAAGACAGGCCCTTTCAGACTTTTTAACTCACACTAGACAGCAAGGAGCCTCCACAATTCATCAGTTACACTTTACAGTATTCCTAAGTTTTGACTCCAGGTGCAGCTTCTGCACCTGTACTTCTCTGTTTCTCCAGTTTGGGACCAGTAGTTTGCCCTCAACTCTCTGTATATCTGCTTATTTCTCATCTCTTAGTGAAGTGGTCTCATAGTTGGGGGAAAAACACTTGGGCAAAGAGGGAATAGGTATTTGGAAGGAAGAAGGTAGGAAATTACTCCAGTTCCAAACTTTTACTGAGAATTGCTGAATTTTTTTCTACCAGTTTTCCCCTTTGCTTTCAGACATATATTCTTTCCTTTTCTGAAGTTCATGAGGTCTGTGCAGTCCCCCTTAAGTCTGAGCTTCTCCAGGATTTTCCTCCAGACTTTCCTTCCTGCTGTGGGTCCCTTCCCTTCCCTTGTTCCAGGTTTAGTCTGTTAACCACAGTGTTGTGAAATGCCTCTGGTGACCAGCTCATGGTGGCAGCCATTGGAAGGGCAGAAGTCTCTCAGCTACCACCACCTCTGCCCCTCCCAGTGCTGTCCAAGGTGCTGCCCGACCTGCCAGGTGGGGCTGTGGCAGTATCATAGTTTGAAAGACAGAGTATTTTATCGTTTTTGTATTTTGGGGTGCTTTTGAAGGAGATGAGGGAAGCAAAAAAACTTTGCCCCACTCTTGGTAACCAAAACTTTTCCATAAAATTTTATGTTCTGTAGAAAGATCATTTTTGTTCAACATAAGACTCTCTTCATGGAAGTTATAAGGGGAAACTCTGGTGTTTGCTCTTTATGAAAATGAAATCTTATAGAAAGAAATGATTTTTTTCTTCATCACTGAATCCTAAGTATCTTGATCATTTTTGTTGAATCAGAAATATTTCCCTGAATTCTTTAAAATTTAGTTATTTTGAGGACTAAAGAACTTCAGGAGCTTTAATTTTCAGAAATGTAGGACACTGTATTTCCTTTGTCAGAGATTGCAAAGAAAATCAAAGAGGAGCCTTTTTTCTACCTACAGATTGCCATTAACTGTTCCTGAAAATATTTCTCAGGAAGATCATGTCAAGACCATCTGCTAGATTAAAAAATGAGATATTAGATATGAAAATCTGCAAATATAAAGGACTTGAGCAGAAATGAAAACGTACAGATAATATTATTGATTTCATTTGAAATTTTGTTTTACATGGGAAACCAAACAGAAAATGTTGATGAATGTGGGCCTCAGATGGAGGAGACAGGCACTCAGAATTAGCCCCTTTGAGCCTCTGGTTTTCTTAACTTGTTGAAAACATTGCTTTTCAAACATAAACAGGGTCATCAAAGTGGACATTAGTTTTGTTTTGTGGTTTGCTCTCCTGGCACATGAGTTGTCTTGACCAGTGACGCTTATTTAAATATGTTATTTTTTTTTAAGAATATCAGGACAGTTCAGATAGTTCACAATACAGAAATGAAGCCTACAGAGAATTGCTTTTGCTGTCCTGTTATAAATGAGATAGCTTTGCACTCCTGGAGGAGAGTTGAGGCCTTTTTTCTACCCCAGGTTTTTATTTAAACTCTTCTGTGGATTTTTATAATGTAACTATTTAAAGACTTGAGCGATTTCTGCCCTCTTCTAATCCAAGGAAAGACTGCGATTGCCTTTTTTCTTCTTTCTAGAAGATGGGCTGCTTTTAGGAGTGTGGCTGCCATATGTCTAATGTCACTGCCTGTGGGTCCCCAGTGACGTCCTGTGCCACCTGCCCTGCTTCCCCAGTTCCTCAGCTATTTCCGTGACACTATTTTTTGATGTATTTCTAGTTTGAGGTGCTTTCGTTTTTTTATTTATTTATTTTACATTTCTTCACAATGCTAAATTTATTTCAGGATATTGAAATTGCTTCTCTGTCTATATTTCACCCACCACCAGGGTTCCAGTGACCTTCACCGCCACCTTTTCCCCTCTTTCCTTCCCTCCCCCTTCCCCTCCCACCCAGTAATCGCAGTCCTGTGGCCTAGTATTTTTGTTGGGACCTGTATGTTCGTTTGTTTCATTTCATTATAGTCCACGTAAGAGTGACACCATCCCGCATTTCTTTTTCTCTTTGTCTTTCTAACTTACTTCACTTAACATGATCCTTGCCAGTCCCATCCGGACTGTTACAGATGGGACAGTTTTGTCCTTTTTAACAGCTGCATAGAATTCCATTGAGTATATGTACCACAGCTTCTTTATTCTTTATTTTATCTGTTGATGGGCATTTAGGTTGTTTTCATGTCTCGGCTGTTGTGTACTGTGCTGTTATGAACATTGGGGTGCAGCTTTTTCCTGATTATGGATATTTACTTACATTTTTGAGTGATTTAAGACAAATACTCTCTTGAAAGATATAGCCAATTGATAATCCATCAGCTGAGAATATTTACGCTTGACAGGTAAAGTAGCTGGAAATTTATCTTTGCCTTCATGGTAGCTTAAAACATCAAAGTTTTATACAGAAGAGACCTTTAACCAAAGGAGACCTATGACATTCAACTTAAGAGTTTATAGGTAACAAGATCTAAACAGAACTATTAAAGTTCTTTAAAAAGGAGAAATGTGTGCAGTTTCCATTCTTTAAGAGGGAAGTGAAGCTGTTTCTTATGTAAACATATTAAAAAGTCACTTTATTATTGTTTTGTTTTTGCTTTTACTTTCCTAGTCCTGAGTCTTGAACGCAGGTCCTTGGGCCTTACTTCACCATAATTATTGTAATAATAACCCTTTAAAAAAACAGCAAAACTTTGTCTCATGTCCTTGGCTTTCTACTTGAGCTTGTGTCCCAACCCCACCAATAAGACAGGGACCCAATGGCTTGTATTTCTATAATGAATCACATTGCAGCTTGCTCTAATTCCTTTTCCTGGGAGCCCTCCAACACTTCAGCTACATATAAAGATAGCCATTGTTAGTCTTCATCTTTTATTATGAAAGGAGTAAAGTGATAAGGACCTACTCATCTCATTGTCTCAGGACAGACTTCTGGGGAGCAGCACTCTAGACCCACCCCTTTCTTGCTTCTCATGCTGTTGTTGACCCCTGTCATTTCCTTAGGCGGGGAAGGGGTAGAATCAGATTCTCTGTAAGGTTCCTTTGGCACTTCTGTTGGAACTGTTGATCTCTGCCTAGAAACTATATATCATTTTTGTTTTAATGCGCCTAAGGCGGGTTACTTTTGTTCATCTGAATCCTAGATCCTCAAGGGCTGCAGAGAGATCCTTACTTCAAACATCCTTTACAACATTGTCTTAAGAAACCTAGAGTCAGTCCTGATTCCTTAACTGGAATCCCCATGACCTTGAATCTTTTTAAGTCAACTCTGAACCAGGGTGTATCTCTAAAGTTAGATGGCTGAATATCATAGTCCTATGATTATATGCCTAAAAGGTGATTAGAGTTGTCCTTTTCTTTCTAAAGTCAGGACAGTATCACACATAATTTAAACAGTCATTTCACAGAGTGACTATTAAGAGCATGAAATATTAGTCTCCATCTCAGGATGAAGTACTACTGTTGACTAGAAGGAAACTTAAAGAGTCCCTCTCCACCTGGCTCCACTGCCCGAAGTCCTTGGAGTGCACCGTTTCTGATTGCACATGCAAGTGTGACTATAAATTTCCCGACAGAAACCATACCACCTCATCAGCCACAGAAGAAAATGACAAAACAACCAACTGTGAAAGCATGCTTGCCAAGCTTTCAGCATCACTGCATCAGGGGGAAACACATTTGTATAAGATGGAATCAAGGCTGGATGAAGCCCAAAGACAAGCTGTGGTATACATGTCTTCTGTAAGCTGCAGCATTTGGGAAGTATGTGTGTGCCCGTGAGGCCAGGGTTCCAGAAAACCCTTTGCTGGTTGAAGCCACATCAGCAGTCCAGGATGGGGAGCGGGTACAGCAGACACGGCTTGCTGCTTCTCGGTAATTACAAGATCTCTATTAGTAGCTGAAATCCACTTGGCATTACTTCAGTAACTTCACAGAATCCTGGTGAGACTGAATTTTTTTCAGCAGAGAATACTCAGGCTCAGAGAAACAGACTAGTTAGTGATCAAGCCAGGGTTCAGACTGGGTATGTCTTTCCTCAGTGCCCATGATCTTTCAGGGTACCTTGAACTGATTTTAAAGTTGAATGTCAGAAATAAAACTGGAGCATTGGTGAGAAAAGGAAAAGAATCTGTGTTCACCCCAAGGTTTCTCTGCTTTGTTAGAGCAATAGAGTATGAAAGGAGCACACATTTGCCTGACTTCAGTTAACTTTAAAAAGGGAGAATTAATCTTTTAGGAAAAAGCAGATACCTAATAAAAAATGGTCCAAAGAGTTGAACAAACACTCTACCCCAAAATGACGAATCACATGGTCAGTGAGTATGTGAAAGCAAATATTAACCACAATAGAAATCTCTGAATACCCCCCAGGTTTGCTAAGGTGCAAAAGACCACCATACCAAGTGTGAGTGAGGCTTAGAGCAACTGCATCTCTCAATGCACAGCTGGTGGGAGTGTTGCCCACCATCAAATATAACCGAACACTTGCATACCACCAGAACCAGCATTTTTACTCCCAAGAGTATGACCACTGAAAAGTCAGCATATGTGCATGTTGAGGTCTATAGGGAAATGTTCATGGCAGTGTAGTTTTAATAGTCAAAACCTGGAGAAAAACCAAAAACCTGATTGCAGGAGACCAAACAAAAGGTTCACTGTTCACATAGTGGAATGCTCTACTGACCTGAGTGGGCAAGCTCCTGCTGCATTAACATGGGTGGATCTCACAAACGTGCAGTACAGTGGTGAAGGCAGACTCTAAACAGATCATGCTGTAGGGTGCCATTTACCTGAAGTTACAGGATAGACAAAACCAAGCTGTGCTTTTCGAAGTCCTCTGCTAATGTCAGCTTTTGCAGGAGGTGGCTGGGAGAGGAAAGGGAGTGTTAGGGGCTCCTGAGGCAATGGCCGTATTCTGTTTCTTGAACCGGGTGGTGATTATAATGTGCTCAGATGTTGAAAATTCATCAAGTTGTTAACCTAATGTGCACGTTTCTGCATGTATATTCTACTTTAATACTAACTTTTTTAAAGCATTATGTATACAGATAGTTCTTTAATTTTTAACTCCAACTGTGGCAATATAAATTTAAATGAACTGAAATTTTGCATGTGTATAAAATAGTTTCGTGTGGCATATTGTGACCTATATTGTGGGAGAAATGTTCATTTTTTCTTGATAATGCTTTACTAACCTCTCAGTTTGTCTGAACCCAACAAGATGAGGAAGGAAGGAAAGCGAATTTCATCTATACCAGCTGCCTCTCCCTCACTCAGCGAGAGCACCTAGCTGGCCAGGTTTCACCACAGCAGAGTTCCTTCTTGTTTCTGAGTCTATGATAAAACTTATCATACTATTATGCTTCTTACATCCAAGCAGAGCAGCAAAAGAAAATAACTGTGAAATCCCAAGACCTGGCTAAAAGAAATTCTGAATCTTTATTCTCTAAAAACAAGGTGGAATGATTCAAAGCAAAATCTGTTTTGCACATGGCACCTTCATCTGAGTAGCGGCAACACACAATGCTGAAGAATCTTAGCAGTGGCCTAAGAACTGTCTCACGAGTTGTTCAGCTAGCGTGCAGCTGAGTTTTCAAGTTCTCATCTCATTACAAAAATAATTGAATTCTAGTTAACAGAAGGGAACTAAAAGAACAGCCTTGTGCTTTAAAAAATACTTGCGAAACACCATCTGAGACAAAATATTGAAAACTCAGGTCTGTTCTTCCTTAGAATTTCCATCATTCTTCCTTCTCATTTGACCATTGTGAGTATTACCTGATCTCTTCAAGGGCAGACAGTTGGGTGTCAAAACAAAGAAAGACTAAACTTTAAACTGCTAACCTTGTTTTTCATCCCCGAGATAAAGATTCCAAGTGATTGATTAATAATGGTCTAAAGGTCCTAAGTGTGATAATAATCATCTCTTCTAAAATATGTATTTCAGCTTGCCACCCTTGAATTTCCTCCAAAGAAATTATTTGGAAACAAGGATGAACGTGTGATTGCTGAAAGGCGAAGTCACTTAGAGGTAAGAGAATTAACACTTTTCTTTCTCTGTGTGTATAAAAGTTGCCTTCTGATTGACCGGAGAGAGTTATTCCTGTTAAACGTTATTACTCCTCTTCATAAGTGTGAAGGCGCTGGTTCATTAACGTAGGAGATGGCAGTAATAGATTATAAAGTAATGATAGCAGATTCTTTAAAATGTAAGTTCTTACCCCATACTGGCCTAAGGAAGCATTTCTCTGGTTTTCAAGGAGAGACACTTATTCTAAGGGTTAGGAAACAGATTTGGGGTGAGAACTTAATATTCACCATAGACAGATGGTATGTAACGCAGGACAAGGCTACCAAGCTTACTGCAAAAAGAACTTGAATTAATTAACTGAAGATTTATAGTATTTCATCTTTGTTACTTTTTCAGGATAGTTGGAAGCAAAAAACCACATACCTATTTTTGTCATGGTTAGGTTTTGCTTGACTTATTTTAACTTACTCTTCTGAGCCAGCTACATACAGAACTTTGGTTCAACACAACTGTTGTTTTTCTGACTGCCTCACTGCCAATACAGGCTACTGAGTCTTCTCTGTAATTTGTGTTTCTTTTCAGGACAGAGTTGCTTGTTTAGTTGGAATCTGTTGCTAATGAGGCTGAGTCTGTGTGCTGAGATATGGTCACAGGTGGTCCTCTATTGTAAACTACTTTCTTGTCATTTTGCGCGCCTGAGGCAGTCAGGATGAGATTACAAGTAGTTCAGTACTGTCTCTGAAGGGCCCCTGAATGTCCTCTCCTATTTTTTGAAGAGGAAAAATAATAAAAACTATTGCAAATGAAATGAAATCAGAGAAGACCCAAGAGAACTCTTTCTTCAATATACAAATTAGACATTATTGTCATTACCAGTGACAGCCCATTAGAAAAGCCTCTCCATGTGGTCCCTGTAATGCAAGGAACCAAGGATCAGGGAAGTGTCCAGAGGGTGGGGTTCCAGGGAGAGCAAAACAGAAATGGGAGGCAAAGGGAATTTTAAGCCATGGATATTGTGGTCCACAGGGGGCTTTTTAATGTTGGGAAATCCTCAGCACAGAACTGCTCTGGGAAAGGAAGTTTCAGGGTGTGGTCATGCTTACAGGCATTTCAGTTCAACTATAGAGTTATACATTTTCAGAGGTCCTGGAACTGTTAAGGCTGAGCTTTGGATGGTCATGGCAGGATTCTAAAAATCATCCTGTGAGAGGACATGACCCAAACACCTGGTGAAGAATTTGCCTTCAAAGAAAAATTCCTTGCTGAGTGGGCCGATCAATTTCTCTTAATATTTCTGCTGCATCCTGCAAAGTGGTTTTCCTTACTTAACCCTTACCTGCTTCAGGGATCTAGACTCATCTTTAGTGGGAACATGGGTAATGATAATTTATAAAAACAAGCTTGTAAACCCACAGTAAATAGACTGTGGTCATTTCTAGCTACTAGGGGCTCTCATTAAATTCTGTGCTACCACACAGCTTAGTGTGCTGAGCCTTTGTGGGTGCTGCTCTCAGTGACTCCACTCCAGCCTCCAGATTCTGCCAAGTGCAGGGTACCCTTTCATCTCGTGCTTTCAGATGGAACTCATATTCGTTCTTTCATCATCTGTCTCCTGCTCAGTCATGTAGGCCTTCTGAGCCATAACTGTTGATGGACAGCGGTCCACACCATTGATCTTTCCTTGCTTTCCTGCAGCTGTTCTTTATCTGCTGCATAAACCTTTACGGGATGGATTCCACACCTCGCAGAAATAGGAGCTTTCATGAGTTAAATGTGTTTCCCCTAATATTAACGGTTAAGTCTTAGAACATTATGTTCTTTTCAAAGGATGTATATCATCTCATGCATCATCACATTGATGCAAAATTAATCTGAGATTTGGGGGTTAATCTCCTTCGACAATTGTAACTTTTTAAAATATCTAGCATCATGAGTCACTGATATATTTTTCATGTGAAATTTGACATAATTCTTTCCCCTAGATTTCTTTTTTATTTAATACAGTATACATTTATTTAATTCCAGTACATACTGAAGACAGTGTGATATAGTTTATAAAGATGAATGAGCTGTTTCTTTCCTTCTGAGAGCATATATTTAAATTCCTATATGAGACCTATAGATACAATTAAATACATCAACACATACAGAAAGATGGGCTCTAATAGGACACATTTGTACTAGTGCACCCTGAAATGCATACTGCTTGCTCAGTAGTAAATATCTGATGATTAGAAAAATAAAAAATGCAATGACTTTATAAATCTCCTCATTCTAATAAAGCTGTAAAAAGCAGAGTTTTAATCAAGCAGTCAATATTTTATGTTTCCAAGATTTGAATGTTGTATTTGAGTTCATCAGCAAAAAGTATAAACCATTTTAATAATCAAGACCTATGTCCCACACTGAAACTTTTCAATTTTATCAGTATCTGTTGAAATAATTATTTGTAAAAATGATGGTTAGTAATGGGAATTTCTGTCATGAAATGTTCTGAAGATTGATTTTCTTGCCTTGGAGAGGGGAGTATTAGTTGTGCATGTGGCAGTGGTGATAGTAGTTTGAGGGTCCAGGGATCACAGCACAGAACATGCTAAACCCTGAAAGACAAGCGTGAGGAAGATGTGACGATGGGAAATGAAGGATGATGGGTTTGACCTTCTGCGCAGACTCTCCTTGATAAGCTTGTGTTAGCTTCAGCCTCACAAAAGTATCAACGCTGTACCTAAAGTCCTTTTTTCCAGAATCTGCCAGTTACTGCTGTGCATCTCATGCTCAGACACCGCCAGCACTTTTGCTCCCAAGGAGCGTATACGCTGAGGGTTTCTCACGTGACTGCCACAGCCCTGCGGGTCCAGGTTAGCGAGTGCGCTAGCGCCAGCAGCCCCTGCCTCGGGCATTGGGATGATTATGATAGCAGCACTCTGTGACATGCTTCCCCCTCTTCTGTTTTGTCTTATAACCCAGACTACAGACCAGGAGATGCATGTGGGCAGATAAAACTGTGGAGATAACAGGAAAATACTATATTTTCCTAATGAATTAGTTAGAGCAGAAAGGTGCTTTTCACCCTACTTAAAGTCAGGTATCTTTAATATTAGGTTGGACCATCAGAGACCGTTGTTGTAGGTAAAAAAAATGGTAGAACATTACACCTCTGCAAATACCGCTGCTGTCTCCATTTCTAGTAAGTGATACTAAGTCCAGACATGAGCAAAATGCTTAGTAGATCTTGTCATTTACTCCTCCTACCCAACTTTTGAGGTGAATTCTGCTATTACTTCCATTTTATAGGTAAAAAGGTTCAGTTTTAGGAAGGATAAAGAAGGCCATGTAGCTATTAAGTGGCAAAGCCTCAGTTCCCATAGATTGTCCTTCAAAACAAGTCCTTTCTTAAGGGCCAATATTATATATGAAACGGGGTTGGGCCTTCCTATAGAGAAATGTTACTTCTTTTAAAGAAACATCATCTTCCAGCATTATTGCACCATGTTAACTAAGATTCATTGCTTTTTCTTATATACCGTTTTATTCATTTAGCAATTATTGATCACCCACACTGTGCCAAGCAGTGTTCTAGAAATGAAGAAACTAGAGCAAGCCAGCATCTTCTTTTCTCATCGCTTACCTGACATGGCAGCAGGGATGGTCTTTCATTACAACCTTATCTTTTTTATTTAAGGCAAGATTTTTATTGTCGTTATTGATTTTTAAGTCTTAGGTGGCTCATCAAAGGTTCTGAATCTCAACTGCTGATGACTCTGTTCATTGTTTTACAGATTTGAGATGCCTCATTGTTACCATGTAACTTTATTTCTTATCCCAATTACTAAATAATGTAAACTCAAACTACCTTTAAAGAGTTTTTCATGACTAAATATTATATGTAATATATTTATATATACACACATGTATTATATAAATACTATATGTCTATTCAAATGGATATCAAATTGAGTTCTAATAAGTGAAGCATGGATTGGTATTGGTTAACTATAGGTGTTCAACACCCTAAATTGAAGGATATATCCTAGAATATATTGCTTCTCAAACTCCTGTGATACAGAACCAGTTATTAGCACCCTTTTATGTCAGTACTTTTGCAAATGAGAATTAACTACTAGAAAAAATAAATGAAAAACTGAAAAAGGTTCTACAAAATACAAGCCCAGTGTTGTTGTTGTTTTTATTTTGTTTTTTACTATATGCAATGAACGTGAGATTACTCTGCTAAATTGCGGCCTGTTCAGTTGTTCTGGAATGTCCTTGACTCCTCACCTTCACTTCTTTTAAGACTCCTATCACTTTCTTGCTTATATCAAAAGATATGTTTATATCTCAAATCTTCCCTAATTTATTGAAGGCAACAGGCAACAGAATCAACATCTGCTTTAATTGTTAATTCTCCTATTATTTCATATATGCTTCACATTCATGGAATTATTCACTGAATTATCAGAAAATCTGCTGATGTTGGCCTCAAATTAATGAGTTTTTGTCTGTTTCTGTTGACTGATGAGAGGTATATATTGGGTTACTAATTTCAGAGAAGGCTATCATCTATATGGAAGAATTTCAACTAATCATCTCGATAATCTATAGTAATTTCAAAGAGTAACTGTAATTAATGAAAACAAAGAGATGTCCTCTAAAGCCATAAAGATTTCGAGAATAACGCAACCACTTTGGGAATAAACTGCTTAGAAATTTCTAGGAGGTGTTCTTCTAAGTACAATAGCAGGCCCAAGGCCACTTCTTTCTTCCCCATTTTCATGTCATTAACTAAAGCATTAGAATGGATAAAAATAATGTAATAGCTAATTGTGAGGACCTTGCAGATCGGTCCAGTCTTAAATGTCACCCCTTTGGAGTTGTCACTGTTTCAACTTCCCTGTCTGTAAAAGGAGGGTAATAATTATACCAGCTTCCTAGAATTGAGCAGAGGATTAAAGCCGATCATGTACATAACATGGAATCTGATACAGGGAGAAACACGAGTGTGGTAGTAAAAATGGTGGTGATGATGTCAAAAGGATAGAGACAGACAGACATTTTAGATCCCCTTTAAGAGACTAGAAAGGACACAAGGTAACAGCCTGCCAGAAGACTTAAATTGTAGTAATCTGAGTACTTCGTTTTGTCAGATGTGCTTGCAAAATCAGTTTCTGAAGGGAAGTTTCACTAAAATTATGTGAATATTCTTATGCATGTATTTTACCTGTAAAAATACCAGGAATTTCTTGCTTTAATACCAGCCTTTCTTTCAGTCTGTGAATTTGTCATCTGAAAGTTGAAAGGGCTTTCAGATGATTTAATCATGGTGGGACTTCTTCAGAGTGAAAACGATGAGAGACTTAAGATTATTATGAAATGCAAAGTTTCTTCACATTTACATAGCTGTCGTTCACAGTTGGTTCGTTCTTTTGGGTAGCTCCCTGGTCATTGTGTGATCCGCAGCCCACCTGTGTTATCCCCTGAGCTCTGCCTGTGAGGAAGAGAAACAAGTGTCAGTACCTTTCAGTCACATACCCAGAGAAGTATACGCCCATTTTTTCACAATGGTACATTGTTTGACTCAGTGCACTAAGAGAGTGCAGGTACCATGGGAAGCCGTGGGAACGAGTCAGTGAGTTGCTACAAAGAACTTACCATGGGATTTGAGCTTGGGTTAGGTGACTCAGGGCTGAATAAAAGGAAGTGGGGCTTTGATCCAGATGGATTGTATGTAGGACTAATTCTGTGACTGGGTGTCTTAATATCTAGAAGATTAGAAGAAAAAAGTGAAGTTAAACTAGTAACAACAACAACAAAAAAGTAGCAGCTACTCATGTTAGTCAAAAATAGAGGGAATTTGATTACAGTCATGGTTTATGCAGTGTTCATGACTTCATGTGTTCAAACAGGGTGACGTAGTGGTGTTAAATCTTTACTTTTTGTCGTGCTCCCTCAGCCTCACAGAGCAGCCCTGCTCCTCTGTGTGCGTTCCTTACAGTTTGTGGTTGACCGATCTCTGCAGCTTTGCTGTGAGTGCCAGGCCAGCTCCCAGCTGCTTTCTTTTTTTACAGTAAAAGGGTGCCCAGAGTTTATGATGGAACAGACAAGAAAATGAAGACTTGTTTTCCGAATAAGTCTTGGTAGCTCAGACGGCTCATCTGGCAAACACGGGGATACGTCCTGTTAGTAGTGACCGTCGGTATTGCTGTCTCCGTTGCCACTGCCCCCGCACTGCCAAGGGCCACTCTTCGGCTTCTCGTTCCGCAGCTCCACTAACAAGTTTCTCATTCGGCTTTAGTCTTCTTTCACTTTAAAACTTTAAATTTCCGTGATGCAATGATTTAGTCATTTTATAGGTTGAACCCTTTCAGTTTCAGAGTAAATTTCAGGAAGTGAAACTCCTTGAGTTTTTTCATTGGTTTGGCTGTCCAAGACATCTAGCAATTCTGTGCTTAATGTAACATTCATCCCATTTACTCTCTGCTGATCTTACAAGGTGGATAATGGGAGAAGCATTATCAAACGTAGGCAGAATTTAAGAAATACCTCACAGAAAGCCATTTTCTTCCTTATTAATGTTTTTATTTTTTCTTCTGGTTAGCTGGTTATTCACATTAGCAGGAACTGTTTTCTGTTTTTAGTCCATTACCACCGTCGTCCCTAGCAAAGTGTTTTTGAAGGGGTCGCGTGTCTGTGAATGCATTAGAGGAGACAGCTGGAGTCTGGGGGCTGTTCCATCCTGGTGATTCGTAGAGTCCAGGGACTATAGATTCCAGGGACTGAAAATGCTGTTTCTTGGGGCTGAGATCTGGGGAGAGGATAGGAAACTTGGTGTGGTGTTGGAATAATGTGGAAGGTTCTAAAGTCAGACCTGGGTTTGAGACCCAGCTCTGTGTTACATCAGTATTTGTGTGACCTTGGCAAGTTACTTCCTCCCTAAATCCATTTCCTTACTTACTAGGTGGCAGAAATATTATATGCTGTATAGATTATTATAATTATGTGAGAAAGATACACGAGAAGTAAAAATGCTATAAATGAGGAGGATGAGGAGGAATGAACTCTAGAGGCAAAATGCCTGTCAAGAAGTTATTTTATACAACAAATACCATTACACGATCAATGTAGTTTGCTGCTCATTGTTCACATCAAAGAGTGAGAATCACCAACTCGAGGGAAAATCCAATTTTTAGGTTTTTATGCACAGTCACAGGTTTGAGAAAAAACCCAAGTCAAAAAAGATGTTTCTAAGGAGAGTAACAACTTACAAACCCCAGTGTTACTGTGGGTTTATTCACTATACCAAATGCATGACTCCAGTGTGTGATTTTAATAGGGGCTCTGTATGTGGGGGTAGGGATCTATGTGGGAAATCTCTTTGCCTTCTTATTTTTTCTGTAATTCTATAACTACTCTAAAAAATACAAAGATCATCATGCATTTATAATCTCCTTTATCTCTCTTTATTCTTCTTCTATTTCATCCTCCCTCCATTCTCTTAATTTTCCCTTATCCCCTAATTATGTTACTGAAAAAAGGAGGAAAGATGGGTTGATGAGTGAGAGGATGAAGTTAAACTATTATTAAAAAGAAAGGTAGTTATCCTCTAAAATTCTATTTTTCATGCATGGTTTCTCCACTATTTAGCATATGATAATTTATATTTAATTATAAGTGGCTCACTCATTACTCTGAAATTTGAAAGTCACTATTTTATCTCGCTTTACCAGGCACCAATTTTATTCACTTATTCTTTACAAATTCAAGAAGATGTCTGCTATATGAATCCATGCTTTTCAGAATCTGCAAATTAATGAGATGTCCATCCAGCAGATCACCTTTAAAAATGAAAACATTTGAGTACAGAAACCAAAAAACAAATTTCTTGTAGTCACATATAAGCACAAAATATGTCGGAAGCTGGGTGGAATAGTGATATAATTAACAGTTGTAAACATCCTTTTCCCGTCATTTTCATATAGTACTACAGAGATTTTTTCATACACATATTTGGTTCAAGGACATTCATGTTCTTCTATCTTGTAGTCTCCCACTTAGGATATTCAGTGTGACCTCATTTAATCACTCTGTCAGTTTAATTTGTGAGAATTTTTTTCTTCAAGGGTCATATAAGAAATTTCAATATAGGTTACCCCATACTCTGTCTCCTAATTTTTTCACTATACTAAAGAAGAATTCCCCTTAATTCTGTCAGACAGAGAAGTTGAATGATCTTCTGACAAATTTAGTGTGAAGAGCTCTAAGAACTTGAGCATTTAATTTCGTCAAAATGTGATTAGAATTTCCGTCGGAAAAGAGGAGCATCTACATTTGAGTACATGGCCTGATTCTCCTTGTTACAGCATGACCTCCTTTGAGATACTATGTAACCCATTCTGGCTCAAGAAAAATTGCTTTTACCTATAAGTGTTGCATTTATTAATATAGGTGCTAAAAGAAGTCTTATTTTATCAAATTTCTACTATGCAGAGGATTACATCCACCTCCAACTTTCTAAATTTCAGTGCATTAAAGGAACTTTGAGATACAGTGACCTATACTGTCTTTTTATTTTTCATTATAGAGAAGTATTCTACCAGTGTACAGGCCACACCAGTTCTCTCTCTTCTTGTTTTTCAACAGATGTATGTGAATCAACATCCAAATTATATCTACACATAGCATTGGTAGCTATGTTGTCTCTGAAGAGTCTTGTAATATATAAATTACGCTTTTTTTCCCCCCTCACCATCTGTTTGCTGATGAAACCTTCTCATTTATTCATTGAATTTCCACATTTTGTGTTTAGCTAATTGCATCCCCATGCTGTCATTCACCATGCTTCTCTGATCCTGCATTTTTTGAAAGCCAGTAGTTAGATATGGAGCTTGATCAAGTTCCAGTTTGACTTTTTTGGCAAGAACACGAGGTGTGTCGTGATGTTCTTCCCATTACATCTCAGAGGAAGCATGGCGATCTCTTACAGTCTTTACTGTCTGAAAGCAGCTGAGTGGCTATGACAGTCACTGGCTATGACAGTCACTGTGCTGAGGATTGCTTCGCATGCCTGCGTTGAGTTTTTCCTGAATGTGTCAGTCATATGGTTCTTCTCTACGAAGAACGTAGAATCCATTCAAAGCAAAAACAACTGTCATCGCTGCACCGATGGTCATGAGCTACTTCTGAGGTTGTCCGAAGATGTGATTTCCAGTGCAGTGGCTCCCAACCTTGCACGGCCAGTCTTTTAAATTATCTTGGGCAGCTTTGAGATTATATAGAGATGCTCAGACCTTGTTCTAGTATATTATCCTTTAGCAGGACTGGTTTAGACTCAGGTATCTGAATCTGCTATGGGGAGGTAAGACTGGTGCATGGTAGACAGGAAAAGCCAGTCCTCAAAATAATCTTCGTGACTTTGGACTTGCTCCAGAAGACAGTGAGGAGCCTGTGAAAGAATGAGAGCTTACTGCTAATGAGAGAATGTGGGCACGAGGGCAAGGAGAACAGGCAGTGACCATGTTGATGGTGCCTTCAGATGACGCATGACTGTGGCCTGAAGGACGATGTGATGACAGTTGGCATAAAGAAAGATGTGTGTCTAAGCAAAACACCAGTCAGTATGGCTTATCACTCAATTGACTGAGAGCTGGGGGAGATGATGAAATGAGTATGGAGGCCCAGGACCCAGGATATTAATCCAGTGAAACCTAGTGCCAAATATTTTTGTGAAGTTTGCATTTCTATACACAACCCATAGTATTGATATAGTGCTTTTATACCACTTCATTAATTTTGGGGTTTGGAAACTGTGTTAGGGTTCTCCAAAGAAATAGAACCAATAGGATATGAGTGAATGTGCATCAAGAGATGTGTTGTAAGGAAATGGCTCACACAATTATGGAGACTCAACATTAAAAAGTCCCAGCATCTACAGCTGGCAAACTGGAGACCAAGAAGAGCAGATGGAGTCCACAGACGGGATCACCAGGGGAGCTGATGATGTTAGTTCCAGTGAGAAATTCAGCAGGCTTGAAACTCATCAGAGCCAGGATTTCTGTTCAAGTCTCAAGGAAGGGAAAAGACTTATATAAAGGATCAAGAGTCCCCTTTGACTCAGGGACTTTCTGTTCAGACCTTCAACTGATCGGACCAGGTCCATCCACATGAGGGAGGGTAATTGGCTTTATTCATCTGTTGACTAAAATGTTATTCTCAACCAAATGCACCCTCATAGACACACCGGAATAATGTTTGACCAACTATGTGGGTATGCTTGGTCCAGGCAATTTGACACATACAACTAATCATGTCAGAAGCCATTTCTGTTCACCCCAGATACAACTGCAGTGGTAATTTTGCCATTTGTCAGACTTCTTGTTTTTTTCTGATATCAGTCCTAATTAGAATCCCACTTCATGTGCAGCCCTAACATTAAATCAGTAACATCTGTCATCTCCCCAGCTCCCGTGCTCATTAACAAGGTGTTTGAGGCTTGACAAATACATAACAGATTCTCCAACTCTTTTCTGCCTATGGAATTAGCATCTGGTGAAAGTACTGCAGCATAGCCCAAGATGGCAGGCTTCAGAGCGGGCCAGTTCTTTTTGTGGAGTTTGGAATAGAACCTTTTTCATGTCCTTGGTTACTTTTAAAACCAAAACGAAATGAAGCCTGAACATTGCAGTGTTAAACAGCTGGAGGATTGTTACTCCCCTCCTCCTCGATATGCAGCAAGGCATCACTATTTGTTTTCTTTTATTAAATGTCTCGTTGCCTCCGAAACAGAAGTTGCCGTCATGCACGGCAGGCGCCTGCAGCGTAAGCTCCCTCCTCCGATGTTCGTACCTGGAGGGAGCTGCCTGCCTCGTGCAGAGACAGATGTCGATTCAAGTTGCTGTTGACCTTATTGTTTACTCTGCTTAATTAAATACTGTTTTAATATTTTGCCGTTCTGCTGCCCCTTACAGCTCCCATTCCTGCTATGGCACAGCAGGGTACCAGGGAAGGTCCTTTCCAGCGAAGCACTTAATTAGCTCCTGGCCCCAGGGGAAGTGTCAGATGGAAGTACAGCAAAAAGTGGGAAAACAAAAGACCATGCTTGAGACTGGATGATGGATAGTAGAAAAAACCTCCGCCATTCTCATTGGATGCACACATTCAAATCGTTTTGGAATCAGTGACCACTTTGAATTTTAACAATAATAGGGCCATATTTGTATCATTAATTCCCAGAAGCATTCCTGTTTAATCAGATAGAGCTGCTCCTTTGTGCCAGAGCCTGCCGTTTTTCTCTTTTCCCCATTCCAGTCACTGCCCAATAGTAAGGTCTTAGTCCCTTCCTGGCACCAGATTGCCATCTAGAACCCTGACTGCGTTGTCAAGATATTCACAATCTCTCTCTCGCTCTCTCTCTCTCTCCCCCTCTCCCTCCCTCTCGCTCTCCCTCTCCCTCCCTCTCCCTCTCACCAGCCCCAATACTGGGTCTCAAACATGGGCATAGTCACAATTTTGTTAATACCTGTTGGAGGAGACATACAATGATATCTTATTATAAAGTAATAAAAAGTATGCTATATAGATTTAATTACATAATCTATAGTGATAGATTGACATATAATTTGTTGGTATAATAGGGATATAAATTATTGTATATGTTATAGAGGTGTATAGAGATGCCAGTCAAATTCAGTATCTCATGTAGATATAGTTATATAATAAAATAAAACAAAAATTCACACATAAAAACATAAAACATGGGAATTCCTAGAAATGACCGCAGCGTAGCCCAGTCCCCAGGGACTCGGCACTGGGAGCCATTCCTGCTTTACTCTTGTGAGAAGCTGCTCTCTAGCAGTGGATACCAGCCAAGACAGCGGGCAAGCTGGGTGCTGTCATTTCCTTCTGTGGGCTTTGGAAATCATTTAGATGATGACCCAATGCAGGAGGCACGTTCACCTGCGTTCTTATCACCTAAAGTTACGATAAAACTCACATTTAAAATCCTTTAGAAATGTCTTTTATTCTTTGAAAAATAATGAGCAAGCTGGCTGTGAATCAAAAATACCTCATCAGAAAATGGGACACTGAAGACACAGTAAGAACCTGGGGGAGGAAACAAAGGCTCTGGAACCAAGAGCAAAAGCTGACTTCCCCAGTTCCCTGCCTCCCAGGGTGTTTGGTAGGTGAGGAATCACTAAGTGAAAGACTCATTTCAAACTAGGATCTCCTGAGTCACCATCCACCCCAGTCCCATCCCATAGCTGACACATGTGACTATTGCGTGTCCTTTGACCTGCCCGTGATCGTAGCCTAGGCCGCAGAAGACAACTGCGTTATGTGCCAGCAGCATCCCACCAGGACACACACACACCACCACCACCCCTGTCCCCCCGAAGCTGGGGCCACTGCCCCAGCCCTGACCAGGCTCCTCTGCTAGAGGTAAGACCCAGAGGTAACTCCGTGTGGATGACTCCCTGACATGCACCTTCAACCCCACCTCCCTCCTTAAACATGTCGGGACACCTGCCACTCCCCTGTCCAGCCCCCCATATTTCAGAACTGCTCATCAGCAGCTCGTTCATTTGCTCAGCGTGTCACTAATTCAACTTCAAATGCTTGATCGATGCTGTGAATTTCTTTTGAAAACATTCAGACCACTGGCTATTCATAAATGCAACCACCTTAAAGATGTCGTTTTTGGAAACTTCTTGCCTCTTTTAGTCAGACTGAGTCATCCCTACTCTGATCTCCTTTCTCTCCTTTAATCTCTCTTGAATTGTTTCCCTGTTTCCTGTACCCACATCTTCCTTTTTCTTGACTGACTCCCTCATCTTGATGAAACACATCTCTAGTAGTTTCCCAAGAAAGGGGATAGAAGATACCAATTTCTAGAGACACACTGAAAATGTCTTTCATCACTTGCATGCTGACTGGTTATAATACAGTAGTTGAAAGGCATCTTTCAGAATTTCAAAGGGATGGCTCCAGAGTCTTCTCACTCCAGTGCTGCTATTAAGAAATTCAAAGCCTTTGTGATTCTTGATGCTTTGTACATACAACACCCTTCACTCCCCTACCAGAAGCTTCGAGGAGTCCCCCTTGTTCTGAGCTTCCGAAATTCCACCTTGGTAAGCAATTCATCGATTCTGCTGCACGGTAACTCTCCTATGTCCTTCATTTAGATTTTGTTAGGATAGCCTCTCAAAGTTTTTTTTTGTCATTTCCTTCTGGAATCCCATTTGTTTTTGTTGAGCCTCTTATTGGGCTCTCCTCTCAACTTCCTCTGTTTTCATATCTCTTTCTCATTGACTTTCTCTCCCTTAGCTGGTCCTTCTCTGCAGATTGTTTGAGAAGCACTGCACTCTGATCCACCTCACTCTTCATCCCTTGTTTTAACATTACTCATGTTTCTTTTTCATCTTTCGGTGTTTCCATAATGCTGAGGCTTAGCTTCTTGCTTCCTAAAATAGTTTTGTTTATTTCTATTGATGCCAGTGCATTTCCTCTTCCTACATTTCCTATGAGCAGCAACCCAAAGACAGTTCAGAATGTTTCTTGCACATTCATCTACTTGAAAAACCACCATGTCTGTTATAGCCACTGAGTTTTCTGCTTGTCTGTTTCTATCCGTCTTAGGCATCATCTTTTCTCTTCTATAAAGGTCTGCTCCATCTTGAATTGACTTTCATGAAGATGATTCAGTCCTCTTAACATCACACATTCAGCTTTGTTTCCCAAATAAGTTGTGGTTTTCCTACATAAAAGGTGCTCACCGTGGAGTAAACCTCTGCTCTGTCCTTTGTTGCTTTTGCAGACTCCATCTAAATTGTGGAATTCAGCTAGTTCTTTTTTCCCCTTACAATCCTCTCTTCTTCTGTATGTGTCATGTTTCATAATGTTAATGAGACCCAGCATAAATTGCAGCCCTATGAGCCAGCATTTGGGGGAAATGAGTGGCTAAGAACATCAGTTTGTCCCCATACCATACATCTTTACATCTTTATTGTGTGCCCATGAAAAGCTCCCAGCCATTTTTAGATACTTATTTCCATTCCCTACCATTCATGACAATGTGTTTACATTTGCATGTATAATATCCATTCCAGGCAACCAGAAAAAAAATGACTCTCTCTAATCTGTTTTCTAATTGAGATCACCTGTTTCATATTATTTATAAGTAAAATTAAGAAACTGGTACTGAAATCAAGAAAGCATTTGCTAATCAGGGTTGAAAAGGGTAGTAAATGAAAATAAATGAAACCAATGCCTTTTTCTCAATTGATTTTTTGTTGCCAGGGGTAGCAACCCCAGTGGATCACATACTCTTACTTCAGAGCTCTGTGGATAAGTGTCATGAACTGTTAAGAGGACTCTGCTCCGTTTCAGAGTTGGGAGCATTTATGCTTCTTGGGTTGGTGCTAATTTGCCTTTCCTTCTCCAAGTAGAGTACTCATCTTCCAGTTCACAAAACTGCACTTATTTGTAATTTTTTATTTGAAAGAATCCTGGCATATTCCAGTAATAGTTCAATCAATATGAACTGGCACTTGTCACTTTGAAAGGCAGTTACCTTGTGACAGGAGCTGTGGCTATCAAATTAACCTAAATTAGTGCATTATTTTCATGAATTAATGGGCTCCCTTGCTTCCTCCAAGCTCCCCTTGCTAGTGAGATGTCTCTTTGATCTGGGAGGTCTCTTTCTCTCCACATTGGCCAGGAATTCTTTTTCATTTACTGCACAACTTTCACATCCTCTCAGCTGAAAACAGTGCTAATGGTACGAAAATGTTTTGACGACTGAAGGGCTGATGCCTACAGTTTTTGGTTCCTTTGGTGTTTAGGATGGCCAGACTCCAGTGTCCAAGGAAGCGCTTATTTGATCCACTGCCCAAGTGACAGTGTTCTTCATAACTTTTCTACAGCAGCTCCTTAGATTTTAAGAGATGGCAGGACAGTGTCAGGAACTTTTGAAGTTTGGCTTGAAAGCATAAATTATGATTTGATAGGCTTCTTTCTCAATGATAATTTAGTAAATGTCCCTTTTTTGGGAGAGAGAATACATCATAAGCCCTTGAAATTCTACTACAAGGTTAAGGTCCTCAGGAAAGAAAACCCATGCTTCTCATTGTCAGGAGTGATTAACATTACCTAATCTCCATGCATTTGTTTCAGTCAGACAGTGGATAGTGTCCATAGGTCATGTATATATATTTTTATCTTGGTTGCTTAATTCCATAGATAATACATGTTTTGTAAAGGAATTTTTAATGTTCATTTTCCTGTATAAAATATACTTCTACTCCATCCTTTTTAAGACCTAATTATAATAGGGAAATTTCTACCTCTACCTTCATGATGTAGTCAAGTTTCAGTCATTGTCCCCAGTGAAGGGGATCATTGGTGCAGATAATCCAAATCCCCAGCTAATCCTCTCTGTGGGGTGGGGTCACTGGCCTCCTCACACCTGGGCATAACCATGGCCTCCCCTGGGGATTTGGGGCAGTGTGTGGACACTGAGGAATAACTCCCCAGGCAGGAGGATAATCTGCAAGGCAGATAGTCCACCAGGAGCCCCTATTCTAGAGAACAAAAAAGGAGCAGTGGCTCTTCCCTTCTATAGTCTCAAAAGCTTGCCCTCTGTCCCTGGATTCAGAGACTTGGTGTTCAGTGAGGCTCAGTCCAAGGCTGACCAAAGAAACCGACCAGTCAATGCACAAACCGCCTCAAGTTAGACATCAAAGTGGTGAGTGTTTCTGCTCAACCTCAGCCTATGGGGGTAGAGGGGCGGAGGGAGGATTCCTAGTCCCTCCTGTTCCTGAAGCAGCACCCAGCACCCAGTTCTTAGGCTCCACTAAAGGGGACATGTGAGGATGCCAGCAATTAATGTGCAATAACTTCTTGATTTTCAAGTGTTTCAATACCTGGTTCTTTGAATTTGAATTTAAGTACATTGGAGCCAAGCAGTAGCAAATAGCAAGATCTCATTTGAAAGTTTGTCAGTCAGAGTGATCATTTGGAGCAGTCATTCATTCTGTCTCAGAATGTTAGAGGCCTCTTTGAAAGTTTAGACAGGCAAGAACAGGATCATGAGTTTAGAAACAGAAAAAAGAAACATTTTCCCCAGCTAGTACTCTTAGGAATCTTAGTGTTCCACCTGTTTCCTAAAATGGGCTTTGGGAGGATAATTAATTCACCAGTTATAGATTAGATTGTTTTAAATAATTCTTCCTATGAGTCTCTATTTTGAAAAAAAAATGTTCACTCTTCCTTACTTAATGCTTTAAAATGTCTGCCAATATCTAATATAAAGTGACTTTGGACAAAAACTACTCCAGACTCTTGGCTGTCTTTACTTTCTTTTGAAGGGGAAAACATTAAAGTTAAATGCATCTACATTTGAAAAATGAGAAAAGTAACAAATTTGCCTGTTACCTCCCTGAGGACAATAGGCTATGTGGATAATAATGTCTCCTATTTCGTAAGTACATTCTGTGAATGGGACCCTGCCCTAAGAGCTTTCTGGACAGTAACTTATTTGATTCCACAGAGAAGACAATATAATCAGATGAGAAAACTGAGGAATGGAGGCGCTCAGGGACTTGCTCCACCCCCCTGTGCTGGAACACCTGCCCACCTCCCACCATGGCGCTGCCCCTTGACTGGGTGCCCACTGAACCGGCTATAGCGCCAGACAGTTCAAGGGCCCACATGTGCCTGCAGGGCTCTCAGTCGCCTCCCACTCTGGGACTGAGGACATTGAGTCACTCTGCATCTGCATTTAATCTCTTACCACTTTCTTACCTGAATCCAAAGTGCTGGTGCTGGTAAACGAAAGGCAGAGACCCAGGGGTGCACTGGGATTGGGCTTCTCCCCCAACACCCTCCCATTTTTTCCCTTCAACCAAAAGAATGGAGACTGGTACCCGTCAGCTGTCTGGAAATCATTTGCTTAATCAGTTACAGTTGACACATGCCACTTCTGGCTCTCAGATACAGCGTACACAAGCCCTCTCTTCCCCTCCATGAGCCATAAAAATGGGATTGTAATTGACTGGTGCCCTGGAGAAAAGATCAGTCAGCCTCAAAGCCAAGCAGATCTCAGGCTTTCTATTGTGGTTTGTTCAAAGGGGTCTCATTCTAAGCTTGCTGGCTGCCAGGTGGGGTCAACGTGATCACTAAAGCTACTTACTCCAAGCAAGAGCATCAACCTGTAAAAATTGAATATCACATGGACTTTAAATGCACATCCCTTATAAAATTTTTAAAGCTTGCTGAATTTTATTAGAATATGTGAACCAGACTGAGTATATTAAATTTATGAGTCCAACTGATGCAGTACCATAATAATTCAATACAATATGCTTATATCATTAAACTCATAAAGAAGATTCTCTGAATAGCTATAATGAATAGTTCTGATTCTGTAATCACAGACTCACATTTTCACCCTGATGAATTTTAACTGGAAGCTCTCAAAATTCTCTACAATGTCAAGAAATAAATGTCATATTTCAAATGAGGACTACTTATTTCAAGTATTTACTTATAACTTAGGATAGGTAGCAAAGAAGTCCCTACCCAAATAGAATTATTCATTAGAAATGCTAATATGATTGGAAGAGCTTGGTATGAGTAGAAAATAAGTGTAATTTTTGACTAGTCATAAGTTATCAATAGAAACCAAAGAGACCTTTGCCATTCTGCACTGATGAATTTCATTTATTCCCTCACCCTTGCCTTATTCCCAAACATATATATTTGGGTTATCCATTGTTATTTAATAAACTACCCCCAAACTTAGTGCCTTAAAGAAGCCACCAATTTCCTGAACAGCAAAGGAAACCATCAGCCAAATTAAAAGGCAGCCTATTGGAATGGGAGAAAATATTTTCAAATCACCTATCTGATAAGGGATTAATATCTAAAACAAGCAAGGAACTCAGGCAACTGACATGCAAAAGTAAAAATGAAATAACCCTCAATTTTAAAATGGGCAAAGGACCTGATAGACATTTTCCAGTTAAAACACATGAATGACCAATGGTTATATGAAAAGGTGCTCAGAATCACTACCAGGGAAATGGAATAAAAAACACGATGAGATAATTCACACCTGTCTGGGTGTCAGTTATCACAAAGACAACAAGGGTTAGCTTGCTGGCAAAGATGTGGACAGAGGAGACCCTTACATGCCCACTATCGGTGGGAATGTAAAATGCTACAGCCAATACAGAGAATGCCTAGAAGCCAATATGGAGGCTCCTCAAGAAATTAAAACTAGAACCATATGATCCAGCAATCCTACTTCTGAGTATATATCCAAATGAAATAAAATCAGGCTCCCAAAGAGGTATCTCTTCTTTTCTATTCCCTGCAGTATTGATGCAAAATCTTTGGACTGAAAACAAGCCAGGTAGTCTGAGTGTCTATCGGTGGATGAATGGATCAGCAAACTGGTGCATATGCACAATTAAGTATCATTAAGCCTTAAAAAAAAAAAAACAAAAAAAAAACACCATTTTACTGATTTTGAGCTCAGCGCTCCTGGGCTTTGGAAACTGTCATCTTTTCCGAGTGGCGTCAGTTCAGGTCACTTATATGGCTGCATTCTGATCTGATTATTGCTCATATTTCCACTAAGTACTGGACTCAGCTGGCACTGGGGTCTCCAGGGTGGGTGGCTCCTTCACTCAAAGCATCACCTCCAGTGCATTCTCTGGACTAAAACAACTAACAAGCCCCACGGACGAGGCCTAGCAGCACCCACAGGCAGGAGAAAAGTGCTTCCAGTACACACTGAGGGCCCCCAGTGAGGCCTGTGCATTCCAGGAGTGCATCCCTTCATGCGGGACAGGCCGCACACGGTGCGCAGGCCAGTCATTCCAACTCTGGGTGGTGCCCTGCGCTCTGCTTCCTCGCTGTGAGACTTTGTCGGGCCTTTGCCTGGACCCAGCTTCCTCCTGTACCTTCACCTGCCCAATTCTCACCCACACATAGGTCTTGGCACACACCTCACCTATCCCCATGAGTAGGCTGGATGCCTTGGCTATATGCTCCAAAAGGTTCTCTTTCCTGCTCTCTTGTAGCCATATTGTAATTACTATTTTACTTATCTGTCTCCTTGACAGGCCTGCAAGGGCCTTAGAATAGAAGCTGAGTCTTAGAACTTAATCCACAGCAGAGCTGGCATATAGAAAGCCACAATAAATATTTGTTGGGTATGTGAGTCAATTCTGAAGAAAGATGAGTTAGCAAAGAACAAACCTTCATTCAGTCCTTAAAAGAGAAGTAGTATTTAGCTGAATAGAGCAAAGCACCAGTAGGATAATTGTGCATTAAGAGGAGACAGTGCTGGCCGGGCCAGGTGCCGTGGGAGGGCAGGCAGCAATTCCACAGTGGTCACCAGGCCGACACATACACTGCCCCTGACAGTTGGTGTGCAGTAACTATGTGCTAGAAAGATGAGTCCCTTGAATCAAATTGTCTTAATTGCATCAGGTTGGAACTTTGGGAAAGGAACTCAGCATATTTAATCCAGTGGAGACAACTATTAGGATTTCTAAGTAGCCAGAGTGGAGGATTTCAGACTAGAATTCATGAGAGCTTGCAAGTTGGGAAGATGTGCCTGGGTGAATAATGTCGACCCTTTTGGGTTGACTCATCACATGTGGGCAGTGGTGAGCAGACCCCACTGAGGTCTAGAAATAGCCCAGCATGTCTCCAGTCAGGCTTCCTCTGTCTTCAGAGCCCATCTGTCGAGGAGAAAAGTCCCAGCACTGTAGTATATGAAACCCCTATGTCTTATGAGACTGATCATTTTCTTTCAGCTGTCACCAAGGATTGTGGGATGACTTCTGGGTGTGAGGGTTGCCACTTAACAGCCTTCCCTATTAATGTCAATAATGTCATTGGAAAAGTGGATAAGGCCCCGTTATATTTTTAATAAACATAACAATTTAAATAATTTTAATAACTAAATTAAATTATGGATTTATGTTAAAATTCTGTGAAATGAAGAGGACTCCACAGCAGTGAGATGGCTGGGAAAATCATTAGAAGGACACAGCCAAGGTGATAAATTGCACATGAAGTAGGCAGCAGGCCACAATTACAGTCATGAGCCCTGCTAAAACAGGAGCTTCTTAACATAAAATGGTCATGATTTTATTCTCCTGCTAATTAAAATAGAAGACAGAGAGCCTAAAGATAAGAAGGTAAGGTCTTTTGAATGCTCTCGTTCACACACACACACACACACACACACACACACCGATCAATTAAAGTACAAGGTAGATTCTGAATGCCTAATTGAGCATGATATGGACAGCCCAAAAGAGAAGGCCTGCGTTTACATATTGATGCTAAGTTTTAGGCTTAAAGGATTGCATCTTGAGAATTTTATTAGGCCACTCTGACTTCCTCTGAATTTGAAGAGCCAGTTCTTCTGTCAGCCTCTAGGGTCTCTTGACTTTGGCCAAGTCACTGACTCTTAAATCTTAGGTTCCTCATCTGTACACAGCCTACGAATACCTGTCCTCCTCTGAGGGGTCAGATGAGCTCGTGACTGAGAAATGTTTCCTCAGGAGCACCTGCAGACCTGAATCCAGATTGAAGGCCCTCAGTGATGACCTCCAAGTCCTCCTCTTCTCCACACTCAATTCAACATGAACTGGCCTTGCTCCTTGTTGACATTGTTTGTTGAGCTTGAATTTCACTGCTCCTTCCCCACTTTCCTTTGTCTCAAACCGTCCCTTCTTTCAAGATCCTAAACCTGAGAGGGAATGCCTACAAGATGGGGTGAAGGACATCACATTGAGCACCCTATTGATCTGCCAGGATTTTGCCAAAATGGACTACAGATCACACAGTCAGCCGCTATGGCCAGACTAGCATTTCATCCAAAAGTTCTGGAGTTGAAAATGCCCGGCAGAGACTTTCTGAAGACCAGCATTGCCAGTTGTTCCGGTAACTTTAGAGCACTTTTCCTTTCAACCAGAAGTCAGACTGAAGTCATATCGGAGGTCACCTAAGAATCACGTGAACATGATGACCTCCATTAAGAACGTCTAAGATGAAATAGCATGTAGCAGCACTTTGTTTCTTTTATTTTTGTCTCCGCTGCAGTGTATTGATTGAAGTACCAGGCTAACGCTCTAAAATAATTGACTAAATTCTTGCTGAATTACCCTGGATTGCTGTAGGGAGTGTGTTTCTCCTTTCAGAACTCATTAACACAGCCAACAGACCATATTAGCCTGTGTTTTGGTTCAAAAGATTAATAATGTTGAGTGGTTGTGTTTTAAAATGGTGTGGAATGTTAAAGATTGGCCTGTGTGCACATCAGGGTTTGGGGCAGGAAGCTTCCAGCTTAGGACTTGGCTGGGGGTGCACCACTGGGATGAATTGACCCAAGTGAAATGTTATCCCTGAGAGCCTCCGGCGATGGCCTCTTCCTAAGAGAATGCCAAGGGAAGATACTGGATCTGACAACAGACTGGCCCCAGAAGCTTGGATTTGGTGTAGTTGGAGGGTTTCCTCTGGTTCCTGACTGTGCCTGCCACCTGCCAGCTCAGGTCATTGTCCTTGACTTAATTGTAAGCAAAAATGACTATGGCCATTGTAAGCAGATAGACTCATTAACACCCAGGCTTGGCAGTGGGCAGAACAAAGGCTCTTCTGAAGCTCTCCCTCCGTGGGAGGTTCCTGATTGCTCATACTCTTGAAAAGGCACCTCCGCTGCCCAAGTGGCAGCAGCTCGGTGGTCTGGAAGAGGCTTGCCCCTTAGACCCCTGAGGACCCTTGGTTCCAGTAGACTCAGAAAGGGAGTCCGCTGGCTCTTTGAGTGGGAGGTGCCCATCAGATGACTGGGAAAGGGAAAGGTTCATGAGCCTTCTACCCTAAGTCAGCCAACCCCCAAAGAAGGGAAGGTTCCCCTGGGCAGTTAGAGTTCTATTTAGGAAGGTTATGAAGGTAGGATAGTCCCCAAAAGACTGCTGCCCACCAAGCTCTGTAAGTAAGATGTCAGCACATGAGCAGGGCGCAATGGATCCTATGTAGAAGAGTCTTCAGCTCATAAGGAAGGTCTTCTCCAGTATTTGTGTGGAACATGAACTCTCAAGAACCAGTGCTCTCATGACAACACCAGCAGGCCTGGGAAAGGTAGGTTTCTTCCTCTCTAAGACAAGATAATCTTAGTCACTACCCCATAAAGATGTTGTGTAATTACATGAGAATTACTGTTAGCAATATAGACTGTGCTGAGAACATCCAAACTCCTCCTTTATGGAACCTCTAGCTGAGTTGGTAACTGGTGAGCCTGTCCTCAGGAATATGCTGGTGTCATGGCAGGCAAGAGTTGAAAAAAGAACCACTTTGGAAGGAAGCAGTCAGGAGCCCAGTGGGGCTGTCTCTGGTATCTCTGCCTCCCTCCCGCTTCCATTGGTCTCTCTGGGCTTCCCCTGTTAAGAGCTCACAGTCCCCCAAGGATTGTGTCTGTGTTGAGAGGAGTTTTAAAAGCACTTGTACACGTTCATTGGATCAGATCCGAGGGACCCGTCTTTCCCATTCCTTCCACTCCCTGTTCACTGCCCCTGCCTAGGTTGACTTTCCAAAACAATCAAATATCAAATACCCAGAGCCTGTGAAAGACACTTTTTTAATTCAAGGTAACAGAATGTGTCAGTACTGAAATAAGCCTTCAAGATTAGCCATCTAAATTTGGTTTTCTGAAAGTAATGATAAGAAAACACCCTGCTCTTTAGTGTTGGCCCCAGTAGCAAAAAGTATATTAACCTAGATAAATATCTGGCATATTTCTCATTTTTAAATCTGTTTTGCTAACTTGGAATTAAATCTTTTTTGCCAGCTTGGAAAATGAATGAATCATAGACATTTGTCTCCAATGTTGCCATGTTATTTCCCTTCTCCCCTCACCTCGGTTCTCTTCTCTCTCCCAGCCCCTGACATTCTCCTCCATCTCTCTGTGGCCACCTCTGCTGACCCCTCCCCTTCCCCAGACCATCACCTGAAGAGACACTCTCCCAGACCCCATTTTGCTCTGCCATTTCATTTCCTGCTTTCAGTCTTACTGAAAGAGGATCCTAGTTAACCAGACCTCTCTCCTCCTCTTACTGAAGGCAGGACTGAAATGCTGCACAACCCCAGGGGAGGTGGCTGCTGTCCTCCATGGCCCTGATACAGGGTGCTGAACAGACTAAAGAGGCAGATGTGACGCCCATGCCAGGTGTGACCCCGACTGCCAGGGTGGGCAAGGATCGCAGGCCTTCTGTCATCCCTAACAGTTGCAGAGATTTAAATGTGCTTGCTTTTACTTCCCTTTTAATGGAGACGATATCCTGTGAAAGAAACAGAAATTAGATATTGGATTTCACAAATTCTCTTCCTGCTTGCCCTTCTGACTCTAATAAGTCACTTAAATTCCTAATGCCCTTCAATTTTTGTAATTCCCTCTTGTAAAGTGTACTGCCCTGGGGGTGCAGATCAGCTCCAGGACTTATTTTGCACACCAGGGAGACCTAGGGCAACTTTGGCTCCACAATAAAGGGATAGCTTTGACGGAAGATCTTTAATTCTCTCCCTTCAGCGACAGATGCTAAAATATCAGGAGCATAGGCAACGCAGTTACTAATGTTAGTATGTATGCATTTAAGTACTTTTTAAATATGTGATTTTAAGTTAACCTGAATATATGTAATAGAGTTTGAGTACGTTGACTAATCTTGGATTGAACCTCAACCCTTAAGGATAGTGTCTTTATTGGAGGGATAACAATGAACTTGACTCAGCAGGCACCATTATGTGGACATGGATTCATTATTGAAGAAAAGCTTAGACAAAAGGACCAAACCAGCCCCTCATTGCATATCCCTCTGCTAAAGTCCACCTGTGTATTCACATGTGGAATCAGGCATATCTCACTTAACTACCTTCACTTTATTCTGTCACTGATATTGTCTGGGCTTTTTTTCTATTTCTTTTTTTTTTTTTTAACAAATGAAAGGTTTATGTCAACCCTGCATAGAGCAAGTCTGTCAGCATCCTTTTTCCAACAGCTTGTGTTCACTTTGTGTCTTTGTGCATTTAATGAAACCTGTGCAATACTTTGAAAGCATAATCTGTCGCATCCTTCATAGACTACAGTATAGTGTAAGCTTAACTTGTATATGCTTGAGAAAACTGAAAAATTCATGTGACTTCCGCTTGATGTCAACATGGATCCCAGCCCTTGACATCTCTGCGGTGTATCTGCAGTGCACAGTGACAGCAAGGAACCCCACAGACATTGTGTTAGGCAGCGAAAACCAGATACACACAAAAAGTACATCCTCTGTGATGCCAGTAATACAAAGCTGGTGAAACTAATCAGTGGTGCAAAAAGGCAGGAGAGGTGGCCCTTAAAGGAAGCATCATGAGGAAGAATAAAAGAGAGATGCCTGGGTGCTAGAAATGCTCTGTTATTTTTGTCTAGATGCTGATCATACAGGTGTGTTCTCTGTGAAAATTCATTAGGCACACTGTTTTCTCTGTCTCTGTAACTTTTCTTTTTTTAATTAACTCATCAAAATCAACCATCAAGATTTCGTCAAAGCATTTTCCCCAAGCTCAGCAATGTGCCTGGGATGATAGAGGATTGCAAAGAAGAATGAGGTGTTGTCTGCAACCTCAGGGATTTTCATATTGTCTTTTGTCCCCAGCCCCAGCACAGCCCTAGGCCTTTGGTTCTCTCTTTCACCAGAATTATTACCTAATTATTACCTAATTATTACCTAATATACCTAACCCGTAATAATTTACTCAGTCCCAATTTTGTGTTTCGGGACACAATTAACCAAGGTCATATTCCCCTGATAATCTTTCAAGAACTTCGAGATCACTGCAAAGAACAGGTCCTGATCAAAGTATTTATTTGCACTAAGAAAGCAACTACATGAAGGGGGAACCAAGGCTGCCCAATTCTGCAGAGCCAAGACTTGATTTGCAAAGAAACAATTCTACTATATTTATAGTTGCCTGGAGGTTTCAATAGGGCATGCTAATGAGGTCACTTAAGGAAAGTAACTGCAGATCTTTTACTACTCTCTTCTGGGGGGGGGTCCCTGACCAGGAAGGATTCTCAAATCCTTTCTATTTTTCTCACATTTGTATTTTTTAATCTTCTCTTTTCATTATAACCTTCAATCTTTATTGGCCCTTTAACAGGCCCCTGCTTCATAAACTAATTATGACAAATGTTGGTACAACATCTGTTCCCTAATTTAAATACCTTCTATTCTGTCTGGATTCTTCGCCAAGACAAGGAGCTCTTGGGAGCTGCCAAGATGCCATTCCACTGCTCTTCAGCTCTGGTCACGCTTTAAACAGTAGCTCAGGTCCCTGCTGCAGTGAATGAGCCCTCATCTTCCTCCTTCCAAATCATTTTGCTCTTGATCTTCCAAACACAATCATTTGTGCACACACTCTTCATAGAGAGCACCACTGTGTCTGTGGGATTTACTGGTGACCACGATGGATGGAATTTGGGTTTATCTAAATGGATAGTCGCTGATTCCCTCTGTCTCTGATATGGAGGACTAGATTAGGATTAGAGAAAGATCACCACTGCTTTTGGACCTTTCTTATCTCAACCTGATTCCTGGTTCAAGATCCCATCCCGAGAGACTGCCAGGAGACCTGTAAGTTAGGAATGTCCAACTGAGAAAACAGGCTGTGGTAAAACTGTTTCCAGTCTTCTCTCTTGAGTACTAACCTTGCTTGGCCCTTCTGTGATGACCTTTCTCACCTGAAAATGGGTATTATACAAATAAAGGGAGGCAACTCTGGGAAGATAATAACAAACTAGGTGACTCAGGAAGCTTTTGGGAGTGATATGTTCCTTATGTTGTTGGGGAGGGGGCCGCGTTCCACAGGTCAATACAGTTGTGTGTTCAGAGTTGTACACTGAAGAATATGCCATGATTGGACCTCAGTTATACATCTGTAAAGTGGAAAAAAATTAGATTTAGATTTTTAGAAACTAAAAATGACTATATAATGTTAATTAATTGTCAAGAAAGCTTAACAACTTTTCCAACAGAAATGTCTTCTTTCAGCGGTAAGTTTCAGGTCCACAATTCATGGAACTTAATTCTACTTCCTCAAAATCAACATTTCCCAACTGTGGCATCACTGACATTAGGAGCCAAATAATCCTTTTTCGTGGGGTAGACTTGTGCACCACAGAATGTTACCTTCCCCGAGTAGCGTGGCCCCTGCAGTCAAAAATAGCTCTAGATACTGTTGACCGTCTTCTGCAGGGGGTAGAACTGCTGCTCAGACTAGGTCGTGGTTCTTCAACAAAGCTTTTTTGTTACTTATATTTCTTATTTATTATGTTTAAATTCTAAGTTTGTGACAGAAATGTTTATATTTTTAAACAAGCCAAAATGTTAATAAATTCTAGTCCTAATCCCCTACACATACACCCACCAGCCCCAGTTTCCTTTATGATTAGTCCTGACCTGAGATGTGTGAACTGTTTTTCTCACAGATGTGAGAACTGTGTGTTCTCTTTTCCTCTAATGCATCCTGCCAGCACTCATGTCTGATTCCATCCTCCACATCCAGGATCTTGGCCTCAATTGGGCTGTGCTTGTTCAGTGCTAGAAAGACACACAGCCTGGCGTTTACTGCAGGGGCCTGGTGGTGGGGGAGCAAGGGTTCTTTCAGTGACGATTATGGATTTGCAGGTGATCGGTGAACACTAGTATTGGAGCTGACACTCCTCTCCCTGGTATTTCTTTTCCTTTACCTGATAAGCAAGATCCAAAACGGATAGTGACTGTGCCATTTTTAAATGCCAGTCAGTATTTAATTTCGTACAGATGACTAGTCTGATATTTTTTTCCTTCCATCGTATTTCTGTTTAATGAGTAAGTTGGGGCAGGGGAAATGACTTTAAAAAAAAAAAAAATAAGATATTAACAAGTGAAGCTGTTACTGAAAAGCAGATTCCTGTGCCCAATACTGTGTTGGCATTTCCCCAAGGGTCTTTTGCAGACAGGCCTCCCGGCCAAGTCCATGTTGCTGTGAGCCTAAGAAATGCCCCCTGCCTGGTAGTATTTTCTCAGATTGGTCTGATGATACCTAAGCCATTGGGGATTCCCCATGTGCTATCTCTCAGGACAGTGACAGCTTTTGCTAGGTGGATGGCAGGTTGTTTCTCGACATTTCTTTTCCTCTCTTTGACTCCACCCAACAGTGTCTTAACCATTGTTTTTTAACTCTTGTGTCTTTCTCAGAAATACCTCAGAGACTTTTTCAGTGTGATGCTTCAATCCGTGACGTCCCCCCTGCACATCAACAAAGTGGGGCTGACTCTTTCCAAACACACCATCTGTGAGTTCTCACCATTCTTCAAGAAAGGAGTCTTTGACTACAGCAGCCACGGAACGGGGTAGAGCTGGACGGCGAGGACGCACCAACGCAGTGCCTTCTGATGGAGCCGGCTCGGGTGCAGGGCAGACTCCCAGTGTCGGCTGCCTCTCCTCCTGCTTAGGCGGCCGGCCCGGACCTCCTCACCAGATCTTACCTCATGCCTGAGTGTGGGACTGGGATGCTCTGCTTTCAGGTGTGACCCTGGTGGGCAGTGGTCCCGCTCCATCACAGTTGAATGCGGCCATATTTACATAGTGCTTCCTTATTACTGCATGGCGGACTCCGGCCCCTCTGGCAAGATGGAGTTGGCGTGAATGTCTTAGGCCTCCCAGCCAAGCCAACCTGGGATCTCCCAGAGTGGGTGGTTACCAGACCTCCCTTAAATGACTTTCATCTGGTTTCCTCTTTCACCAAAATATACTCCTATTTTTATATTTCTTCCATGTGGCTGGCTGCATCCCCAAAGAGCATTTCAAATTATTGCATTATATATTTTTGTTCCTCCCTCCCTCCTCTGAATCAGAACTTTTGTATAATACCTAAACACTGATGTTTACATAGAATTTCCTATTTGCAAAAGGGATTTTTTTTTTTTTTTTGGTCCAGTCAGGACTGGAGTCTTCCAAGTTCGACAGATTGGATGTAATGTCATTTAAAAATTCTATAAATCTACACAAGTAGGATATTTGTTTAATCTTGAATATTCAAAAAGATATTCCCAAATGTAAATGGCTACTGAGCATTCTCAAGCTTTTTCCGCCAAGCACAAAATGAGAACATAGCTGAATGCATATTTCTAAACATTATTTTGTTCACATTTTTGTTATAGAATTGACTGGATCTTTAGCTGAATGACTAGAATTTACAGTAGTTTATTAATAATTCCTTAAACTCAGGACTTAATGTAGCATTGCACATCTACATATAGTAAAACTGCATTGTTTTACTAAGAGAAAAATGTGAGTAGAAAAAACGTGGTATATATTGAAATGTATATAATTCTACCTATAGATTTATATATGTACACACTTCTGTATAATAGTTGTATCAAAATATGTAATCATTCATACCAAGTTTATTAAAGGTATTTGCTTTTTCAAAATTAAAATTGAGCTGCTGTCAGTACTAAATGAAGTTAGGGAATCCGCCCTGTAACTCAGTTTAAATTTGTGACATGATCATTCCAGTTGGTCTGTTGAAATATTTATCTCGTGTACTTAGAAAGATGCATAATGTATAACATAGCATTTTCGTTGATAGAATGCATTATAGTAATGGCTGCTGTCAAATGAATGGTAACAAAACTAGTTTCCATTCAGTCTTCTAGAGTGTGCCTGTGCAGTAGAGCTCTCCAACCTGAAAAATATGCTTACAGGTGCAGTTATCCCCATAAAGGGGAAAACTATTATTGCATTAATTAGATATCATAGTTCAGCATGAAAAAATGAGAACCTTTTAAAAATTGCTTCAGAAAGACTTGCTTTTGTCTGCAGTTGTGATTATAGACATGGGTTTAGGGGCAATTACTACTAGAGAATTTAAGCCTAGAGATTAAAGGATAAAAGCTGAGAGATCATAATTAGCCACAGGTCATTTATTTAAAAGGAATCTAAGCACTAAAGATGACCCTTCATTTGCTGAGTAAACGAAATGGTTTTCTTCAGCTGACCAGAGACTGGTCCCCCTGTGCTTTTGGATCAGAGGCCAGACTCATGGAAAATGTTTCCACTAAAGTCACTCAGGGTGCAGTAATAACCTGGCAAGAACAAATAGACATGTGTTTGTAGGAAGTGCAGAATCATAAGCTTCTTGATTCCAGTTCCCATCTTCAGTGGTGAACGTTGAGTTTGGAGTTCGGGTACAGTGGACTCTGGCTGAGCCTTGGCCTCCAGGTCTAAAAATGGAGCTGTCAGTAGCTGCTCTCGGTTCTTTCTGTGGTTGCAAGCAGAGGAACAAGTGACTGCAGGTAGGCTACAGGGACTGTCTCTTGTGTATGGGTGTGACACACAAGCTTCTGATCAGAATCAAGAGCAGCTTGATCCAAAGGGAAAATGAGGGAATGTGAAAAAACAAAACAAAACAAGGAAAAGTCTCATCTAAGCAAACAGTGGAATTTCCTTGTAGAATGACAAACTCAGAACAACAAAATTAAAACTCTCTTTGTTAATTTTGCCAAATTTGAAGGAGTAAAGGAAAATTAGCAAAGACATATTTTATTACTTACAAGTACATCTGATAAACTATTGCTAAACTGATCACTTCAGGCAATTCACATTGAAGTGTCATCGACTTATAGGTATTTTTGTAGTTGGACGAATCTAGGAAACATTAAACAGAATCTTTAAGGTAGTTTTAGCATTCCCTCCCAGGTCTTGCTTACATAATACGTACACCAAACTTGTTTGTAATCACAAGTAATAATAGAGTAACCTCCAGCCTATTGCACCCCAGACCTTGATTCTGAGTTGGAAAGATTCAAATCCAGTGATGACGCAGTGTGAATGGAGTGCAACCAAGATGCGCCGACTCCCTAATGTGACATCTAGAAGATCCTCTGGCCTGTCAGGAACAGGGCATCCGCTTCTAATCTGTATTGGTTTGCAGGAAGAGTCAGTCCTGATCTTCTGGCCCCAGTCTACCTGCCGCAAGCACTAGACAGCGTGGGCAGCAGCAACCAGAGGCTTCCACAGGGCGTCCATGCAGCTGCCGTGGGCTGGTGTTCTGTTCACCTCTAAAGACCAGACTTGGTTCCTCTGGCACATTTCAGCCCGCAGGCCCTTGCGTGGCCCCCACTTTCCTCAGCCACATGCTTGGGATGGTGATTCGTGCACTGTTGCCACACACTTATCCTTACCTCTGAGCCCACCACGAGGCAAGCCTCACCCCAGAGCAAACACAGACCTGAGGGAATCCCTGACTTCAGACCATTCAGTGACACCTGCTTGCCAAACAGGAATGTTGGAAAGGGGTTTTTTAAATGCATTTTTATAAATGAAGGAAATGATGTTTGAGGTGTCGTTAGTTGAAAGTTTCTGTCACTAGAGGCCCTGTCCTCCCAGGTTTCTACACACTTGCAGGACAGGTTCAGGTGGCACTTCCTAAATGAAAAGTGCTCTTTTATGTTCTCCTTCTCTCCCTCCCTCCCTCCCTCCCTCTCTCCCTCCCTCTCTACCTCTCTCTCTCTCTCTGTCTCTCTCTCTCCCCACTCACCCTCTGTCTCTCTCTGTCTCTCCTCTCCCTCTCTCCTCTCCACCCCGCTCCCTCTCTCTCTGTCTCTCTCTCCTGTCACCCTTTTCTCTCTCTCTGTCTCTCCCTCTCTCTCTTCCCCTCTCTCTCTCTGTCTCTCTGTCTCTCTCTATCTCTGTCTCTCCCCGCCGACCCCACTCTCGTTTTCAATAAGAGGACTAAGGACACTTAGGTAAAATAACTCCATGACAAAAATCAACTGCTTTCATTTTATTTACATTATTATGACAGATGATACTTATTTAGGGAAAACTAATTAAGGACCATTAATCTAAGGAGACTCATTCTTGACAGATTAACCTGTGTATTCCTCTTTGAAGCAACAGATCTCTTTCAACAAGTGAAAGAGGAAGACCTGGTTATTGACTTTTTTCCTGTTTAGCTTTTTCTTATGAATTCATTAAATGAAAAAATGATGCTGTACTGCTCAAATTTTGAGTTTCATACATACAGAATTATTTTCAAGTTGAAACAGATCCACCCATTTCCTATTAAAAGTTTATAAAGCTTATTTCCAACTGATCGGTGGCTTCTGAGGGTCAGCAGGGACCTGCTCATGTTGTCCAGGCTGTTACTTCCAAAAACACCTTTATTTGAACCCAAGAGAAACCCTGTCACATTTCTGAATGGCGGGAGGGACAAAAAGACAAGTTGACTGAGCTGAGGGCTTCAAGGATATGAATTCATCCTGGTTCCCTAAAAATGACATTTTCATGCATGTCTCACTTCAGAACTCTGGGCCCAAATTGCTGACGCTTTCTTTTAAGGTTTAATCCAATGCCTTCAGAGAAGATTCTTCCTCTGTGCAGCTCTTAAAAAATGATGACATACAAAACATTCTTTCTTTAACTTATTCATTTGACACCCCTTTATTTGAACATTAGATAATGAGACTTCCCCTAAGGCTTATCTCTTCCCAACTTGACATAGGGATTTGAGATTCATCCATTGAGTTTTGCTTTTCCTCCATTACTGGAAAGATAGACTCTTTCCTGTTCAGAGAGAGACAAGTAGATGTGTTTGCAAAAAAGACACACGACTCCTTTAAGTATTGACAATGGAGATGTAGGCTGGGCACAGCATTGGGAATGAGAAGTGGGCAATGCATCAGTAGAACACAAGGAACCCCAGCAGGCTGGCATTACAGTGCTGTTTGTGCCATGAAGGCAGGTCACCAGAAGAGAAACCTCTCTCTAGAATTTAAATTTGGAAAGACATATACTTGGAAGCAGAGTTATTTTCCTTAGTGTCACAAATCCTGATGCACGGTTAATATTTACAGACGTGTCGTGTCTTTCCAATAGCACGTAAAGTTGTGCCTGAGAACTTCACACTGAAGAACAGCCTGAGGGACTGCTATTCCTGAGGCTCCTTCCTCCTCAGCCTTGTGGAAGGAAGAATGGAGGGAGGAGAGAGGGGAGGGTGGGCTGCAGCTGCTTTCTCAGAACTGCTAGCGAATATCTCCAGAGAAAAGAATCACAGTGAACAATAACACGTTTGTGATTAAGAGCTTCTTTAATATTTGCACTTTGGTTGATTCTAAAACTGTTAGCTTTTCTCCAAAACAAGCTGATGCCCTGGAAAAGGATGGGGGTGACTTACCATCACAAGTGACTTTCATATAGTGTTTTAGGCCCTAATTCCAATTAATGCAGTAAGAAAAGTTGATTTACAAAGGGGGGGAAGTCTTTAATCGTAGGCAATAATAATGGCTGTGTATCCTTTGTAAGTGGAAGGAACATACTGCTAACACTGATTCTGGCTTTTCCGTGCCCTCTGGTATCCGAGTGGCAGCTTCTATGCAAACCATACATAGGTTTCCTTTAGTAAAGAATGTGTGGCCAAAGGGTCAGAGTGGGTATTCGAAGTGATACTTCACCCAAAGAGCTCGCGGTCTATTTGCTATGTGTGCAATTCTGATCAGAATTCCAGCTGCCAGGTCCCAGCCAGAGCCTCTCACTGCATAATCACAAAGTGGGATACTTTCCAGTCTACTGGTCCCTCTCCTAGTCTTCACCCACTGGAAGTGGGGGCACCATAAGCACCATGAGGTGCACCATAAGCACCATGAGGTGCACCCTGGAAAACTCACAAAGTATGGCTGATACTTGTCCTAGTTAAAACCAGAGTCAGTTCATGTCACAACCATAGCATCAGTGCCCCTTTCGTGGTGGAGATGGTGAAGGAGGATCAGATCACACTCAGGCCATTCCTGTGACTCCACTGAGAGAAAGCAGGCACAGAGAGTCGCCTGATCTGGCTGTGTCCTCATTCCTGGTGTTACAGAATCCATGTTCTCCCCTCCACCATTCAGCATTCAACAACACTCCTGAGCATCTACTGTGTCCCAGCAGGGACTCTGGTGAGCTGTATGCCCCAAGGCCTGCCCGCAGGCAGCTCTCATTCCACTCAAAGATGGACAGATAAGTGCCCAGTAATGTGACTGCATATTGTGATAAATGTTACAGAGCAAAAGGAAGGGATCTAGGACATCAGAAACTTGAAAAATGACCTAATTGAGGGGGTCCAGAGGTTCCTCCAGCAAGTGACATCTAAGTTAAGACCAGAAAAATGAGAAATGAAGCCCAAGACAGCAGATACTGCCCCAAAATCAGGGCAGAGTTTGCATGAGGAAGGTATCTGCTATCTTCATAACAAGGGAATAATGGGCAAATGAGGACTGAGGAGGGTAAGTTCAAATGCCAGGGTGCCTGAAAAGTTGCTGACCAGAATTTTATAAGTGGGATCTTCTCTCCCTTCAGTGCTTACTATTTCATTTCAGAAGGCTTTCCTAGGAAAGGAAGATAAAACACGTGGCAACCAAGCCTAATCACATGTAATTGGGAGAAAGGAGCTATTTGATTAAATATTTTTTGTTTGTTCTAACGGAAAGTGCAGGCATGAATAAAGGTGAACTGGCAAGGAGGTTTAGTTGTTTAGTTGTTCAACTTGGTTGTTCCCCCTATCTCCAGGTTGGAACCCGGGGTACTTGGGATATATGTGACCTGTACTAACAACCTGAGTTAGGAGCAGGGATGGAAGTAATGACCCATGCCACCTGGAGACAGCTGTTCTGCTCTTTGTTCTTTGGTATGTTTGGGTTCTGAGACTTCAGAGTGTCTTGCGATCAATGCATGATCTCAATGTTAGCAAACCAAATCCAACAATGTATCAAAAGGATCATCCATCATTAACCAAGTGAGATTTATTCCAGGGATGCAGAGATGGTTCGACATACATAAATCTAACAATGTAATCCACTACATTAATAAGAACAAAGAGAAAAACCACATGATCATGTCAACCAATAGAGGAAAAAGTTTTGACAAGATCCAGTACCTATTTATGATTAAAAACATGCATTAAATGGGGATTGAAGTTGCATACCTCAACATAATAAAAGTCATATATATGATAAACTTACATCAGTCAACATCATAGTCAGTGTTGAAAAATTAAAGCATTTTTTCTAAGGTTTGGAACAAGGCAAGGCTGTCTACTCTCACAATTGCTATTTAACATCAGACTTGAGGGCATAGCTAGAGCAATTAGACAAGAAAAACAAAAGGAATCTAAATTAGAAAGGAGGAAGTAAAAGTTTCATTATTTGCAGATGACATGATTATATATATTTAAAACCCTAAAAATCTATTAAAAATTACTAAAACTAGTCAACGAATTCAGCAAAGTGGCAGGATAAAAAAATCAGTGCACAAAATTTGTCACATTCTTATATGTAAACAATACACATTATGCAATTCACATTAAAATCCCATTGACTTATTTCAAGGAAATAGAACCAAAAAAATCTTAAAATTTGTATGGGACAACAAAAGCACCCCCAAAAGTCATGGCAATTATGATAAAAAAGAACAAATTTTGAGAGAATATACTGCCAGATATTGAACTATACTACAAAGCAATAGTAATCAAAACATCATGGTACTGAGCTAATAATAACAGAGGACCAGTTCAATGGAATAGAATTGAATCACCAGAAACTGATCCACTCACATACAGTCAGTTAATCTATGACAAAGGAACCAAAAGCATACACTGGAGAAAGGAATGTCTATTCAATAAATGGTGTTGGAATAACTGGACAGCCACAAGCAAAAGAATGAAGCAAGACCACTTTAACACCACTCACAAAAATTAACTCAAATGGACTAGGGATTTGGACATAAGACTGGAAATCATAAAATTTCTTGGAAGACAATGTAAGACAGACACTTCAGGACATCAGCTTTAGAGAGGTCTTTGAGGATTTAACTCCAACATCAAGGGAAACAAAACAAAAAGAAACAATTGTGCTTACATCAAAATAAAAGTTTTCTTCACAAAGGAAGAGAACATCACCAAAACAAAAAGACAACTACTACCTGGGAGAAGATATTTGCAAGGGCTTAATATCCAAAATAAACAAAGAACTTATAAAACTCAATAATAGAAAAATAGATAATCTAATCAAAAAATGGGATGATGAATCAGAGACATTTTTCCAAAGATGACATAAAGATGACCAATAGACACATGAAAAGATGTTCCTACTCACTGGTTATCAAGGAAATGCAAATGAAAACAGCAATAAGGAGTTTGGGATAGACTTCCAGATGGGAACTTGATAGGAAGCACCTTTGGGTCACTCCCCCAGACACTGAAAAAAAATCACCTATTTTCCTGAGACAAAAACCAAAAATGATTGGCACTTCATCTAGAGACAGAACAGCAGATGACTAATGGTGGGTGAGGATGCGGGGCAGGGTTCTCAGCTAAGCCACGGATTTGGATTTCAGACAGAGTGAGGGAGTCTCCGGACAAGCTTTGGGGCAGATCTAGGGGAGGAGGCTAGGGATTTTGGGACCAGTTGTGGAGGCAGCAAGAAGCAAGGCCTGCGGGGCTGAGACACTGAGGCAGGGAAGGCCAGCTTGGAAGAGGGTGAAAGGAGAGCCAGCGCACTGGGAGCAGAGTAGAGCTTATGCCGTGAAATTGTGCTAGGAACCACCGTAACTGGAAATCAACAAAGATATTCCCAGTCTGAACCCATCCCACACCATTTCTTGCCAGACCTGGGGTCCACCAAGCAGATATCCCACCCACCAAATAACCCATCCACTAGATATCCCACCCATCGGATATCCCTCCCCCAGGATTACAGTAAGAGACAGACCCTTAGGGGACCAAACCTCAAAGCTACCCGCTAGCCTCACCTTGTGGCTAGAGGTGACACTGCAGCCTCATTGTCAATCCTGGGCAGTCAAACTGACGCAATGCCAGGGAAACTGAACCCTCAGAAATATAAACAGAATGCTGAATAGAGCAAAGGCACATAGAAATAAGCATAAAATGATGGATCCAATCAGAAACCCAGGGGAAAACCTGAATACAGCAGACATGTAAATTATCTGAAGAGGAATTTAGGGTAACAGTGATTAACATACTCATGGGAATCCAGAAATCAGTAGACAGTAAATGAGAATGTCAGGAAGCAAAGAGAGGAATTAAAACAAGACATCAAAAGGTAAGAGATACTGTGGCTGAATTAAAGAACTCAATAGTGGAACTCATCAATAGGATGGATAAAGCTTCCAATAGAATTAGTGATCTGAAGATAAGACAGTGGAACTCAATTAAGAAAGCCAACAAAAAGATTTACAAAATACAAAGAATCAAAGACAGCATTTGAGACCTCTGGGATAACACCAAAAGAACAACATTTGCATATAGGGATCCCAGAAGAAGAGAGAGGAAAGGGGGCAGAAACCAGATTTGTAGAAATAGTAGATGAGAACTTCCTAGTCTGAAGAATGAAGCAAGCCTCAAGAATCTCAAAGAGTTCCTAATCAAAGAAACCCAAACGGAAATACAAACAGATACATCATCATCAAAATGCCAAAAATTCAAGATAAACAAAGAATATTAAAAGTAACCAGATAAAAATGTGTCACATACAGAGGAGTCCCAATAAGATTGCCAGTGGACAACTCAAATGAAACTCTACAGGGCAGAAAGGAATGGTATAATATATTCAAAGTGCTGAAAGAAAAGGATTTTTTAATGTAGGACACTGTATTCAGCAAGATTATCATTCAGAACTGAAGAAATGATAAAAAGTTTTTCTGACAAGGAAAAGTTAAAGAATTTCATCACCACAAAACGAGCTTTGAAAAAAATAATAAAGTATGCTCTATGAAACATAAAGAAACCACACAGAAAAATAATAAGACAGCAAATATTGAAAGTGGGTAGGAAGAAAAGAGAACAAATATGTGGATAATTAGAATAAGTGGAAGACTAATATGCTTTCAAATAAAATTAGGAAGTAAACAGAGAACTGTGAATGTGAACTTCAGGGTAATCACAAAATATATCCCCAGGGAGAAAGCAAAAAAGACAACAAAAGGCAGAAGCAATCAAAACATAACTGCACCCATCCAACCTAAGAAGAGAAAGAAAAAAAGCATCATCTGGAGCAACACACAAAAGACAAATTATGAAGTGACACTAAGCATCTATATATCAATAATCACGCTAAATGTTAATGGACTGAACTCACCAGTCAAATGATGCAGATTGGCTGAATGGATTAAAAAGCATAACCCAAACTCCTGCTGCATTCAGGAAACTCACCTTCTTCCAAAAGGTAAACAAAGACTCAAAGTCAGTGGCTTGTAGACAATCCTACAGTTGAATGGCAACCACAAAATAGCAGGAACAGCTATACTCATATCAGATAAAACAGACTTCCATCTAAAAAGCATAACAGAAGACAGAGATGGACACTATATAATGATCAAAGAATCAATCCAGTAGGAAGACATAATGCTTATTAATATATATGCACCAAATGAAGGAGCATCAAGATAAATCAAGCAATTATTATTAAACCTGAAGAGAGACAGTGACAACAGCACAATAATAGAGGAGGACTTCAACACCCCACTTACAACAATGGACAGATCAACCAGGCAGAAAATTAACAAGGAAACAGTTACTTTAAATGACCATCTGGAACAGATAAATCTAATAGACATACACCGAGCACTTCACTCAATGACCACAGGTTTCACTCTCTTCTCAAGCTCCCATGGAGCATTCTCAAAGATAGATCATATGCAGGGACACAAAACATCTCTCAACAAATTCACAAAGGAAGTCATAACAAGAACCTTCTCTGATCACAGTGGCCTAAAACTGGAAATCAACCAAAAAAAGAAAGCTAGAAGACCCCAAACCAATTGGTAACACAACATATGCTCCTGAAATTCTCTTGGGTGAAAAGGAAATAAAACTGGAACTTAAAAAATACTTAGAGACAAAAGAGAATGAGGACACAAGATACCAGAATCTATGGAATGCAGCAAAAGCAGTATGAAGGGGAAAGTTCATTGATATCCAGGCCTATCTCAAGAAATTTAAAAAAAAAATTGCAAATAAACAACTTAACTCGAAATTTAAAACAATGAGGAGCGAAGAGCAACTGAAGTCAAAAATCAGCAGAAGAAGGGAAATAATCAAAATTTGAGCAGAAATAGACTGGAAAACAAAAAGACAATCCAGAAGATCAATGAAACCAAAAGCTGGTTCTTTGAATAAATGAAATTGACAAACCATTGGCTAGACTCACAAAGAAAAAAAAAGCAGAAAACTATCATAAGTAGAATCATAAATGAAAGGGGAGATGTTACAACAGATACCACAGAAATTCAAAACATCATAAGGGACTACTATGAACAGCTCTATGGCAACAAAATGACAACCTTGAGGACATGGAGAGATTTCTAGAAAAGTAAGGCCTACCAAGACAAACCCTAAAGAACTGGAACACCTGAACATAACAATCACAAGCAAATAATTTGAAGGAATATAACCAAGAGCCTCCCCTCAAAAGAAGCACAGGACCGGATGGCTTCTCCAATGAGTTCTAACAAATCTTCAGTGAAGAGTTATCACCTGTTCTTCTCAAACTCTTCCAAAATATTGATGAACAGAGAAGTCTCCCAAATACTTTATATGAGGCTAACCTTAAACTGATACCAAAAACTGACAGTCACCAAGAAAGAAAATTGCAGACCAATATCTCTAATGAACAAAGATGCAAAGATCTCAACAAAATATTAGCAAATCAAATTCAGCAATGTATCAAAAAGACCATCCATCATAACTTAGTGGGATTCATGCCAGGGATGCAAGGATGGTTCAACATACATAAATGTATTAATGTTGTACATCATATCAAAAAGAGCAAAGAGAAAAAGCTCATGATCATATCTACAGATGAAGAGAAAGATTTTGGCAAGATCCAACATCCATTTATGATAAAAAAAAAAACCCTTCATAAAACAGAAATAGAAGGTACATACCTCAACATAATAAAGGCCACATATGAAGAACCCACAGTCAATCATAGTCAATGGCAAAAAATTGAAAGCATTTCCTCTTAGGTCAGGAAAAAGACAAGGTTGTCCACTCTCACCACTACTATCTAACATTGTACCGGAGGGCTTAGCCAGAGCAATTAGGAAGGATTAACAAATAAAAGGAATCCAGATTGGAAAGGAGGAAGAAAACTCACATTATTTGCAGATGATAACTATATATAATCAAAATCTCAAAAACTACTCAATGAATACAGTAAAGTAGTAGGCTACAAAATCAATGCACACAATCTGTTGCATTTCTATACGCAAACAATATGCTAGAATAAAATGAAATCAAGAAAATCACACCATTTAAAATAGAAGTTAAATGAATGAAATACCTGAGCATATACCTAACAAAAGAAGCGATGGATCTATACCATGAAAACTACAAGTCCTTAAAAGAAATAGAGGAGGGCACAAAGAAATGGAAACACATCTCCTGCTCCTGGCTGGGAAGAATCAATATAATTAAAATGACCATCATACCCAAAGTAATATAGAGGTTTAATGAAATCCTCATTAAAATCCCATGGACTTTTTCCAGGAAATAGAACAAAAAATCTTAAAATTTGTGTGGAACAACAAAAGACCCAGAATAGCCAAATCAATCATTAGAAAAATGAAGGAATCTGGAGGGATTACACTTCCTGACTTTGAACTATATTACATACCTATAGTGATAAAAACAGTATGGTACTGGAATAATAACAGAAGAACAGATCAGTGGAATGGAACTGAGTATCAGAAACTGATCCACTCACATACAGTCAGTTAATCTACAGCAAAGAAGCAAAACACATTCAATAAAAAAAGGAAAGTCTCTTAAGCAAATGGTGTTGGGAAAACTGGACAGCCACATGCAAAATAATGAAGCTAGACCACTCTTTAATACCATTCGCAAAAATTAACTTAAAACAGATTAGAGACTTGGACATAAGACCAGAAACCTAAATTTCTTAGAAGTCTTAAAAAGACTTTCCATGACATCAGTCATAGAAAAGCCTTTGGAGACTCAACTCCACCATTGAGGGAAATAAAAAGAAAAATAAATAACTGGTACTACATCAAACTAAGGAGCTTCTTCACAACAAAAGAAAACATCACCAAAACCAAAAGGAAACCTACTGACGGGGAGAAGATACTTGCATTTGATATTTCTGACAAAAGCTTAATATCTAAAATATACAAAGAACTCATAAAACTTAACAGCAGAAGAATAGGTGATCCAATCAAAAAATGGGAGGAGGAATTGGAGAGACACTTTTCTAAAGAGGATATACAGATGGTCAACAGGCACATGAAATTATGTTCCTATTCCCTGGCTGTCAGGGAAATGCAAATTGAAAGAACAATGAGATATCACCTTACACCTGAAAGACTAGCTATTATCCAAAAGTCAGGAAACAGCAAATGCTGGTGAGAACATGGAGGAAAGGAAACTCTTTTGCATTGTTTTGGGAGTGCAAATTGGTGCAACTCCTACGGCAAACAGTTTGGAGATTCCTCAAAAATCTGAAGATGGAAATTTCATATCATCCCATAATTACACTTCTGATCATCTACCCAAAAGATACAAAAGCGCCCATTGGTAGAGATGTATGTATCTGGTTTATTGCAGCCCTATTCACAATAGCTAAGAACTGGAAACTACCTAAGTGCCCAATGCCAGATGAATGGATAATGATGATGTGGTACATATACACAACCCTTAGATGAGATGAAATCATGGATGGACTAGAGGGGATTATGCTAAATGAAATAAGTCAAAAGATGAAAGATTGATACCAGACAATCTCACTGATATGTGGAATTTGAATAGACAAGACTAAGGAACAGACGAAAACAAAACAAATAAAGATGAATTTACCATTCGATCCAGCAATCCTATTCGTGGGCATTTGTCTGGAGGATTATAAAGTCTCTAATCAGAAAAAAATATCTACACACCTATGTTCGTAGCAGCACAATTCATAATAGCCAAGACATGGAAACAAACTAAGTACCTATCAGCAAATGGCTAGATAAAGCTCTCATATGTAAACTCTGTGGAATTTATGCTGCAGTTTAAACAGGTGAAATTGCGCCCTTTGCAACAATCTGATGGAACTGGAGGAAATCATGTTAAGCGAACTAAGTCAGAATGAAAACTAGAAATACAGGCTGTCACTCATATGAGGAGTGTAATGTAATTAAATAAATGATCAAACAAACGTCAACAAAAACAACAGGATACAGTACAGGTACAGATGGGGGTTAGACAGGAAAGGTGCCGGAAAAGGACAGTGGAACTCTGGTGGTGGGTGTGGTGGGAAATTCTGAATTGAGATGCCATGTCAATATGCAAAATGAATATGACATTGTGAACAAAAAATATATATAAAATAAAAACATTATAGTAAAATAGAGGAAAGAGGAGGCAGGGGTCCATGCTTTCTAGCTGAATGTGAATTTCCACATGCAGTGATGTCGGTTCCCGCAGCTTCAACCAAGTACCATGGACCTTCTTACCCATGAGGCTTGTGACCTCAGTGATCCATGCAGGCTCCTGACTGAGAGTCTCGGAGACCCTGGGGGATGGCGGGAGCCCTGTGATTTTTCCCCAAAACCACAAACTTTCTGTCATCAGCCTCCTTGAGCCAGGCTTCAAAGCAAGGCCAGTGTCAGAGTTACAATCCACAGAGATCCCCCAAAACACAGCTCTGCCAGGAGTCCATGTTACTCAGAGCAGTCAGAACAGGGGGGCCTGTGATTTCTTGCTTTTTTCCCCTGTGCCTGTGACTGGGCAGAAATGACATCAGTTGTACCTCCTTGTGGGACAGGCTTCAAGCTTCCAGCATAACAACAGGTCATGAGCAGGACAACGTTAAGTCCTTGCTGGAGACAAAAGGATGTCAGAACTGCAAGGAAATCTGGATCCGGGATCCACTCAGGATACGGAACTAAGTGGCGGATGGAGGAGGGGCATGAACAACCTCTGGAAGTTCAGATGATGCAAAAGTGCTTGCTCAGGCACAGGCAAACCAACCGACCCGTGGTTTCCATCTGCAGTCTCTAATTTAAATGGCCTCTCAGTTTACCAAAGGGAAAACAGCTCAAAGGAAGTTGTGACTTACTTGAGACACAGAGCTAACTGGGACCTGAGTCAAATGTCTTACATTAACTTCAGTCTCCCTGCCACTGCCTGGAGGAGACTGAATGCATCAGTCATGGGTGAGTCCAGAGACAGTTGCTTTTATAAAACAAATGACAAATAATTACAACTTACTGAAAAGATTAAAAAAGAGGGAGAATTTAAAGGTAGTAAGAGGCAGTAACGATGGAAGCAGCTGCCACCCAGAGGGTTGGGGGAATATGAGGGGGCTGAAACAATTACAACTTGGGAACATGGAAGAGAGGCTCCCACAGAAATGAAGCTGAGACCGCCCCCACCCCAAAGAGGAGAGGCACCATGGTTAATGCTGGTGTCCCTGAGCTGGGGAAAGGTCCCAGGTGGTGGGAACTCAGGCCTCTGAGGAGGGAGTTCTGGCATCTCTAGGATCAGGCCATAGTGAGGTGACCTGGAAAATACTGAGAAAACAGTGAACTGGATTCAACTGTCCCTGCAGGGAGTGAGGCTAAGATGCTGCAAGAACAGGAAGTCATCTAACTGGAAGAGGAAGCAGATGGGCAGCATTGCTGGGAGCAGAAAGCAAAAGGAGCAAGTCTCTTCCCCGTTCTCCAGCAATTGGGTCTCCTGCTAGTGCCCTGTCTTGGCAGAGCCTAGTGGGGAGCATCTGGCAAAATGGAAAGAGGATTTTAGAGCCCAGCCCCAGCGCCAGAGCAGAGTGGGCTTGGAGCTGGAGACAAGTGCCCCATGACTTGCATACTGATTGATTACCTTGAATTCTGGCCCTAGCACTCATCCACTATCTATCAATTCTGGGAAAACAACTTGGAACCTGTGTCCCTCCAACCCCTCCACAATGCATCACTGGGCCTCATTGATTTGCTGGGCAAAGCCCACCCTAGTTTTGGGAGTTAATCTGTATGACCTTGGCCTTCTGGGAGTTTACCTCTAAAGGTAAACTTTGTTCAACCTTGTGTCAGGGCCCCAGAAGACTGGCACTTTTCTCTCCAAAGCAGCCAAAGCCAAGTGGTGCCCATGCAGTGCAAGCACTCAGGAAATGATACCGTGAGCATCTCCTGTCTCACCCAGACTTGGCCACAGGCTAGTAGTCCTGCAATGGAAAGATGGTTCAGATTGCATTAAAAAGGCAAGGAGCAGAAATAAGCTCAGACATCCATTCTTGGGCCAAAATAATAGTTGACTTCTCTCTGTTCTTCCCTTACATGACCAACAAAACTGTCTTGGCTACTAAGAAAATGAATTTTGGGGGATTCACTCTATCCCATGTAAGGCAGAGTCTTATAGACATAGATGGGCAACCCCTGCAGACATAGATGCAAATGTTTCTGGAGCATCTGGCAGGGGAGGAGTGCTAAGGTCAAGGCCTTGGGGACCCAGAGCTTATATACTATTGATTAAGTGCAGCTGTTTCTCACATTTTTCTTGCAGTTGCCAATAGTGCCTTTCCTTAATCCGCATGGATCGCCTCTGTCCCTGTGGAATTTCCATGCAAGGTGGGCCACTTCCTCTCTTCTGCCTGAGCGATCTGAAGTGCGACTCACCTGAGAAATTACTTTTCTTGTTTATCCCCCTGAGAGGCAAGAGTGGCCATAGCATTCCTGGCGCTGGGCCATGACACAAACTTTCAGAGACTTGAAACAGCTGTTGTCCTGGCTGTTGTCAACTTTGGAACTTGGGATGGTTGTTTCCTGAAGACATTATTCCCGTGAGCAAAGGCCCAGGGCAGAGCCCTCATCCTGTTTTTCCCTGTCTCTGATTGGGTTCCTACATGATTACCTTAACGTGGAGGCCAGTCCTGCTCAGCCATGAAGAGTCATCTTCCCCTTTGTGCTTCTCTGCTCACCTGTGCGAGGAGGCAGATCAAGGGTAGTGGGCAGGGTGGGTAGTGGAGCATTTAAGGAGGAGCTCTGGCAGAGAACTGGCTATGTTTCTAGGATCACAAGAAATAACTCTGATGGCGCAGAAAACTCTTCTGGTTTCGAGGCTCAAACGTATCTGCATATCATGTCAAAATGCTCAGCAAGTGAAGTAAACATCTACCATTGCTTGCTTTCACATTTCACAATAGCTGGGCTGGAGCTTGTCTGTCTTGCTATTGAAATGGATGCTCTCCAGAAAGCTCAAAGAACTTCATTTATTTTCATTAAATTTCTAGGCATCATTGACAATCAGCTCATCGGTGTGGGGCATGAAAGTGGTTCAGAGTACATCTGATCACAAAGAATGAAAGCTTCATCTTGTGAGAGAGCCAGCAGCCTGAGCTATAGCAATCTATTTGCCATCTGAGAAATATGCTGTCACCGGGATTATCAGTGGAGACAAGCCAAACCATACCTACAAATTCAAGGGAACTCAAAAGTGAGAGTTTTCAGAAGGGGAAGTCTGAGTAGATACAACACATTCGCAGCACTCTCTGTGACTGGCCATCATCCAGTTGGTAACCAGAGGGAATGGCAAAATATAGGTAATTTGGAACATCTGTTCAAGTTCCTAAGTCTGTCTTCCTTCTCCACTACCCTCACAAGAGGAGTCTCTACCTCCAAATCTACAAATTTGGGTGCCCCTCTTCCTTTCCTGTGAGCTGGAAGAGATGTCTCGGGACAGAAAGGGCACCCATGCAAGACCTGATCTCTGCACCTCAGGTGTGAAGAACTGTGGGTAGCAGGTTGCATCATGGGAGAGTTGCTGTTTCCTGAAAACCCCCTGATATCCTAAAAGAAATTCAAAGGCAGAGAGAGGTTTACTCATAGCAATGTTTAAGGTTTAGCCTCTGTGTTCCTTCCAGGGTCATAGGTTTTCCCATGATAGGTTGGGGAGGGAACAGCACCCAATTATTGATGGAAGAGGTAAGGATGAGCGAGATCTGACCCTACTTGAAGATCGTCCCTCATATGGGGGTCCTACCAGCACTGTAACCACTGTAACAGGACCAGTAGGCACCCTCTGCACAATGGTAGGGAAAAGGGAGGGAAGGATCAAGCTGAGATGGATCAGCCATCGGCAAGCCAAGGCCATGGGAGCTGCAGCAAAGGAGATGACTACGTGGGTGCTTTCCCAGGACCTGCCCTGAGACTACAGGCACCATCCACAAATGTGGCATCTCCAGCAGCAAACCTTGACTCCAAGGGGAGCGTAATTTTTTCTATTCTCTCTAAAGATGACGCTACAACATTGTCTGATGCAGAGGTATGACAGAAAATGCAGTAAAGGAACATAGGAATAGGCATCATAAAGTAGATCAAGCAATGCAGTAATAATAACTGTTTAATATAATTGCTGTACAATTCCATGTATATCACAATCTTAGAAAGGCAAAACCACTGAGAAAGGAAACACAGTAGTTGGTGTGAGAGAATTGTTCTATATCCTGATTATGGAGTTGCTATACAATTATCAGTCAAAACTTATGTAACTGTACATTCCCATGGGTGAATTTTACTGTATGTGTCTTATGCCCTATTTATACATTTGGTAATATATTCAGTAAGGGCATTGATCACCTCGATTCTGTAACATGCCTATTTCTTTTCCTTTTTTCTAAAAATTGTATTTATTTTAAACCTTATTATACATGTAAAATATATGCATGCATACGTATAAATGCTATATATACACATAAATTATATATGTGTGTCTATATATATATATATATATATATATATACATATATATATATATGATTTTTTTGAGAGACAGAAAGACAGAGACACATTGCATTGTCCACTTGGGTTGCTGTCACAGAATAGCATGGACTGGGTGACTTCACAACAGAAATTCATGTCTCACAGTGTGAGGGGCTGGAGGCCGAGATGAAGGGCGCAGCCATGCTGTTGGGTGAGATCTCACGGGCACCAGTTCCCCCTGTGTGACCTTCCTGGGGCAGCAGAACAGACACAGAGATCGAGGGGCCTGCTCTCTAATGGGGTCCTGCTCCCATCCCTACTCTCTCTCAGACACCCCGAGGCTCTGATGCTATGTCCTTGGGGAGCTCCCCACCTCCCTGAGTCTCAGTTTACGCGTCGACTGCATCCGGTCCTCTATGAGTGCGTCCATGTTGCAGGACCACGTTAGCCCCTTGCTTGAGCTTGGCATTCTTGAAGGAGAAAACTCCTGTCCAGAAGCTATCATTTTTTTCCTGAAGGCTGCATCCTGGGCCTCGGGCAGCAGCACCAACCTCCTCATCGCACAGCACCATGTGATCTCGTGTGGTTTTCATTTGCATTTCTCTGTACAGTTTCTTCTAATGACACCAAGATGCAAAGTTACTTTGGGTGCTTGGAGAATATGATGAGCGCCAGGTCCTCTTTCAGTCCTTTCAGCGGCATAGACAATGCCATGATCTGCAGAGAGCAGTGGCCCTTCTCCTTGGTGATGGAGTCCAGCACTTGTCCTCCTTGGGGTGATGATGGGGGCCTTTCCATGGGTGCGCAGTGCGGTGAACTTCACCACAAGCCAGGTGTCTGTTTCTTGATCAGAAACAGCTAATATGGTCCAGTGGGAGAAAAAAAAGAACAAACTTCAGCCTCCAAAATCCAGTTGGTGAATTTGGGCCCCAGAGTTTAACTGGGATGGAGACCTGGGTGCTTAGTAAATCTGTCTCCTCCTACTAGCCTGTCAGCCTACAGATGGCAGGGCCATTTTATGGCTCATTCAGCAAACAGCAGGTGATCAATAAAAGCTGTGGAACAGTTGATAGGGAGCAACCTCTCCAGCTCTGGTGCTGTCTTCCCTCGCCCTTCTCAACCTAGCCATCTCTCCAACTCCATGGTCGCTATCCAGCCCTGGCCTGGTAGGTGTCTAAGCATATCCACAGTCTCTGATCTAAAAGATCATTGGCCCAGATGAGAGCAACACAGTTCTTACAAGAAAAGGACATAGAGGGGTTCTTCCCAGCCCTGCAAAGTCTCTAGGAAGACTTCCAGAAACAGGATATTGGAACTCATCTGAAAACACCAGGATTTACCAGAAAAGTGACTGAGGGGCTCTTCCAGCATATGGAGCAGTGTGTGTACAGAAAGGAAGATGAGGATGATCTTGGGGTATTCTGGGCTAACAGCGCCCAATATGGTGAGGCTACATGGAAGGGTTGGGTGAACACTTAGGCCTCTGGGGTCAAGCTCTAGTCCCCAGCGAGGGGTTAGACTTCATCCCCAACTCAGTAGGACAGACCAGGACACTTCACAACCATCTGATAGGCTTCAGTTTCCCACTTTGACTCCAACCCACTTGGTGAGTTCTGGGAGGATACGACCCTGTTCTGTGCACCGTTGGGTCCTCTAGTTCAGGGCCAAGCATGTTCACTGATTTTTAAATTAAATTGGTGCATGGTAGGTAGCAGCTGGTGGGAGCAAGGGTTAGATTCCAACATGATCCTTCAGGCTGCTCTTTGGAAATGGACTAGAGCCAAAGCTTCAGAAGTGAGAGAAGTTAGGAGCAACAGGCAGGTGGGAGACTTAGCCAGGGCAGGCTGCACAGAGAGAGAAAGACACTGCATCCACTGGTGTGGAATCCACAAGGTTTGATGGGGGCCATCAAGCATGATTCCAAAACAAAGGTGAAGAGAAAGATCCCCAGCTTCTTCTGGCCTAAATCCCTAGCCTGGCAGCATGGAGAGGAAAGGAAAAGTCAAGTTTCGGTTCTCCACCTTCCATGCCTCAGCATGAGCAGACTGGAGTACTTCCCCAGATGCTGGAGATGGAGAGTGCTTCCAGGCCTTAACAGCTACCTCTTTTTTCCAGTAAAAGGCCAGAGTGGATAGCAAAGGGAAAGCTTAATAACCAGAGGCTCACAGATGTGCCAGATGAGATGGATGCCTGTGTGTGTCTGTGGGACACGGAAAAAGGGAGACAGTTGGGTTTCTAGGAAGTCTGGAAACAGTCAGCTGCAGCCAGATGGTCCCAACCTGGGGACCGTCACAGCACAGTGGAGCACGAAATCAGATTTTGGAGAGAGAGGTGGGCGTGGTTGGGCAGAGACCTGGGTGGGGATTCTCAGCCAGAGGTTTGTGCATCTCAGGCAGAGCTGAACTAGGATTACAAACAACGAAACAGATGTGGGGGGAGGAAAGGCACACACTGGAGGCTGCCGTGCAGACTTCTGACAGCCCCAGTTCACTGTAGACTCTCAGTCCTCCCACCTGGTCTGACTCACCATCAAACACCTGATCCCGAGTGCTTCTCCAACATTCTGTCCTCACAGACGTAGGCTGGCAAGTCTACTTCTCAAACTTCTTTCTACTTACTCTGTCAATTGCTCCTTTCAGGGACAAATTACTACCCAGGTCCGTGCAGTCCCTGAGTACAGAAGCAGCTGAGGCATTCTGGCTGTAGGGCGGTTCTAGCAAGCTAAGATCATCTCTCCAAGAAGCGGTTTATGCAATTGTGAGCAGGTGAAGCAAGTCTGAGATCCACAGGGCAGCATTCACGAAGAGACGACGTCAAGTAGGGCGCCACTCTCTCCTCTCTCCCCCACCATCCTTTTGCATCCCCTGCTTTTAAGATCTTTTAATGGATTCAACTGTCTCACTCAAATTATCCAAGATAACCTCCCTTAAAGTCAATTGATTAGCGACTTTAATACATTTAATTACAAAGGGCATTCACAGCAACACCTCGGTTAGTATTTAATTGAATAACAGGAGACTGTAGTCACATTGTCAAACATCAGTCATAGAGATCTGACTCAAAATTCAGAGCTTTAGGGTCACTGAAGTCACTGTTCAATCTGCTCCAAATCTGGAAAAAAAATTCTAGAAGTCTAGACTACTCGATAGACTGTGAATCTTCTTTGGGGTGCGCTGGGCTAGCAAGGGGAAGCTTATGTCTCCAGATAGAGCTCTACAAGCTTGGACGAAAACATCGATGGTATCGTTGCAGGGGCTCCCCTGTGATGTACTGAGAAGATGGGATGATAGGAGAATGGTGATTAGCTGGTACTGGCTGTGCCGGGGATGTTGGCATGGAAAGAGGCAAATGGTGTTTGCATCAAAAACAATATAAAACAAAGGCTGGGGGAAAGTTTGCAACACATGTGGCAAGGAATCAACTTACTTGTGAAGAGTTCTTTCACATCCATTCCAAAATGGTTTTAAAAACTTTGATTCTTACAATCTCAAAGGATATGAACATACAATTTATACCTACAAAAGAACATTTAAGTGGCCAGTGATTCCACCAACAGACGTTCAACTTCACTAGACACTAAAAATTAAAATAAAATCATCACTGGGCTATGCTTTGTGACATCTCAGGCTGATGCAATCTAAAGAGATGCTGGCATCCTACTAATGAACCCAGGGAGCGAGAGATACTCTACTCTGCAGTAGGGATATTGTGGTGTAATCTCTCCAGGGAACAGTGTGTGTCAAAAGCCTTTATATCTTCATGTGCAGTAGATGGTTTGCAAAGATTGGCAAAACAGTTCCTTCCACAAGACATGACCTGTTGCAATGTGATTTGCCATTCTCCCCTCAGATATCTGAGCTCCTCTAGAGACTTGCTTTGACCAATAGAATACAGCAGAGGTGATGTGTTCAACTTCGGAAGCGCAGCTTTAAGAGGTTGGCCAGTTTCTATTTTTGTTGAAACCCTGAGCCACCTTGTAAGGGAGTCTGGCTTCACAACTAGAGAGACCACATGCAGAGACAGACTCTGGTTGATAGATAACACTCACTATTAGGGCTGTGAGGGCTACCAACTTATATGTGGCTCAGCCAAACTTCCACATGAGTGCTGTCCCGAGTCACACCCAGCCAATCCCCCACTGACCAGAACTGCCCAGCTGAGCACAGCCGGCCCTTGTAATTATGAAAAACAATACGTTATTGCTCTTGGAAGGTCTGTTTTAGGATGGCTTGCTACATAACAATATAGGTTTAAAATTATACAAAAATAATCAAACAAATGCACAAAAATGTACAGGAACATTGCAGCCATGTAACAACAAAATGAGTAGAGCAAAACTGAAATGGCACCTATGACAAGAAAAACAGCTTAATAAATGAGGTGCTTCCATTACAGTAAAATGTAATCCAGCCATTAAAAATGAGCACTTTATTTATATTTGTTGACAGAGAAGTAAGACTATGATCAAGTGAAAAAAGGCAGGTTACATGAGAGTGGGAGCAGCCTCGTGCCACAGGTTCCGGAAGTGGACTGAGTTTGAACAGCAGTCTCTGCCATCAATCTGCTGTGTGACCTTGGGAAAGACAGTTTACATTTCTGAGCTCACAGTTTTCTCATCTGGAAAACAGATTAATTATACTACTTGAGATTTATGAAAACTCTAGAAGGTACTTAAGTAAACAGATTATTCATTACATGTATAAATTTAACCCAGAGTAGGAGCTCAATTAGTAGTGACCACCGTGACAGAGCTATAATTAAAACTATAAACAATATAATCACATTAGCTTTCTATGTTATATATCTATCCTATTATGTACTGCATTATAGTAATACAAATTAATAGAAATAATATGGCTACAACATTATATAATACATGTATTTATATACATAAAATCTATATAATATATGCATATGTAAATGTATATAGAAATATATAGATAATGGATTGATAAATTAAATATACAGACAGTAGATGAATGCATAGGTGGATAGATACATACAAACACAGATTCTATGTTCTTCTCTTTTCTATTTCCTATATTCAGAATTTTTATCATGGGCTATATATTTATTTTTATAGCCATTTCCAAATTTTAAAAAGCAAATCACAAAACATCAATTTTCCACACTTCTTGTTGACTTATTTTAGCTTTGCTCATGAAGAATTTCCTTGTGTGTCTGTATTTCTGACAAGGAATGCTATCGTTTCAAAAATGGGAACCCCCTGCAAGCTCATCTTGTTGATTGAAACATATCATTACCAAAGCTTTGAATTAATCTTCCCTTTCAACTAGAATTCATATTAAAACATCTCATCTCCCCTAAATCGGGTGATAAATTGCTTATGGAAACAGGACGTGGCATTTTTCAATATCATTGAGTCATTTGTAAGGCATAAAATATAAAAAATAAGTAAACAAAATCAGTTTCTATGTTGATAAAGAACTTCTACTTTACTGTGTATTAAGAAGTTTGTATTAGCGCTAAAAGATCCTTAAAGTAGGGGATGTTTCTAGACAAATGTAAGGATTTATTCGGAGCATTTCAACCAGGATCTTTAGTGGTCTCAGCTAACTTTTCCCAAGTTAATGTGGGATGAGTCCAAAGTCTGGAGATGGGGAGGGGTGAGGAAGATTTGGGGGCTTACATGATGGAGCATTTAAAAGAGGGGTGCTGTCTTTAAACCTCGCCATGGTTGTTTGTGGTCAAATACATGGCATACATTCTTCTTTGGGAATTTACAAGATATCTTATACTAATTTCCTATGATTGATGCATAAAAATTTTTGTCCAAAATTTTGCACATATCATTTGATCATAAAATCTCCTTGTTTGTTTGTTTGGTAAGGGAAGGGAGGTGATAAGATTTGTTATTATTTCATGAAATACACTCTAGAAATTGAGTCTGTGGATGGAGCAAAGGGTGGAGGAAAGGAAGAGAGGGTGGGAGGGAAGACAGAAAGACAGAGGGTGAAAAACGACATGGGAAGGAAGAGAAATAGAGTCCATAATTTTAAATGCATGATTCTAGATTCAAGAATACGCTAAAATAAGAAAGTTTGTTTTCCTTCCCAATTTGGTAATCTTGTTAGCAGACAAAACTTAACAGAAAGTGACTTGAGGTCATTTATAATGATCCAATGAATCTTCTCAGTGAGAATAGTGCTATGTTTGCTGCAGAGATATTCCTGTTAGATGATGATGGAGTTTCACCTCAGACCCTGATGGATTGTCACATAATTTAGGGTCACTGCCTCAGGTTATATTTTGCAAATCTGAAATGTTCTGAATGTGGGTGATTTGAAGGGATTTTGAGAGAGTATTGTGATTCGTTTTGCATCCATATTTCATAGAACTGTTCATACCAGGGGTGTACGCTTCCTGCCTATAAGATGGGGGGAGGGCCTCCCAGGTTTGCTTTTGTCTGTCGTTAAAAATGATATTACATGTCAGAAGCCCAACACACTTCCTGACACAGTATGTGCTTCTGAGTGCCTGCTATTCTCTTCCCACATCTGCTGACTTTCTCCCACCAGGCTCACTTCTCAGCATTGATGCCCAGTAGGCTCTGAGCTCTACTTGCCCTAAGTCAGGAGAGCATGAGCAGAAGCCATGATGATGTCTCTGTGTTCCTCACCCTGAAGCTCTAACAGAAATATCATGTATGTCTATTTTGCTGTAATAAGCTCAGCTGGGCTTGTTTTCTTTTGCTTCAGATAGCTTGAATGACTTCCTCTGTGTAAAGCAAACCATTTTAAATTAAAAAATTAAAAATTCAGAGGCAGATCTCCTGACAAGACATAGACATCCTTTGTTGGCTACAGCACTGGAGCCCACTGTAAAGTCAGAGACTGTCTACAACTAGTGGAGTTGTTACAAGGGTCCTCTGTCTGAAAATATAGGCCTGAGGCTGAAATGCTTACATATGGATCAAAGTTAAGCTGGCTGCTGCTTCACGGATCATGCCAGTTTGTAAGGCTGCTTAATGGAACCAAACTATTTAGGGGAAAGAATAAGAATGACAATTCCCCAGTCTCATGCTGTTTGAGTTTTGTTTTTTCTTTTCTGGTTAAGGATCAGAAGAAGAACAGGAACTTCAGAGGAGTAGCTGAAGGCATGGAAAGTCATCAAAAATAATCGAAATATGTTCTTGCTCTTACTAAAATCCAACACATTTAGACAGAAGCCCTTACATGCACGAAGGTTGATAAACTGCTCTGAGCATCTTTGGAAATAAGGAGCCAGGACTAGATGCTCAGAAGTCTGCTAAAGTCAACAAGAAGACCACAGGACCATGACAAAGGAAGGGCTTAGAAAAACGGGAGACTTGAACTTCTGTGAGCTGCTTCCAATACTCCCAGTTAGATATAGGTAGATAGACAACATACTCCCGCCCTCCATCCTCTGCTTCTGTTGCTCTTTGGTGTAAATTTCTTACTCACCAGCTCTTTACTTTTGTTCCAGGTGCTGCTGGAGACATGGAGAGGATGAAGAGGAGCTTAGCAGTGGGTTCTGCCTTTCTCCCAGTACCAGGGCAGGTGTGAGCATTTGTCCCCTTAGATCTTGGGATGCTAAGCCAAGTAAGGGCTCTGCTCACTATGAATGCCTTTCTGTCCACATTTCTCAGAATCCTAGATATCAGATCCTTTGTGTTTCTTAGAAGTTTAGCAGAGATGGCAAGCTTCCCATGAAAAATATGTTCCTGCTTCACAGTAATAGAGCTGTAATCCAGTCTAATTTTTTTTTTCAAGAGCAAGGAAGGAAGGGAGAGGAGGAAGAAGCATTTTAAGGAAGGAAGGAAGGAAGAAGAGAAAGAAACATTTTTATTTAGCTCGTTTTGTTTTTTCATTCCAAACCTAGGTCTCCATTCCCAGTCCTTGGGCTGTATGTCATTCTCCACCAGTGTCTAAGCCACCTAGTCACAAGGGTGTGCCAAAGTGGGTGTTTTTTGTTTTTTTATTTTTTTTCCCCCAAGTCCTGGGTCTTGAACCCAGGTCCTTAGGCTTTACATGGCCTGCACCTTAGCTGCTGAGTCATAGGGCTACACCTGATTCTTTATATTAAGCTGTGTGAACATATGACCACTTCAAATGTAAGTGAAAGTAGATGGAATCACTTCTGAGTCGATGATTTTGAGAAGTGTGTGTCTTTGCTCCATTCTTTTCTTTATACAAGTGGGCACAGTCCAGGACAGAAACCTAGGGGTAGATGGTGGTCCTAGAATCACTATATTAAGGAGAAATCCAGTTACGCGAGGAAATAAATTGCTACTGTATTTGCTTAGCTGCATTTGGGTGAATATTTGTTGCAGCTTTTATCTTTATTAATACACAGCTAGTCTATATCTAGTCTATAGACCTGTATCTGTGTGTGTGTGTATACACGTGTGTATGTATGTGTGATTATAGCTATCTCTAAGTCTCTTCCAGCTTCCAATTTTCAACTCTCCAGCATCCTTTGGCTTTCCTTCCTCTTAATATAGTTATCCTAATCCCTTCTAATTCTTCCTGACTTTTTTGGTAAGCTTCCACTCCTCTTGAAGCATATTTATCTCTGAGCTTTTGCATTTTACACATTCTGGCAGTCTATTAAACCCTATTTTGATTCACATTTCAAACCGATGATTACCTTATATACATTCTTACAAATCAATATAAAATGGGAAAAGTTTTTAAACAGATGGTTCACAGGAAAGTAAATACAAATAGAACTTACGTGAAAAGGTGTGTTTTTTCTCAAAATAACAAAAATGTGAATAAAATTTCACTGAGATTTTTTTTTCCTGATTATCCTGGAGGATATAGAGTAGATTTATTCACTTTATTGGTAAGTGTTTAAAGAAATAGGCACCCTCATATATTGCTTACGGGTTTTAAATGTACACAAGCCAAAGAACAATTGTAATATCTAACAAAGTTACAAAAGCACTTACATTCTGCCCAGGAGTTAATGTATAAAGGTTTACATTACAGCTATTTTCATATGTACAAATTTAAATGTAGTCAAGTTTATTTATTATATAGTATCCATCATGGTAAAATATTTTTATATAATCAAGGTGTTTATCATCAAAGAATTGATCAAATAAATTATAGCACATCCATGAATAAGAATACTAAGGGCCTTAAGAAATAATGAGCAAGATATATCCCCAGATAGGGATATAGTAAGTGAAATAAAGAATGCACAGAATAGCGTCTAGAGTATGCTACTCTATGGGTAAAAACATACACAAATAAATATAAACACATACATATATAATTTAGAATTTTATGTATATACACCCACATATTTACATCTATAATAATATATGTATATCTGTATGTGTGTGTACACCCTCCAAAACAAAAATACACGGAGAATACACTCAAGAAGCTGCACAAAAACTGGTCAACTTATTTTGCTATGTGGAGCAAACAGGTAAATATGGATAGAGGCAAGAGGGAATTTTTTAATGAATATTAGCATAGATTTCTAGTTTTCAACCATTAAAATGAGAAATCTATTCAAGATGAAAATAAAAATATTTCCTAAAACTCCTCTCTTCCTGCTATAACTATTTATGTAACTAGACTCAGAGGATCATTATTTGAACTGGGGCAATGGGTCATAAACATTTTAAGAACTTTTAAAGATCGACTTATATCCATGATTCTTTCCTCAGGAGAACATGTACACATGACTGGTGAGGAAAAAACGCAGAATTATGAAGTCCAGTTAAGATCTCCTGTATAAAAAAAGAAAGAAAAAAAAAGAGAGCAGAGTTGAATGCAAATGAGAGGAGCTTCCTTTTTAGAAACTGCACATAATTGGTCATGTGCTGCCATATTTACCTCATTGTTCTTTGTTTTATAATACCCACCCTTCTTTACACCTATTTTTTGAGATTGTGCTATGCCTTTAAAAAGAAGTCTTCAAAAATTAGACTAATTCTGTGATTATATTTTTAAAGAGACTCCCCCTTAATTTCTTACCCCTTCCTGGGAACTGATTTCCCAACACACTTTTGTTCATCCCTGGGACTCATTTTTGAACAACTATTTTTTCTCTTTCCTTGAACTGATCTAGTATAAGTCTTGCATTCCACTTCCCTGTGCTATTAGACTGGTTTCATTCACCCAAATTAAGAGAGAACTTTCTTTAAACGAAGACCCAAGGACCACATTTAGGTTCCTGGTATCCTTTCCCCTTAATTTATAGAGTATTGATTACAGAAAATTTTTATTTTAATCACATGATACTCATAGTATCCCTTGTGCAACAGAAAGAACTTAGCACAGATTAGCATATAATAGGTGCTAAATAAATGTTAGTACTTGGTTTCCCATCATTTAAGCACATTGTACAGCATGACCTCTGCCTTGTGCAGTTGCTGAAACTTCTTACCTGAGGTCTGTGCATAAAGGTCACACCAGATGCTGTTCTAGAGTAAATAGTGTTTGCAGCCCATGGCCTCACATTTGGAGTGTTACTCTACCCCACTGGGGTACTTTTCATTCGACTGCCCCTCCCAGATACTGGCAATGTTGACTGGTGATGGCTCTCAGCTGAGTCCTTCCCCCAAGAATTGCACCGAACTAAAGGGAACCTCCTTTTCCAAGATGAGGGTGCTTTCCTAGGGGCAGTCACTTCCAGTGACTGTTCAGTGTGAGAAGTCTGGTTCCTTGCTTCAGTGCAGGGTAACTTGGAGGGACTGTCCCAACTCTAGAGCTCTTTGTAGATGGACTCGGGTTGCTTTTGCAACTTCATGACAGCCCAGCTGCTTCTTCTCCCCAGTCTTGCTTCCCTTCTCCCCTCCTTCCCCGATGCTATCCTAAGATCCCTCTGTCACAACTGACCTGAACCTAATTCTTTATCTCAGAGTCTAAAAGTCTCTGACATTGAGTCTTCAGAGAAAACTGAGTTTTTATAACAGCCAGTGGTACTGTGAACCTGTTATTATTCTCAGCACAGCATTTGCTCCACTTTCTTCTTGTGTTAGCCTCCAGATTTTCCTCTGGTACCCCTTCACTCCTCCCATGAGCCGTGGCGCTTCCCACACTGCTCTCCAGCCTCCCGGAGCAGCGGCATCAGACCAGAACCCAATCAGTCAGAGCACTGTACTGCCCTGGCCACAGTGATTGGTTGAGAGATGACACATGACCTGAACTGGGCCAATAAGAGCCCTCGCAGGTCTTAGTCTTCAATCACTGAGACAAAAGAAGTCCTTTGTTCCACAGTGTTGAACTGACGGTATAAAAGAAAATTTCAAAGGCAAGCAGGATGAAAAGACGGAATTCTTTGATGATAGCTTTCGACCACCTGTGTCCGGCTGTTTCCAAACAGATCAACTGTGAAGTTTCACTTGGGGAGTTAGTGCATTCTTTTGTTTGTTCATTTGAATGGGGCTTCTCTTACTTGAGATCAAGAGTCCTGCCTGATACAGAGTGTTTATCCTTCAGTTGCCCTGGAGGAGTAAAATCAACAACAAACTGTTGGACATTTTGTTTAACAGTGAAAATTTTTATTTAGAATTTTGTCTAAAATGTATCCTTCTCTATATCTTAAACAGAGCTCCAAAATACATCTTTTTTTCAATGGATCTGGAGCATTGCTTATACTGGCTAGTATTTCACACCGAAGTCCGCAGGGTTGCCGCCAGTTTTTAAATCTGTGCTTAGCAGACATTCTGTATTGAACTAATGAAGCGGTCCTGAGGCAGGGGTAGGGCCGATTCATTTGAGGAGCAGCCAGGAGACCAGAGGACCTGCAGTGTGTGAAGGAGGGAGCACACTTTAGAAAATGAGACTAAAGTGATAATGGGGATGGATGCAGGCTGTGAAGGGCCTTGCGGGCAGATTAAGAGTCCAGCTGCTGCTTTGAGTGGGATGGAAAAGCACTGTGGAATTTTTGAGCTGAGGATTGGCATGGGCTGACTTAGGCTCTAAAAGGATTGATTTGACTATTCAATTCAGTGAAAAGTGGCCTGTGGGAAGGCATTCATGGAAGCAATTAGGAGGTAATAATAAAAACTCAGGAATAGACAAAACCAAACCAACCTGAGGACACTTCCAATAGAACTGAGGTTCTATTAGGGAGTAGACAGGGGGAGGGCAAGTGGTGACAGGGCCCACTGGACAGTGGTGAACACTTCACTTGATCTAGCGGTGGTAGGCAGGGTGTGTTGACATATATCTGAGGATGGGGGAACTGCACACATGGGGAAAGTACACATATGAGTTTATTTCAATTTGTAAAACAAAGTCACTGCAATCCAATACTAAAAAAGTTCAGACAAAACCCAGGTGAGAGAGCAAGGGGCCTGGAACAGTGGTGAGACGCTGGATATTATCTGAATGGCATTTTCTAACCCATTTGATGTGATGTATGAAAAGAAAAGATAATGAGGGGTCATGAGTGACTCCTAGATTTGAGGTCCAAGCAACTGAGAGTGGACAGTGAGTGGCTCAGGGCAGGGAGACAGTGAGTGGCTCAGGGCAGAGAGACAGTGAGTGGCTCAGGGCAGGGAGACACAGGAGCCATGCTCAAATCTGTTGAGTAATTCCCTTAACTGAAGCTGAGGAGGAAGCTATAGGATATTCGTGTCTGGAATCCACAGAGGAGGTTTGGGCTAGATTTGAAAGAATTAATATGTTTGAGTGCCTTTTTTTACTCTATGGATTTTATGCTGCTCAACAGTAAATCGGGGTGAAGGAAGAGGATATTAGGAGAGGTATTAGACTACTGATGATTACCTATCTCCCTTTCCGGTGTTAACACCAGTCATTTCTCTAAAAAATGATTCCACATCCCACACGGTTTGTCTCCCTGGCATTCTGCCTTTGCCATTTTCTCCATTTCTGATTCCATTTTCCAAGCTTCTGAAAGACCTCACCCCCTGAACAGGGAGCCCACGTCCACGTGCAGCATGAAGGCCCGCCTTGTTCATGAGTGAACAGTCCAGGTCTTGGGGATCCCAGGCTTCTCATTGCAGAGAGGGCTCAGCTGCAAAGGGAGATGCAATTGTCCTGTCCTCGCATAGTGGTGACTGAAGAGGGCAGGCAGGTGACTGCCACTTGCCGAGGAAGCCAGAACCCCTCACGGAGATACCAGTGGCTTTACTCTTTCTAACCCTGAGCAGAAGTCTCTCTGAGGATTGCTCCAGAGGTGGGGTAAATATGTGTCCTGCATTTCCCAAGACAGCCTGGTTTGGGGCCTTTTATTCCAGCATAATCCTGATATTGCAACCTCTTTCACTCTCAAAATTATCCCAGCTTGAATAATGAATCACATAGTCAACCATCTTATAAGATGCCTCTGGACATCGTTTACCCATAAATCCCCCAGGATAACCTTTCCTAAGTGGCCAGAACTTTCTCACTTTTGAGCACTTAAAATTTTATTAAACTGAAGGCAAAATCTGGAAACCGAGCAAAAGCATTGCACTCTCTTCTTGCTGCCTGCCCTGGAGAAGGAGGGAATAGGACTCAGCAGGGACTTCTGCATATGACCTCTGCTTAGAAGTCACTGGGGTCATACAAGTCCCCTGGACTTACTTTCCTTGAGAACAGCCTTCCTGTGAGCCCTGTAAGTGACCTCCAAATGCTTCAGGTCCTTTTTGCAGTGGAATGTAGAAGCACAGTCCCTGGTTCTATCTCCATTTATACCACTGTTCCTTGATAACCTTTCCATTCAGCAACAAAGGCTTAAAAGGAGCTTCCTATGTGCAAGCAGAAATGGAGATAAGAAAAGATTCACACATTAATCCTACCCTGGGTCTATCAAAGAACAGGGGCCAGAAATCCAAATACTTGGTGTAAAAAGTGATTTGACAAAAATGGTCCTGCTGACCAGAAGGCCCTCTGACAATATAAAACTTTATTGTCCTCTGCCCAACATTTTGTGTACTTGTTTTTCACTCTATAAATATTGGTTGAAGTACCATTCATCAAGTGCCAGCCGCTCTACATACTTTATCTCACTTAAACTTCATACCATACTCTAAGGTCGGTATTATTATTTCAGCTGTGTAGGTATAAAGCCTGAGGCTCAGAGAAGTTCGATGACTTGCTGCAGGTCACACTTTTACAGAACAAGGTCAAAACGAATATCTAGATGCGTGTTTTCGGCAGCAAAGAGCTGTTGAATCCTTCTCCAACTCTGCTGAATGGGCCAGCCATTTCCTGAAAACACTCAGCTGAGCCCATATGCAGGCCCTCTCCAGCTGAAGGCCAAAGCAGGACCAGGATGAGGAGAGTGAGGCACTGGTCCCAGACACAGGACTTACGGGGGCACCAAGAACCTCCACAGTTAAGTACGATTTTATAGCAATATTAAAAAAATCAAATAGACAAGCTACAGTGCTTGACATGGTTGCCTGTTTTTATAAGGGAAATTTAATTACACTTCACATGTAAGACAGGTCATGCCCACTGGCCTCAGGTGGAGAAGGGAGTTTGTTTGCCATTGTAGCCTGGAAGACTGAGCTAGTATGTAAACAGAGGTCATGTGATTTGGGTCCTGGATGAGATGTTCATGAAGAATGACACCAGGAGGAAGACTGTTCTCTGATTAGGGAGGTAGACAGACCCTAATGCAATAATGAGGCCTAGAGAGAAAAAAGGCAGCCAGAGCTTGGGGAGAAACTCAGAGGCTGTTGGACTGTGCCAGATGTTTCCAGTCCAGCACCCTGGAGGGATGAACTTTCCCCCTTGGCAAGCACATGGAGGGACTCAGTGCTATGTCACCATGCCATAAGTGTGATGGGAGCTGGAGTTGTTTTTAGTACACCTGACCCTCAGTGGCCTGGGCTCCACCACACATGCACTGTGGCTCCGGTGCCAATGTCAAGCAATTATTAACAGGAGAAGAGAGGGCTGGGCTCCCAAAGCCATTTTTAACTGTGGACATTATTGCTCAATTTTGAGCTGCACCCAGGGACTCATAAGAGGAAGACATAATGCTTGTTTGTGGAACTTTTATAGCTAATTGACATTTCTTCAGTGTTCCCCTGACAGCTATAGTAACTCCTGATTGGAAGGTCCGGAGAAAGCATCAAGTTGTGCACTGTTTCCATATGGGGCCATATTTCTGATATACCACTGGAGAAGACAAAGAATAAATACAAATCCGTCAAAATAAACACACTCAAAAGTGATAAAGAGATGTTGCAGTGATTGGCAAAAGCAGTTCTCTTTGTGCCAAAGTGATGTGTGCTAGTTTCATACTGATGGGGGATGTTTGGCTGTAAGGGGCTGTCAAATGTTCTCCCTTCTTGGGAGCATGTCCCTCCCTTGCATAACTCCTCTTTGCTTGACAGAGAAAAGGGGAAGTTGAGTAAATTTCTCCTGTCTCAGCCTAGCTGCCTCTTTGTACTTCCAGATTCCTAGACTCTGCCCTTGGTGCTAATCAGTGCTAGTCAGTCCTGGCTGCTTTACGTCAGGTCCATGAGACAGACACAAACAGAATGCATACTAGGAACTCCACTTCCATCTCTGCATATTAATGTATAGATGACCCAGGAGTATTAGTAACTGGGAGAGTACAAGATACACCTGTATCTAGAACACTCTTCCTCCAGATCCACTTGACTAAATCCTCTGCCTTCAAGTCTTTGCTCGAATGTCAGCTTCTTTTAAAACTGTTATGCTTACCTTTCCCCATTTGATTTTTCTGCATTGGATCTACTGGCTGCTCCTATACTTCAGATTTCACTGATTATTTTTGGTGTATATATTTTATCTCTCCTGAGTGGAAGTAAGCTCTCTGAAGGCAGGATTGTGTGTGTCTCATTCCTTGCTGTGACCTCAGAGCAAGTATGTAATGCTGAGGAATTCAATAAATGTTTGCGAGTGAATGAATTCAGCAACTAGTCACTGGTGCCTGTCACCTGTCAGAGGCATACTAAGTGTTTCAAGATGGTCACAGCAAAATCCTTCCCCTTAAAGTGATCTCAAGTCAGTGGGCAGCGGGCACAGGCAATCTCACGGGATGTAGTGCTGATGCATAGCAGTGGGAGGGAGACAGCTTGGGACTCATTCTACCAGGCAGAGTGGAAGTAATGCAGGTAAGATTTCCCCCAAAAGGGCGACTCTGCAGGTAGTGTGGCAGTGGGCGGAGTTAACCTTCCGTCCCAGTGGAAATTTGCTCTATACTCTTTTGAGGGGGCAGGCTTGATCCTGGGGACAAGGAATTATTTGCGGCAGGCCTCTTGCTCAGACAGCACGCCCTTCTTGACAGACAGAAGGATGGCCTAGTTGCAAACCAGAATATCTGAGTCACCCAAGGAACCCAGTCTACTCTTGTGAATGAAAGACAACTTCCCTTTGGAGTGAGCTCCTGAGCAGGAGACCTCGTGGCACAACCACAGAACAGAACCCACAGTCTCACCAGGGAGTAGCCACACCTCTTTCCCCACAAAGCCACTTCAGGGGTTTACTGTGGTCCCAGATCCCATTTCCCCTGTGCCCTCTGGAGCCCTGGCTTGGAAGGGGTCATTGGTTTGTGATTCCTTAAGGTAATCTCTTTTAGGTGAGAGAATTGTTTATGGCAGAACTTAGCTGTTTGGCTTGAGTCCAGAAGCTGGGAGAATAAAAAGGACATTAGATATTGGGAGTTTGTTAATTATAGAGAAGAAGAGAGGGACCAGAGGGAAGGAAGGAGGGAGGGAAGGTGGAATAAAAGAAGGAGGGGGCAAGGCATTGAACAGGTGTTGCTTTCTGTCTTGGGAGCCTCTGGGGCCATGGAATTGTTTCAAATTCCACCATTGTCTGCCTGGGTTGGCTTGACAGTTCTGTTTAGAGTGAGTGCATTGGTTAACTATTTCTGTTTAACAAATTGTCTCTACCCTTACTGGCCTAAAACAATTGATCGCTTCTCCGAATTCTGTGGGTTGCCTGGATGGATTCTCTGCGACTCTTTCTTGGAAGCATCCTGAGTCTGCATCCAGCCAGAGGGCAGGTTGGTCAGGGCTAGGACATTCCCCCCACCTTGTGATCCTTCATCATGGTGTCCTCACAACAGGGGTCTTCATGACCTAATGGTCTCAGGGCAGCCTTCAGGAGGGCGAGCCCAATGAGTAGCATTCATCCTGCTGACATGGCCAAAGCATGTCCCTTGGGCAAGTCCAGAGTCAGTGTGGGAGGGACCAATACCTTTGTGTGGGTATATGGGGAGTCCCTGGGCCGTGACTGTAACCATCCTGCACAGAAGAGACTAGATCACCCCCAGACCTCTGGTCCTCTGTCTCTTCTCTTCCACCTTTTGACTCTTCTGAGGCCTGTGTGTGCTGCTGACCAGGAGTGCTAGACAGCTGGTCTGGCCAATTCTTAGGTCTTAGGCACAGCCTTAGCTCATTGCCCTCAGTAAAATTTCTGGAAAAGCATGCCCTGCTTCCAGTTCTGATTCTGACCTTGAGCAACTGGACCAATTCTCTTCATGTGCAGGTACCCTTCCTCCTGTCCCAGAGCCAGAGATCACACACTTAGCACCAAGGAATGAAACTCCCATTGGGTCTGCCTCAAACACCTGAAGGCTCAATGCCTAACAGGACAGCATCTCCCATGTCCATACTCAGGCAGTTTCTCCAAGAGGGAAGATTTCACACCCGTCAGAGATCTCTGAGATGCTCTTTAATGATCCACATGCTGTCACTCACAGCCTCGTGTATCCTTTCATTTGAGTGGGAACTACTGACTTTTTCTAGCAAATTGAATACAGCAAAATGATGGTTCTAAAGACCATGGCTTCCATGTCAGGAGTTCTTAGATGCTCTCTTGCAAGAACTGCTGTATTGCAGGACAGCCCTGAGGAAAGGACTGCAGCCCTTGCTCCTGGAAGCTGACCACGTGAGTTAGCTCAGCGGCTGATCCTCAGAAGCCACCCCTTGAGATGACCTCATCCCCAAGGACACCCTGAGTGCCACTTTGGGAGACTGAGGCAGAACCATGCAGCCGAGTGGCTCCTGGACTCCTGAGCCCAGGAAGCTGTGAGGTTACCCATGTTTGTTGTGTCAACTGCTATGTTTGGATTAGTTTGTTATACAGCAATAGGTCTCTAACGCACACTGCTGTCTTCACTTTAGTCTACAGGCCTTTTAAAAATGTGGGGAACCCAGGGGCACCCCAACTCCAGCCAGTACAACTTAGAGGCAAGAAAGAGATGGGTGATGGGAAGCTAAGGGCATCTGGGGGATTTCTTTGGCCCCTTCCAGCCATTTACCCTGCTTCCCCCACATTTCCTTCCTAGGTGCTGTGTGGTTTTTCAGAAAGATCAGCTAAGTGGAAGGTAGTCCTCTCAGGGTTAAGGTGGTAATAAGAAGTCTTTTGATGCTTTCATTTGATTGGATTTGTAGAAAGGCATTGAGTGTTCTCCAGCTGAGAGAAGGAAAGTTGAGTCTGTCTAAATTAAATCTCTTCAGCACCATTGGTTGCAACAGCCTACTGATTTTTGCTCCAGATGCTCCAGACATTTGTGTTGTTCGGGGTGGGAGGAGAAACAAATATGAATTCTCTTTTCTTAGGTGGGAGGACAGAGCCCCTCCACCTGCCCAGCATGATTTTGCAGTGCATATGGTTTAGAGCCGCTGAGACAAGAAATGAAGCTGCCTGGATCTGCCTGAATTAGCACGTGACTTGGGTGAGCACTGAAGCAGAACTTCTCCCTCCTTTTAACACTGTGGCTCAGCGAGGCAGGCCAAGCCCTCTAATCTTCATTGATTATGTCATTCTGCATGACTCCTGGGAAATCTTGGGTGAAAGCAAATTGAATTGGATATTTGTTGCCACTCTTGTAAAAGGGTCCCCTTTTAGATTAATTTCAGGGATAATGTCAGCCCAGAAAATGAGGCCCTGGAATAATATGGCCAGGGGCTGTCTGCACTGTGAGAAGATGCAACTCTGATGAGCCTGTGTATGTAAAGGGTGCCTTTGGAGCATAGCATGATCTTTCAACATGAAGCATTAGTCCTAGAGAGGAGGCTCCTTCCCAGATGAACTTGCCAGCCAGCACAAGGAAAAGACTGATTGTTAGGGAAGATTAATTAAAAAAGGCTGCCTGCATTGTTTCTGTGGATGTTCTAGGCTTCCCAGGGAGGCAGTGACTTGTGCAAAGTCTCAGGGAAGGATCTGAAGCATACAAAGAAAGGGAGATCTTTTGTGGACTTTGGCTCACTCCAAGAAATCCTTAGCCCTTGGGGGTAGGGGTGACAATAAATAGGCAAAAATTTAAAAGGTCAATGGTTTATGAAATGAGAGAGGAGGACTTGGGGGCTGGCAAGTTCTGCTGGAGACCTAATGGCATTGCCCTCCACCAGCTGCCTCCCTCAAAAGCATCCTACCTTGGGAAGTGGGCCTTCCCGACTCTAGCAGAGGAAGTCCCAAAGGGACAGTGGTCATGAGACTGGAAAGCAGGGCACATGGGCTTAACCAAGTAGAGTCAGTGGGATATCTGCTGTGGGTCTGGAGAGACCATTTTGGGAAAATTTCATGGGTAAGATCAGTGATTAGTACAACAATCTTAATGCAAATATAATTATACATATTAGGTGTCCAGCGGTATGACAGAATAGATAAGCATTATATTTTTTATAAAGACAAGTATTTTATTTAGAGATAGATGCAGAGTGATGTAAAATATCCCTCAAGAGAAGTACTATTGCTTGCGATGAAAATGTTGGTACACCTCTCAGATCATCCAGGGTCTTTTTTCACCACCTCTGTTTTGTGTACCCCAGACATGAGTGTGTTGTTTTTTCTAACAGGAAACCTTAGTGACTGCTTTTCATAGGATTTTGGAATTTGATAGGATTCCTTAGGCTAGTGGTGTCTGCTTGGCAGAGCTAGACGTGCTTCAGAATGTGCATTCATCCTCCTTCTCATAGCCCTTAACCAATGACAAATAGGAGCAGAGACAGGAAAGCCAGCTCCTCTGGATAGGGCCAACTTCTTGGGATAATTTACAGGCCAGAGTGCCCCTTTCAGGATTAGACTGAAGCTACCCTTCACTGGAATTTTGCCTGAGTTCACACACCTGTTTGGCTTCTGCCATTTTTCTCTCCTGCTTTCTCTACTCAATTTCCAGTTTTCCTGGGGAGTGTATCCTTAGTAATATAAATCCTCATCTTGGAAACTACTTCTGGGAAACTTAATTTAGGACATTGTCCCTGATTTGCCAGTTAGAAAACTGAAGCTTGTAGTGGGCTGAGGTCACATGGCTGCATTTCCCAAAGGCATGCACATAGTGACTGACCTGGGAGTCACAGCCAGTCCTCTCTGACTCATATCTATTCTTTACATCACTGGCAGAGTCCATTTCCACAGAGGAAATACTTGTGTGTGGAAAACTGGAGAAAAGATCATACTTGTTGCTACTTTTGTTTCATTTTAGGAAAGTTTCTTGCCCACTGAACTCTCAAGATACCTTTTGCTGCAACTCTTGGGAAGAATTTGAGTTGTCAGGATTTCTTAGTATGTATATGTCATATATTTTTTCCTAAAATTAGAGTTCAGTGGTCAATGGGTTTATTCAAAGGAATTATCCCCAAAGATATCTTCCTTTTAGATGGATTTGTAGCTTCTTATGTGGCCATGTTCTCTTCTCTGCCAACGTGGTGCTGCCAAGTAGGTTACATCACAGTGAGGCATGGCTGATTTGTGTTTATTTCTTTTTAAAGCTAGAGGTCAGACAATGGAAGTCATGATCCTGTCTTTGTTACCTGCCTGCAAAAGAAATGGTTGGCCTAGGAAGGAGATAGACTTTGGTAGCCAAGATAACTCTTAAGAGCTGACCTGAGATGCCTGAGAAATGATTTACTACTGGAGAGGGCAGGGGTGATAGCAAAAAGATGGGCAGATGTAAAAGAGAGAGATATTGCTTTGGATTCAGAAACATTTGAATTGGAAATCTGGCTCAAAAACTAGATGTGTAGCCTCAGACAAATTTCTAAGCCCCTCTAAACCTCATCTTTTCATCTGTAAAACGGGAATATTCTGATGGTTCTTAGATTAGAGAGCTGTTGTAACTTTTGAATGAAATAAATTCATACAAAAGACCTGATGTAAGGTTTGGCATACAGTAAGTACTCAGTAATGGTTGCCTGACTTTTAATGAATAACTTAGTAGCAAATGGTTTTTGTTTATGTTAAGCAAGAAGAAATGGTCAGGAGATTATATACAATATATTTGGAATATCAATACATGTCGCTGTGTACTTGAACTATAGCAAGTGTATATCTGCCTCTTTACTAAATAATTTCCATCTGGTCATTAAACCATTCTTGTTCTATGCTTGTAATCAGAGGGAGGTGAAGGGAAGACCCGTGTTACAACAGTTCCATTTTCTCATAGGAGATGTGCCTTCCGCAACTTGTTTAATGATGGCAGCAAAATATATGGAGCCCATAACTGTGAATTTTTATGTTCTGGTGGTGCTCTGTAGCCTTCAGACTTATAAACAGTTCATGTTAAGCAGGAATTATTTAGTTTCTGGTTTGAGGGTCACTCAAATTCATTTTCTACATGTGTCAAATTGGCCTTGTCTTCTAGGTGGCAATTTCTTTGGGCTGTAATCTCAGGCAGAGGACTCACCTGTTTAGATTCATGGTATAGCCACTGAAAATGTGCATTAATCACTATTACTGCAACAATGCTGCACAACAATCATCAAAACATCAATCGATTACAAAAACAGATTTCTTTTTTTGCTTATGTGACTTTAGGTCAGATGATGACTGCTTCAAGCTCTGAGTTGGATTCAGGTCTGCTCACATGTCTGCATTCTGGGGACCAAGTGGCTCTCTTGGCATGTGATGGGCCATCTCATGCCATCATACTTAAAGTCTCTCCTGGCATCACATCTGCTAAGAGTCCATTGGTCACAGCAATTACTGGACCATGCCCAACATCAGGTCAGTGGGGAAATACATTCAGTACAGTGAGAGATAGTGGGAGGTTGTCCAAAGTTACATGACAAAGTGTGTGGATATACAATTTTACCAGGGGAGGGGGAAAGAAGGGTAACAACAGTCTAATCTACCAAAGAGGAATACTTGGACAGTACACCATACTTTGAGCTAAGACTAAGAGACCTGAAAGAAAATTAGTGTTAACGTGAACACACTGAGCATCGTCTAAGCTGTTGGGATAAAGAATAGCGAAATTATCCCAAAGGACACCCAAAGTTCTCTCCCTTCTACCCCAATTGCTAATGATTATAAGTAAACAGATATAAGCAAACACACACATGTATGGATCAAACATTAGTGATGCATAATGAAGCCTCTAATTAGAGTCAGCACTAGCTAACTTTGAGGGGAGGCTCTCAGATTCTGGGGATAAAGACCACAATTTCTTGAACTCAGGAGGATTTCTTTGGTAAGTTTTGTTTGCCTTGTCACTGGAATTATCTGAGAGTGGCTCTTGTCTGTTTGTCTTTGAGCTAAGAGAGGATTCCTGTAAATACATATCATCGAGTCACATGCACTTTTCTCAAACAGCCTGTGGACGGCGTGTTGCATGCTCCAGTGCTGATGAGAGCGGATGAGGGCATGGCTGGAGGTGACTGAGGTGAAACTGAAGAAAGGTCCAGGCTGGGGCCATGTTGTCCTCCCTCCTTCCTGAGAGTGTGGAGCCAGGGAATGTGCGAGGCAGTCATCACGTTACCCAATGAACCATCCCCTGCACCCCTAAAGCTCCAGCTGAAGGGCAAGGGGAGATTCCCTAAAAGGATTCTGCGTTTCTCATTCCAGCCATACTTGATCCAGCGTTGAAAGGATCTCAAAAAAAAAAAAAAAAAAAAAAGGATGCCTCTGTGTCCCCTTCACTTACTAAGAAGCTGGGCAAGTCCCCGAGGGAGTGAGTACATGCTGTGTTTGGAATTGCTGACTCTGCTGGGCTGCTAGGAACAGGACCAGAAATAAAATAAACCTTGACAAAATTGATCCTGTCCTCTGCATATGACAAATGCAGCACAGTGTGGCCAAAACACACACTTGAGGTGTCGTTCCCCTCTGATGCGGCTTTCACTCACCAGAGTCAGAGACCACCTGTCCGTGGCTGGCTCTGGCCAGCAGACATGCTTGATTGAGCTGGCAAGAGTGGGGGCAGTTTTCTTAGCAGTGCAACGAGTCCTTTCTAGTCCATGCCATTCCCCCACCTTCACTGTCCCCTCAGTTTCTCACCAACATGATTGACATTCCTTATCTGCCTGTCCCTGGAGTGATGTGAATCACCACTGAGCCTCTGGCTCCTTTGGTGAATGAGGCATGTGGGAAAGCTAGCACTACCACGTAGTAACATGCCCAGTGGGGAGTGGAGTGGGGTGGGGTGGGGGGGGTGGACTGTGGAGGCTTCATAAAATCAATCAGTTCCTCTCTTTTTTTGCTTCCTTTCCTCTTACTTTTCTTTTATTTATTTATTTTTTTTGCCTCATTTGTCATTCCACCCACCCACTCCTTTCCTCTTTCTTGGATGAGGCTTTGATATTGATTATGCCTCTTCCATAAACTTTAAACAGGTTTTCCTTAGTCAGTGGAGTCCCAGATTCTTCCTGCCAATTTTGATGTATAAATCGTAGTCACCGTGTCTTTTGGTTTCCTGAAGCCTCGGGGCTGAAAGAGATACACCTAAAAGCAAAATAGGGGCTCATCACTGAGCTCTAGTCAAGGCTAAGCTAGGCTCATTGCCCACTCTGGATTCATCCAGATGATGCTTGATGATGGTGGCCATTTGTCTCACCCAGGGGAACTCGCAGGCTGTTAACTATCTCACTGTGAGAAAAGGAAGTGAAAGAAAATTCCAGTTTTTCAGACTCATAAAAATAGGTGCATAGCCCTAGAAAAAGATAGCAGGAGAAGAAGCGCTCAGAGTTTTTAGGATTCAAAAAGACTTGGTGACGAGCTCTTCTAATCCGTTTTTTCTACAGTTAAGGGATTGGAGGTTTATTAGGTTAAGGGACTGGAGTGGCTCAAGGCATATGGGGATTTAGAATCAAGGACCTTTGCTCTGCATGCCCCATCTTCGGTCCTTACCCTGCAACCTCATTGACTACAGGGGCCAGAATGTCTCCAGTGTCTGCATTTTGAGTAACAAGAATTGGACTAGACATTATTAGGGGCAGAGGTTACATATTCAATGAAGAGATTATTGAGTAGCAATGCTGACCTTGGTTTTGAATTGAGACAAGAAGGCACTGTCATAGAATTCGCAGAACCAGAGGGAGGAGAAGGGAAGAAACTTTTTTGAGTTCATTGAAATCTGAGCATAAGCCTGGTTTGGATATATACGAGCTGTAAACTTGGAAATGCCATTTAATTTCCTTAAGCATTAGTTTCTTCATTTGCTGAGTAAAGATAATTATTTCTGAACTGCCTGCTTCAAAAGCTTATTGTAAGTTTCCAAATATAGATGATCTAATCCAACAGAAACATTTATAGTATACCTACTATGTGTCAAGCACATTATGCCAGGTACCAGAGACTCAAAGATGAATATGACAAGGACATGCTATATATGGTAAATGATGAAATGTTTTATGTGCAGATTATAGATCGGTATCATTACAACCCTGAGGACTGCCCCATCATCCACACAACTCAGACTCTAGGATTTGTTGCTTTTAGTCAATATAATAGCAGACAGTATTTATCCAATTTCTTTGTTTATAACAGTATTTCTTTCTGAATTTTTCTTCATATATGTGTACGTATGTGAGTTTGAAGGGTGATTCACGTATCATTCTTAATGAAGAATCATGATCTACAAAGCAGAATATTAGTTAGCATGGCTAAATTTCACAAGCTTCTTTATACTCCAACTTTCTTTAAGGATCTCAATGACTACTTTCTTTTTTGTGTGTGTTTGAATTTCTCTGGGAAGAAGAATCTTGCCTGGCCTGCTCCAGAAGTTTCTGTACAAGTCAAGATGTCAGTGAATATGGAAGAAGCTTTTAAATTTATGAGTGCTAAATAGGAAAAGGTCATAACAGCAGTTCTACCACCTAGTTTTGATATTTACTGGGGGCACTAAGGAAAGACAGAGATGAACCAGACAAATTCCCTTGCAAACTCACTAGTAGCCAGTTTTCTTGAAAATACACCAATAGTGTTTGCCATCAGAATAATAAGGGGGAATCCTTGTCTATAAGCTCCTTTTTACAGGATAACCTAGTCAGTTGCTCATTATAAATAAACCTGACATTTATAGATTCACAGGGCATATCTCACTGGAAAATGCGTCATAAGCTATGTCATATATTTGCTAATTGTTCTGTTTTACTATTGATTACAAACTGAATAGGGAATGAACTTTGTACTAGGTCTGATCAAAGACTCATCCTGAATCTCTCTTACATTATCTTTCTGCATATCAGATGCCTCACAAGTGAGATTAAAGATACAAGTGTATAAAGGAAGCATTCCAAAACGGAAGTGGCGCCTTTGCTCAAGCAATGTCTGAGATGCTTAAACCTCAGATGTGAAATCTGAACCAGAGCTATTCTCATGCAGGATAGAATGGACACTGGGTTGCTGGTTGACTGTCTTGGATCTTTCTGAGGTGACACTGATTATAGTTTACTTCTTTTGCTAAATTTTGAACCAAAAGTAAATTTGGTGCTTGATATTGCCAATGGTTTGAGTTGAGACTCATCTGAGCTATCTTCACTTTCTCAGGTTGCCTCACAGTTAGACATTGCAATGACATCATTTCCGAAGCTCATTGAGGAAGCATCTGTAAAATGCATTCCAATCTCTAGGACGATTGTGTGTATGCATGAGTTATAAGCACATAATAAAGAGAAACTCAGTCTAGGTGAAATGGTATCTTAGAGCACAGGCCAGTGAAGCAAGAGGAGAAGAGAAATATTCTGGAGATTTGCTGACTCTAATACCATCGGAGACACAAGTTAGAGGCAGCACTTAGAAGGGTCTTGGATACTTGGATACTGGGATGTGGTCACCAATATCCACAGCCTGTCTCCAACTCCATAGTCAGAAATTCTACTTGCTAATTCTTTATTATTGGTTTTTCTCATTCCCACAAACTTCCCACCAGCCCACAAACCACTTGTGGTCTCCTCTGGTGCTCATCAGGACAGTAGCATTCTACATTATTGCCTTCCTTTCCCATGTTATTTATCTTGTTATATACACACATTCCTTTGATGCCTTTCTACATATTGCCCATCACAATTTTGAAAATCCCAGATAGTGTCAAAGTCAGATGAAAGAGTTGGATATTCTCTTTAGTCTAAGTAAAAATATTCTTTACGGAAAGTTGCCTAAAGGAGCAAAAAGAAAGGTGATCTTCATGGAACTCTCAAAATCTCACTTTTGCAAGCCCTAGAAAGAGAATTGAGAGAATAGGATATCTTGACTGCAGTTAGGGTGCTTTTTAAAAATGCAATGTCTGGGCCTCATGCCAAACAAATTAAATTAGAATTTCCAAGAGTGAGACCCAGGCCTGTAATTTTTAAAATATTTCCCAGGTGATGTAAATGAATAGTCATAGTTGCAAATAAGTGGAGTAGGAGTCTTGTGGTCATTTATTAAGTTACTTACGAAAGAAGTCAGTCAATAAGTAAAATTTTGGTGCTCAGGGCTGAAATCTTGCTATTGTGAGATCAGCTACACAAAACAGCAGTCTGTCTGCAGACCTGAGCATTAAGTTAGCCCATCTATAAAATAATTTCATTTTTCTTTTGATGATTATGACATGAACCAGTTATTAAATGGTACTATCAAATGAGAATGTGCCTATTGACCTGAGTCTATGAGTCAGAGTAATATGTTGATTTGACTTCCCCCTTTGCAAGTTTATCAACTTAAAGAAGACTTATATTTTTACCATTTAACAAAAAGACTTATAAGTGGAGACTTACGAGACAGTGCGAGATCCATATCATGTCAGGGACATGACCCTCCCTATTTCCTTCCCACTCAGAGAAGAGCTGACACCTCTGTCCTCAAGAGAATTTGCATGTTATTCCAGAAATTCTGAACTCTGCAGCCAGCTGGATCATTTAAGGACCCAAGTGGGAGACATATTTGTAGTTGATGTCTGCACATAAGGACTTTTTTCTCTGCATAATTTTACTCTTAAGGATGATGAAATGAGGTCTGCTTTAATTAAATGCACAGGGAACACTAATCTACTTTAAAAGTTCCCACTCATCTACTTATTGGTGACCAAGGTGTGTAGATAATAATAGGACATCCAAAAGAATAAGCATAAAAGGGAAGAAATTTCTAGGAAATGCCCACTTTTAGAAAAGGCACTGATTTTTTACATTCTTCATACCAGTGGATACTGAGCAACCTCTTAGCTGACCCATTATACCCTGTCTAATGTATGATGCATCTTCATAAAGGGGTTGTGTGCATAATATATGCAGTTTTTGACAAATGAGGTTAAGAATTTGTTGGTCTACTTATAACTTTGTTTTATGCTCCATTGTATAATAATTTGTTTTCCTGCTAATAATTTGGTGTCTGTATTCTAAGCTTCAAGCTATTTTTGTACATATATGAATATGACTTTGCATTCCAGTCATGAGGGAAATTTAGCCAAGTAAGTTATATACTACTGCATTTATTGATGTGATTATGAATTGCTTTATGATACCATTTTATTTTCTTTCCTTAAATAGACACTGGAATGTCCATAGAAAATTACTCACTCATGGACCGTAACCATTGTTCAGGAAATGCTTGAATATTTTCAGCAGAGGAAAGAAAACTATATAGTTATCAATTTAAATGGAAAAATAACTTAGCCATATTAAAAAAAAGTCCCTGGGAAAGATCTTTAAAATACAGACCAATTCTTGACGAACTTCAGAATCTTCTCTCTGAATCTTGCAATGTTCCATTAAAAAATAAAAACAAATGGAAAAAAAACCTCATGCAATTCTGGTAGACTTAATAATCTATATTTGACAATTAACTATGAGCTTATACAGGGGCTGAGGCAGGAAGAACAAATTAGTATTTACTATAAAGCAGGGGCATTTACTCTCCTTATTTCTTATAATGATTCTGTAAAACAGAGATTATATTCATTTTGTACATTTGAAAACTGTTCCAGAGTCACACAATTAACATAACTAGTGAATTGAATTGAAATTGAAGAGTTCATGAATATGAATGAAATAATTCTGGACACATTCTCTCTCGCTCTCTCTCTACCCTATTATTATGTGTGTGTGTGTATACATATACACAATACAAATGATGTTCAGACATGTCTAATGAACTTGGGGTGTACCAGATAGATACCACCTATAGGGGAGAACGATACAGATCCCTAGACAACCCTCACCAGATTCAAGGAGGAATGGTTATATAGTTATATGGGGTCTGGGCTTCTTGGAAGGGTTGGAGGTTAAGAGAGAGAAAGCTAAAGTGCTCAGTCTCCTTGGGAAGAAAAAATCAATGGAAAGTGAGCAGAGCAGGCAGAAACAAGAATGGGCTTTACTCTTGGAAGAAAGAACCAGCACTGGGTCTATTTCCCATATTTTAACCACAGAATTACTCTAGAGTTTATGTAACAAGGGGCAGACTGCATTGCTGTAATGGCCTGGTATAAGTCCATACCTGGGAAGAAGTTTCCTGATGAGAACTTGATGCTGAGAATACACTGTTGATGGTGAACTTAATATGTTATATACAGATGTTGAGTTATGATGATTCACACCTTAAACCTCTGTGCTGTGATACAGAATTTCTTCATGACAAACCTTAGCATTTTGGGAGATTTCGTCTATGACACATGACGGCCCCAAAACAAAGAGGTCCTAGTTTTTATCTCCACTGTTAGGCTATTTGGATGGCCTTTGACATTTATACTGTGAAGTCAATGGAAGTCATTGGATCTAAAATTGCCTAGACAAAAGGAAGATCATTATTGTTAAGTGTAGGCAACTCTCCTAGATTTGATTTTGTGTTTTAACCACTAAACAATTTCTACGTTAGCTGAAAAGAACACCCTCCACCTTATTTTGTTTTCAGATCCTATAATCTTTGAGTTAATTTATTTACTGTAGTACTTTGGGTTTCATATATTCCTTACCTCCTTCCAAATCTAGATGAACTTCACATTTCATTTTATGATTATTAAATAAAAGTTAAACAAGAAACACTATGCTGATGTCCCTGTAGTAGTCAATATCGATCTTTGGCACCTGACAGCATTTGTGAGTTTAGAGGACATGCTTTCTAAAGGTAGGTGGAGGAGCACAGGCTCATAGTTTGGCTGCTTAAGGGCCTTTACACTTTTCAGGTATCTGTATGGTTCTTAATAGGCAACTTCCTTTATACATTATGAAATTTTGAGTGGGAACATGAAAATTACTTTAAAATATTTCAAAGACTAGTAGAAGAAAGGGCAGTCCTTTTCTGTTTCCCCTAGAAGTTTGGTGGGGAAAAGTTCAACTCAATATATTGTAAAACCAACTGGTTCTCAGAGCATGAGCTGCTATGAGGAAGATTTGGGGTGGTGTGACTATCAAGCAAACAGTAAAGAAGACGACCCTACAAGGGGACCATGTTTGGAAGAGAAAACTTCTAATATACCCTAATTTATTAATTTTTCTCCTACTCTTACAGGATTATTGCAATCAGATGTCTATACAACTATCTTCGTTAAAGACATGGATGATTTCTCACTGGCTCTTTCTCAGCCATAGTCCTCACAATTCAATTCTGTTACCAAAGCTTGAAGAAGAGTTCCTTGGCCATGTGCCTCTTCAGCCTTCATTCTTATAGGTGTCATTTCTTCTCTTGGACTTTATTTTACTATCTTTGTTTTTCTTTGTTTCTCTGTGATTCTTAGAGACAAGTTTTGGATTCCAGCAAAGTCTTGAGAGAAAAGAATGCGTGACAACTTGACATTTCTAGTTTGATTATTCAGCAAGCTCAGAAGGAAAATTAATTATGCCAGAGTTTATGGTCAAGATATTTGTACAGCAATTAATTTCCCATATCTTTCTTTTCCTCTGTGGAATATTAAGAGCACATGATTATTGGAGAATTCGGTTCGGGGTGGATGAGGCTCTCTCAGGTCCCTTTAATATTTGTCAACCCTTTTACTTGACTTCAAATGACTTGCTTAAGCATATGTTCAGGGTTTTCCCTGAGGCTTTACTGAAGGTTAAATTCATAAAGAAAGTACAAGACAATTGCTTATCTGTCTAGTCTGTCCAAATTTACAGCAGAGCACATGGGGTCTCTGATTTATTTGATTTTATTCCCTTCAAAATATGTGGTAAGCAGCTCCATACAAATAGAATAAAAATAATCAATGATTTTTAGCATAAAAATTTCTCAGGCAAGTTTGTCTTTATTGCTGTTTTTTTTTTTTTTTTTAAATTTAGTCTTTGCTGAACTCTTCCTTCAATACTATTAGACTAGAAGTGAAAAATGAGAAGACCCCTCTAACTAGTCTTGTGAACTTGGGCAAGTCACTTGAAGTGCTTGAATCTCAGTAATAAAATAAATCACAAATTAAGTAATATTCAAAAACATCTTGTTTCTATTACATAATACAACTTTTCAACATGTGTTCTGAGACCGATATTTTATTACTGTCTCTGCTTTTGTCTATATGTAGAATATTTCTCTGATGCGTGCAGAATTTAAAAATAAAGATGTCTGTTGATGTTCTGTTAAATTTTACACTAGCTCATAGAAACTTAGTTTTCCATTTTCAGTTACCTGTTGAATTTAGACAAACTCACATGACTTGTGGATTAAAACAATATGAGCAGAATGACAAATGTCACTTCTAGGATTGCCCTTTTTAAATTTATTTTTATAGTAGTAATTATTAAACACATAAAATAATTTTCTACATATAGTTTCCCCATTTCTTAGTAATGTTTCAAAACCATGCCCTCTACCAAATCACCAAATGTTCTTCCCCATTGTTCAGTGGGTTCCACCACCATTTGCTCCTGCCTGTCCCATTCCCTTTTGGTCACCTCAGTTCTGTTGCAAAGTGTTGGTTATGTTTCATCTGTTCATTTTTTTTTTTTTTGTCTATTTACATTCCACATATGAGTGCAGTCGTCTAGTATCTGACTTTATTCTTTTGACTTAGCATAATCTTCACTTAGCATAATCTGCTCTAGTTCTATCCATGCTAATTTAAATAACAGGGTTTTCTCTCTTCTAAGGGATGTGTAGTATTCCATTGTGTATATGTACCATATCTTCTTTATCCATTCATCTGATGTTGGGCACTTAGGTAATTTCCAGTTCTTAGCTATTGAAAGTAGGGCCCCAATAAACATGGGGATGCAAACATCTCTTCAGATGGGTGCTTTTGTATCTTTGGGTAGATACCCAGAAGTGGAATTACAGGATCATATGAAATTTCCACCTTCAGAATTTTGAGGAATCTCCAAACTGTTTTCCACAGAGGTTGCACCAATTTACACTCCCAAAACAGTGCAAAAGTGTTCCCTTTTCTCCACATTCTCACCAGCATTTGCTGTTTCCTGACTTTTGGATAATAGCAGTATTTCAGGTGTAAGATGATATCTCATTGTTCTTTCAATTTGCATTTCCCTGATAGCCAGCGACTAGGAACATAATTTCATGTGCCTGTTGACCATCTGTATATCCTCTTCAGAGAAGCGTCTCTCCAATTCCTCCTCCCATATTTTGATTGCATTGCCTGTTCTTCTGCTGTTGAGTTTTATGAGGTCTTTGTATATTTTAGATATTAAGTCTTTGTCAGAAATACCCATGCAAATATCTTCTCCCAGTCAGTAGGTTTCCTTTTGATTTTGGTGATGTTTTCTTTTATTGTGAAGAAGCTCCTTAGTTTGACGTAGTCCGACTTGTTTATTTTTCTTTTTATTTTCCTCGATGGTGGAGTTGAGTCCCCAAAGGCTTTTCTATGACTGATGTCATGAAAAGTCTTTCCCATGTTGTCTTCTAACAACTTTGTGGTTTCCGATCTTATTTCCAAGTCTCTAATCTGTTGAGTTAAATTTTGTGAATGGTATCAAACAGTGGTGTAGTTCATTCTTTTGCATGTGACTGTCCATTTTTCCCAACACCATTTGTTGAGGAGACTTTCCTTTTTCCATCAAATGCTTTTGGTTCCTTTGCCATAGATTAACTGACTGTATGTGAGTGCATCAGTTTCTGGTGATTTAGTTCTATTCTACTGATCTGTTCCTCTGTTATTATTCCAGTACCATACCATTTTGATCACTATTGCTTTGTAATATAGTTCAAAGTCAGGAAGTATAATCCCTCCGGATTCTTTCTTTTTTATAATGATTGCTTTGGCTATTCAGGGTCTTTTGTTGTTTCATACAAATTTTAAGATTTTTTTGTTCTATTTCCTGGAAAAAAGTCCGTGAGATTTTAATGGGGATTGCATTGAACTTACATATTACTTTGGGTAAGATGGCCATTTTAATGATTTTGATACTTCCCAGCCAGGAGCAGGGGATATCATTCCATTTCTTTGTGTCCTTCTCTATTTCTTTTAAGAAGGATTTGCAGTTTTCATTGTAGAGATCTTTTACTTCCTTTGTTAGGTGTATGACCAGGTATTTCATTCATTTAACATCTATTTTTAATGGTGTGATTTTGTGATTTTGTTTTCTTCTAGCATTGCTTGCATTTGAAAGTGCAACAGATAACTGTGCATTGATTTTGTAGCTTACTACTTTACTGTATTCATTGAGGAATTCTAGAAATTTTTGATGGAATTTTTTTTTTATTTTCAATATATATAATCATGTTGTCTGCAAATAATGTGAGTTTTCTTCCTCCATTCCAATCTGGATTCCTTTTATTTGCTAATCTAGCCTAATTTCTCTGGCAAAAACTTTCTATTCCCATTTTATGGAGGCTTTTTTTTTTATCATAAATGGGTGTTGGATCTTGTCAAAAGCTTTTTCTGCATCTATTGATATGATCATGTGGTTTTTCTCTTTGCTCTTGTTGAGATATATGCGTATATATTTATATATACACATATATACATTATGTATTATATTATATATATTATATATTACATTCATAGATTTTCATATGTTGATCTATCCTTGCATCCCTGGGTTGAGTCCCACTTGGTCATGATGGATATCCATTTGGATGCATTGTTGAATTCGGTTTGCTAATATTTTGTTGAGAATTTTTGTATCTATGTTTATTAGAGATATTGGTCTGCAATTTTCTTTCTTGGTGACATGTCCGTCAGCTTTCAGTTTCAGTGTATTGTTACCTTCATAAAAAAATATTTGGGAGAGTCCCTTGTTCTTCAATATTTTGGAAGATCTTGAGAAGAATAGATGTCAGTTTTTTTTCTGGAGTTCTGATAAGACTGGGCTTTTATTTTTGAGAAGGACTTCGATTAATTCTTCAATGTCTTTGCTTGCGATTGTTCTGTTCAGGTTTTCCAGTTCTTCCAGGTTTAGTCTTGGTAGGCTATACTTTTCTATAAATATGTCCATGTCCTCAAGGTTGTCCATTTTGTTGGCATAGAACTATTCACGGTAGTCCCTTATGAGGTTTTGAATTTCTGTGGTATCTGCTGTAACTTCTCCCCTTTCATTTATGATTCTAGTTATGATAGTTTTCTCCCTTTTTTCTTTGTGAGTTTAACCAATGACTTGTCAATTATGTTTATTTTTCAAAGCACCAACTTTTGATTTCATTGCTCTTCTGGATTGTCTTTTTGTTTTCTATTTTGTTCATTTCTACTCCAATTTTGATTATTTCCTTCCTTCTGCTGATTTTTGGCTTCAATTGCTCTTCTTTCCTAGTTTTAAATTTAGAGTTAAGTTGTTTATTTGTGATTTTTCTTGCTTCTTGAGATAGTCCTGTATTGCGATGACCTTTCCCCTTAGTACTGCCTTTGCTTCATCCCACAGATTCTGGTAGCTCATGTCCTCATTCTCTTTTGTCTCTAAGTATTTTTTAAGTTCCTCTTTGTTTTCCTCTTTTACTGAAGAATCCTTCAGGAGATATTGTTGTGTTTCACCTTAGTTTGGGGTCTTCCACCTTTCTTTCTGTGGTTGATTTTCAGCTTTAGGTCACTGCAGCAGAGAAGATTCTTGGTATGACTTCAATCTTTGTAAATTGTTGAGAGATGTTTTGTGTCCCAGTATATGATCTATTCTTGAATATGTTCCAAGAGTGCTTGAGAAGAAAGTGAAATCTGTAGTTGTTGAGTGAGGTGATTGGTATATGTCTGTTAGATCTGTTAGTTCCAGATGGTCATTTAAAGTGACTGTTTCCTTGTTAATTTTCTGCCTGGTTGAATTGTCCATTGTTTTAAGTGGGGTAATGTTTTGCAAATAATTTCTCTCTTCAGGTATAGTAACACTTACTTGATATATTTTGATGCTCTTTCATTCGGTGCATACATGTTAATAAGCATTATGTCTTCCTGCTGGATTGATCCTTTAATCATTATATAGTGCCCATCTCTGTCTTTTGTTATGCTTTTTAGATGGAAGTCTATTTTATCTGATATTACTATAGCTGTTCCTGTTATTTTGTGGTTGCCGTTCTACTGTAGGATTGTCTTCAAGCCATTGACTTTGAGCCTTTGTTTATCTTTTGGAAGTAGGTAGGTTTCCTGAATGCAGCTTGGTTGGGTTATGCTATTTAATCCATTCAGCCACTCTGCATCATTTGACTGGTGAATTCAGCCCATTAATGTTTAGAGTGATTATTGATATATAGATGCTTAGTGTCTTTTCATAATTTGTCTTTTGTATGTTGCTCCAGATAATGCCTTTGTTCTCTTTCTCTTCTTAGGTCAGATGGCTGCAGTTATGCTTTGATTGCTTTTGCTCGACTCCAGGTGCACTGGCTCTCCTTTTACCCTCTCCCACATCGGCCTTCCATGGCTCTGTGTCTCAGTCCCAGTGGGCCTGCCTCTCTCTGCCTCCACAGCTGGTATCAAAATTCTTAGCCATTTCCCCATTGTATTTCCAGAGACTGTCAAGCTCCATCCCAAATCCAAATCCATGGGTTAGCTGAGAACTGTACCAGATGCTCTCACCTACCATTAGTCATCAGCTGTTCTGTCTCCAATGAAGTGCCAGTTGTTTCCTGGTGTTTGTCTCAGGAAAATAGGTGATTTTTTTTGTTTTTTTTCAGTGTCATTGGGGAGCGACCTGAAAGTGCATCCTATTGAGTAACCACCCAGAAGTCAGTCTGACAGATGCCCTTTTTCTCCTTCTCCCTCCTTCTATAGTGATTAGTCTGGGTTTCTGAGTTATGAGTTCTTTCTTCTGAGAAGAAGTTGAGTAACAAGGTTCTCCATCTACACGTAATGAATTGTCATCATAAATAAACCCTTGATGTTTAATCCACAGATCTAAGGATTATCATTGCAGCATAACCTAGCCTATCTTGATTAGTACAACTCCCTTCATTCCAAGTAGATTATTGACAAGTAGCATTTTGGGAAATTTTGAATTGGCATGCATCTTGAAATGGATCAATAAAATCGTCCCTCTGATGTGGTGATACCACCTAAGAGGAAACTTAGCAAAAATTTGTAAGTGATCTAAACTCAAAAAAAACTTATGACCTCTACTAGCATCATTTCTTATCTTCCCAAAAAACAGTTTGTAAACAAATTTCAGTCACTACTAAATTAAAAGTGACTGTTTACATTCTTCAGATAAGAGATTTATTTAGAGTCTAACAAACCACTCAACAAGGTGTGGATATTTTTGTTGTTATTGGTATTTCTGTTGTTACATATGACTTTTGAATGGAGTAACATTAGCTACAATGAACTGGATCAGTTTAAGGGAGAGAGTTCTGGCTCTAAACCAAATTTATGAAAATGATTAAAAAAAATTGCAAATTGGCCATTTAAAACAATTATCTTGATAATAGACCTCATATGGATACCATATAAGAAACAAACATGCCAATGACTACTTTATTGTTTCCATTCTTCTGGGATCTTTCTTTTCTCTTGCTCCAAAGAGTATGTAGATCTGTGATGTCTCTCCTCCCTTAATATCTAATAAATGACTCAGCAAAGGAAGTCTAAATGGTTTCCTGAGCTGTTCTTGGGATTGTACAAAAATGAATGTGTTTGAGACATACCCTTGTGGCTCAAGCAGCTGGGATGCTGGGATGTGGACCATGTAACACCCAAGAACCTGGGTTCATGACCAGAGCTGAGGTGAAAAAATAAAATAACTAACTAAACAATTAACTAAATGAAAATGCTCCCTTCTTCCTTCTTCCCTCCTTCCCTCCTTCCTTCTCTCTTTCCTTCCTTTCTTTCCACGCTCTCTTAGAAAAAAAGAGGGTATGTGCTCAGTTGTGGGCAAGACTAGCCATGAGACACTTTTGCCTTTGATGTTCCAAGCCTTCTAATTGGATTTGGGCAAAGTCTGAGAAGAGGAATGCTTTGTGGAAGAGAAGAGAGAGCCAAGCTTTGAGGGCTACAAAAGCATATCTGATAGCCAAGGGGAACTCAAGTCAGAGACTAGACATGTAAGAACCAGCAACTGGGACTGGAGAATCTTACAAAGCTGTTGCTGCTTTTCTGCCAGCTTCATTGTCCCAGCTACATGTAAATTGCTCTTCTGGCTCCAGAAATGTCTCAGAAGTACAGTCCTATCCTGTGGATTAAGCTGCCATTTTGTCATCCTCAAGCTGATCTCCATCCTGAATTTAAACCAAGCCTTCTAACTAACTCTCCTTCCCCTCCCAATTCAGCTCTGCTTCCACTAATCCCTCAATGAATTGCCTCTCTTTCATCAGAATTTCAACTCATATCCTTGCAGTCATTCTCAGTAACTCCCTTTCCCTCACTCCCTATATCTAATCAATCATAGATCCTGATATTCTTATTCGAGAAATATTTATTCAATCTTAAATTTCACTCTGTTCCCACTGTCTGTGGTGGAGTTTTTTGTCACCAAATTTTCTGCTCTATTTCATCTGACAGAAGACATTAAAACCAACCTCTTATATAGAGAGCGAGTGTGTCAGAACTCAGATATGGCAGAGGGGGAAATGAGGTGGCTTTATTTTTCTAAGAACCAACTAGCCTCTGAGAAGTTAATACAGAGGGTTTGGAGATTAATGAATATTAAGAAACCTCCCAGTGAGGTTCCTGGTCTCTCTTAGGGGCCAGAGGCCATCTTTCTTCTGCTCCCAGGAGCCACTGTAAAGCCATTGACATTCGTCATAATCCTGATCCAAAGACCCAGAGAGACAATGCTGAGGAGTCCTCTCCAAATCTGGTTGCCCTCTTAGAACCCTCTACTTCTTGGAATTGTTGACTCCAAAAAAGACTACTCATTATCAGAAAGACCCTGTCTCTATCCCACAAAGTTGCGGTTTTATGCTGTCTACATGATATACGTGAAAAAGGTAGAATTATACCTGATACAGATAGGAGTGACAGAGAAGTCAGGAGTGGGAGTTTAAGGCAGGAAATTAATTTTAAGGGGAAGACCCAGGAGGACTCTGTTTGAGACTTTCAAAGGCCAGACAGTGAGGCAAGGGCATCACGAGAGTCTTCTAAGCAGCTATGAAGTTCACGCTCATTCTGAGTAAAGCTGCATTTCAGACTAAGCTAGGATATTTGCTTTAGAGTCGGGGATGGGATAGATTTTGGTGTATTGTGCCCGATGTTGCCCACTCCAACTAGTTTAGTCCTCACTGTCCCATGTCAACACATTGGGAAGCAAAGGTGCAAAGAGACTAGGTCAGCAGTTCTCAAACATTCTTAAAATTACTGAGAATTTCAAAGAACTTTTGACTCTCTGGATTATTTCTTTAATTACTTACCTTGTTAGAAAGTAAAACAAAAATTTTAACTCAAAAATACTCAACTACACATTCCATTAGCTCTTTGTGCAATAACAATATCATGTATTTTACAGTCTCGGGAAAACTCTACTGCACACCCTTGAGAGTGAAAAAGACAAGTAATAATATCACAGTATTATTATGAAAATAGTTTTGACTTTTTGTAGCTCTGAAGGGGTCTCAAGGATCTCCAAAGGAACCTGCAGGCTACTTTCTGAACCACTGGGTTAAATGACTTTTCTGAGGTGACAAGACTGGCAGGTATGGAGCTGCTGTCCATACCGGATTCATGTGACACTGGATACAATATTCCTTTCACCTCAGTCAAAAACCTAACACTTCATAGGAAAGAATCCAGGATCTTACCCTTTCCATTCAATCCCTGGAAAAGAGCAAACAATAGAAACCCAGAGCATACGCAGGTGTCCTCTCTAGTGGAATACATTAGTTTTGAATTCATTTGGCATATGCATTTGGTTTGGAAGATTAACAAACAAACCTAGATTTTCAATGTGCGTTCTTCCTCCCTGGGAGAAAAGTCTACCAAGTCCTCACATACAGCCTAGTCTGAAGCGCTCAATAAGGCCTTGATGGTCGGCATGAGAACTAGCCACTGAGCAAAGGTTTGTGGGACACCATGAGACAGACCCTGTGCTGACTTGATGTCATTGTATTGGATGCCAAGAAGTGGTGGGTCACGGCTCAGGGAACATTAACAAATCCTCAGCATTGACAGAATTGTCACTAATTAAAATTATTTACCTGAAAGCTGCCTATTTTCCTAAGAGCTGTTCTGAAGTCATAGTAAAATGGTAAAAAAGTGTCCACAGGCCCTGAGTCTCAGCCCTACACCCTGCAGACCCCTAAGCTAGCTCAAGTCTCTGCTACGGGACACCAGTCATTTGGGTCCCTAGAGCAGGAGCTGCAAGTGCGAGCTCCAAACTGCAGCTGTTAGGTATCAAATCCAGCCTCCACACAGTGGCCTGGTGGGCTGGGCTGGGCTGGTGCAGTGACAGCCGTCACCTCAGGGAAGCAGGGCTCCATTTCAAGACTGCTGATGACAAGTGCCTCCAGGTTTATTTTCTCTCATAATGACTCTGCTCAGAGGACATGTTTGCCACTTATACCCCATTGACTCCACTCCTCAATCCTTGAACGTTCCTTTCAATGGTCGTTATGGACATCTGTAAGGCCTGGAAATCAATGCCTTTTAGCCAGTGGTAGTAACCTTTCAAACACAGAGGTGATTTCAAAATGGCATGTGAGAGATAACATTCAGCATTTCCAGTACAACACGCTGAATTGCCAATAAGCACTGTAATCACCTGCTCTTAAAAAAGGGAGACACATTCAAGCTCCATATGCTTCTGAGGCAGACCTCATAGCTAAAGAGAGCAGGGAGCCTGGCTTGAGACACAAGAAGGGTGTCCAGTTCTTAGCCTCTTGTCACAGGTCACATCCCATGACTCCAACCCTCTTTGAAGAAAGATGAGATAAGAGCCAAGATGTTAAGACGCTAGGCTCTCTGCAGTGATTCTGCTCAAGAATGTCCTCCCTGGATCTCAACTTTTCCATCCAAGGAATGGGGGTAATGTTACAATTTTCTTGTATTTACCTCAGAGATTTAGTAAGAAATTTTGAAACCTGAAAAGTACTTTCTTATTTTTCAATCATTCTTTCAAAGGCAATATAGATACATCTTTTAAAAAAGTTCAGATCACAGAGGTTAGTTAAAATAAGAAATGAAAAATATCCAGAAATCTCATTACCGTTTTTCATGCACACATATTTATTTATTTATTTATTTCTAAAATGTGATTCCATTGGACATACTATTAGATAACCTACTTTGTTAATTCACACTATAATAAGCAGTTTCTAAAATCATTACATATTTTCCTATGACTTTGACTGTATAATGTTGTTTCACTGTGTATTCATAGCACAATTTATTTACTCACTTGCCTGATATTGGACATTTATGTTTCTCTCTCTCTCTCTCCCTACCCCACTGCTTGTCCCTCCTGCTTTCTCTTCTTCCTTTTGTTTTGTCTTTTTTATTCCCCCTCCCTCCCTTCTTTCTTCTGATTTTCTCCTTTTCTCTTTCTCTCTCCTCCCCCTTCTCTTACTGCCTCTCTCCCTCCCTTCCTTCTTTTCCACCCTTTGTTCTCTCCCACCCAACCCCCTTTTGGCAGTGATAAATGATGCCCCCAGTGTTCCCCCCAGCACTGTGATTATTCCTGGGGAAGCAGTGCAGTAGAAACAAAAGCAACCGCCCCAAAATCTCAGCTAATTCAATCCTTCCGAGAAAGTTTGAATCTAGCTGAAAGGGTACAGAAAAGGATGAGAGTTAGTGTCTTCACTGTAGACATGGTACTGCCAAACAGAGCATGCTCCTAAGACTGTTCAGATCTGCTCCTGACCCATTTCAACCCTCTCTTCAGCTTCCTTCCCATCCTCCTGGGAATCCTGTGAAATCCTAAGGTAAAGTCTCTTCTTGCCTAAGGAGGCCAGTGCTCATGTTTGCTGCCCCTTTCCAAATATCTCCCATAAACGCAATCAGGAAATGTGTAAATTGTACAGTGCTTAATCTGACTTTTTAGCATTTTAAATTAATCAAAGGAATGGAATGACATCACAGACATTAAAATTAAGGTTCTGTAATCCTGTTTATACTGGGATTTAGAGCTTTTTTCTCCTTTATGAAGGCATGTTTGCCTCTGGAAATAGTAAACTTTTGTACTTTTTTATACTGTCAAGTAAATTGATATCTGTTTAATTTGCCAGCAAAATCTATTAGTGTCTTGGCTAGAAACTGCTGAGAATGAGTTTCAGCCTAGACCAAGTTTTTATAGGCTATTTCTGAACCTCAGAAGACAAAGATTTACTATCATTTTTATGGAAATGTTGGTACGACTATAACTATTGTAACACAGATGGCATAGCTGTAAAATATATATGTATGTGTACATAAAAGGAAGCACAATTAGGTAAATAGATGTTTGGATTGCTTGTGAGGGAGGAGAGTTTTGTTCTGAGATGGTTTCTGTCTATCCATATGGCCTAGCAGATCAAATGAGAAGGTGACTTTTCTTTGCAGTCTTTTGACTGATTATTTTTAACAATCTATAGTCATACTTCTTTGGAGTGAACCTGCACAGCAGGAAGACCAGAAGGAGTTCACTGTAAGGCAAACCCTTGAGTATTGTCCATGGGAAATCCACTGAGGGTCTGCCAGTGGCTTCCAAATCTGAACCAAGGTCAAATCTGCAATACTAATGAATGTGCAAGACTCTCCACCTAACTCCAGGTCTTCCTGTGATGACTCATGAAATAACTACCCAATAGACCTCAGATACCATGAAAACAGTGTTGAGGAATCACATTGATTTGTGACTTAAAGTCTGAAAGACCTAGTTTTGAATCCTGTTCAGATACTTTTTATCTGACTTTGAATAATTTATCCATCAATTCCCTAGGACTTCCCATTCTCCCTAAGCACTAAACTCTCCATTTCTTCACCTGTAAGTTCTTTTGTATTGTCCTGTGGATTTCTGAACTAGTGTCTGCTATGTAGTAAACACTCTTTAATAGCAGTCATTATTATTTCATAATAATTATATTTTCCAGTAAGATTTTTTGCAGGTTGAAGAACTCCATCAAACCTCAAGAAATGGATCTATTGAGAGAAAATATGTGGAAATTAGAAAAATACCAGATTAATAATAATAAAAGTGATGGAGGCTCGACGGTTGGAGTCAAGTATCCTCAGCAAGTCTGAGCCTCACAGAGCGTAGTACTGGGCCATCACTCAGCATCCCAGAACCCTCTGGTTGCCTGCAGCCAGTCTTTGGCTCTCCAATCCTCTGCTTCCCTCTGAATCTGACTCTACTCTCCATTTATGTTTCTCTTCTTAGATGTTCCTTGTTCTCTCCCACCCCACTTCTAATAGCTGGTTGGGGGCATCTTTGAAGTCCCCACCTACCTTCAGAGTTCAGGAATATCAAGGTCTAGTTCATCTATTTTGGAGGAGAGGCTTTCTGTCAAGACTGTAGAATAAGCCTCAGTCTGGCTACCTCGGACTATTTGTCTTTTCTGGTCAAAGTGACATGGAGGAATTGCATTATAGCTACACATTATTAACCTCAATTATATAGGCTTCATAGAGAGAGAAATAGAGGGAGACAATGGTAACAGAAAGGTAGTACTAGAGTCCAAAAGGCAATGCAATTTTGCCAATCTGCTATTGTGAACAAATATGTTGGGACAAAGTGAAATGAAAGATTCAAATCTGCTGACTCATCAGTTTTTCTTAGTTCCTACGTGAACTGCATGTGATTCTAGTATTTTAACAGTTTTTATTGGAATCTCATGATCTAGATCAAGCCTTATGGAAACATACTGTGAGATGGAAATTTTGATCAGTATATTTTGGGGGGAAGTGGTTGGGTCCTACAACTATAGGGATTGGGGAAGCATAATTGGGCATGTAGAAGTTAAACTGTGGGGCAAATGCAACTGAAGCTTTAGGATTATCTTGAGTTGAGTTAGGAAGGCCAGGCCTATATACCCCCAAGTCAACCAGTCAAAAGATGTAGGCTGCCCCTATTCTTCAGCTAAAGGAAATTACTGGAGAAGGACACAGAGGAGAGCTAACAGCCACTAATATTCCTGGCAGCTGGAGAAACAGTCACCTCAGTCCAAAAAGGTGACTTGGATACAGCCTCCACTTCATCTACCTACTAATACGTCCACCCATTGATATATATGCATCCGTCCAACCTTTCATTCATTCAACATCTATCAGTGAGTGCCATGTGCCAATTGCTATCCTAGGAGCTGGGGATGCACTCGAGTACTGGATACCCTGATGGTGGCTACGTGCCAATGAGGAAGCAGATGCTCAAGTTTATTTATTATTTTTCTTTTTGACAAATTGTTTTTAATTTTAATTTTCTATTAATTTTAGTGAAAGAATATTGCATCATAAGCTATATAAGTTTATGGTGTGTATCATAATACATCTACATCTGTATATGTCGAATTAAGTTTACCAGTTTTTCCTTCATTATACATTGATCCTCTATACCCAATGTGTCTCCCCTCTTTTCTTCTTGAAACCACTAATTTGCTTTTATTCACTAAAAGTCTGTTTTTGTTTGATTTAGTTTGTTTACTTGATTTCTGTATATCACACATGAGTGATATATATTTGTCTTTTTTGACATATTTTTGTGTAATTCCTCTAGGTCCATCCATGTTACTGAAAAAAGCAAGTTTTATGTCCTTTCCTTTAGTTTATAATTACTGTTAATTTTAAAAAGTATAAAATGCATTCTTTTGTCATTTACTGTATTTATTTTAAAATTTTTTTCCTTCTCCTGGCACCAGGTCTCAAGTCTGGGTCTTTGAGTTTTATGTAACCTACACCTTAGCTGCTGAGTCAGGGAGGTACACCTATTTTAGTTACATATTTACATTTATTTCCTTTCCCCAGCACTGGTTCTTCAGCTGGATGCTCAGGTGATACTCAACTTTAAATAGCTAGAGAGCATTATGCAAGCTAGGGGCAACAGAAAAGAAAAGAGGTTGCTATTTTATCTACTCTATTCAGGGAAGAACTTTCTTGCTAGTTCTTTCCACCAGTGACCTGAACGAGTGAAGAAGTTAGTGGGACTAACTGGGAAAGAACGTTCTGGGCAGAAAGAACAGCAAGTTCAAAAGTCCTGAGATTGAAGTAACTTAGCATGAAGGAGGAAGCAGTCCCTGGGTCGATGTGCACAGGGAATATAGCAAGAAACGATGCTGACAAGACAGACGGGGGCCATACATGTTGGACCTCAATGGCCATGGAAAGGACTTGGGATTTTATTTTGAGTCAGATGGGCATCTCTGGATGATTTTGAGCAGAGGAGTGGTGTGATCTGAGTTTAACTTAAGTAGGATGACTGACTATAGGTGGGTAAGGGTGTAAGCAGTGGGAGTAGCTGTGAGGTCCTTTTGGTCCAGAAGACTAGAGTGATAAGAGTAGAGGAGGCAAAAAGTGGCTTCTAAATGGAAAGCAGTTATTTCATTTGATTGTCAACAAAATAAAACGTTCATCAGTTTCTACTTGTGGATGGAAAACATCTGTGTTGAGCTTGATGCAAAATAGATCCTAAGTGATGACCTCCTAAGGGATTTTTAAGAATGATTTTAATAATATGCAATTTTAAGCTTATTTGTTGAATTTTAAACTCTAACCCCTGAGCGTTTTATGAGTTGTGAATAAATTTCTCTATAGGACTCGCCCCTTGGGGTAGAGTCAATGCTTTTATCTCTGAATCCCCAATACTTAATCTGGTGCTAGGGACTAAAGTATTTGTAAATGAATGAATGAATATGTGAATAAGAAGTACTATAAAAACCATCTTATATGGGATCTTTACAGATTGGGTATGCCCTCAACTGGACTTTACATTCAAGAAGAATGTGCCAGATTCATAGAAAAGTTAGCATTTTCTTTGCCCAATCAATTTACATTTAAAATGAGGACATCTTGGAAGGTCACATGGGATTGGAAATTCACCATGTATATGCTCTTTTGCAACTAACAAACAGAAAGACATAGAGAACAATAAGTCATTCTTCATTGTCAAGAGGCTAGATACCTATGGCAGATTCTATTTTCTAAAGATGGTCATCCATTCCATGCTCCTCAGCGGTGTGACTCTGTCACACCCCCTCAATAAAACGAATCTATTTTCTAGTCTCTGGAGTCTGGCTGTGACCTGTGAACTTAAATCGATATGACTGGCATGATTCTGTGCCAGTTTCAGGCTTAGCTTAACTTGATGGGCAGCTTCTGTTTTCTGCCTCTTGGAATGCTAACTGTCTCAGATACTCTCTCTTACAACTCAGCTTTCAGACTGTGAAACTCCCAAGCCACCTGGAGATATTTCTGTTGAGAACCTCAGCTGAACTGTAGTATCAGTTGCCAGTCACACAAAAGTATCAACCTGAATCTTCCAGCCCAGTTGAGCCTTCAGATGACTGCAGCCTCGCTGACTCCAGACTAAACTGCATGAGATACAGTGTGTGAAAACCACTCAATGGAGTTCATTTAAAACACAGAATCATGAAACATAGTACAAAGTGGCTTTTAGCTAATAGGTTTTAAGGTATTTTTTTGTACAACAATAGAAAAGTGGAATGTTCCAATCATGAATAGAAATCATTTAGTGGATGTTCATGACAGCTGGGTGGTTGATAAATCTCATTCTCTTGGGATGGCCTTGGACTACTTCTATTTGCCATCTACTACCTAGGTTTTGGAAATAATATGTTGTATTTGACAATATCATGGACTCATGAAGACATACGTGAGTCCTGTGTGATTCTCTATATTATCCCCATCATCATATCATATTTCTCTTTCATTTCTCCCAGTCTGGCTCCTACTTCTCATAAAGTAGCTGGTTTTCTTCCTTTAAAAATAAGCTAACTCCTCTGCATTTTTTTTCTTACATTTGTACCTATTTCCCCTCTTCATTCATTTCTTTCCCTTCCTGTAGCCAGACTTTTCCTAGGTTTGTAGCTGGTCCTCCACTGATTCCCTGTAAGTGCTACTGGCTTCCTTTCTTGGGGATCCCTTTTGGTGGTGGGGGACTGATGTTTCTGCCTGCCTGCCATCTCTTGCTCTTGTTTTAGAATGTCATGGAGACACCCTCCTTCATTGTATGTGATCTCTGTGAGGCTGTCAATCAAGTCCTCCTCTCCCTACCATGACCCAGAGGTAGGTTGTGTGATCAAAAATGGGCCAAACTCTTTGTTTGGGAATTTGAGTCTTCAATGGGCATTGAACCATAGAAAATGGTGAGTACTGAGAGCGGGTACCTGAAGAGATGACCTTTATCATTTGTTTGATTTTTTTTTTTTTCCCTGCCTGGCACTAGGATTGTCTCACTCTGTTTTCCTGATGCCTGTGTATTTAATTCTCTTTTCTCTGCTCCTGCTCTATCCCCTCGGTAGTTTTAAGTTTAAAGCAATGATATTTTTTTCTGTTATTTGGAACTAAAAATCTATCTGAAAAATTATTTCCCTCCTTTCCGTCTTTTTATGTTCTCTCTCTCATACCCCTCCCATCTTGTTTTGCCTTTATTTCTGTGCTTTTCTTTTTCTCATGTTTTCTCTTCATAGACACATACAAAAGAATTTTCTCCCACATGCATCCTCCACTATTATTTCCTCCCTTCAGAATCTGCTGCTTTTCTTTTATAATTCAATTGTTTTTAAATTAAAGTCTTCTGGGCCTTGCTTGTGCCCAATCAATTCCACATGGCTCTCCTTTCCTGGCGGGTGGTCTGCGGGATTATAATAAATCTGTAAGTCTCTGCCATTGCATTCAGTTTGCCATGCTGGAGCTTATCCCTTAAAGCTCCCTCCCAGATGTCTGCAGCTTCTTCCAGGAAACAATGGGCTTTTCTTGAAACATGGCTCTGCTTCCCCAGCACCAAGCCTCTCCCACTGGGTTTGTAGTTGTGTTGGTACAAATCTAGTCTTAATAGGATGCATCTTTGGTGTTGCTCTTTTGGGGGGGTCTTCTAGAAATTTGACTGATAATTTGGCTCATAATAAATGTGGTGTAGGCTTGAAATAAACTTATAGTAGGAAATAGGGGATCTGGACTCTGGTTCCAGGCAGTGGGCACCAGCATCCAAACTCTGAATGCTGACTCCCATTGGGTGCCTATTGCATCTACTCCTCTTATTTGCCAGCTTTGCTCCTGGTCAGGTCTGTGCACAAGGGCAGTCATTATTGCATACCTCTAGAGAGAGCTTCTGGGGTGGATCTCTGAGCAGTCTGTTAGTAAGAAGAAGATAAATGGTAAAAGGGTCACTCAGGAGAGTCTGGAATTGAGTGGTTTATATGGCAGAAGACAGTATCAGTGCCCTGCCCATATGCACTTGTCACCTTCCTCACATCCTCTGTATGCAATGCTGTTGTTTTCCCATTGCTGGCACCTGAATAACTTCCACGGTTTTTGCTGGTTTGTGTGTGGTGTAAGTCAGAATGCGAAGGAGTTTTACAGAACATTCTTCAACTAATGACAAAAAAAAAAAAAAATGTTGAACAAATACCTCAGTTCTTTCACCTCTTGTAAAAGGAACTCCTCTAAGATGTGTTCTTTATAGAGTCCCCTGTGGGATTTAGGCCCAGTTTCCCACAGTGGTAACCCTGTATTTGACTGCCTTGTTGTTTGTCTCATTTCCCACTCCTTCCAATGCTTTCTGAGGTCACCCCTCCTTCCCTAAACGATTTACTCTCAAATCCTTGTCTCAGGTTCTGTTGTCTATAACACACCAACCTGAAAAAAGGGTCTTTAAGCTTCAGAGTCAAAAGATGTCAAGTCATAGCAAATGCTCCTACAATAGAAAAGAGGCAGTACAGTCTCAAAATCCAAGTGGGCCCCTTGAGAAATTCTCTTAATTAGTACTTGGGTGGCTGCATGATGTTTGAGGGGGGTTTAGAGGTTGAAATATTGTAAAAAGGACTCTGAACTGGGGGATATGGTCTAGAAGTCAGTCTAGTCCTTGCTACCTGTGAACTAAACAAATCTCTAAACTTTCTCTATCAAGTTCATTTACAAAAAAAAAATGGCCCACTTGACTCACCAGCGTTCCAGCATAAGAAAGCACTAGCTGACAACTCTGAACCTTTTTTAGCCTACTGAAAAATGGTTGTGGTGCTAGAACATTTAGGTTGTTTTATATATTAAAGATTTCTTTAGATTTTATGATAAAATAGTTTCAATATCAATTTCTAAAATGTCAGCATTGTGCGTGAAGCCATTGCTGTGAATAGCGCTGATTTCCAACAGCTATGTTCACTATAAATTCACTGATATAAAAAGTGCCATAATGATGAACATGCATGTCCTGAGCTCTGAAATCATGAAAATTTAATGGTTGCACTTTGGTTGCCCTGAGTCTTCTTTCAATTGTTGCTGTTCAGTTCCTGTTTAATATGCTTGTAACATACACAATCAAGCAAACTGATCTGATCCTTTCAAGATAGCTTGTCTTAATTAGGACTTGGGGCTTTGATTTTTCCTCTATCTACTCTGTGGACTAGGCTACAAGTCTTCTGACCAGGCCAGGACTAGAAACATTGAAACTTTATTATGAATCTTGAGAATGTGATTATTTGTTCTGAAATTCAGGATTTAGGACCACAAATTCAGGAGCTCAGTATTTTTGGTTTCTACCCAGATGATTTCCAAGAATAGAGAGTGAAGAACATTTGGTCCTAAGACCCACAAACTCAGAGAAAAGTTAAATGCCTTGTAGTATATTGTGGGTTTCTCCAGGATTGCTTTGTTCAATTTTCACAGCCACCATATCTTTACATTCACTATATCCATGTTTGCAGATGAGGATACACAAGTTCAGAGAAGTGGAGTAGCCTGGCATCATACCACCTATGAACACAGGGTTGAAATTCCAACTCAGTCCTTTCTTTGCTACATTGATTTCTCAAAGTGTTTAGATATTTGAAGGTAAATATTGGGTTTCCTCAGCAGTCATACAGTGTCTTTGAACTTTCCTTACTTGTGTAAAGGGATTGAGACAGATACCAGAATTCCTCCAACTTTTAGAATCTGTCATGGGCTGTGAAATGTGAGCCTGTGCTTAAAAGTCTTAGTCTTCTATTTCACTGTTCTTTTGATAGGATGAATTAACTTCCCACATGAGACACATATAAGAACATAATTATCTTTAGAATAATTCCATCTAAGAACTCTATTGGAGCCTGGCTTAAGCTGGGTGGTTTCTGACTGGAGGGTGTTTCTTACTCATAACTGTTTCCAATCAGGGTGTGTGAATTCTTATTGGTTCATTTCCCCACATATAGTTTCCAGAGCGACCTCTAGAAGCTTTCCAGAGAAGCTAAAACAAGGGCTTGCGTTGGAGGCTTCCCAAGGCTATATATCCACACATCATGAAGATACAGTGATTCTTCATTTCTTAACAGCCTGGCACACTCCCCACTACTCACCTGCTGACATCCAAGATATCCACTGTATCATGGATTTTCCCAGAAATGACCAGGACCTCCTTTGCTTTGTATATTTTTTCTAGTTCTTGATTTTAGATATAATCAGGTCTCTGGGTTTTGCTCTCTCTGCCTTTTCCTTTTTTCTCTCAGAATAATTAAATATCTCATATTTCTAATCACTATAATTTTAGGATCATATTATCCAGAGTACTCTGTGTCCAGTCTGGTCACTTTTGACCAACTTCATTAACACCCAGGAGTAAATGTGATAAGAAGCTGGTCAGGAACCTCCCGCTCCTCAACTGAGAGGAGTTAGTTTTAAGTATCTGTTTCCAGTTAGAGTCAGGAAAATGAGAAACATAGTCTGTTCTCAATTAGAAGTGTGTGTGTATGTGTGTGTGTTTGTTTGTGTGTGTAAATATAGAGAATATAAGAGGAAAAATTCACTCCTGCTAAAATAAAAAAGACCCATTTCCACTGTCTTCTTTCTTGGCCAATTTTTTTTCTCACTGGCGCTACTCAGTGAGTAGCTTTCTATTGCTTATAACAAATTACCACAAACTTAGTGACTTAAAGCAACATAAATTCGCTTGGTTTCCATAGTTTAAGATTAGCATGGGTTGGCTCATTCCTATTCCCAAGGCTTAATCAAGGTGTTAGTCATGTTTGTGATTCTTATCTGAGGCTCAGGGACCTCTGCAAGCTCACTGATTGTTGGCAGAACTTATTTCCGCAGGGTTATAGAACTGAAGGCACATTCTTGCTAGCTATCAACTAAGACTGCTATAGCAAACACTCACAGTTCCTTGGCACATACCTCCACAGGGTAGCTATTTACTTTCCCTCAATCCAGGAGGAGAATGTCTTTCTAAGGTTTCCTCTTATAAGATTCCTCTGATTAAATTTTGTCAACCCAGGGAAATTTCCTGTGATTAACTCAAAGTCACCAGAAGTGGGTGGATTTGTTTGATCCTGGGTATTTGTTGATATATCTTGTATGGAATTACAGCAGGGGTAGTTTTTGTCTTCACTGTTTGTGTGTCCTGTGTTTAATTTGGGAGTCATTATCAGGCAAGTATTTAAGAAAACATTACTAACAATATTAGTTATGATCATTGGACTTGATTATGTCAGATTTCTTTGGGTTCATAGTCAAGACTATTCTCCAACATATATAAACCAAAATTCTCATTTTACAAGCTCCCATTCTTTCATTGTAGTGAGGGAGATCTTTGGCTATGCTGCATGGACATGTGGAAGAAATAGGAGTTCTAATTGCCTCCTAATTAGGCTTTCAAGTGATCCTCCTTTTCTATGCCCCACCAATACTTCCCATTCTAAAGGTGTTTAATGCAAACAATTTCTGAAACTTTGGAGACTTCTGTGATATATTTCAGATTCTCTTTAGCTAAGGGTTTATATTTCTAGAGTTAGTTAACACTGCTCCGTATGTCTTTGAGATTCCAATATTTTATTTCTGTTGTCTTCTCTTTCATTACTGATGCTTCAGTGGTGTTTGGGGATGAAGAGGATCTATGAGTTCATTCCATGTGTTCATTTAACCAGAAGTTTGTGAATTTCATTCTTTGTCTACCAGGAAATTGAAAGTAGAGATGACACTGGAGTCACTGGGAGTTCGATGATCCAGCTTTGACATGAACTAGCTGTATGATCTTGAGGACGTCAATGTCTCCTGTTAAGTTTTACTTTCTGTAAAATTAAATATTTGGATACATACATTAGAAAGCTCCGTCAATGATATCTCAATCTCCCAGGATTCTGAGTTGATTAAAACAACTCCATTTTCTTATCATATTAGAAAGAAGAATTCTATTATAAAAATACCACCTTACTTAGCTTTATATACCAGTACACACAATAGGACAGAGGTCACAGTAGCCTTCTGATCTCAGTGCCCCAATCTTCAGGTTTATTTCCAGACAGAAAGTCCCAACAGTTCTGCTGCATTGCAACATTTGCCATCTTTTGGGATAATAATGTTCATTAGGAAGCCAACAAATTGGTCATAGTCCTGTGTTTTATTATTTTCAAAGTTTTTTTTTTAACTGATTCCACCTTAGAAAAGCCTTTAAATGGGATTCTAAAATGAATGTGTCTCGACCAAGCTAAATTTTGTGTAGATTGTTCCTTGCAGTATAAACTCATTGAATAAAGCATAATGATGGTCCATTTCTGGTCTAAACTTCCCTGTGCTAGAGTTAATGATGATAGTTGTCCTGATGACCTTGAGAAAAATACTTATTCATAAATCTAAATGTTGCAGTCTGGCAAAAGAGACTATGATCTTATATGCACCATGTATAGATCCATTTAGAATAAATAATACAATGAAAATAGTATCTGGAACTTCATGGGAGAAAAGTGGATTATATATTTCATTGTGTGTGTCTGTATATATTTTACTCATATACATGTACACATATATACACATTTATACACACATACATATGCATGGGTTTGTATGCATATATATATATGTGTATGTGTATATATGAATTTGATCCTTCTGTATACGTCTGATGAACGTGACCTGCGGAGTGTCAATTTGTCTGCATCTTCCTTCTAGCCAAGGAGAGAAAAGGGGTGATAAAGGGATTCGTATGTGATACATAGAAGGTCAGAGTTTTTTGTTTTGTTTTTTGATTCAACAGATTGGGACAAAAAGTCAGTAAAACACAAGATATGTCATTTCTTAGGGCTTCTGTGAACATTCCACCAGGCTAATTGTGATACTCAGAACAATGCCTCTCTCTCCCCGCCATAATCCCTAGAAGCCGTGGATATGAGCTATCAATGGCATAAAGGAATTTATGTTGCAAATGGAATTGCAAGGGCTAATCAGATGACCTTAAAATTGAAAGACTAGCCTGGATTATCCGTGGTCCCAGTCTCATCACAGAAATTGCTTTTTTTTTTTTTAAAGGAAAGGTGCAGGCAGGAAGAAGAGAGTTGAGTAGGCAGGCAGGCAAGAAGAGAGAGGAGGAAGAAACATTTATTTTTATTTATTTGTGTATCTTGATTGTTCTCCCTAGCTCAGGACGCGAACCTGAGACGGAAGGATGTATGTGGACTACTCTTGGGCCAGAGGCAGTTGATCAAACTACTGCTCTACTGGTGTTCACCTCATCATATGAATTTTTAAGAGAAAGAACAAGGCAAAGATTTATGATGTCAATGGTGGAGGTGAACTTAATGTATTATGTACAGATTTTGATTTACAATAATGCACATCTTAACCTATATAATATAATAATACGATTTTTTTCTATAAAAATCATTAAATAAAATAAAATTTTCAAAAAAGGTAAGAGATGTGAAAAGAACTCAGAGTGTCATTGCTGACTTCGAAGATGTAGGAATGGGGTCAGAAGCCAAGAAACATGGCATAATCTAAAGGTTGGGAATATAATTCATTTTATAGCCAGCAAAAACGTGGGGCCTCACTTCAACAGCCTCCAGGAATGGAAGAATTACTTAAATGAGCAGGAAATAGATGTACACTAGAAATGAGAGGATTCTAGACATAAATGCAGCCTTTTGACATCTGGATTTTAGCCTGGTGTGACTGCTACTGAATTTCTGACCTACAAAACTGCAAGGTAATTCATTTGTATTGCTTTAAACCAACACATTTGTTGTAATCTGTTATGACAGCAATAGAAAACTAATATAATAATCAAAATGCAAAAGCTTTAACAGTTCAATTCTCTCTTTTTAAACATTCTTTAAAGTTGCCTCCCAATCTAAGACTTTCTTCTGTACTTGTATTACTTTACTCAAATCTGACTTTAAAAATACATTTTTGCTTTTCAGTTTTGCTGGAAATTTGACTCTAGTGTCTTCATGTATTTGCTATAACTTATTTCTACCAATACATCTTTTGGCACTTTTTAATCTTACGATTTTTTTTTTGTTTGTTTATATCTTTAAAGAATTGTTCTAACTCCTTAAATTAAATTTAAAAAATATATGCAAAAGGGGTCAATAAATCTGAAATATGTATAGTCTCAAGTAACCATGGAAATCTAAGTACAAATAATGAGTTGTTTTGACCAGTCATACAACAAAAATTAAAAGATATATTATAGGAAGTGTTGATAAGTATGAAAGGAAACATGCACTTTTATACACTGTTGGAATATAAAGCTACGAAGTCTTCTATGGAAAGCAATGTGGTAATATTGTCATAAATACAAATGTGACTTCTCTTTGATCTAGAGGTGTGCACACAGGTAGAAAAATCTGTTCTGCTAGCATAGGAAATTATGCAAAATTGGAAACCTAAAAATATGTCAAGAAATCAGGTCAGAGGACTAAATTGGGAGGATTGGGAAGATGGAGAATATTCAGACTTTGTTTCTGAACACCTCTGTACTGTTGAGTCTTTTGCAATGTGTATCTGACCATAACTCCTAGTGTACTTTAAAAAGAAAAGACAAAAGACAGTTCCAAGAGAAATCCAAGTCTACTTCTGTTTTCAAACTAGAAATAAAACCAGTATGTTGTCAAACCTCAAAAGTTTAGGCAGCAGGTGGATAATTTAGTCATGGAGCTGGCTGGTTAGTTACTGGGATAATTGAATTTAAGCCATCATGGATAATGTAATCCAGTTTAATTTGCAAAAATGTCAGGCCTGGAGACAGATCAGAAGGAAAACATTTGCGGATGGCACAAACGTTGTTGGAGAGACTTGCTTTGTGTTATGAGCTGTATATAAGAACCACCCTTTCACAATGTAAGGGTCTTGATTGAAAAGCTATGATTAAGAACTTTGGCAAGCTGGTGTGTCGTTCATGTGAGTGTTACATAATACATTTTGGTAACTTACGTGGCAAATGTTTGATTTAGTACCTGATTTGCCTCATGTCAGAAGCATCTGGGAGTGCCTTCATTTTCCATTTGTTTATTTGAATAATAATTTGATTTGGGTTTTCCCATTTGGCAAGTTTGTTCTGATCCCAATGGCATATATAGCAAGACCACATGGTAGATTCCTATTGTTCTGGAAATTTAAGGCTTCATTCCAAACGTCAGATGTAGCGAACAGCCCACTATTTGTCAACCTCAACATGTGCTTATTGGCTTAGACAAAGAGGCCTTAAGTATAAATGGCATTTCCTCCATTTGTTTTCTTGGTTCTATGGCCAAACACCTTTCTGCTATTACTGATCTTTGTCTCAGTGTTGGTTGTGACCACTGCTTGTTTTTAGAAGGTTTGGGCATGACTGGCAGACTGTTAGGAGAGCCTGGCTGACATTTATTAGTTTGGAGTATCTTGGAAGAAAATTCATCATTAAAAAAAAAAAAAAGCAGCGTAAGGAAAGTCTTAGATGATATGGGAAGAGAGTAGACATTGTGAAAAGATGTGGTTGCTGGAACTCCAATTTGTTCATTTCAATATGAATGCCTGAATTCTAGAGGCAGAATCTGAAATACTGGAACACACTGGGACAAAGCAACTCTGTTGGAGGATCCCTCTAATGTGCAATCAACCTGGTGCCCAGTGGAGAATAGTGCAGACCAGCTATACTCAGTAACTCAAGGTCAGTGATGTCAGAAGAACTTGGTAGGCTAGTAGCAGTGCTCTTGGAAACTTTTGAATACCTATCAGAAATTTCCTTGCATGTCTCAGAAATACACAGAGTAGATTTGCTGAAGTCTGAATGCAAGCTGACAGTCACCCATTGCTGTGATCCCCATCTTCATTCACTTATTGATGATGATTAGTTACATTTGACCTTCACAATAAGTCCCATAGTTGAACTCCCCATTGAAACAGTTCTGCACTGGTTTGGTGTACCAGCACATCAATGTGGTGGAATAATAAAGAGCAGTGCAAACCTTGCCATGCCTGTGGCTCCTGGATCCTTTCTGTCCTTGCACATTCTGGTCCCTGAAGTGTTCACTGGGTGTCCTCATGTTCATCTCATTATTAAATAGTAGCTACAGATTATATCCTAGAAGTCACAGAGAGGAGATAAAGATAAATGAAAAATTATGACTTTCATATAGCAATTTGACTTTATTTACAAAAAAATCACCAGAATCTATGCTCTGGTTGTCAATACATAATAAAGTGATAAGCTATAATATAGACCTAAGATTGTTTTTAAAAACTGAGCCAGTGAAGGAATATCTCTATCACCAATTCCAAACCAGGGTAATAGATGCCTAGAGGTCTTTTAAATTTACCCAAGAATGTTCTGAATCTAGTTTCTCTTTATCCGTGTCTTCAGTCAAATCTCTTTTTCACAATGTGTTTCTTTTATTACATTTATCTTCCTTTCAGTGTATGTCAGAACCTTGATAGTCACACAGTATCCATCTTTATAGATGGGTTATTAAGCCAGGCAGGGGCATAACCCAGAAAGCTCATCCTTCAGCATCAGCTGGCATGTAACCTGGGAGTCTGAAAATCACAAGTTGTCTGAGTACTCAGGAACTAAGTTCTCCACTTTAAGTTTTTACCAAAGCATTCAGCATATTTAAGTTGTTCTGCAAAGTGGAGCTAGAATACTTCTCTTCTATAAACAGTCTTACACTAGCCACTAATAACCCAAATTTCTAATTTACTTTGGCATCAGTCTTCCTGTTGGAGAGTGCAGACTCTATTTTCCTTCCAGAGTTTTTGTGTGAAATCAAAGATATAATAATCCAAATCACTTCTCACTTGAACCACTCAGATTGTGTCCATGGGTCTCAAAAGTGTTGCTTTTCCATATAAGTGGTGAAGGGAGCCTGATCATTCATTCCATAAGGTCATGTCTAATTTTAAGCACCCTGATGAAATTGTGAAAAATGCTGTTAATTCCATAGTGATTCAGATACAAATCACATCATTGCAGAAGGAGAGACATCAGAGGCATGAACCCACATCACGCTCGAGGAGGTACAGTGTCTACCAGCTGGATTCAGCTATGGACCACTGCTTTGCCACCTAAGCTGCACTTTGGGATTACCCAGAGTGCTCTCACACACTTCTGAGAGCAGGGGACCCTCCAGACAAATTAAATTGGAAGCTCTGGATAAGACCTGGGAAATTGTGCTTCTGTAGCTGCGGGGAATTCACATGTGAAGTTCAGGCTGAGAACAATTGCCCTGATCACTTTGCTCTTCCGAATGTGTTCCTTAGATCAGCAGCTTTGTTAGAGATGCTGGATCTCCTAATGAACCAGAATCTGCATTTTAATGCGGATTCCCACATAGCTCCTATTATGCTTCTGGTCAGTCTAGTAACAAGGCTTCTCAGAGAGAACAAAAGGCAATCTGTATATATTTTGCGTGTGTTAATGTGACAGATTAAAGTGAAAAGTACTCCTATATTATTACATACATTTTGATGTATCAAAATATTATATAAATACTTAAGATAAAAAAATACATTTGAATATTAGAGAAGTTTGTCTTAATAATTTTTTCAGGCAAAATAAGATTCCAAACTATAGCCAATCAATATTCGAGATAAATGACAAAGACTGGGCTTTGTTTGGCTTAGCGATAACGCTCTTGAAAGCATCTCACATACAGGACACCAAAAATGTTATTTTGTGATTTTTTTGTGTGTAAAGGCTTGTATCTGTTGAGGGAGACATGAGTTTTTCAAGAAGAAATTTAAAATGGAAAAGATTGAATATAAGATGGTGATTGAAAACAATAAATGAAGGCTTTGCCGCTTGTAGAAACACAAATACAGACAAGGGTGAACTGTATTTTCAAAGCAAAGGAAAATATTCACTCTGTTGTTGGGTGGAATTTACATAGATCTTGGTCAAATATACATTCCCATCCTAAGTTTGAGACTTCTGCACAGCACACAGTCCTGTGGAGAGTGTTGGTTTTCTGAAATAGCAGAAAAGAGAGGTCAGTAGCTGCTCCGAATGGGCACACACACAATAAACCCCCAGATGTGGGGGAGTCTAGGCCGAAAAGAGAAATTGCCTTTTCTGGACTTTGAATGCTGGCTGCCATGCTGGGTGCAACTTGTGCAGAGGGTGACAAGGTCACTGGTCTTCCCAGGTCGTCTCCTTGCCCACGAAGCAGAGGTGGCTGTGAACTCAGACCTCACTGTTTTCTCTGTTATGCCAGATCACTGGAAGCTCTGGCGAGCTCCAGTGAACAATGTCACTTTCTAGATTGAGCCCCAGAATCCACCTTGTCACTTTCAGTGCTTTTGGGAGACTATTTTACTTGTCTTCTCTTCTTCCCTTGATTATTGCTTTCTTCCCTGGTTTTTTAAACTATAAGTAGACTTCTTATAGCAATTAGCGTCAGAGAAGCTATTTCCTTCTTACACTGTTCCAGGATTCCCATACATCCTTTGGTGAATATTTAAGGATAAGTTGCCTTTAGGACTTTCCTCTCACTGTTCTGGCAGCCAAAGAGATTATGTTTGCAAGATCTTTCTGACATCTCTGGCGTTATTATAGTTAAGTAAGATCCATCATCCCAATGTTTTATTTGCTCAGTATTTACATAAAGGTTTGATTTTTCAGAATCCCCTTGACTTAAGTGTCCTTGACTAACAGTCAAGGACAGTTAATTCATAGACTATCAGGTGTTAGGTTGAATTTCTCATGCTGGTTGGGCTGAGCCTGATCCCCATCCAGGTGTTGCTCTGTCCCTCCTGCCTTGGGCTGCAGGTAACACCCTGATGCCCATGGCTCACTCTGTTTCGTGCCAGAGACACATATCTTCTGGTCCATATGACTCCATATTGGTCATCGCTCACCTCTCCTAGAGTTTGACGTCTTCCTTGGTGTCCTCAGTATTTAAAGCCCAGGTCACACATTGGCTGCAATGCCTACAGATCTGTTTTGCTTTATCTGAATTGTATCCAACATTGAAAGATCAGGCGATTGCTCAGAAAATGTCATATTTCTGTTTTCTCATTAAAGCCCCTAAACAAAACAAAACAGAAGACCCCGTCAACTGAGTCCTCCTGAGAGCAAGGTCTGGACTGAGCCTCGGGCTTCCCTTCTGATGACTGGCCATACCTCTTCCCTTCACTCAGCCCACCCCTCTGCACCCCAGAGCAGGCAATTCCATTCTATCTTCTTCACCTCTCCCACTGGCATCTGTGTCAAGTCTTCTGTTTACTTTAATATTTTCTTAATGATTATAGCTTTCCTTTTCAGTTTTGTTGAATTTATTTTTAAATTGTTCGACTATTCCTTAGGGCATCTAGTTATTTTTTTCACATGTTCAAATTTCTTTTATTTATTTAGACACAGGAAAAATAACTGAGAGCCCGAGGACACCACTCTCTGAAGATGATTCTTCCCTGTATCTTGTGGTGCCTGCTCGTGGCAGCTTGTCTGTGAACATTCCCATGTCCCTGCAACTTGACCTATGAGTGTTCTTTGAGGCTGTGACTGAAATTGAATTTCTCCACAGAGGAATTATATCTGTCCCCTTTTTTCCTGGGCCACTACCACTTGGCACTACTTAAACTCAGATGATCTCTCGGGGTTTCTAGGACCATGAGGTATTCTGACACTGAGGAATCCCAGCTGGGTGTGGTTTGGAGCATGGGAGTACTCCGCAGGGCTGTACTGACTGCTTATCTTAGGCCTCAGCATCCATTGGCTAATGATTAAGAGGGGTCTGTAATTATGCATCAATGAGTTATTCCTGAGCATAAGGCAGCAGCCTATCAGCCCTGTGGAGTAGGAATATTTAGAATTATGATTTGTTCCTGGTTCTGGCAGAGGCTGGGGCAGGGTTTGGGTTAAGACTGGTCCGATAGCTAGAAGGTATCTATAAGAGATGCCCACAATGAATGGTACAAGCTAGTTTACTCACCCACCTCCTCCCCTTGTACACACACACACACACACACACACACACACACACACACACACACACCAATGCTTGTTAAGAGACCAGGAGAAGAAGCTGTCTTCTGAGGAGGAGAGGGGGAAGAAGGGAGCTGTGGCTGAGGCCTCGTGACCTGTCCAGGCTTGTCCCGCTGGAAGCCGAGTGCTATGCCCATGGTTCAGTGAAGAAAAACGAGTCAGAATCCTTCCAGTAGGTGATCCTGAGGTGACTGTGGGGAATAGTAGGGGACTCTGTAGGGCACCTTTCCAGTGAGGGTGGTGCCCCAGGGCCCTGGCAACTGACAAACACACAGGACTCCTCCTTGCACTCTTTTCTGGGTTCTTCTGGGTTCTTCCTCCCAATCCAGGTCAGAGATGCATTATTGCATCTATCCAGGATTGCCCCCTCAGTAGGTAACTTATTCTGTATATCCATCTTTTAATCTACCAAAATGAACATCCTCAAGTGTAGGTGTGTGATACACACAGAGAAAGAGATATGTGCAAACACGCACACATGCTTTGACACATACACATGTACAATGCACACGTGCATGTTCTATATGTGTATGTGTGCACACAGGTACTTGATGACTCGAATCCATGGTGATCGGGCCCTCTTCTCTTCTATGCTTCCCATCCTGCACATTCTGCTGCTGCTGGAGACTCTCCTCTCTCCTCCTCCTTTTTAGTGCATCACATGACTGCCTTGCCCACTGCTGCTTGCAGGGCGTGTTTCTGTCAATTCACTTTTACAGACCCAGTCACACCTATTTGTTTCTGTGCTGCCAAAGGATGCTTTCCTGCTGGAATGCACATTAGGACAGTTTCAACAGCAACCTCAGATCCATGAAGTCTAAAATAATTACCATGTACCCCCTATGCTATTCTACCCACACCTGTGACTCTAATTGCCCCCTTTAAAGAGATAAAAGGTCTCTCAAAGCCTGGTGGTTGCATTCTCTGCATTGTTTTTCGTGTCTGCTATTATTTGAATTTGCATGGCATTTCCAAGAGAAACATGTCCTGGTTACTGTGAGCAGTTCATTAAGCATCTCCTGGGGAATTACACCTTGGGATGTCTCCTGTAGGGGCATGTATATGAAAGGACAGCAAAGACTCCGTAATAAACAGGGGATATTTGCTTGTGGATAACAGGATTGCTGACTTTCCTGGCACTGTCCCCACATCTTAATCTCAAGGAACAAACCCAAAGTGCCATGCCAGGGGAGCAGGGTGGTGGGGGCTGGTGAATACAGCTGCTTCTTTACCACCTCTGGAGACACCTATAGACATGACCCCTGGTGCCCTCCCGAAGAGCAGGCAACTGCGTCCAGGCAGTGGTCAGGCAGCCAGGGCCTGTGCAATGAGAGCTCACTCTATGTGGCCTCTACTTCTGCTCCTAGGAAACTTAGAGCAGGGCCTCTGACTTAAAACCCTGTTCACTTTGGAGGAAGGGCCAAGGTGGAAGAACATACAGGCAGACTCTGCTTCTCTTTTATCCACTGCACCCCTGAAAGCAGGCATCTGATTTGAGAAGCTGGGTTTCAAGAGGCACTCTCTCTTCTGAGATATGTCAGCAACTTAACCCATATTCATTCCTTTACTACCCAAACACCTGAGCCACCAGTCTGGGGTCCCCCACAGCACCTCTGGAGGGAGCTACACAAGTGAATTTCCCTTCATCGTCTCTCCCGGTGTCGACTTGGGGCTGGGCCTGTCTGTTCCAATGTCCTCACAATGTGAACTTGGCTTGGTAGTGCTCTTCCCTAGGTATATTCATGATACCACCTGATACCCAGTTGCTAATGTTTAGTCTGCTGCTTCTCACAGTTTCCATCAAATGGTTACTAAATGCTATCCCTTAGTCACTCACTCAGACTCCTCATCTCTCATAGTTAGCCTGACCATATTTCCTTGAGACAAAAATGGGACAGGATTATGTGCTGGCAACTAAGAGGAGGGAAGGAGCCAGAGCAATCCGAGCAGGAGCAGAGCAGCCAGGCCAGCAACAAAAAGTCCTGTGCGATTCCCATTGGTGATCACATAGTAACATGTAGTCTGGCAGGACTTAAAACAAACGGTCAAGGCCCATGAAGGAATTTTGGCACTTCAGGTGAAAACTAAATGTGATGACCTTATAAAACCCACTTTAAATGTCCTGCCTAAAACACATGCTGCTTTAAAACACATGACACCTCAGTGCCAGATATGCCCAATAACTCCCACAGTGTCAGAGATGACCCCCATAGTGCCAGAGATAACCTCAAAGTGCCAGAGATCACCCCCATAGTACTTAACAGCAGCTCCACCATGTTAGTGTTCTGTTCCCTTTGAAAAAACAGGCGCACCACATGCAGGGTGGGGGGCATGCCCTTCCTGTGCGGTTCCTGTTTCCTCACAGAGGGCAGAGCAGGGATAGTGGCAGCAGCCCCCTACAGAGAGCACCGACAAGGACTGTCTTTAATACGGGGCAAAAGGGGCAGCTGCTTTTGGGGTCTCCTCAACAGACTGGGCCAGGGCAGCTCAAATGTCCCTTTTGCCCCATGTTAAAGGTGACCCTGGCTTATTAAAAATGGGACAAAATTGACATTTATATTAAAACAATGGGACAGTTAGAAAACATGAAAATAAATAAATAAATAAAACAACCCAGCACTGACCTGTTTAAAACAGTATGGATGGTTAGCCTATTCATAGTGTCATCACTATAGTGAACTGAGTGACCTCCAGCTCAGGTCCTGCCCTTCCTCCACATTCTTTCCTCCTCTCCTCCGGCAGCCCTATTCACCCTCATGCCTGCCTTCCTCTCCAGGATGAGGTCCAGTATCCTTATGTGGCCAGCGAGCGTCTTCACGTTTGTCTGAACTCAATCCTCATTTCCAGGAACACCTGTTTCTGTCTATTAGTCCAGTCTCACATTACATCTGGTTTCTCCTGGAGGTGAACCACATCCTCAAATCACTGTAACCACTGTTCCCACCATACCCTCATCAGAAGGCCTCCCACAGCACTGTGTCTGACCTGCTCTATGTGACACCGGATGGCACTCACACACATTGGGTCCATTCTTCCCATACTGGACTCTACCCCATGGGGCTCTGGTGCTGCCAGCTCTCAGTTACTCTGATCCTCCTTGGTTTAGCCCCTCTTAGGTCTCACACTGACAGTTAAGCTCTACTTACACAGGAATCAGTTTTATACATGAATAAATTCCTATAGCACAGAGCATGCTTAGTACATTGTAGGTACTCAATAAATATTAGCAGAAGTAATGAACGTGAAAGATTTTTTTCTTTGTGATCCACTCAGTTCCTAACAATTCACATCAGGAACTATTTCTCTCTGTTGAAATTAAGTCCCACTATTGTGAAGCAAGCAAGTTTCCTTGCCTGGGTTTTTGGTGGAGCTGGCAAAATAGCTGTTTGCCATAAAACCCTTTAGCCTGGATTCCAGGGATTCGATAAGTTCTTGCTGATACATCATCCACTTTGAATATTTTGATTTCTTGAATATTTTTTCAGAAACCTATTACTTTTTACACATATTAGTCTGAAAAGGGATCACATCCAATAGACAGTTTCTGATATTTGAAAAAACAGTGCTAGGTTCAGGCTTTTCTCTTCTCAAACCTACAGTCTTCTTGGAAATGCCTTGAAAACAATGGCTGGTGCTCAGCTGGGTTTACAGTGTGCTTTTGTTTGGAAACTTGAATATCTGGGACTTGGGGTCCATTTCTAATGACAATATCAGAGACTAAAGAAGATTCCTTCTTCCATTGAGTGGAAATCTTGCTGTTGATCAAAGCAGCCACTTAGGATTTGTCCTCCCGATGTGATTTGAGACCAGAAGAACTTTGTCCCCTGAAATGCTGTAACTGGGAAAGATATATTGTCTCTTCATCCCCTCTCTCCACACTGCCCATCCTCTTGGCTGTGCCATCATGGGCAGATGAAGAGCGAATGCATTGGAGAAGGGATGAAGACAGACCCATTCTGCTCCAGAGCAACGCACTTCAGAAACTTCTACTCTCAAATTGCAGCACCCAGTACTGAAGTATTCCAAGGGCTGGAGGTCTGAGCTACTTTGTTTGAGAGACTCAGGTGGTGGTGTTGGGATGGGAGCTTGTGCTATGCTCACGTGAGGCATAAGGGGGTGCCAGGATGTTCAGAACTCCACTGGCTCCCTAAGTGTTCTCCTCACCAGCTCTACCTCCTGGAAATCTGCACCCGCACTGGAGCCTGAATAAGCTTTCAATCCAAAACCCAACCCAGACCACTCTCTGCTTCAGTGCTCCCTGTATGACCACTCTGTTGCCTCCAAACCTGGCTGGTACCTGCAGAAAGCCTCCTATTCTGGGCTCAAGTTTCAGAGCTAATATTTACTATTTCCTTGATGGCATGCCACAGTTGCTATGAAAGCTCCATATTATTTATTATTCAATGAAGAGTAACAATGAACCCGGTAAAATAAACCTGAGCAATGTAATATTGGTATTGAGCAAACTTGAACTATGGCTATTTTGTTTGTCTTCTGCATTTATCAGAAACCAGTTAAATAAAAAAAACACCTTCCACTTAGTGGAAGGACACACTGCATTTGTGCATCTGCTGGCCCCATGAGGTAATTCATTTCTGATAATAAAAAGAAGCATTACCTAATTCAAACTTTTATTATACCGGTGTATTGGGAAACCATAAAATGCACCAAAGCAAGTGATTTATCGACCATTTGATAATGAGGAGACATGCATAAGTTGCTGGAAAGTTTTCTTCAGTCCATGGAGGGCGAGGGGTAGAATTGATTGCTTTCACGGTGTAGGTGTTAACATGGGAAACAATGATGTCTGAATCCTCAGACATCAGTCTGAATCCTCCTATTGATATCCAATAGAAAAAATTGTTGCAGAGTTATACCCAGTGGGAGATCAAATCTCATGTGCATTCTAAATTTTTTTTATTAACAGCCATTTATCAAGGTGAATAAGATTTGTAAAGGTCAAAGAGATTCAAGTTGATAAAATAATACCCACTGGTTCTCAGGAAACTGGGTTCGCTCTCTGACCCCACAAAGGCCACTGGGAAAGTTTTTAGGACCAAATAAGACAGTTGGATTTGAATGACATGGCCTAGACCTGCAGAAAGGCAACTGTTTAAGTTTGGTTTCAGTCTCCTGAGACAAATATTCTATACCCAGTGACAATGGCATGAAGCATATTGTGATCCTTTCAATGGCTCAACTTTTGGTGGGCCTTACCAATTTTTAGGAATAAGTCCTCCAAATGGAACAAGAGAGCAGATGAATTTTCTGTTGATGTGTACTCATTCCACAGCCAACTGGATTTGAACAACATCTATTTGATTGCTCAGCAGTCTGTGGGTCATGGAGCTGGGGAGACTGGTGAAGTGAGGTGATGATTCTTTCTGTTCCATGCTGTGCCATTAGGGATATCAAGTGGGGATGGGGGAACCAAGATGGCTCCACTCACAAAACTAAAGCATTTTGGTTTTCCTCTACTTGGCCTTACCTCTGGGTTTTCTTGCTTTCCATGACCTTCCTCTCTGTCAGGATACTGAACTTCTTTATGTGGCAAGAAGAAAAAAGGAGAAACTTATATGCTTCTTCAGGCCTGGACTCAAGTTCCATACCCATCTTCCTGCCACGTTCTTTTGGACAGTGCAAGTCACAGGACCAGCTGAGGCTTAAGGAGAAGGGCAATAGATTCCATCTCTTAGTGAGGAAAATAGCAAAGTCTACGAAGAGGATGAGGAATGGGAAGGATTGAAGTACCATCTTAGGAAACAATCTACTATGGATTGTGAAACTACAATCAGTTTTAACTATTCAACCAGCCTTGGAAGCCAGTGTCATGCTCTTTTGTCCCTGTGTAGTATAGTAAAAAAAACTGAGCCAAGTCATGAGCAAAGTTTGGTTTTCTGTCACATATGGTGTGGCTACCAGAATAAGCCAACATTCTAGTAAGGTGATGCTAAAGAGTGGTTAAGATATAATCCTATCGATTAACTGTTTTGAAGATATTGTTAAAAAATGTGACTGATATAAACCAAATTATGTTTTTGACCCAAGCATATTGAGCTGAAATCAGTCTCTTAATGTCTTCTGAAGGGCTCTAGGAAACTGTCTAACTGCATAGTTAATTTTGAGACATTGCTTCATCACTCTGTACTGGACAAAATCTTGAAGAGTTACTCTTCATTTCCATTAGGGTTTCAAATGCTTATTTTATCCCTGCCATTATCAACTCCTCTTACTGCCAATGAATGAGACTTGGACTTCTTCTCAGGTGCCTAGCAACAAACTAGTTGTAGTCAGAAACCACATTTGTCTCTAGAAAGAGGGGAGAGTTACACCCAGAATAAACTTTCCAAAAGATAAGGGACCATCAAAGATTCAAAGTACTAGGATTAAAGACTTACTTGCTATATATTTCCTTTGCCTGTGAATTTTAGTCAGTACTTAGTAATATTGTTAGGTGTTTTCCAGTCTTTGTTAGACAGGAATACTGGTCTGCTCTTTTAGCTCACATAGTCAGATTTTTCTTCCAAACAGGATTCCTGGAAAACAGAATAATCAGATTATGTATTGGAACATTTTGACTTCTTAAAGACTGTGAGTGACTGCTTTTATAACCAAGTATGTGTCTACACACATATGTTTAGATTAAAAAAAAATTTCTCAGTAGATGCAACAGGATTGTGCCAAGAGTGAATATATGACACCTGGCTAAATATAGAACATCATCTTCAGCAAGAGTAATTCCAAACTGAGGTCATGTGAACCAAGCAGAGCTCTCCAGAGCCTCTCCTTGGAACTGATATATTAACATTGGAGTAAGAAGATAAGCCTTACTGTGTGGTTGCTCGATGTCCATTTTCCTAATCCATGGAGAAAGTCTCATGTAGGTCTTCAGAAGGAGACAAAAAGGACAAAATATAAAACTGAGAGCAACAAACAGAGGAGTGAGACAGCAGAAAAATTGTTGCTAGCAAGGCTGAGATCCCAATTATTATCCTGGAGATCCCAAGTCAAGTAGATCTTCATTCCATTACAGTGAACCACTCAATATCCTTCCAGGATACAAGAATCAGTATATTCCCTTTTATCTTTCTAATCCAATTTTACTAATATGGTAAGTTTGCCAACATTTCACCATACAGAATTGCTATGCTTCAAAGGACACAATTGATTCCTAGATTCTTATTTCTATTCCATAAGGAAACACACAACGGTTGCACAAATTAAGATTGCTCTTTATGATAGTGTCAGGGAGAAAGATAAAGATTGTGTATATTCGGTTTGAAAGTCAAAGGCTATGGAAAAATATATCAAAGCAACAGTGATGAAAGAAAATCAAGAACTGCAATACTAATTTCATACAAGATAAACTTCCATCTAAAAAAGATATCCTGAGGCAAGGAAGGCCACTACATCATGGTCAAGGGGGTAGTTCACCAAGAACTATCATTAACACATATGTATGTTAGTGACAGATATGACATATATTAACAATATGTATGTTAATCCTGGAGCATCTAAATATACAATACAAAAAAAGAGCTAACAGCAGAAATTGACAGTAACACAATAATAATAATAGTAGGGGATTTCAATATGCCACTTACTCAACAGATAGATCATCCAGACAGAAAATCAATAAAGAAATAAGGACTCTAATTGAAACAATAGAACAAATGAACCTAACAGACATATACAGGTTATTTTACTCTGATAAAAAAGAATATACATTTTTCTCAAATGTACATGGAACATTTTCAAAGATAAACCACATCTTGGGACACAAAACAAGTCTCAGAAAATTTAGCAAAACTAAAGTCATAGAAAACATCTTCTCTGACAGCAAGGGGATGAAACTAAAAATGAGCCAGTAGAACAAAACCTCAAGAACCACCAAGATATGAAGATTGAACAATATACTTCTGAAAAACTCATGGATCATCAGTGAAACTAAAGATGAAATTAAGACTTACCTGGAAACAAATGAAAACAGATTGACGTGCTACCAGAACATGTGGGATGAGGCAAAAGCAGTTCTGAGAGAAAAGATTATGGCTATACAAGCATACATCAAAAACCAAGAGAGAGCCCAAATAAATCCCTAACCTCACATCTGAGGGATTTAGGAGGGGAAGAACAATTAAAATAAATAAATGAAATTGAAAACAAAAGAACTATCCAAAAGACCAGTGAAACCAAGAATTTGTTCTTTGAAAAAATAAAATTGCTAGAACCTGAGCTAGATTCATAAAGAGCAGAGACTATTCTAACAAGAAAGATGAAGAACGAATGAGGCAAGATTACAACTGACAGCAGAGTAATGCAAAGGATCATAAAAGACTATTACAAGCAATTATATGCCAACAAATTAATTGATCATGAAGAAATAGATTCTTAGAAACCTATAGTCTCCCCAAACTGAAATAGGAAGACAGACATTTTGAATAGACCGATCACATTCACATAAATTAAAGTGGTGAAAATAATTTAAAAAATAACTTCCTGAAAACAAGAACCCAGGTCCAGATGGTGTCACCAGTGCATTCTACCAAACTTTCAAAGATAAGCTAATCTCCATGCTCCTTAAACTCTGTCACAAAGTTGAAGAGGAGTGAAACTCTCAAATAAATTCTATGAGGCCACTATTTACCCTGATTCCAAAATTAGATAAAGATATCACCAAAAAAGAAAATTACAGACCAATATCACTGATGAATATAGATGCAAAAATCCTCAACAAAATTCTGGTAAATAGAATTCAACAACACATCAAAAAAATTATACACCGTGATCAAGTGGGTTTTATTCCAGGGATGCAAGGATAATTCAAATTAATCAAATAAATCAACATAATTTACCACATCAACAAACTGAGAAGCAAAAATCCTATGGTTAGCTCAATAGATATATAAAAAGCATTTGACAAGATTCAATACCCATTCATGATAATACCCTCACCAAAATAGAAATAGAATGCACATACTATAGCAGAATAAAAGCAATATATGACAAATCCACAGCCAACATCATAATCAATAGTGAAAAATGGAGAGTCTTTGCCCTGAGTTCTGGAACAAGGCAAAGTTGCCCACTATCACCACTGTTATTCAGACATAGTTCTGAAAGTCTTGGCCAGAGCAATACAGCAATAAAAAGAACATTAAAGGAATATAAACTGGGAAACAAGAAATCAGACTATCACTATGTGCAGAGGATATGATTTAATACCTAGAAAATTCAAAAGAATCCTCAAAAAACTACTAGAAACAGTAAGTGAATAGAGCAAAGTAATAGGTTATGAAATCAATATACAACATTTTGTAGCATTCCTATATGCATACAATTAAGTAGTGGAAATAGAAATGAAGAAATAAATCCCATTTATAATAGCACCAAGAAAGATCAAATAACTAGGAATAAATGTAGCAAAGGAGGTGAAAGTCCTCCGTGACTAAAGCTATAGGACCTTAACAAAAGAAATAGAAGATACAATGAGATGGAAAAACATTTCATGTTCATGAATTGGAAGAATTAATGTAGTGAAAATGAAATTTCTACCTAAAGCACTATATAGGTTTAATGCAATTCCCATCAAAATCCTGGGGTCATTTTTCAAGGAAATGGAACAAACACTACTGAAGTTTGTATGGAATCACAAAAGACTTCGAATAGCCAAAGCTATCTTAAGAGAAAAAAAAGAAGAAAAGCAGAATCACACTTCCTGCCCTCAAACTATACTACAGAGTGATCATCATCGAAACACTATGGTACTGGAATAAAAACTGTCACTTTTATCAGTGGACTCATACTGAGAGTCCAGAAACAAAGTCACACCTATATGAACAGTTAATTATTGACAAAGGTGCCAAGAGCATACAATGGAGTAAGAAAAGTCTGTTTAATAAATGATATTGGCAAAACTGGAACTATATCTACAAAAAAAAAAAAAAAAGAACAAAGAAAAAGAAACGATTACTCATTATTGCCATACACAAAAGTTAACTGAAGATAAATCAAAGACCAGAACATAAGACCTGAAACCATAAAATACTTAGAAGCAAATGTGGGAAAAGCACAGTGACATCAACCTTAAAGAGATCTTAGGGAAGGGGGTACATATATGGCAAAAGAGGCCAAAGTAAAACTAAGCAATTGGGACTACATCAAACTGAAAAATTTCTGCACAGCAAAAGAAACCACCTCTAAAACAAAAAGACAACTCACAGAACTGCAGAAGATATATCAGATAGAGCCTAACCTCCAAAATATGTAAAGAGCTCACACACCTCAACAATATAAAGGTAATGAACCATTCAAAAAATGGGCAAATTGAATTGACACTTATCAAATGAATACACACAAATGGCCTACAGACACCCCCAAAAATGTGCTATATCACTCATTATCAGAGAAATGCAAATAAAAACTTGAAGGAGATACCACCTCCCTGGCTAGAGAATGGCGCCTACATCAAAAGACTGGAAAGAGCAGATGTTGGAGGATGTGTGGAAAAAAAGGAACTTGCCTACACTGTTGGTGGAAAAGTAAATTGGTGTAATCTTTTTGGAAAACAGTTTGGAGATTCCTCAGACAAATACATATGGACCAACCATTTGATCCAGCAATCTCACTCTTGGGCATATAGCCAGAGAATACAAAATCTCTAATCAGAAAATACATTTGTCACCTATGTTCATGGCAGCACAGTTCACAACAGCCAAGACAGGAAACAACCTAAATGTCCATTAACAGATGCCTGCGTAAAGAAACTTTAGTATATACACTCAATAGAATTCTATGCAGCTACTAAAACAAAACAGAACAAAATAAAACGAAATTTTTCCCTTTGCAACAATCTGAATGGAACTCATCTTAAGAGAAATAAATCAGAAAAAAGGGGAAATATAGGATAGTTTCACTCATGTATGGAATATAATGAAATGAAACAAACAGTAAACCCCAGCAAAAATATATAGGACACAAGAGGTTGACTGCCAGGGGGATGGGGTGGGAGAGTGAATGAAAGAAGGAAAAAAGGTGGTAAAGGACACTGGAACTCTGGTGGCAGGTGTGGTTGAAATATAGATGAGGTGCAGTTTCAACATCATAAAATCAATGTTAATATAGCATTTAAAAAAAAGAATAAATAAATACTACAAAAAGACTATATATACTATGTAGATTATTTACATATCTGTATAAAGTTAAAATAAATTTAAATAAAAAATATTATAAAAGGCAAATATCTTCTAATTTGATATACACTGTTGTTTTATCCCCAACAATCTCTCTCAACTCATGTTCTTCTGCAATGTAACCTTAACACTTCAACTATGAACATGTACAGTCTCCATTCCCTTATTTGCAACTCAATAGTCTCATTAATAATGAATTGAAAGTGGCAGAAGTGATCCTGTGTGACTTTTGTGGCTAGATCATAAAAGCAACACAGCTTCCACTTTCTAGCTGGGTCACTTTCTTTTGGAGCATTGACTTGCAAGGGAGGAAGCTGGATCATCCTGAGGATGCCATGCTCTGAGGGAGTTCAAGCCAATGGAGAGGCTGTGCGGCTGTGCATGGGTGTTCCAGTTAACAGCCCAAGAGAAAATCCAAAATGAAAGTTAACGTTATTCGCCAGACACCTGAATGATTTCAAACCCAAACTCTCAAGTCACCCCCCAGCAAATTTCTTTTCTGAAAGTTCACAAGAGTTCTCTCACAGGTATCCACAAAACAATGTACGTGTTGTCTCAGCTGTTGTCACATGTTACATCATCATCACTCTCTGTCTTCTTCTGTTTGTGATGCTGCCTGGAGATGCCCCACCCCTGTTTTTGTTCTTCCTCCAACTCTCATTTCAAAGCCTCTGTTGAAGAAGTATGTTTCCAAAGCTTCCAGTATATTCTAAGCCTGCTGAAGACAATGTTGAAGCAGGAAGAGAACCACCTCCCTATTTTTGAGTCACACTTTCTCTTCTGGGATCCAGAGCAGCTCAGAATGTTACAACGTCATTCCTTAGTTTCATCCTGGTCCTGGCAGACTACTTCCTCAGTAACTTTATAGTGTGCTTACCATGAGTCAGATGCTGTGCTAAGCACTTCAGCAGTATTACCTGAGTTAACCTGTACGATTACCCTATGAGCTTTTGAATTTTGTTTTTTATTTCTTCCATCTTCCGTATCTCTCTTATACCTCCATCCCAGTTACCATGCTGATTGATCAATGTGTGTGTGTGTCTGTGTGTGTGTACATGCAATGTGTTTTTGTGCACCCAGGCTACATGTACTTGGAAGCCAATTATGGCTTGCCTCAGTCTACGGATGGAGATAAGAGCAGCCAATATATGTTACAAGAGATGAGCAAGCCCTAAGTCAACCAACCCTAAAGGTATCTGGGTTTTGAAGAGCTTTCCAGTCTCTTTGATGAAACCCATCAGGCCAGACTAATGATGCAGCAGTTTGCCATTCATTCTCATCAGACTTAATGAAGATAAAGGGGCTCTCTTTGTGTGTCCAGTTGGGCCTAACAAATTAACCAGACTGCCGAGAAGATACATGTGAACAGAATATTTGTCCTCATAATGTTCATTAAGGAGAAAGTTAACTAACCTTTTTCCCCTGTGTTTCTTTTCCCAGGGCCCAGTAAAAGCTATGGAGTAGAAACATCATCTCTAATCTTATTTCTGATGGGACTTTCTCTAACTTCCCCTTTTATGATCTTTTCACAGCTGTTATGTTGAATCTGTATCATTATGTGTTTAAAAAATATTATGCTCTCTGTCCCAGAGCTAACTGTCCAGAACTGAATATTCTGGCCCTTATTTGGAGATGACAAGCCATTAGAGATTTGGAAAGGGTGACAGTTTATTTGTTTCTTCTGGTGATCATTTGGCAGCTTCTGGTGAATGAATGAAAACTGCATTTCTCAGATTTCTGCTATAGATTGATGGTATGATCATGAATCAGACCGGATGGCAGATTGCAAAAAAGTTCCCAAATTCCGTCCTCCTCTGAATGTAAAACTTTTTGCAACATGACTCTGTCACCCTTTACATCATGAGGTGGAGTTTGTACTCTACACCTTGAATCTGGGCTTAGATATATGTGTTTGTTTTGTCCCAGGTGATGTTAGCAGAGGATTGAAATATATTTGTGCTTTTCTCTTTCTTGGAACACACAGAATCTTGAGACTCCCTATATTACCTGAACTAAACCAGCTTTCAAGAGGATGAGAGGCCATGAGACAAACCATAGTACCCCTGTTGACTGATGGCACACCAACTTTCAAGTGTGTGAATGTAGTCATCCTGTAATAGCCAACCTGCTCACTGACCATAGTCACATAAGAGTGTCAAACCGAGATTAGAAGAACTGTTCACTGACCCATATAATCAAGTATGGAATAAATGGTTATTGTTTTAAGCCTCTAAGCTTCTAACCTTTTGAGGTGTTTTGCTACACAGTTTAGCAGATACATATTCCTGTTTCTCAAGATACATGGCAGTTTACCAGAATGGGGTATATTTTATGCCAAGAAGTCTCTGAACAATGTGAATTCTATATGCTGAAGGACTTGACTTGCAAAAATTTAGCTTTTCTCCATTAAAAAGCATTTTGCTTCAAATCAGTGACACTACTAAGGACCCTTTCAGTATTAAATCTTCATTTGATGCTAATATCAGCTCTATTCTTTCACTTTACATAATCTGGTCAAGATGAGTCAAGTACATCTGACTCAAGTAAATCAAGTTTCTATTGAGTTAGCTTTTTGTAAGATCAGGCTACCAAAACTGGAAATGATTCCTGTCTGAAAGCAAATTGTATACATGTTATCATGTTTATAAATGTTTGGCATATTTATAAAATTATTTCCTCTACAAACTAAGATTATAACGTGTATCTACATAGTATATGGATCTACACAGTTTAGATGCACTAAGTTTATATTGCTAAAATGGTCCTGTAGCCCAAGGTTTTGGAAACAAATAAATGAGCAGAAAGAACAAAACTGATTGATGAGTCAGCCATATTCAGATTTGCAAAAACGTATTATACTAGTTATGACTAAAAAATAATAACACATCAATGGAGTCATCTAATTACTATTTTATTCTTATTTTCAAACCTTTTAAGATATGGATGGTGCTCTGGATACTTATTGTTGGATAACAGATCATTTTAAAAGTTAGTGACTTAAAAGAATAATAGTCAATTTATGATCCTTCATAGTTTCTGATGGTTGGGAATTCAGGAAGGGGCCTGGCTGTGTGGTCCTAGCTCAGGGCTCTCAGTGATTGCAGGTAGAAGTTGGGGGCAGGAGGAACAATAGAATCTAATGCAGTTGGTAAATTGAAGAGCTCTTTCTTTTTATGGGGTCTCAGAGCCTCCATGTGGGCTCCATGTGGTCTGCTTTGGGGCAGTCACGCTGATTACACAGAGGCTGAGGGCTTCAACAGCCTGGCCTTTTATAATGTATTCTCAAAAGTCACAAAGCATTACTTTTCTCATAGTTACAGTTTCCAAAAAAGGGGAGAAGGTACAGATCCCACATTTAAGTGGGAGGAGTGTCATGATATATCATAGGAAGAACAATGAGTAGGAGATAACTTTGTGGCAATTTAAAAAAAATATACAGTCTGCCACAGATGGCCAAAGCAAAACTTTTGACTTGATTCTTGATAGTGGATGTATTTTTTGATGTGTGTCCCTAGCATTAATAAAATTGGCATAGTATTATCATATGGGTCCTTTCCCCTAACTAACTGCCTCCATCAATGTGCAGTAATAACAAAGCAAAGTAAAACACAAAAAAACAACATGATAGTTAGGAGTAAAGGTTAAAAAAATGTCTAAGACAAAGATATTTTGTTGTGGACAGAGCAGCTCTGCTCTGTTTAATAGACAAGGAAATTCAGAAGTCTGGGAGAACACCGGGGTTAAAAACAAAAACAGTTCCCAAAGCCTATTAATCAGAATAGCCTTGAATCTAACTCCTCTGAGGAGGAAGGTCGCTGAAGTTGCCATCCAGATCGAACCCACCTTGTGCACATCATTATCTTACATATTTTTCAGATCTTTTGTGTGGAATTGATTTAATGTCTATAAAACTTCTAGAAACTCTGGAATTATAGACACTAGGGAAATGTTGTTCAAATGCTGCAAAAGTGCATTACGAAAGAAAAATGAAAGAAAAGGAATGATTCTCACAGTGTAAATGCTATCATTTGCAGATTCCCATAAGAGGGGCATGAAGACAAAGAAATAGAAGTAGGCTATCAGGGAAGTCATAGCTTCTAAGCCATTTCCTTCCTATCAGAGAGCAAGATGTTCCTCCTTTAGGACAAGAAAGAGACTATTTACAGAAGCTTTACAGATGTGCCTTTGGGTTTTGCAGCTGCCGCTACAGTTTCCCAGTTAAACAAGACTATTTCGATTATTGAAAAAATGTAGCTCATTTTGAAAATATAAGTTTGAAAATAATTTTCATATAAACATTTTTTTAATACAACTCATGAAAACCTCCTTAAAATAGCTATTCAAATCAATAGTTTATTGAGAATCTATTATGTACCTACTACTGGACTGGATATCACTGCCAGTTAATAAACAATAATGTTGATTGTTATTTAGGTAAGGTCAGTCCCTTCAAGAAGCTGATAATTATGCTTGTTGGGCAGGTATTCCTTGTGCTATATATATATATTTTAAGATTCACAAGCAGTAATAAATCTTTTTAAGAGATTTGATCTTAGTTTTTGTGATTTTAAGTTCTTAATGAACCAAAAAGTAATTATTGTGAACTAAAAGGTAGTTCGAAGACTTCACTTTATTCCAAGTAGCAGTTATAAAAGAGGTGAAAACCATATCCAAACGGGCTTTGTTTGTACCTAGGTTTTCATTGTGGTGTGTGGTTTGTGTGTTTGCTTTCAAGGACCCATCTGGTACTTCAAAATGTCTATGTAAGCATCTCAATGCCCTCTATGGGGTTATCATACATTAAGAATTCTTTGTCATCATTTCATTTACTATCTGAAATTACATGGCATTGAAAGAGTAGAAAATCTCCTCTCTTAACTTTGATAGACTAATTCTGATGATTAACTGAGAAAAGTGTTACATTTAGGTCAATGTTCCACTGTCATTAATGGAATGAGCATTAACAACCATTGCTGGGGAGGATTCTGAGATTGATAAGGTTAGACCAGAGCAGGGCAGGAGTGCCATTGCTTCCTAAGTAGCAGAGGCACAGATCTAAACATTCATCTTAAAATTTGGCATCTGAATGACTTTTCTGGAGATTTCAATATGAATCTTGCATTCTTTCCAGCATTCTAATTGATCCTGGAATGGAACCAAAAGACAGAAAGCCAATTTGTACAATGCCTCATTGTCAAAAACTATAGTAATGCATGTTACAAGTCACATAAGAACATGACCTAAACAAGTCATGTCCCTTCTTAGAATGAACTATTGAAAAGTGAAGATGGAAAGGAGGTCAAATAACACATGGGGTTCGGTTGTTATTTTTCTTAAAGTTTCTCAGGTGCTTTCTTTAGAAGTATTCAGGGACTGAAAAATGTGAAAAACGATTTAAACACCAAAGAAGAAGAGGTCTTACATTTGTTTTCTTCTGATAGTTTCATGATTTTTACTTTTAACTCTTAAACCCCAATTTCCTCTCTGTTCTCAGCCCTGACCCATATCAATCATTGGAGGAAACCAAAATTATGTCTCCAGTAGTATATTCTTTTGGTGACTGCTCTTTTTTCTGCTCAACATCTCTTATTCCAAGATATTCAGTTGGAAGCTCTTGTGATTCTCTCAAGACAGGCCAAGAGGTTAGCCCTCTGGGAGCAGCCTTCAGTCAAGATCAAACGCAAGATGGAAGATCAATACAATGGTTTCCTCACACTGTGGGTGGGGACACTATACGGTATGTTCTGTACTGTGAATGCCCCAGTGGAATCGAGCTCCAGTTGTCTATAGTGAAAATGTATTCATTAACTCCCCGTGTTGGCTGTCTCCCTTTCTTATTTCACTTCTCGATTCTGCCTCAGGTATTTCTTGGGGACATAAATCAAATAAATACATATATTTATTGTGTCAGGGTCTAGTTCTAGAGGAATCCAGTTGAAGACTCTTTAAAAGAGAAACATCAAATTCTATTTATTCATAACTCATTCATCATACATTTAGTCTGAACTCCACCCTGTGTAAGCAAAAGGAGCTGGGAAAAGAGAAATGAAAAGGCATGTACCATCTTGTTTCTTAGAATTGACTTGAAACAAGGATATCACAAGAGAGATATGTGAATTCATCCAAGATCTCCAGCCTAAGATTTCCTCCAGGAGCCTGTAGAATGGTCCCCCTGTGTCCTCCAAACAGGTTATGAACAGAAAATTGCTACATAAATTCTGTTGATTTTTTCCTGTCTACTGCTTCTTCTGTTCTTATGTCCTTGTGGTTCTTGAAGATTTTATTTTTGAACACGGCCATGCTATCTTTAAAAATGTTTACTGATGTATAATAGTCATACAGAAAAGCACACAGATTCCTTAAGACATCTCTCCCACTCCAGGCACAACTCCCTCTCCCCAAACAGCGATAACTATTTTGACTTCCCACGGGAGATTTCACATCTTTAAAAATGAAAAAAATGTAAATTTTGTGGGATCCATCCACAATCTTGCATGTAATTGTGCATTTTCTGTGCTCATTAGTGTGTAGTATTCCAGTGTGTGTATGATGTGCTCTACTAGTGATGGGAGCAGAGAGTTTTGCAGTGCTGATATGAACATTCTAGTACACCTGTTGATAGATACATGGTTGCATTCCTGCTGAGTATATGCTTGGGTGAGACATTGTTGAGTCATAGGATACACATGTATGCTCAGCTTCAGTAGATGCAGATGGTTTTCCCCAGTGACTGTACTGGATTTCACTCCTACCAACAAAGTATGAGAGTTTCATTGTTCCACATCCTCACCAATACCTGTTCTCATCTATCTGCTCTCATTTTAGCTGCTCTTGTGGGTGTGAGCTACGCCTTCCTAACTTTTCAATAGAGAAAGATTGATATATTTTATATCTGTTGCAGCAGAAAACCATACATCTCATATGAGGGTTTTGTGATTAATAAAAATTTGTACCTGCTATAAAATTTTCTACTTTGAATACTTTTTGTCCATTATCTTTAAAATTATGACTCATCTTGGGAACTGCTTTTGGCTAAGCCAATTTGAATACTTAACTAACTAATCCTCCTTTCCACCTCCAGGGAGGTGTTTGCATCAGGCCCTTTCTAATGAAATGTGGATCCACCCACCGTCATGTCCCTCCCTGTCAGTCCTTTCTGCCTCATTATCTCCCTGATGCTTTCATTTTTTGCTCCATTTTTTCTGCTTGATCTCCACTATTCTTTAAAACACTTCCCTTCTCAAAGCAGTAAGCATTTCTTTCATTTTCTATTGACTACTTGTGTTCATCTTCTTTCAGAAAGTCCTTGAGAAGAGACTCAAGTTAATTTGCATTCCTAAGTGTTCTTTTGCTTCTAAATATTAGTGTGTCCTTTAGGTGATATAATGGTTAGATGTGATTATGAGAGTGGGCTCTGAGGTTAAGACTGCTCAGGTTAAATGTTAGCTCTGCCACTTGCCAGCAATTTAGCTTGGGCAAAGCATATAACTACTGAAATCCTTAGTCTCTTATTCAAAAACTGGAGTGAATATTAACTCTTTTGAGGGTTGTTGGAGCTTAAATGAGATAGGCCTCTTAGCATTATATCTGAAAATACTAATATTCAATAAATGTTACTATCAATCAAATTATAATTTGAATTCCTGAAACTTAAACCAAATGGAATTTCCTTTTTCATCTATCCTTCTTTCCTCAAATATTATGGACATCGTCCATGTACCAGATCTTGTGCAAAGATCTGGGATATAATAATAAACAAAACAGTTATGGTTCCTGTCCTCAAAAAGTACACAATTTAGTTTGGGTGATAAGAAATAAGATATTCACATTAATACATCAATATAAGCTGTGATATGTATCTAAGGCAAAAGGCAGTGATTCTATATTTCATAGAATCTGGCAGATGCTTGAGAAAGAAACATTTGGTCTCAGGCTTAAGTTATGGGAAAATTAAGTAGACAACTCACCCGTTTTGTGGAATATCTTTAAGAGATTATTTGCTTTTTCCAAAATTGACTCTCCCTTCCCCACTGAGGAAAGCTGTGTTTTAGACTGCTTACTTGGTGCCCACAATAAACAATGAATCCTGGTATTCATTGCTTGTGTAGTCCCCACCCACATAGACACTAGTCTTGGTCATGTGACTTGGCCAATGGACTTTAGTAAGCATGACTAAGCAGACACTCCCTCATACCTCCTGGAGAAGTATGACTAAGTCATAGAGAAAGTTGCCTCATGGAGGCTGTGAGATCATAGATAAAGTGAAAAACACATGGAGAGAATTCCAGCCAGTCACCAGTGTTTCTAGCACAGGCACCAGATTGTAAGTGAGGCCTCCATGGCTTCTCCATCCCTGAGTAAAGTCAAAAGCATATGAGGCAGAGCCTTTCCCACCATGCTTGGCCTGAATTGTAGAGTCCTGACTGAAAATAGCTTCTCTTTCTTTAAGTAGTAAGTTTGGATATGGTTTTTTAGTACAATAGATAGCTGAAACATGCTGCTTATTCATTCTCTCTGATGTGGACTCGTACTGTGTATCCAGTGATGCAGAATGTAGGCAGTACTCTCCCTCCCTCCCTCCCTCCCTCCCTCTCTCCCTCATGGAGTCCTGTCAAACTCAGGGGTTTAGCCTCACTTCCATAAACTCCCTGAAAGTCATATATCCAATCGCGTATATGTTGTATTCCACACTCCACACCCCAGAGGACTCATGACATTCACTCTGTGAGTCCCAAAAGGATCTGTGATTCTAAGATGAAAAAAAAGTGTTTTAGAAAATTATAGACACATAATATATTCCACAATGATAAAAATATGAGTAGTCCTTTGGCCTTGGCAAGTCATATGACCAAGACTAGTGTCTGTGTGGGTGGGGACTACACAAGCAATGAATACCAGGATTCATTGTTTATTGTGGGCACCAACTAAGCAGTCTAAAACACAGCCTTCCTCAGCAGGGTAGAAGGAGTCAATTTTGGAAATAGCGAATAATCTCTTAAAGATACTCTACAATACAGGTGAATTGTCTACTGTATTTCCCATAACTTAAACCTCAGACAAAATGACACTTTTTCAAGCATCTGCCAGATCCTATATTCCTGTAAGGTGCTTTTCAAAAATCCCCTTCTTTTTGCCTTAGATACATATCATAGCTTGTATTGATGTATTAATGTGAATATCTGATTTCTTATCACCCAGACTCGGGGAGAGAAAGGGGATGATGAATTATGCTAACTGGAATCTGGTTTCCACATTGGAAGTGACTTAACTTCATTCCTTGAAACCACTTTCAGTAAACTGAGTTCAGAACCCTCAGGCCAAATGATTTATTTCTCCTCTTGTACCCTTGATCATTCATGAGGGACCAATTTCCTCATGCTTTCCTTAAAGACAAATGAGAATTAAATACAAGATTTTACAATAAATAAAATTCACAACCATGTTTTTGTGGGGTGCAAGACAAGTAAAATTGGAGGCTTACATACTATGGCTGAATATTTTAAAGTTGAAAAGTAGGTTAACAAACTCAAAATAGGTTTCTATTCTACCTTGTCAAAAATAGCTTCAAATGTAAACTTCTCAGATACTTCAGAATCTACACCGGCCTGTGGCAGTGTGGAGAGAGATGTTCCAGGCTCCCTGGGCCAGTGAATGACCAGTCCATTCTCTCTTCCCTACCCCAGCTCTCTGTCTTGCATGGGAATGCCCCACTCCCCACAAACACACCGAGCAGCCATCCCTTTGGACCTCCTCACATCTAGGAGGACACAGAGCAGCATCATAGTTCATGTTCAGAGGGGTATTCCCTTCTCTGTGGTATACTCAGGGAAAGAGTCTGCACACACTAGACATGGACAGAGATTTGTCAAGTCTCATACATCTGTGTATATCTAGAAGGCGGTTTGGAAGTTCCGTATGTATAGATCCTTTTGACCTCACAGATCCCTCACCCCATGATGAAGAGTACCAGAGTGAAACCTCTTAAGGCTCTGTTATCCAATATGGGGACCATGAACCAAACATGGCTTTAGAGATTCTGTAATGTGGCCAGTTCAAAGCAAGATGTGCTGAATAAGTTGATTATAAAAGTCATATTGGATTTTAAAGATACAGTATAGAGGTAGAAAAGAATGCAAAGTATCTCATTAAATGTATTTCAGTGCTTTAAAAAACTTTTTTGTGTTAAAATGTCATTAGAGGAAAACTTTAATTACCTACGTGCTTGCCTTTGTGGCTGCCTTGGACATTGCTGCTTTAAAGCTTGGGGCCCAGGGGCCCAGGGCAAAAGCCCTTATTGTCTGGTGTACCGGCATCACAGTGGTAGTCACAGCTCTCTCCTTCCCCTCACACACAACTCTAAGCTGGTTTTGATTGATTTTACCTCCCAAGTTCTGACTCTTCGATTCATGGCCAAGCTTTGATGTATTGTTCCAGATTCCTGCTATGGGATTAGTAACATCTCCATCTTGACTATCTAGAATTTGTTTCAGACTTACTTTTCCTCTTTGCACCCTTTGCCCCTGTTTCTATTGTCCTCAATGATGGTGGCTGTTCCAGTCCCAGGACCATGGATCTGGTCTCTTGGTCCTGTCCAAGGCCACCCCTGGCTCTCCTCATGAAGAGTAGGTGGGATTCTTCATGCTTCTTGATGCTTTGGGGTTCACTTTAGATCTATACTCCTTTAGGCATTTGCTGAAGTGACTTTGACTGATAATACCTTCCTCTCTTAATCTTCTGAAAAAATGTATTTGCATTTTTATTGGAGCTTTCAAGTATTTCCCCAAGGATGGAATCCAGTGGCAATCTGGTGAGGGAGGTAAACTGTAGACTTTCCTTAAAGATTTTACAAATCCTTCTATTTTCAAATATTCTTCACTCAAAAAATAGTTCTGTGGGTTCCTACTGTGTTCTAGTCCCTGTTCTTTTAAGCAAGAAGACTCAATAGTGAGTGAAAATGGAAACGTTCCCTTCGAAAAATTAATTAAGAATTAAGGACTATGGTAGCATATGCTTTATTGCAGAGGAGCATTTGGTGCTGTATGTGAGAGAGCCAGGGAGGTGAGGGCAGCTTCTCTGAGAGATATCCCTGGAGAAATCAGTACATTACAGAAAATGTAAATGACTTCCTCAGACCCTTAATGAGGATTAATGTTTATATCAGGAGGAGAGAAGCACAAATCCTACTGGTGACATGTTGGAGGCCTGGCTCAGCCTCTCTCACTCAGGGACTTTTCACAGCATTAGACCCTCACAGTGAGGGAGAGTCAAAATGCTGGCCTGTACTAGTTCTATAGCATGTAGGGTTGGATTCTTCGGTCAGTAAAAGACCACATCTACTTCGTGGCTATTTGGGCCTGTTTCTTGTAACAGGGATAGTGTTTTGAAGTATTTCCTTACAGGGCTTGTGCTTTTAAATCTAGAGAAACTGAGTTTAGTTGTCCAGAGAAAGAAGGATAGAAAGCTACTTAGAGGAAAACAAAGGTTGATTTTTTTTTTTTTTGGTGGGGGGTGTTCTAGTTAGACAATATTGAGTTTTTAATAAAACAAGAGTTTCAAAATCAAGTGAAAGAACCAAGCAGTTGAAGAAAGAAAAGGAATTTCTGTTTACTTTTTTTCCTTAGAATATCTGACAATTTTTTTGAAAAGAAAAAAAAAAAATCACAAAAGTATGGAAATTGGTGAGCTCTTCCGTAGGTTTTAGCACCAACCTCCAAGTCCACTTTCTAAGTAACCCTGAGTTGGGACTCCCGTCTTATAACTCCCATGATACCCTCTGAATCTGGGTCTGTCTTCTGAAAATATCCTTCAATTTACCAACAAGAGATCGTGCTTTCTTTATGTTTGTATTTCCAGCTCTAGCACAGCACTGAAACAACAGACACTCAGTATATGTTTTTTAAGTGAATGAGCAAAGAAAAGCATTCTCACAGAGTAGAGAGAAAATAGCCAGAGACAGGTTCAATAAAAAGCAAGATTATAGTCTACATTTTTTCCTCAACCAATAAGAAGGATTTCAAAACACTGGCTGTATAATAAAGATGGACTCAGCTTTGGAGTGGTCCCGATGATACAGTCCCATGTGTCTAAAGAAATGCAATCCTCGCACCCTACTGCATGTTCAAAGAAAAAGACAATGGGCCTAGATGGGGGTCCTAGTCCCTTCTCTGACACTAAGGACTAGCTACGTGATCTTAGAAGTTATTTTTTTCAAATCAAAGTCTCACTTTATTCTCACTTTATTCAACTTCAATTTTTTGTTGAGCAGACTGAGTCCCAAAACAGGTAAGAGACTTGACACAGTTGGGACAACTTGATTAACTGTGGGTGACAAAATCTCATCTTGAACAGTTGAGGCCATGAATCAGAGTCCATACTGGTTTCACTACCCACATGTCTGATGCTTGGGCTCAGGGCAGACCTTTGACTAACACACCTACACATGGTCTTTACATGAGACTTGGGCTCCCCCACAGAATGGTGGCTGGGTTTCAAGAAAGCTACACTACAGTTACCCCATCTGCAGTTTGGCTTTCCACAGTTTCAGTTACTTACTGTCAACCATGGTCTGAAGTACTTAGCATGAGAGAGAGAGAGAGAGAGAGAGAGAGAGAGAGAGAGAGAGAGAGAGAGAGAGAGAGAGAAACATTAATTTAACTTCTAGTATATTGTTATAGCTGTCCAATTATTTCATTATTAGTTACCTCTCACTGTGCCTATTAGTAAAACTTTATTACAGGTATATATGTATAGGAGAAACACAGTCTATTGAACTTAGCACTATCTCTGGTTTTAGGCATTCACTGGAGGCCTTGGGACACCCACTAGAGAACAGGGAGGCTACAATATTGAGAGCAAGCCTGCTGAGACCATCAGATGGAGACCAGGCAGCCTCTTCTCTAGTCTGAGCTCTTACGGGATTATCTCTGACTATTCTCTTAGTGACAAGTGAGCCATAAATCCAGTCTTGACAAAGAAGAATGGAATTCCAATCTACCCCTATGTTGGAGGAGTCTCAAAGAATTTGCAGCCACTTGAAAACCTGCCCTGAGTGAATAAAGAGCTCACTACTCCTGTAATCATACTTTTAAGAATAAGTGGGCATATCAGTCAAAGAAGAGAGGACAGGATGATACAAACAAACAATAACAATAGAAAAAAATCTAAATTGCTGAACTGATTCCTGACTCAATCTTATGGTACAGCAATTGTAGCTATTAGCAGCATCTTTTCAAATTCTATAAAAAGTAGGGAGAAATGTGTCCATGCATTATTAAGTTGAAAAATGTTACAGTTAATATGTAGAAACTCAAACTTTGTGCCACAGATTAGAAGACTCTGGTGTTATGGGTGATTTTTCTTCTACTTATATGGATGTGTTGATATTCTTACAATATATTTATGCTGCTTTGGTAACAGAGAAAAGTAATCAGATAAGCAGGAGGAGAAAAAGTCATGAGTTTGGAAAGATGAAAACATCTGCATTAATTTCAAAAGGTCAAGAACACATCTGGGGTCAAACTATTGTTTTAGTACGCATACATGGGAGGTTGATCTGGGATCTATGGACTCTGGAGGTCACAGACTCTGGAGCACTGAGAAGATGGAAGGTCCTTGAAATGTCATGTGCAAGCCATGGCTTCTGGAGGAGGAAGTTGGATGGAAACAGCTTGTGTGGGGGGGTTTGGGGCTTAGTGGCAGGGTTCAGTGGGAGCACAAGTACCTGATCTCCATCAGGATGGCTTCTCTGGCGCCTGAGCCATCGGTGGTGATGTGACCGGCAACCCCACCTGTGCTGTTCGTGAAGGACTGACACAGCTCCACTCCCAGGGGCTGTCTTGTTTGTGGCACTCTATTGAGTGAGGCCTTGTGGGTACCTGGGAAAGTAGGGCCTGATTTTATGAAAATGGGACTGAGTGTTGCCATAAACTTAGCAGCCATTAGTTATAGCCAATGACAGGTGACAATTTTATTCTGTAAGAAGCTAAACTTAAGCATGGGGAATGTGAAAATGCTAATGATAGTGAAATTCCTCGGTTAAGGGGAGAGATGAGAAAGATGCAGCTTTGAGTGTGGGTCAGCGGAGGAGGAGCCCCCACTCAGATATTCCATGTCTAAGGCTTCCTAGGGGTCAATAGCATTCATGTATTTAAAGGCAGCTCAAGAAGAACATACCTTCTTTGTTCCTAATATATTTTTCCTTTGTATTATGAGATACATGTTCTACAGAACCCTGCAAACATATTATATGGTTTTGACATTAGTATTCTGTATTTTTAACTTTGCAGTTCCATTTCATGACAGCAAAAGCCTCGTCTCAGTTGAAGTCGGGGAGGAGTTTGGCTGAAGGGATCACTAACTCCCATAACCTGGGTTGTAATTCAGAGGGACCACTGCCAAGAGCACTCCAAGATCACAGGCTGTGGAGCTAAGAGTTTACTGCTATAGTAGACAAGACTAGAGGCTGATTCCTCTTCCCGCTCCCCCCCGTTTCAATTCAGCCAGAACATTAAACGGATTGCTTTCATAGGTTTTTGGGGGGCTATTTTCAGAGAAGTCAAAGAATGTTTTTTTTCATAAGGTCATAGGCCCAGTGTGTAAGAGCAATAACCCTAATTCTTTGTGTTTTTCTTCCAGTTCTGTTGTTCAGAGGCTCTTTTCTTTGGAATGATAATGATAGTGATACACTAGCGGTTGTTGGTCATAACCAATGACAGGTGGCAATTTCATTCTCTATGAAGCTGAACTTGGGGTTGGGGAATGGGAAGAAGCTCATGACTGGGACTTCCTCAGGTGCGGAAGGGTGAGGATAACTTCCCTCCTTACTCCTCCCTGCCCTCACCGATTGCCACATCATGTAGACTTTTTGAATTTTTATCACCTGTGAGGATACTTCTAATTCTTCTCATTAAAGATGAAGAAAACTCTAGAGCAGAGGTTCACAGAGTCAAGAAACTTGCCTAAGCTGTCCAGCTACTTAGGTGTCGAGGTGGGCATCACATCCATGCTGCACGCGGCTGCTTTCTGTCCTGGGTGGGGACTGGGTAAATGGTGGTTTAGTGCTAGGCTCCTCACAACAGGCATGAAGCTCCCAGGAAGAGTCATAGGTAATGCAGATTACAGGGTCAAAGTCCTTCTAGAAGAGACAAGAATGTTCCTCTGATAGAAATTTTGGGATGCTTGTGACAGCAAGGTCACCCTGGGGGTGACAGTGAGCAGAGCTGGTCCTGGGGACAGACACACACAGCGGTGAAGACAGCCTCTCCCCATAGTGTAGACAGTTCCACACTATGTCACTTCACTCATCTTAAAATCCCAACTTTTTTTCCTTACATTTAAATACCCATTAAATAAGAAAAATGAGCTCTCTAACTGGCTAAAGTATCCTTAAAATGTTGAATTGCACACAAAGTAGCAAAAGGCACTCAAAGGGCACATTTACAAGATGGTACAAGTTTGGTATTTAAAATAAAAGAATAATTCAGAAGTGCCCATTGGCAAATTTGTTTAAAAATGTTTATAAAGTCAAATGAGTTTCAAAAAATGGATAGATACTGGAAAGGAGTCATAGAAGGGTTGAATGTTAGAGAACTTGGTCATTAGATGACTAATCATTAAACAAACTAACTTTAAGGCAATTTAGCTCAAGTTCAAAAAGATTTCCTGGGAGCTCTGAATGAACTGGCTAACCTCTGGGGATTTTGAAGGGGGTGAAATGTGGCAAGACTGTGGAAAATGCTGAAAGGTCATGTCCTTGTGGGGGAAATATCAGAACATCCAAATAAGGAAGGCCATCTTATTTCTAGATGGACAGCTTATCTTGCCACAGTTCTAGGGCGGGAGGGCTATCAGCTTGAGCTAAAAGCAGCTTATTCTCCCCCAAATGGGAGAATCGTATGCCAAGCGGAGGACCACTAAAAGGGAGAAATGAATGTTTCAGAACTCCATCGGCAGTAAGAGAGTTGGGGAGATCTCAAGTGGGAAACTCTGGGCATAAAACGAACTGCTAAGGATTAGTTTTGAGAGGAATCTCATGTTCTTGGTAATGCTCTTATGCCTTCCTGCATTTAAGGAAATCTAGAATAAAGACAAAGTTATTCTCCCAGCTTCTAAAGGCAGATGTTGTTGTTAGTTGCACTGACAGAAAAGAGAGGCCTCAATTGGCCAGCTAAATGCAGGCTACCATCCTATAGAAGATGGGTTGGGAGACAGAGGTTAACATTCTGAATTCTTTTAGTTAATCTTTTTTTTAAAGAAATGTGCAGGCAGGAATGAAGATGTGTCAGCAGGCAGTCAGGAAGAGAGAGGAGTAAGGAGCACTTATTTTATTTTTATTTAGTTGTTCTTCTTGGTTCCCCACTGCTCCCCAAACCGGGTCTCAAACCTGGATCCTTGGGATGTATGCAAACTACAACAACCAGAGGACTCAGACTGAACCACTAAACCATCTGGGAGCATTTGGTCTTCTTTTTGATGCCCAGGGCCCTGAGTAAGGCCTCCAGGTGAGTGACACTGTTGTTCTCATGAAGATCTGTAAGAGAACACAGCCTGTTGACATCCACTGAAGTGCCATTTCATTATTTTTTCATTTAATTGAGCTAGAGAACAAAATCTGAAGACTACATAAAATTGCATTTCTAGTTTCTAGTAAAAAAACTGGAAGTTCTGAGAATAACTTCCACCTGAACCTGAGCACTGGCTGTCATTTTTCGATGGGATGTGTGCTCTCCAGCCCTTCCCAGCCCAGGACTCTCTCCTGCACTGCCCACCAGGTCATCTTTGATGAACTTCTCCAGACCTTCCACTGTGTGAGGGGCTGGGAGCACCAGACACCTGGGCCAGCCACCACACTCAGGCAAAGGAAATGCTGAGAAAAGGACACATCTCCCAAATGCCTACTTCTGACAAGATGATAGAGTAAGGGGGAAACAAGGACTCCCATAAATTAAACTCCAGCCGGGCAACTTCCCATGGTGAATGTGGAGGAAAAAGGCAGGGGGAATGCATGGGGGTCATGGGAAGGCAGCGGGTTTTATGAAGTAGAAAGCTCCATGGAAGGAAATGATGAAGTAAGTTAAAGCCAGGAAGTAAACGCATATAAATATTTGATACAGAGTTCTAAAGCAGCGAGAAGGACAGTGAAAGGGCAATAAATAAAGACTAAAAAAGATAAAGATGCTTTTGAGATACATGCAAATTAAGCCAGCCATGTTTGGGACCATTACAGTGCAAGAATGAGAAGTATCTCATATAGGAGGTTGGGAAGACTAAAACACCTTCCCTGAATTTAGGCTAGAAGCTCCTCCAAGTACCACTTATGTCTTTTGTGAATCACAACAGAAAACAGGAGCAGGGGGTCGTGGGATTAGCAGAGCAGCAAACCACTGGAGACATCGCATCCCAGAATGCCACCTGTCGCTGGAGAAAATCACCTCTCTCTGGAGACACCAGCTCCCCTGGAATAGCATTCTTCTGAAAACTCAACAAGACCTTGAATTCTGTTCCAAGGTTCTAAAGAAGGTGAAGTTTCATCTGAAGCCAGTAAATATTCCCAAGAGCCCAACTGCAAGCAAGCTTCTCTTGAGAGGGCAGCCCCTGGGGAGGGAGCAACTCCCTATAGGATTCTTGGACTCCCAGGCTCCAGAGAGTGGCTTTGAAGAAGAGCAGGCTGAGCAGAGTTCTACCTTTATCACTTGGACACTTGAGAAATCCTCGGAGAGGAGGATGAGCATTATAACCATTATAACTTAAAGGGAGAAACTGCTCAGATAGTCTTACTAAGGGCAGAAGGATGCAGATGAATGAGGATGGTGATGGTTATAATTAGAACTTCAGTCACTTCTATTATTTTAGCTCTCTGGGGGAAGTAAAGGTTAAAGATAATTTGGGTGAAAATAGCTTCCAACCATATACAAGGGGACAGAAAAAAATGCCTCTTTTTTTCTAAAATTATATACAACTAAAATTATCCTAAGTATTTCTCTTCTGACACCTCCGTTGAGAGACTGACAGGGACAATTCATTAACTTAATTATTTACTCATTCACTCCTTCAAACTTTGTCTGTTGGGAGGTCACACTACTTTCTCCCTCCAGTTCAACAAGTCTTCTAGCTCTTACCTTCTAAATATCTTCCTCCCCTACCCAGGGTAGTCAGCACACCCTTCATTCTACAGTCTGTTCTGTTATCCTCTTTTCAGAATGAAAATCTGTTGCATGAATGTCTTAAGAACTTCTAGTTGCTCTTTGGGTAAAAATAAAATAAAACCAAAACTCCTCAATGTGTTCTATAATTTTTCCACTTAAACTGGTCACTATTACCAGCAGCTTAGACATCTCCTAGGAGCATGTTAAGGATGTGGATTTGGCATCAGCATTTTTTCAAGACACCCAAGTAATTCATAGCTGTGTTGACGCTTAAGAAACACTCACCTGCAAGGCTTTGTATTCTTTGGAAACTACCTATCTACATAGCAAACCTACCTAACATCTATGGATTCCTCAGCAAGCAAGTGGAGGCCCATAAACTTAATCCCTAAACTTAAAAAATAATAAATCAAGCTAGCTGTTAAATAAAATATATTTTATCCTGTCTTGAAAAATGTACCTTCATAATATTCTAGAAAGTGAGATTATTTTAGAATCCTTGAACTCTTTATAGTTCTCTGCCATAACATATCAAAAGAGTTTTGACAATGAATAGAATCCTGCGCATCCATCTAACATTCATCCAAAGATCTACCAATAGCTGTCCCGTGTCATTTTTAAGGCCTAGAGGTAACTTCCCAACATGTTCCCCTTTGTAGCCACAGAAGCTCCCTGCCTTGTGGAGAAGAACGTAGCTGGACATATCCAGCCTTGTAAAGGTGGGTCTTTCTAAAGTCTGGGCCTCTCTTACCTAGGTTGAAGGTCAATATTACTCTTTAAGCTGCTTTTGAGTTATGACCTTCATCACTTACTGGCACAAGCATCCCAGTCTTTTTTCAATACTTTATCCTTGCTCACTTCCTCTTTCCTAATGTAGGACCTTTGCATTTGTTGATTCCTCTGTCCAGATCAGTGTTTTCTCCTCAAATTATATGTTAATTGCCATGCATCCTTAAGATATCAACTCACACATTAGTTTCAAAGGAAAGGCTTCTGCAATCTCCCTGATGAAGTCAAACCCCCTAAGTTTGGATTTGCATAATGACCTGTGTGCCACTTGTCACTTGTTACATACTAATTAATTGTCACCCATTTAAAATATCCTGCAAAATATAAGCTCCTTTAGGGAAGCCATCACGACTGTATCTTAGGGCTATATGACTGATTTTGCTCAAGCATCAAGCACAGTGTTTTGACATAACAATTGATAAATTTTTATAGACTGATTGCATGTATACAGGTAGAATCCTTTTGATAATGAGAACAACTAAACAGAATATGCAAGCTTTCCATGATTAAGCGGAAAAATTTTCTTCTACACTTCGCATGAACAAGTTCAGTGGGACACAAGTGCTGTGTAGTGTGGTCTGGAATGCGGTAGGTGACCTTTTGATAATCTGCAGGATGGATGGATATAGGATCTTACACTGTTTATTCCAAAAGAGACAGTTTATTCTTCCAAACATAAATGTTTTTTAAATTTTCTATCATTCTGCTTTGTAAAATGTATTATCTACACTTTAACTAGATTCAGGTGTAGAGAAAAAATTTCATTACATTCTCATTCCTAGCTTATCTTTTAAATTGATGTGATTTGAACTGAGCACTTTTGTTTCCCAAACTAGCTTACACTGACTTGCATGTGTATCAACTTTTGCCAAGTAATAAATCACCTCAAAACCTGGTGGTTTAAATATCAACCATTTTATTTAGTTCATATTCTGTGGGTTGGCTGGAAGGTTGTTCTGACCTGGACCAGCTGGTCTGGTCTCTGCTGAGCTCCATCATGGTCCTGTGGTCCGCTGGTAGGTATTCTGACAGCTGATTGATCTAAGATGCCATAACCTACATATCTGTTGGTTTGATGACTATTGGCTCAAGTGGCTAGATTTTCCTCCATGTGGTTCATTTTCATAAAGCTAGTAAGAGTTCATTTCTGTGATGGTATCAAGGTTTCAAGCACAACCAGAGAAGATAATCTTCAATTCATACTCTTTAACCTTCAGTTTATATCGTATTTGCTAATGTTCCTTGTTCTAAAACAAGCCACACGATTAAAGTGGTAGAGAAATGAACTTCACCCTTTTATTAGAAGAATTACAAAATTGTAGCCAATTTTTTTTTCAATCTGCCATACCAGGGTCAAGATAATAGGCCTTTTCTATAGGATTTCCCTTTAGAAGGATGCCATTTTCCTCCTTGGCTTTGCCACTAATACATTTAACAACTAATGTTAGAACCAATTCTGGATTCAGCTGTGAAATTTAAAAACCACCAGCTATATATAATGGGAAGACCTATGTGTGCCTGGTAGTATATAACATATGATTCTCTGGGTAGAAATCCAGTCTTGGTCCAAGCTGGAAAAGTTTACAGGACAAGATGGTACCAGTTGAATTTATTCCCAATGGGCAGCAGGAAGAAGGTGGAGGCATCTGTGGTTTCTATCCTTTTCTCCATGAAACCTGTTACAAGCTTTATTTCTGGAAGATAGTACAATCTGCTCTGTCAGATGGAAGTCATCATGATTCATATCACAGGGCTATGTGACTTTGGAAATTCCATATTTGACTGTGTTGCTTGAACAAAACATATTCAAGGAAAACAATATATTTTGTCCCTAAAAATTTATTTACCTTGATCTTAATATTGTCTACATCATGATGAAATATTAGCATAGTGCACCGCTCTGAAATCATACAGCTTGCGTTCGAATACAAATTTCACCACTGATTTGCATTAGGAATTTTATTAACTTAGTTAAACAATCTATGCCATGCCTTGGTTTCCTCATGTATAAGATTCAGATAATGGAAGAACTCACTCCATTAGTTATTTTGGGGAGAAACTGAGTAAATATCTATAATATATTTAAAATAGACCTGGGACATATTAGTCTCCAATAAATACTAGTTTAGCTTTTGCCAGAGAAATAAAAGAAAAAAGAAGGCTTTCTATGACACTTTTTAATTAAGTATATCATTTGTATATTAGACTTGTTTGCTTTCCTGTGCTTAAGCTGGGTACCTGAATTAGTAAGTATTCTTTTCTCCTTTATAAAAGGGAAGCAATTACAAGGTGACTCTCTTTCTGCTATACTTGAGAGTTAATAGCTAATAATGTTTTTCTAGGATAGAGGGGACAGTAACGGAGTTCACCTTATGGTTTCTCTTTCTTTTACATATTTAAAATTTTATCACTTCCAAATGACCATTAAATTGTGATGTTGGCAGAAGGATATTTGAGCCAGGAGTTAAAAGATCTGACTTTGCTACAAATTAGCAGGGTGGTCTTGGGAAATATCTTCAGAAAAAAACCCTTTCAGAATGGAGTTGATGAAATCTGGAAAAAGTCTATACAAGAAAATTAATTTGTATTTATGATCAAGAGTAAGTTGCTAAGAGGGTGATTCATGAATCAATTCACCCAATCAAAGGGGATGGCATGAACATTATGTGGTAAATGTTATAATCATGAAGAAACATTCTAAGCTGTAATTTATTCTTAGTTTCTCTGTGAAAAGAATGAGTGGGGATTGATATTGAACTTTGAAAAATAAAAAGAAACTTTAGCTTAATTGCAATATGATTTGGGGGTGCAGAGTCTAAAACAATTTTGTCTGAGAATCTGTGGATGGAGTCTGGTTGAACACTGGGTAGGGACAACTGTTTCAAAAAAGTATTTGGGGCTACTGCAGTTCCTGTGTTCACCACCTAGTTAATTTCAGCATAATTTTGGTACGTGAAGAAGTCAGTGATGTAGTCATTCGACAGTATTTAATTCAATAATTTGTGGGGCGCCTACTCTGTTTTGGGCACTATGTGATAGTGTGACAGAGAAAACTCTGAGGTTTATGATTTCATAAGTGGTCATAAAGCACCACGAACCATTCTAAATATCAAGCATTAGATATGTTAGGGCACCAGAGAGAGAATCTTGAACAAGGACAATGGCTGTAGGGCAAAGGGCCTTGACTAGAGCCTTAGTGATCCATAACTAGTGCTTAGGTGTCTCCCATGATGAATGAAGGAATATATGGAAACTTGCTTTATTATCCATTAGTATCCATACAATGGTGAAGCTTTATTCTTAGGTTTGGTCATGGCTAAATGAAGAAATTATATCTGGTCTGGAGCAAAGGGCTCCTGTGGGTCGAGTTTCCATGCCAAGGTAGATAAAGAGAGCACTTTCTGTAGTCTATGGAATGATCATCAACTGGCGAGAGTCATAAATTCCAGATTCCTTAACAGAATGTAGGAAATCCAGTTCTTCAAAGCAGGCACATGTGTGCGTGTGTGTGTTATTTGAACTGTACACTTTTGTTTTTCAAACTAGCTTACAATGACTGGCATGTATATCGGGAAATGGCATATTTAAAATGCTAAACATGTTTTCTGCAACATTTTTCTCTCACCTTTAAGGGAACAGCTTATTATACTTATGGTAGGTTCTCTATCAATGGGCAACCAACTCATAGACTCATTGTGACCTAGGATATTACCAGAAGTGGAGAGTTAAATGGATTAACTGGCAAGTGTTGGAAAAAAAAACAAACCCAATTTGTTGAATCCCCAGACAATTCTAATGTTTAGTCTAGATTAAGAACCATTGTTATAGTGGTGTTTTTCTCTAGTCCTTCAAGAACCAGAGCACATATAAAATGACCTACTTAGAGTTTCTGTGAACACCTTTCATGCAAGTTTGGGTCTCATCTTGCTAAGTGAATCTCCTCTAAGCTTACAGATTGATTTTCTTAGGATAAAATCCTTCATGCCCCAGCCTCTGTCTCCTAAGACACATTAGGATCACTAGAGGCAGAGATTTCAGCAACAACCTATTTTATAATAAAGCATGTATAGTGATGTCTCTAGACTTCATTATAGAGAGGTAGAAGGGTTGACTTGAGCATATGTCCAAGCCCACCTATAGATTGTCATAATGTGAATTTTTGTTTTTATTTCCTACTAACCTGAAAGTTTCAATTCTGGACCTTTAGATAAAAATATTTAGATTAGAAGTGGTCATGAGCTCTAATTAAACAATGTGATAGTTTGAATTTTACTTAGCACAGCGATTGCTTGTGAGACCCTGGGAAATAAGGGAAATAAGGGAAATAAGGTACATCTTACTTTCTTAATCTTTACAATGGACAAAATAGTACTTATATCTTATAGTGAGGACTAATCATGTATCAAGCAGTTAGTGTCTAGTGCAAAGTCCTGGATATATAAGACTGTAATAGTATTCCTGATCAGGCAACTGATTGATATGGATTTACCTGGTCAACATAAAAAATGCACAACAGACATTTTCTAAAGTTCTCAGAGATACTTTGGCATTTTTCTCTTTAAGCTGTTGTTATCTATAGGTTATGTCTATACACTACAATTAAATTGATGGTTTCTAATCAATTCTGCATTTAGTTTTTCAACTGGGATAATAGGCAATCACAGAGATATTGATGGAAGTTACTGAACTTGTTGAAGATAACCAAGTAAACACATCCATCCACTGCTCAAGTGGAAGTAGTTCTAGTACAATTGCTGGGAAGTTGAGTCACTCCTGTTAAAAACTCTGGCTTCTACCACTGTTCTCTAACCCTTAGCTCTCAACTCTTTCTAATGAATTTGAATAATCTGGAGAGTCACTGGTATTGAACAAGAAAGGAGGATGATGCATCAGTTATCTATTACTGTGTAACAAATCATCCCAACATTTAGTGACTTAAAATAACCATGATTGTATTTGTTCATGAGTCTGTAGAGGTCAGTGATCTGGGCTAGGCATATCCAGGTGGTTCTTTTGCTCAGATTGCTGCAGGTGCAGTCACCTGGAGACTCATCTGGGCTGGAAGTTCTAAGATGATCTCCCTTTTGTGCTTTGCAGATTTGTGTTGGTTTGGAGTGGGGTCTCAGGTCTTCAACAGGCTAAACTTAGCTTTTTCCCATGGCAGCAGCATTCCAGAAGAGCACATGCTGAAAGACTATTTACAGCTGAAACTCAGAAGTTACATGACATCAAAGCAAGTTAAAAGGCCAACCCAGAATCAAGAGAATGGACTAGATCATTTAATGGGAGGAACTGCAAAGATTTTGTGGCCTTAATCCATCACAGGAGGGGAAGGGAAGAAAAAAGAATATGTGAATGAAAGAAATGTTTAAGAAGTACCACCTCTGCACCACATCAAACACCTTTCAGTGATAACAGCGAGCATTGTCAAAGGTTTGCTCTGTGGTAGCGGTGTCAATGCTAAATGTTTTCTCATTAATGTTGCTAACAACCTCAGGAGGTAACATTATTATCACTATTTCTTAGATGAGAGCTCAAGAGTTTTTCTTTTTCAAAGTAGTATCACTTGTAACGGCAGATAGGATCTTTGATTTGGGATTTATCTTACTCTGGAGAACAACTCTTGAACCTTAGACCCTTACAAATCAGAACATTCACAGGAAACCTTGTTTCTGTTACTTGAATGAGAAGCTGAGTGACAGTCGATAAAGTGGCAATTGGCAGTTAGTTGGATGGGCCACCAAGGAAAACTATGATATTTATTTCTGAATCCTTTACAATACCTGAGGTGTTTCACAGTCTCTGTGTTATGCCTGCCAGTGTCATTTGATAACTCCTAATTAAATCAGATTAATGCTATTTTGCTTTAAAAAATTTTTCAGCTTGGTGGACAATGCTGGTCCAAGATCCCTGGGGTCTTATCAGGTTTGCCACACCGAGAATACTTTCTCGGTCTTGAAGTGCTGATTTTATTAATCCTCAATACCAGGCTCCCTTAGGAAGTCAGCAGATTGGTTGTCAACCCGTCATGGAAAAACAGCCTCTTGACCCCCTTTCCTGTCAGGGGAATGACGATTCTCCTCCTTGAAAACACAGAAAACTCTCATTTGACCCCTTTTTTCTAGACAATGGAGCCACTTTCATTGCTTCTAGCATCTTTACTTCTTCTTAGGCGAGAAGGACATCTTAGTGGTTCTATTTTGACTTACTCCTGAAAACAACTAAGTAACTTTCTGGATCTTCTGTCAACAAAGTGGAAAAATTAAAGCAAACAAATTCAATATTCACTGAGACATTTGCTACAATATATTGTGATTTTATTACCCTTTGGAATAGTTCTTAACCTTTTTTGAGTCTAGGTTATATAGTTTGAGGAAATGATCTTACAAAGAAAACTGAACATGACAAATTCCAAACTTTAGATATTTTGGTAGCCTGGGTGTCCATAAATCCTGTATTAAGGTGTGTTTTAAAGAAACTTGAACCAATGATCCATAGAAGGCAGTAGCTCAGAAGCTTCCAAAGCGAGGGAACAATACCAGTGATTCTTTGCTCTGGCTGTTCATTGCAATCATTTTGGGAGATTTCTCTCTTTATATTTTTTTAAAGGAAAGGTACAGGCAGCAATGAAGACAAGTAGGCAGGCAGGAAGAGAGAGGAGGAAGAAGCATTTTATTTTATTTTTTTATGCAGTTGTTTACACTTGTTGTTTCCGTTGGACCCAGGACTCAAACCCAGGGCTATGTGGCTTGTGCACCCTTAGAGGCAATTGGCTTAATTGTTTCCCCACCAGGGAACACCACTTGGGAAGATTTAAAAACTTGAGATGCCCAGGCTGCTCCTCGGACCAGATAAATTAGAACTTCTGGGATATATCTTGGGCATCAAAATAAATGATGAGTTTCAAATTGTAGCCACACTTGCTAGACCTGTTACCACTCAAAACCCAGCTTGGACACTAAATAACTGGGAATCACTAATTCCATTGTGGGCTACCATTTCCTCACCTATAAAGTTCTGATGATATTAGTATTAAACTCATAGGGCTGCTTTCAGGAAATATATGATTTACTGTATGTAAAGCTCTTGAAAGAATGTCTGCCACATAGTATGCATAGTATGCACTCAATCAAAACAATTGATGTTGTTATTAGAAAACAGGAGTTGACCAGTGTCTTTCCAAACTGCATTCACTTAATCCCTCAGAAGTTGCTGCCATATGTTACTGACGGTTCATGCTTAAACTGTTTTCATTTCTTTCTTCTTTTTTCTTGCTATGGGTGAAAAACAAGAGTGAAAGCATCAGGTTTATTGTTTTGGGTCAGTAAGAGTCAATGCTTCACATTTCTCGAGTGTAGACTCTTCCTTAAACTTAGGGGCTCCGTATTCCAGTTGCTCTGTGTTCTTGGTCAAAGGTGTCACTTGGAACTCCAGGGCTGATTTCAAATTCTTTTGGCGCCTCTCTGGGATGTATTTCATCTGCAGCACTTTTTCAATTCTTCCCCCTCTAACAGTGGCTCTGAGATGTAGGTCATCTGTGAGTCTCTGTTGACAAAAGTAACTTTGCAGTAGAGGTAGAGATTTCTGAAGCAGAATGAAATTTTTTGTACATAGACTTACTACCAACTTTTCCATAAAATAAATGTGACTTGCGGCTTTATCAAAGACACTTTGATGTTCTCTTTTGCCAAACTTGTAAACATAAATTTTGTATTCCATTCTAAATGTGGCTACAATAGTCATAACAGACTATGACAGTGTGCTCCCTAAAATATCAATCATGTCTCAGAACTGCTGTTTGTCTGCACTAGGATTTTAGAGAAATGGCATAGACACGAAATTGAGCCCAGCTCTGGCCTGAGGAACCAGATGATTGAAATTAAAGGCTTAGAATAAAACTAGATTTGTAATTATAAAATAAATTAATGTACCACTTAATTCTTTAAAACTGTGCTTCCTTAGGCTGCTGAGACCAATTCTATTGAGAGCTCATTATCATAGCCTTGGAAGTGGAAAGCATGTTGGGGAATAGAAATTTCTGTACAGGCTATTCTTGAAACGTAAGAAAATAGAGTTCTTAGATGAAACCAGTGTTTTCTAAATGTGATTGCACATCAGAATTATCTGAGAAAAAATAATTATAATCTGGTAGCATTTGTGTTTTCAGCTATAAATTACATATAATAAAATGTATTAGATCATAGGTCTTCAGTTGGTGAGTTTGGAATATTCTATATAATCACATTACCAACAACCAAAGTTTTGTCATTCCAGAAATTTACCTTATGCATTTTATCCAAATCTCTTTTCTTTCAGATACTACCACTTTCAAATTTCTATCCTAATTGATTAATTTGTTTCTATACAGTGTCTACTATCTTGGGTCTGGTTTTGTTTGCCTGTGAGTAGTTCATTCATTTTTTTACTGATAAATGGTATTCTAAAGCATGAATATACCACCTCTTCTTTATCTATTATTCTCTTGATAGACATTGGATTATTTCCAGTGCAAAGCTATTTTTCCTAAAGCTTTTATGAACATTCTTGTACAAGTCTTTTTGTGAACATATTCCTTCATGGCTCTTAGGTAAATATTTAAAAGTGAAATTGCTGGATCGTAAAGTAGCTATATAGTGTTTAATTTTATAAGAAGGTGTCAAACAGCGATTGCTATCAATTCATACTCCAACTAGAAATGTATGTGCTTCTGGAGAAGCTTTTTAAGATTAGTGATATCTTTCTTCCCATCCTATGCAAACATATTGTTTAAGCTATTTTAAGCTTCTGTAGAAGGACTTTGTATACTTACCTACTTGTCTATTCAGGCAAATATTTAATTTGTCATCTCAAAAAAGATCCTAGCAAATGCATGTGAATTTGTATGATTGTATAGGCAGATATATTTTTCACATTTTAAGTTTGTTTCCCAACTGTTAGTTCATCAATCACTTAAAATTTGAGATATAATTTACCTACCATAAAATTAACCCTTTAAAACAGGTTCAGCACAATTCCAGAGTACAGGGTTTTCAATACAATACAGAAATTGTGCAACCTTTACCACTACCTAATTCCAGAGCTCCTCATGACAACTCTGTACCCACTAACTGCCATTTCCCATTCTCCCTCCCCCCAGTCTATGCCAACCAGCAACCTGCTTTCAGCAGTTGATCCTGTTGTGTCTACTATAGATTTCTCTGAGTTTACCCTACTTGGAATCCACTAAGCTTCTGGAATGTGTTTTTAATATTTTTAATCAACTTTGAGAAGTTATTGGTCATTATTTCTTCCAATATTATTTCTATTGTTTTCTCTTTTTTCCTCTCCTGAACTTTCTATTATTTATATGATTTATTGTCACACTTGATAGTACTACACAGGTCTCTTAGGATTTGTTAGTTTTTCTTCATTCTCTTTTCTTTCTGTTTCTCAGAATGGGTAATTTCAGTTGACCTATCTCCAAGTTTACTGATTCTTTCCCTGTCTATTTAGATCTATGGAAAGTGGTGAATTTTTAATTTCACTTATTGTGACTTTTGAACTCCAGATTCTTGTTCACTTCCTATTTGTAATTTATGAGTCTTTATTGACACTTATAATTTAAAACTTTGTTTTTTGTTTTTGTTTTTGTTTTACTTCCATTAACCTTTTTGCCCACATTTTCTTTTAGCTCTGTTAGTATATTTCAGAGAGTTGATTTAATGTCTTTCTCTGGTAAGTCTAATGTCTATGCTTCCTCAGATTTTGCTAATTTCCCTTATAAATGGGTCACACTTATGTGTTTCTTTGCAAGCTTTGTAATTTTTGGTTAATTAAAGGATATTTTGAATATCGTAATGTGGTTACTCTGTAGATGGGTTTCCTTTCTCACAAGACTTGGCTGCCATAATTGTTGCTTTGTTATTCCTGAAATAATTCTATAAAGTCTGTGTTCCTTGTTTTATATGGCAACCGCAATCTCTGCTCCATCAACTTAGTGATGAATTAATAATTAGAGTGAGATTTCCTTAATTTTCTGAATCCCAGCAGCAAGGGATTCTGTGTGCCAGTCCTGAGATTATAGGAAGAGCCTCTTTATCCATTTGGGGCACATTTTCAATGTTCCAGCAGAACTTTTACAACTCTATCTTACCCTTCACTTCCCCCTTGCATCAAGTCATTGTGAGATATAGGTGAGAAATGAAGACTCCTGAGTTATTTCCATGGGAATAAGGACATCACTATGCATGCCAGTGGCCATATAGATTCCTAGAAAATTGAGAGAGCTTTACAGAACCCAGTAGACATACCATTCCCTAACTTTTCCTCTTAAATTTTTGGTCAACCTTTTGTTGCTTCGACTATTGCTGCCATCACAGGGAATTGTGATGTTAAACAATTGTCATTATTGTTTTTCCAACACACATCCCCATGTAAAAGGCTGTTTGTGCTTGAGAAGCTTTCAATTTGGTCCACAAAAATAAAACTTGAGAATGGAATTTTCCAAGGAATACTGAATAGATGAGATAATGACAATAATATGGCAATGAGAATTCAGAGGAACTTCTTTTTGGTCCCTCAAATGTCTTCTTGGCTGTAGGTTTTCATGGTGATTGTGGCTGTTAATTTTCCAGGCTATTCTTGGTCTGGGGAGAGAGAGAAAGGTATAGGACAAGTTCTAATACATACTAGAATTCAGACATTTATTTTTCTTGAATAAATGCTCCATATTATTGCAATACTTTGGTTAAATTTCACAGTTCTAAAATGTTTGACAATTTTGTCTGTGTTTTCATTATTTTTTTAGAAGAGGGGATTTTCAGAGGTTCTTACTCTATTACTTCTGCTAATTTCACTGTCAATTCATCTATATATTTAACATTAACACAGCAGTATAATAGCTTTGGGATTGGAAATCCTGCAGAACAATTATGGCTTAGTCATCTATTAGCTGGTGGCCTTAGGAAAGTTATTTAATTTCTCAGTCTCACTCCTCCCAAATGAATCTCCACTGCAGGATATGTGAGATAGTAAATGATGTATGAGATTGCAATGTAAACTCAATGAACTTTGTACATACAAGAATTTTTCCCCTAAACTAGCCTTTAAGGTACAGTTCAATAATGCCAGTGTGCATTGACATTTTCTTCTGGAACTTGAGATCTTGAATGTTCCATTATTTCCACTTGATCCCCAGAGCTCCCAATGTTAGAACTTCTTTTTCTCTTCTATGATGAAAATACTTTAAGGTAGCCTCCTGATCCTTGCCTCCTGATATTTCTGCCTTTCTCTCATCATTTTCTTTTCTCCATGGGTGGAAATTGTGACTCACTTCTAACCAACAGAACATGGAAAAATGATGGGATGGCACATGAATTATGCTACATCATGTAAGACTATCTTACTGCTAGAATTGCTTCTTCTCCTCTGCTAGTTTTGAATAAACAAGTTTCCATTTTGTGCAATGTGCTCTGTGGAAAAGGTCACAGGTCAAAGAACTGTGGGAGACCTCTAGACACCGAGAATGGTCTTTGCCCAACAGTCTTGTTTTATGACTGCAAGGTAAAGAACTCCACCAAACTGAGTGAATTTGGAAGCAGATTCATCAGCAATTAAATAACTCGCAAAAAACCTCCAAATCCAGACAGAATAAGTAAGATAATCTCAACTTAGAAAAAATGTTCTAAGGTTTTCTAATTCCTACTGCTGAAATCTGAAGAAGCATCAGAAAACAGTACAGGATCTAGATTATCTTCCTCCTAGAGAAACAGTAAGAAAAGAGAGATTATTTTGTTTTTCACAGAAAAATTACAACACTTCCTACACCCCCCTGTCATGGATGGGTGGCTATTTGTCCTGTTCTTGGATCTTCCATGGAACCTAATGGAGGACGCTCAATCAGATCCTGGTGACACCTGGTTGCAGGAGTAGCAAGTGGCTTCACCCCCATGGATTCTCCACAATTCCAGAGACCATCAAAGGTACATTTCCCAGCAAGAGGAGTACCAGCAGACATCTGCTCATGCTTTCCCCAAGCCAGACTTGGAGAAAGGCTGTGCACACTCACCAAGGAATATATCATTACACCTGTCTGCTGGAGACGCATCTCTTTAGCTGTCTGGAGCATGACTGCCCCTGGTTCTCACAGTGTAGACAGGCCAGCTGTGCTCCAGCAAATGACAAATGGTCCTGAAAGGCAGAAGAGATGAATGAATTTGAGGTGCCATTATCCCAGCTGCTTTAGTTTCTCTTTGTTGTCCCAGGGTCTACTGTCTACATCTCCGCTCTCGGAGACACAGCTCCAGGTGGAAGACTGACTTCATCCATGCCAGGCACCATTCAGCCTGTTCTCTGCTTTGCTCCCTGGATACCATTGCAAGTTAGCATTGAAATCAGTACAATCAGATGTCAGTTTTCTATGAGGTTGGCAGAGGCTCCTTCAGGGCTGTTTATTGTTGTCTGTGATGAGCAAGGCATTCTGTGTGCCAGTCCTGAGTCTTTTCAGAGCTTTGGGGCCAGCACAGGGCCTGCTGTGCCTTTGTGTTGCCTTTACAGCAAGAATAGTTTTCCCTGCGAGCTCAAGACAACTCTGATCCCCTGTTATTCTGTTTCAAAGTCTGTGAGGGTGATTTTCATCATATTCTCTACAAGTTACTGAGACTTCAGGTACTGTCCTAAACATTTAATATACACTTATGCCTTTCAGTCCTTATAATAACCCATAGAGGTAGGTTATGATTAGATCCATTTTACAGATGAAGACATTGAGGACTGGAGACAGGTACTTGTTTAGGGCCACACACTGAAGAGAAAAGAGAGCTAAGATTCAAAGTCAGACTGCAGCGCAAGAGAATCTGCAACCCCCCAAAGTGAGGTGATGCCTTGTTTGAGCCCATTAGGAAGACAGCATTACTTCCTGGTAGTTCCAGACATGGTTTTCTCATGAAGTGTATCTATTCCCACCTACCAGTGATATATGACACGACCTTTCCAAATGACTTGCTCTGGGACATAGTTCTACATCTTTATAGTTTTCTTCCTCCTTCCTTCACCCCCTTTTTCTTCCTCGGTGTTTAGTGCAGTGATTGAAAGTAAAAGCTTAATGAAAGCTTTTCATACATAAATATGCAGGTCACCACTACTTAGAGCATGGCATAGAACAGAAGTAGGTACATTTTTTCTGTATAAGTTCAGAGAGTAAATAATGTAGGTGTTGCAGGCTAGACAGTCTTTCTAGTAAATGAATAAACATGGCATGTTTAATAAAACTTTCTTTACAAAATCAGTGAGTCCAACTTGACCCATGGACATAACTTGATGAATTTTAATATGGATTATTCCCAATGGTTTTTTATCCTTTCATAATCAATAGTAGCTTTTCCCAGAGTTAACTACTATTTGGACATCTGTCATGAATTTGTTTTTGCACTTAGTATAAATGGAATCATAAAGTACATATTTCTTTGTCACTTGAGGTTTTCATTCAACATCATGTATGCGTGATTCACATATATGCAATATGCAATAACATTGCATATAGCCTTGCAGATAGCCACTTTTTCATTTATATTTATCATGGTTGCATTGTAGGATTCCATTGTGTGACTGTACTACAATTTTTCTGTTCTTCTGTTGATGGAATGTTAGGTTGTTCTGGATTATAATAAATAATGCTGGATTGGAAAAACTTCATTTCCTTTGAGGAGTCTATAAAAAAGCAAACAAAATCCTGGATGATATGGTCTACATGTTAATTAAATCAGTACATTAATTTGGTGCATATGTTGAGAATATACACCTGAATAGTTTTAGATTTCAAGTCTGCTTTCATTATGGACCCTTCTTCTTTCCCATATTCTTGTCTGGAAAGGGTAAAGACACATTTTCAATGACTCTTTAAAGAGAGTGCTGGTTATAAGGCAATGACTTGGAACCCAGAGGTCTAGCCCTTCACCTGGGAGATCTGTGACTTTGATTGTAATAGGTAACCTCTTTGAACCTCTTTCCTCACCTATGAAATGGTAGGGAGCAATATGTGAGAATAAAAATGCTTTTGACATGCAAATTCCTATTCACACATGAGGTAGTAATGTTATAATACTGTTATTCATATATTATTAAGATATATATTCAGAAGGCATATAAATTATGATGTTTGACCTCAAAGAGTACCCAATGTAGCAAAAAATCACTACCATGAAGTGTGGTATGTCAAAGATCAAACATGAGGTGGCTTCATGCTTGGACCAGTCACAGTGCAATAGGAGCCACGAAGCAGCACCAACAGGGTTTGTTGTTGGAGTGAACATGGGGTATGAGAGTAAAGAATCAAGAATGATTCCAGGATTTTTTTGCCTGAGCAACAACACCAATAGAATTGTCATTGACTGGTGTAGACTGGAAGGTGGAGGTTTTGTTCTGAGTGTATTATGAGGACAGAAAGGATTTCCTTAAGCAGGGGATATAGGAAACTCTCCACTGCAAATCCATCTCATAAAAAGGAGACTCGAGAAGAGAGATCTTTGGGGGGTCAGCTGGTGAAAACCGAGCATGTAGGGAAATGGACAAAACCACATTATAAATGAGGCAAATCTCATGTCCACGCTGATGATGTGATGGGCACAGGAGAGAGTAGGAGGTTTTTAAGCCACAAAACTTTGGAGCTTTGGGAATAAGTCACTCAGACTCTAAGTACTTTTTATGAATCTCTTCTTCATGCCAGTTTGCTCAGTGATTTATTCTTTGTGAGAGATCCAAAGGGGTTGTTGAAAGTACTTGAAAATAGGAACAAATAGTATTGTGTAGATTCTCATGTGCCCTGTGTTGGCCCTATAAGTCACAGATGAATTATTTGGGAGGGTTTTTTGTTTTTTTTTTGTAGTTGTAGAAACTGAAGGGGGGTGGCTGATGATGCCATGCTTAGAATTCTAGAAACATGTATTTTCTTAAATGTTTTAAGAAGCAAAGGTGTCCATAGAAGGCCAACAAGAGAATTCAAAGCAAAGTAAATCATAAACCATGATGCTGGAAGACCAGGGTGCGGTTCTTAGCCAAGCCACCCAAAGATTGAATTAGTTATCTTGGACAAGTGACTCACTGGGCCTAGTGTTTTCTCCTGCAAAACCAAGATGGTTGATCTCCCTGACCTTCCTTCCAGGGCTGTGATAAAAGTATAGTAAGGGACTGTAAGTCAAACTTCTCATATCCTGCAATGCACTAGTCAGTCTCCTCATCAGTGCAATGAATTCGGTGAGGCAACAGTTCTGCTTCCAGTTCCTGTCAATTTTCCAAAGATCCAGTCACTTCCATTCATAAAAATCTGTGGCTTGTAATTCTTCAGGTGACTGCTAGCACAAGGCTGGGAGAGAGCAAAGAGGGGAGACCCCAAAGGGTCATCTTCCAGGGAGTAACTTCCTTTCTGCAGATGGATCCTGGCAGTTTAGAATCTGAGGTCTTTTCTTCAGGGCTCTCATTCAGGGTCTGCATGGCTCTTGAGCACATTTACCTTCTGAGTCATTGACTAATCATAGTTCTGTTCTCCAAACTCTCTGTGAAGTAGGGAAACTTGAGGAGGCTGACTTTGAGATCTTCGAACTGAGAGAATGCCTCTCTTCAGCTTTTGGAGTGCCCTGTCATACCCTCAGGCAGGCCCACAGCAGTTCTGAATGACACCAGTGGACCCACAGCTGTTCTAGCTTCAAGGATCCCAGGTGCTCACCTGTCCCGTTTCAGAAGAGGCCTGAGGGCATCGCTGAGCCTTTTCATTGTCTTCACCCTAGGGCTTCCTTGGTCCTTGAGGAAGAAACTATTAGAAACATACACATCTGCCTGTGGCAATGTCTGCATAATAATCACCATCCCCTTTAACCGATTATCTGATGCCTCATCACTGAAAAGGGATCTGCCAAATCATTTTGGAAAACATTGAGTGGTTTGTGGGAAGGGTTGGTTGTATAATAGATTAAGAGTCTGAAATCTGACCTTGGATGAAAGTGGTCTCAAATCTCACCTCTGCCATTTATGGAAGAGAGGCAACCTTGGACAAATCATTTCATTATCTGGTACTGTTTTCACTCTTGTGTAAAGTGGACACTATTATACCTGCCTTGTAGTATTACTGTGTGAACCACATACAAAATTATTCCAATCATGCTTGGTACAAGGCAGACAATCAATTTGACCAGAAAAGGTAAGCAGAAACTCAACTCCTTGTTGCTCAAAAATTAGATGAAATTAAGGAGCATGGGTAGATTTAAGCTATGCCAGCAAGTCAGGGTCATCCACTAAAGATGGTGGTTGCAATAATTGACCCTGATTTGTTCATACCTCATTGTATCAATGCCTATGGGCCTCTGGGTCATCCCCTCCCACACAGATTCTAGAGTTGGCCCTGTGATAAGCTTTGGCTAATGAAACAGAAATAAACAGGATGCAAATTAGACTAGAACCTGTAATTAGTGCTAGCTTTGACACACTTGGAGCCTTGCTGCATAGCCATGTGAGTAAGCCTGAGGTACCTCACTAGAGGAGGAGAGACACATGAAGAGATGAACCATCTCAGATGAGGTCAGCTTAAATCAACCAACTCCCCACTGGCCTGGCAGCTGACTTATATACGTGGGTCAAGCCTGCTGAGGAAAGCAGAAGACCCATCCAGGCAAGCCCAGCCCAGATTGCCAGCATACCAAATCATGATCAAAATTGTTGTGTTGTGTTCTGATATGAAGTTTTGGGTGGCTTATGCTGTAGCTATGGAGAATTCATACACCAACTCCCCAGAGAGTCAGAACTCAACTAAAATTTCAGAAAGACTTGTTTGGATTTTTTTTTCCCTTTGATTTCAGGAACATAATGAATCCTCGTGTATGCACATGAGAATTTTGCTGACACAGCAACTTTGTTCTCACTGGGACACAGAGGAATGTATCAAGGCCTTGGATAGAAACCTCTGCTTGGGCTCCATAAACTTTCCAGCTTACGATTCATTCATCCTCATCCCATGACACATTATGAAGCTTATTAACTCCAGCCTGCAGCAGAAATCTCAAACAAAATGATTGATTAGTTCTGAGCTAGGTATAATCAATAAAGTTCTACTCATAGGAAAGAATCATTTTAGACTTAATTAGAGGTGGCTTGGTTGTTATATGGAGGTTATTTTGAGGCAACTGAGTTGTCTGATGTTTTATTTTCCTCCTAAAAAGTTGAACCCTGACCTTTTTCACTTCCTAGAGTTGGGGAAGGAATTTTGAAGTAAGTAACTTGAGAATGTACCCTCTGAAAGGGAATCCTGGGGAAGTTGAAAGGGCAGAGAGGTGTAGTTGAGATTGGGTCACCTCTGGTGGCACTTGGGGTCAGTGGTCAGAGAACAGCCAGGACCCCTCACCAGGCAGCCAGAGTTTTCATCAGCCTGGGACTTTTTTCTGAGCATCATGACCAATAAAATTCCTATGGGAGAGTACAGAAACCTTTGTGTGTGCTAAGTCTAGTCAACATCCCCTTCCTGCCAAGGGTTGACAAGAGTCTAAGAAACAAGTATATTTCATCTTTATGTTAAACAGCAGTACTAATAACCACAACCACCAATTATTGAACATGTTTTATGAATCAATTTTTATGAGTAATTATCTCAAATCATTATAACATAGTAGGTATTGTTCTCATTCCCCATTTACTCAAGGTACAGAGATGTTAAATAATTAGTGCAAGGTTACACAACCAGTTGAGATTTGAACCCAGAAAGTTCAGATTTCTTACACTTCTGTCTCTTGCAATAGACCAGACAGCCCTAGCAACTCTGTCAAGGTCATGACATTTATCTTCTGCCTCTAGGTAAGTTAAATCAAAAGCATCTTGTCTTCATGAGGTACACTGAATGGAGACCAACAAACAGAGAAAATTCAGATGCTCATGGAGAATATTATGGGCCCTCCCTTTTCTGGAATAAGTGCTTGCTCTGTATTTCTAACCCAAATATGTAAGTCCATTTTCTTTGATTCTATAACTAATGAAACTGGGAGTCATTTAACTGCCTTTATGGGAAAACAGAAAGACAGCTTGGGCATTGTAACCTGAAGGCTCATTGATGATTCTTCTTTATGAAATCCTTTCATCACTCAGTCACTCAACACACACACTCACTCACATACTCACGCACTCATTCATTCACACTACAATGTTTTCTTTTAAACTGTTTCTGTTCTTAAACTTTTTGTCACCTAACTTGATTGTCAAGTTATTATTACAATCTGTAAAATAAGTATAATAAAATAAACTCTAGCTTAGCCCAAAGGGGATTCAAAATTCTTAGAAGCATCATTCTTTTTATAACCTGAGGAACTCCCATGTGTAACTGAGGGATGAATTATTTATGCCTGTAGCAAGTAAAATCTAAAGAGAAAGGGACAACAGATATATGGCAAGTTACTCTATTTTACTAATCATCAGGGAAATTAAACCACATCCATAGTAAGATATTATCTCATACTTATACAATGACTGTGGGAGAAAAAGGCCTGCTCGCTGCTTCCAGCCGCCATGAAGACAGCCATAAAAAAACAAAAAAACAAACAAACAAAAAAAAAAACACCACCAACAAAAAACCACTGAACTAGCAAAGCCATAAAAACATCCTGTGACCTGACCTTGCTGGAATGTTGCCAGCAAAGAACTTCCCGCGTTTGAAACCCCCTCCCCTAATTTACATCCCTCTCTTCCCTTGCTTGCTCTAACCTGTATAAGTGTGCCCTAACCGGAAGCCTGTGCTTAGCGTTTGTGAGGGAAGAACCCCTGCTGAGCCTGCATGTAATAAATTTGCTTAAAATACTTCCAAAACAGTGCCCGCTTGGTTTATCCTAAAGAGCCATAACGTTTGGTGCTCTGGCCAGGAAATACCAACCACACTGGTATTAGCCACCGGTATGGAAAAAACGGCTCAAGACTGGCGGGACAAGGAGACACGGAGGTAGGTGCACCCTGTTGAAATTTCAGCAGACCCATGGTCAGCCATCTCTCATGAACCCTGAGTCGCAGACCCTACCAGATTGTCAAAGGGAAGCTCAGGCACCAAGAATCTGGAATGACCACCGGATAAGGTAAAATCTGGAGATTTCTGACCCAGGCAGGCCTGCCTTAGGGAAGAAAGGAAGCCCTATCACCTTCCATGAGACTGTCAGGAGTCTCTCAGTCAGGGAAGTCCTGGAGGGAATGTTTAACCTCTGTGTGACTGAAGCGTGAATGTGTGAATGTGTCCTCCCAGGGCGCAAGCTACGGGACATGAATGGGCCCGTAACTGCGGTTCTGTAGTGACGTCATACTGCAAACAGGTGATTCGGGGCCAGCGGCATATCTGAGTGGGTCACCCCAAGGAATGGCCATCCCTCCTTTGTCTGTCGCGACACCATACAAGGGAAGGCATGGAGGAAAGTCAAGGTAAACCTGCAGTCCTGGACTGTATGCTTAAAAAAAAAAAAAAAAAGGCAAGCGGTAACTCCGAGGTGAGGATTGGTTTTAAGAGCTGAGTCGGTGGGGCTGGGACCCAGGATGGGGCTAAGTACGCGCTGCAGCTGAGCGAGGTGCCACCACCCCCTCCACACCTGAGATGCTCCCTCCCAGAGAGCCTCTCCAGGCGACCTTCCTCCCCTCTTCCTCCCGCTTGCAGAGGTTGGGGGCCACTGCAGCAGGGGCAATGACAGCAGGGCAGGCCAGGCCCTGGCCATTTGCCTGGGCAGCGCTGGCGTCGCAGTACCCATGCAGTGCCTTTCTCCCGTCTACCGCCCTCTTGTGGATGTTAGGGGGCAACGCAATGGCAGCGGTGGCTCTAGGCACAGGCGCTCTCCAGCACGCACATGCATGTTTGCGCTGGACCTCCCTGCCCAGGCGCCACGGTTCCCCCCACCTCAGAGAGCGCCTCCCAGCCACAGTTCTGCTCAACGCAGAGCCCCGGCCGGCGCTTGAGAACCCCTCTGCCTTTTACAAAATATTTGTAGGCTTTACAGGGATTTTCAGGTGATTATGAAGTCAAATTGAGCCCCAGAAAACGTCACACACTTATAAATTAGAGTAGCCAACCTTTGGCGTAAGATGACCATCAGAGGGGACCTTAGATCTCCCCACAGTGAGGGCTGTTTACAAAGCTGTAATAGGAAGCCAAGGCCACACTGATCAGTTTCCATATAAGGACCAGTAGTTAGAAATTGCCCAAGTTAAGCCTCTGTTGGTCCCGTTTTGCATTAGTGCTCAAGGACAGTGTAAGGTTTTAGTCAGCTAGGAAAGAAAACAGACAACTAAGATCAATCAATCAAGGGCCCAAGCCACCAGCAGCCACGGAAATGCCCCTCTGTGAAGCCAGAGGTTCTCTACAAGAGGCGGGGATTGATCTTTTATTATAAGCCTTTTAGTATGACTGATCTCCTGAATTGGAAGCACCACACCCCATGCTCTGAAAAGCTGCAAGCCATGACTGGTCTCCCACAATCAATCTATCAGACCCAGAGGCCAACATGGGTTGACTGCTGCCAACTCCTTCTCACTCTCTTCAATACTGAGGAGCAAATGAGAATTATGACAGGCTAGAAAATGGTTTCAGTGTCAGGCAACGGTGGGCACCATAAACACAGAAAATTGGGTAAAAGAAGCCCTTCCAGATGATGTCCATGGGACTCTAGCACTGAGGAAGAAGACTGACAAGCAGCTGAGGATAAAGAAAAAGTAAACCTTCTAGCAGCTGCCTTAGGACACACCTGCCTGCCATGGAAAAGGGAGGTTACAAGACAGGAGCCAGAAGACTAGAGAGGAAGGCTTCATTAGGTTAGGACCACTGTGCATACTGCAAGAAAATGGGGCACTGGAAAAACAAATGTCCAAACCCGCCAGAGAAGGGAAACCAGCTTCTTCCAACCTGCATAGCCGACACCGGCCTGAGCCACCTGATGCAGACCTGATGATGCCAGCATTGGCAAAAACACACTCTAATGAGGATAGACCAGGCTCTTTCCAACTAGGCCTCCATGAGCCCATAGTCAAAATGAAAATTTGAAGCCAGATTGTGAACTTTATGGTCAATATGGGGACTGAACACTCAGTTGTTACTCATGAGGCAGCACCCCTCTCAGAGTGGGAGGCTACTATTCTAGGGGCTACCTGAGCCGGGACCTGCAGACCATTCTGTGGCCCCTGCAGGTGCCAGATGGCAGGCCACCAAGTAGCCCATGAGTTTTTGCATCTGCCAGACTGCCCAGTACCTCTGATGGGTAGAAATCTTCTGACTAAAGTAAAAGCAGATATAGCCTTCAACCCAGGTGGCTCAGCACAACTGCATTTAGGTAAAGAAACCAGGGACGAATGATTACTGCCCAGTCCAGGACCATCAATGAAGCAGTTGTCACCCTACATTTGATGCTGCCAAACCCGTATACCCTACTAGGACTCAAACCATCGGAAATGGAATGGTTTACTTGTTGGAACTTAAAGGATACCTTTTTCTGTCTTCAGTTGGCACCCAGAAGCCAGCCCCTGTTTGCCTTTGAATGGGGGAACCTGAACACAGGGGCCAAGGAACAATTCACTTGGACCAGGCCAACTCGGGCTTTCAAAAACTCACCAACCCTGTTCAGTGGGTCACTAACATCTGACCTGTCCAAGTTTCCAGGTCAGGACTTAGGATGCGTCTTACTCCAATATGCACATGACCTCTTATTAGCTAGAGCTTGAGCTCAATGCTGGGAAGAAACAAGGGCCCTATTGCAGCTCCTGACTGAAGCTGGTTACCAGGTCTCTAAGAAAAGGGCTCAAATATGCTTGAAAAGAGTTGAGTACCTAGGCTTCTGAATCACCCAAGGGAAACGGGATTAAGGACTGAGAGAAAGCAGGCAGTGTGTGCCATTCCAGTTCCCATTACTCAGTGGCAGATCTGAGAGTTTCTAGGAGCAACAGAATTCTGTCCATATGGATCCCAGGGTTTTCAGAGCTGGAAAAGCCCCTATGTGAAGCCCTTAAAAGAGAGGAGAAGGCACCCCTTGATTAGGAACCCGAAAAAGAAAAAACGTTCACAACTATAAAGACAAAACTCACTAAGGCACCAGTCTTGAAACCCCCAGATATGACATGGGACTTTAACCTGTTTGTACATGAGAACGACGGGTAACTCTGGGAGTAGTAATTCGAGAATTTGGACCTTACCAAAGACCGGTAGCTTACCTGTCAAAGCAGATAGACCTGGTTGCAGCAGGCTGGCCACCTTGCCTTATAAGCTGTTGCAGTTGCTACGCTGCTAATTAAAGAAGCAGATAAGCTTACATTGGAAAAGAACGTAAATGTTAAAAGTGTCCCATTCTGTCATCATGCTCATGGATGTCAAGGGACAGCACTGGCTAACTCATGCCTGGCTCACCCAGTACCAAGGGCTCCTGTGCAAAAACCCACAGGTGCAACTGGAAGCAATAAAAACCTTAAACCCCGCCACCTTCTTGCCTGTTTCTGGGGGGCCCAGAGCATGACTGCCTAGGGCTTCTTGATGAAGTCTATTCTAGCTGACCAGACTTGACAGACAAGTTTCTGCAAAACTCTGACCTCGTTCCTTAACAGATGTAGTTTCATAAATGAAGGCAAGAGACACGCTGGGTAAGCAGTTGTATCAGACTATGAGACTTTAAAAACAAGCCTTACCTGAGGGATGGTCAGCCCAGAGAGCAGAAATATGGGCCTTGGTCAGGGCATTAGAACTCAGCAAGGATAAACGCGTTGACATCTACACACCGACTTGCGCTATGCCTTTGCCACTCTGCATGTACACAGGGCTATATATGTATGGAAAGAGGACTTTTAAGAGCAGGAAGAAAATAAATTAGAAGTCAAGAAGAAATCTTAAAACTACTGGAAGTAGTTTGGGAACCCAGGAAAGTAGCATCATACACTGCAAGGGGCACAAGAAAGGAAAGAACTCAATATCAGAGGGAAACTGCTGAGTAGATGCAGCAGTTGGACAAATGGTCAAAGAACAGACAGTACCGTCAAGAACCATGCAAGTCTCAGAACTACCTACACTGCCGACATACATGGCACAGGAAAAGGAATGGACACAACAGGAAGGGGGGAAGATATCAAAAGAAGGGTGGTGGGTCCTCCCAGACGACAGAATCTGTGCCAGGACAGCTAGCACACTGGGTAGTCCTTCAGCAGCATGAACTTACACACCTAGGAAACTTGCTCTAGAAACCTTATTGAGCTGACACTACCTGACTGCTCGAATGCCATCCCTCTGTGCCTCGATGATGCAGCACTGCCTCCTTTGTGCACAGAGCAACACCAGACAGGGTCCTGTTGGACCAGCAGGAATTTAGTGCAGTGACCAGATTCTTTTTGGAAATTTAGAGATAGACTTTACTGAGATAAGACCAAGCAGAGGGAATAAATCTCTCTTAGTTTTTATCTTCACCTTCTCAGGCTGGGTCAAAGCATACTCCACTCTTACAGAAAAGGCCAGAGAGATAACCAAGACATTATCCCAGGATACAGGATGTCATTGACTATACAATCGGACAATGGCCCAGGCTTCATAGCATAGGTAATGCAACAGATAGCTAAGGCCCTAGGTATCCAATGGAACTTACACATAGCCTTTTGACCCCAGAATTCAGGAAAGGTAGAACGCATGAACCGGAACCTCAAACAGGCTATGACTAAGTTAGTCAAGAAACTAGCCCTCTTACAGGCATGCTGTGCCCCTAAGGCCAGAATAGGATTTTCCCTTTTTGAGATCCTATATGGTAGAACCCACTCCCTTAAATAGACTGGAGGGGAACCTAAAGGAAAGAAAATTTATAAATCCAGAAACAACTTCTGGGCGTTGGAAAAACAATTCAGAAAATCCATAATTGGGTGATTAATCAAATCCCAATCTCTCTCAGGACCCTAGTGTAGCCATTTAGGTTTTGGAAAATATAAAACCTGTAAGCTAAACCAGAAGACTATGTATGGGTGAAAGACTGGAAAAAGAACCCCTTCGACATTTATCTTATCATACTAACTTCTCCCATAGCCCTTAAAGTTACAGGACTGGATGCCTGGATCCATCATTCCTGAGTGAAGACAACCCACCAGAGCAGCAGATGGCCCAAGCAAGAGAGAGACCCCTCCAATCAGAACTCCACCTGGACTGTCCAGCTGTTCCACCCATCTCAGGCTGACGTGCAATCCACCAGAGGTTTTAGAGGAGCTGATGACCCACCAGGAGACCTCATGTCTGTCTCTGTTCATTGTTCTTATCTTACTCTCAGCCTTACTCCTCCCAAGTGCCTTTGTCAGCTAGTTCTACAGATCCGTTCTGTAGGGTTGCTGCCTGTCAGCTTATATAAATCATTGGCAAGGCCAGCCTTTCTCGAATTCCACTCTGGAATTCCCACGCTTGAAACCCCCTTCCCCTAATTACATCCATCTCTTCCTGGGCTTGCTCTAACCTATATAAGTGTGCCCTAACTAGAAGCCTGTACTCAGCCTTTGGGAAGGATCCCTGCTGAGTCTGCATGTAATAAATCTGCTTAAAATACTTCCAAAAGAGTGCCCGCTTGGTTTATCCCAGAGAGCCATAACATGACTACTATCAAAAAGACAAAAGGTAAGTATTGATAGAAATGTGGAGAAAATGCCTTTGTACATTATTGGTAAGAATATAAACTGGTACAGCGTATGGAAAGCAATATGGAGGATCCTCAAAAAAGTAAATATAGAGCTACTATATTATCTAGCAGTTCCACTTCTGGGTATAGATCCAAAGAAAATTAAATCTGATCTCTAAGGGATATCTATACCCCATATTCATTGCAGCATTATTCAAAATAGTTAAGACAAGCTAGCAATCTAAATGTTCATAGATGAATAAAGATATAAATATACTACATTTTTATCCTATCATCCATAAATGTACATTCACTGTGCATATACTTACATATACACTAAAATATTATTCAGCTTTTGAAAAAAAGTAAATTCTGCCATTTGTGACAACTAACTGACAACCTGGTCAGACCTGGAAGACGTTTTGCTAATTGGAATAAGCCAAACAGAGAAGACAATTACTACCTGCTCTCACATGTGGAATCTAAAAAAGTCAGACTTCTAAAAGTAAAGAGTAGAATAGTAGTTACCAGGGAGTATGGAGTGGGTGAAGTGCAGAAATTGTCAAAAGATATAGTTTCAGAATTCAGTTTCATTATATAGAATGAATACATTCTGGAGATCTAATGTACACCATTAAGCCTATGGTTAATAATATCTCATTCTATACTTGAAATTTGTTCAAAGAATGAATGCATCTTAATTGTTCCACCTATCTGCCCCCCTCCAAAAAAAAATACCACCACTCTGTGAGGTGATGGATATGATTGCAAAACAGTTTGACTGTAAACATTTCACATTGTGAATATATATCAAACTGTGGTATATACCTTAGATATATACAATTTTTATTTGTCACTTGTACCTCAATAAAGCTGGGAGAAAAAACAGGAATATAGAAAATAACTGTAAATATTTTGCATCATGTGGTTCTACTGCAAATGAAGAACATCTATTAGTATTGTTTCTTAAATTGCTTAAGCCAACCAAATCGGTGTTGATTCATTATATTTGGAGAACTTTCAATATAAACATGGTGCTTTATGTGAGGAAAAGAGACCGCAGAGAATTATGAGTTGGAGAATGTGAATTTAAACATTATCTCTGTCATTTGTTAATTTTCTGTCCTTGGGCAAAATTTTAGCCTCTCTCACCCTTCATGTTTTCATTTCCCACTTCAGGAATACTTACTGTGCAATTCTTCTGAACTCTACTTTTTTTCTAATGAACTATGAAAATTTATTTAAGCCTCATGGTCTTTATTTTTTCTAAAAGCAGTTAGGAAGGTCATCAACTGAGAGTTAAGAGGCTAGGATGGGGCTTAACAATGGCAATAAGGATTTAGAATTACTAGGAAGGAATATAAAGGGAACAAGAAAATGAAAAACACTCAGTTTGATAGTTTTCTCTGGAAGTGCTCAGCAGTCAAGACAGATTATGAAATCCATAAACAGATGATATTTCCATGACACTATTTTCATAGTCCTTTGCTCCTTGATTCCATTGCCCTGAAACACACTGAAATTTCTGGACTATCATGAAAATATATGAGAGCAAGGATAAATGAGGATAAACCAGAAGCTAGACCTATCTCAGTTTTCCATAACATCTGCCAAGACATCCTTTGGATTCAGGATTCATCCATCTGTGTATTCTAATCAATGACTCTTTACCTTGTAGCCAGGATCCTTCACCCAGGTCTTCAGGTACCACCTGCAATGTGAGCTCCTGGACACACAGCTGACCCTTCTTGCAGGCACTGTGATGCTGGTCAGGGAATTGAAACTGAATCTCATAAAATGCACTCAAAGGAATAGTGAGTAGACTGCAGGCCCACACCCTTAATAAATGAGGGGATTGGAGCAAGATTCCAAAACCTACTTTTTGTTAGGTTTTGGGAAATATAAAACCTGTAAGTACAGTAAGATTTGGTTCTTACCCTAGATCTTCTAGAATGGCTAGGAGAGTAAGGGACAGGGTCACAGGTAAATCCTGGGAGGAAAATAACTTTGTTGGAGAAGGCAAAGATAAAGCAAGGTTTTATTATCTGTGGGACATCAGCATTACCTCAGAGATGAGAAGGAGGCTCGTTAAGCACCAACCAGCTCAGAAGAAGGCCGTGGGAAAGGAATGGTGTGAACTCTGGCTGGAATTGCAGTGCTCAGGGAACTTGAGAAGACAGATCTAACTACAACAAAGCTCGCAGGTTGGCCGTGGTGAGTGATCAAGGTACACAGGACACACTGGGTCTCTTAAAGTAAACCTACAAATAGCATTTGTCTTCTTTCTTGCTCATGCCATCTTCAAAGAGATGGACCAGAGTAGCCATGTTTTATTGATAAAACCTTTAAAAGTCAATGATGAAGTGGTTTCAAGGAGAAATGATTTCCCATTTTAGGGGATTAATTGAAACCAGCAAAGCCAAAACTGGTCAATTATGTTGCCCACTGCAGGTGCCATGTCCATTGGAATTCAGACCTCATTTAGAAACACAGAGATTATTCTCAAAGAGACTAGTTAGGATTCCTGATGACTCCACTTCTGGATTTACTAGTAGACTGACCATATTTCCTTGAGACAAAAATGGGACATTGGAAGGGTTAAACCAGACAGTGGTTATGTGCTGACGACTAAGGGAAGGGGAACAATCCAAGCAGGAGCAGAACAACTGGCAACAAGTAGCTGCTATGCAATGCCAATTGGTGATCTTGCAGCAATGATGTGTGATTTGGAGGAACTTCATCCAAAACCACCAGGGCCTGTGCAAGGAATTTTGACATGTTAGGCAAAACCAAATTTGGTATCCCTATAAATCTCACTCTAAATGTCCCTCCTAAAAACACATGCCATTTTAACCATACCAATGCCAGAAATGCCCAATAACCCCCACAATGCCAGAGATAATGCTCATAGTACTAGAGATAATGCCCACAGTGCCAGAGATAACCCCCATCGTACTTCCCTGTGGCTTAACACCTGCAGTGTTCTACCCTCTTTACATACAGGTGTGTGTAGGGGTGGGGCTGGGGGGATCTGGGAGGAGAGCACCTTCCTGTGGCTCCTGTTTCCTCACAGGAGGTAGGAATAGCAGTAGTGACCTGATTCCACTACAGTCAGCATCAGCACTGCTCTTTTGCCCCCTTGCAGACTGTGTCCGAGGCAACTCAATTGACACTTTTGCCCTGCATTGAAGACGGCCCTGATTTATTAAAAATGGAACAAAATGGACATTCATATTAAAATGATAGGATACTCAGGAAATACGAGGGAAAACAGATACTGTCCCATTTAAAAGGGGACATATAGTTAGCCAATTTACTAGGCTCCGAAGGTACTAAGTTTATAATTACTGAAATTTTTCCAAAGAAATGTTAAGAGCAAAATGTTTTGTTTTCTTCCAGGTTATTGTGCCTGCATCCTTTTGGGGGCTCCATTCTCTTTGCCAGTGTTGGAGGAGCAGCTGTTGTTCCTCCTTGAAAAGGTCCCAGGGGAGAGTCGATCAGGATGCATCAGACTTGACTTTTCAAAACAGATTCTGGCTCTCAGGTAGTACCAGTTCAAATGTTTGGCTCCGTTGTGGTGTAACTGTCAGTGTGGGAAGTGTGTCAGAAGTTTTCCCTTGCTTACTAATTCCCTAAACACATCTTACAGTTCTGACGTCTGTGTCCAAGAGCACATAAACATGCAAAGTAATTTGGAGCAGAAGTGGCATTTCGGGTATTGGATTTCGATGATCGTGGCAGCAGGTTGAAAGGTATTGCCAATTCCTCAGATTTTATTGGAGCAGCTTGATCAGAGCTTTAAAAAACAGAGAAAGGCAAATATATACATATGTATATATGTATGTACATATGTATATATGTGTATATGTGTATATGTATGTATGTATGTATGTATGTATGTATGTATTTTCCATTACCTGAAGAGGAACTTAACCCCAAGAACTTGATTTTTTTTTTAATTAAAAAATGAGAATAAATATTGATGCAAATGAAAACTGAATTTCTAATTTGAAAGAATTTCTTTTCTCAAGATTACTTACGAGGATCTTTATATACACTGATTTTCCTCCAGTCCTCTCTGGCTCTTATCTTCCCCATGCTAGTTGAAAGAAGAGGATGAACTAACCAGAAGGTGGAAGCAGGGCAGCCTCCTGTGCCCATCTTTGTCTCTCTCATTTGTTCTCACCTACACCACTTCCCTTTTCCAAAGGTATATTTACATGCCTCTGATTGAAGAAGACAGCACACATGTTAAATGCATGGATTTTGTGTTTGAATTTGTGAATATATTTGAAACTATAACTACAGGCCAAATTCTGTCTTGGTCATGGGGTGACATTTTATTTAATAAATTGAAAGGAATTGACAAGAGAAAGGTTTGAGTGACTTGTCATAGGTCACCCTCCCACTGACATGAGCCCTAAGAAATGTTTCTACATTGTGTGGGCTTACCCTTGTGTATATGGTAACTATGGCAGAAGAAAGGACAGTTTATTTAAAAAGGGAGAGATAGAGAGAGAAGGGAAAATAATCAGGCAACCTCAGGTATATGTATTTTTCTTTTTTCCATTTCATATACCACTTTGGCCAAGCACAACTGGCCATTATGCCATATGTATTTTTTTATAATTAATTTTAGTGAAGGAACATTGACTCTTAATATGATACAGGTTTAAAGGTGAGCGTCATCATAAATCATCATCTGTATACAATACATTAGGTCACCTCCACCAGTCTATTTCTTCTTCATCATTAAATTTTCTTTTCCTGCAGGCAGACTAGAATAGAATCAATGGTGCAAGCCATTCATTCTGGCTCATGAAACTGATTGTTAAATCTTGGGGAATTTTGTAAGCCATTGGTAGCTTGAAAACAGTCATGTGGGAAGAATTTATACCAAGGAAATTGGTAGATGCTCCAAATTAGACCCTTGCCCCCATAGCCCCTACTACTCTGGAGCTCTGGAAAACTGATTGCATTTCCCAGCACACCTAGAAGAGTCCATATAATACTGTCCATTAAGAATTTCCCAGGACTCCATATTTCTCCATTTCTTGGAAAAAGTCAAACACGTTTTGCTCATGAATCTGTCACTTGGAGATATATTTTGGCCTGCACTATGCTAGGTTATTTTGGGGTCTTTTGATCAAAGTGAAATGTACATTCAAGACTCTAAAAAAAGTGATAACAAGCTTGCCATAAAACTTGTACCATCAAATATAAAGCCCGAGGTCATATATATATATATATATATACACACACACACACACACACACACACACACACACACACACCCCAATACAATCCCTGCTGCCTGCAACAACCCATCACTTACCTGAACTGCTCTGTGCCTTATGGAAAGTGTTGGTCCTTCAATGTTTGGGGCTGAGGAGAGAGGGCCCTCATACACATGCCACAGCCCAAACCATGGAGGAATAATAAAACTAAAATAACTCTGTTTCTATATCTCTCTCCCTATAACAACTTCTCTCTCTTTTCCTGGGGGTGGAAATCACAGGATAATTATGAAATTCAATTATAATGTACTTTTACCTTTAGATAAGGGGACAAGCATCCCCTTATTTATCTATAAAAACATACATATAAAAAAAAATGCAAGTTTCCTGAATACCAGTGTTTTAACTGGGGTATTTGCAGTTGTATTCCTTTTTCCCTCAGGATGAATGTAATAAAAATGTCATATGGCATTTAGTGAGTAATCATTGTACACCTGGCGCTGCTTTAAACCACTTTGCTTATATTAATGTATGTGCTATACGTAGTCAGTAGATGATCGGCCTGAATTTAGTTCAAGTGTGCAGTATAATTGCTAAAGAAAACTGTTCTTCAAATAAGGAATAACATAGCATTAAGGAACTAGGGAAAGTAAACTTATCTGAATTTTCCTCCAGGGCTTCAAATGGTTCTATCAGGTCTCTCAGGTTTGATTGTTGAGATATCCCTCTTTAAAGCAATGTCAGCAGTGTCTCAAATAGAATTTCTCTGTGCTGCGTACACCCATCTCCCTTTTTATCTCCATGTCCATCTATCTTATGCTAAAGCTATTAGTGGGCATCCTTTAAAAGGAGTGGGGAATTCTATCAGCAAATACATTTTCCCTTGCAGTAGATACCAGGCTTCCATTGCTGTTCTCTGATTGCAGCGCTGCGATTGCAGCACTCTGACTGCACTGTGTAAAAGTGATGGCCCAACCATGTCAGATGGACAAGTGTGAAGTTCTCAGCACCAGGATCTTTGCGGCCACTCACAAACACCCTACCTATCTTTGAAGATGCAAGAGAATCTATGTCAGTGCTCCAAACTCAGATGGGGTATCCACAATTCACTCAGACTGTATTTTCTGACCTCCCTAGGTTCAGGGCTGTATCCCTTCCCCTCAAAAGCAATAATCTCAATTCTATTGCTAGGATTAAAACCTAGAAGGCAAACTGAGCTGCCTTCCCCACACAGCAGTCATGTATGCAGTGACTTGTCCAGAGGTAACCCACTTCATTAAAGAGAGCTGTGACTTAAAAATGTCTTCCTATCATTCATCTGAGCTTCCTGTTTCCTCTGTCTGTTGATTCTAGGTTCACTCTAAAGCTTTGAAGAAGCAGCTTCCTACTCTCTTCCCCATCAATGTATTACACAATAGGACACAGTCATTATGCCCTGGGCAGTATGATTCATCTCCCATTTCATAGGTTATAGCCTCTAGTCAGCATATGGAACCTTAATGCTAAAAAACCAAACAGAAGAATGCTGGCAAGTAGGAACTTTAAGACTTTTCTTCGACATTTACTCTCACCAAGGACTTGTCATGTTCTAGAACTCCGATCCCTGACTTCTCAGAAACCCCCGTAGAAATTTGTCCTTATTCTTCCAGTGTCCAGTTAATTTTTATAGGTACTTTCTAATTCTTTTTCACTTCCTTTTTGCCTGAAATAATATGGGTGTCAGCTACATGCTTTCTGTATTAATTTGAACTTGAGACAACTTCAGATTGTCAAATTGTAATGGGTCTTTGTTACCAGGTAGTGTGGGAGGAAGGGAAGATATTGGCAATGCTGCTGGCAGGAAGCATCATGAAGACTGGGAAGTTTGAGGATGATTATACAGGAACCTGTCTACAAGCTGAAGAGAAGGTGTTTCTATGACCTGTGTAAACCTATACCAATACCTTACTGTATTATGAACCTGAGCTGGTCCCCTGCTTTCTCCTTTGAGGTCTTGACTTCAGGAAGATATTTAAGTGACAGCAAATTCTCTTTGTCTTTTTTAAGGTTGCCTTGCATATTTAATTATCTTCAACACCAAGTACTTTTTGTAAATTACTTAGATAATTATGATATCTAAATATTATGAGGCTCTGAAAATTGCATAATTCAGTTAGAGATCCTTGTAATAGTCATATACATATACTCTTCTTTTTGGTATAGTTGGAGACCTTCTAATAGCAAGCTGGATAATTGAAGAACGTAGAGTTAAAATGTAACTGGAAGTGGTTATTGCCATTGGATTAAGAATTCAGAAGAGAAAATGATTCTATTCAGGCTGAGGAGGGAAAGCTCTCTGAATGAAATGACACCTGGAGTATTAAAGGGTTTGTTTAATGTTGTAGAGATGAAGATTAGTTGTCAGAGCTTTCAGGAGGATAGAAGACATGATCAAAGGAGGTAACCAAAAGGAAAGTGCAGAAGGCAGAATAATGGCCCCACAAGATCTCTGTGTCATAACCCTAGAAGTTTGAGGATATGTAACCTTATATGGCAAAAGGAACTTTGCTTATGTGACTAAAATTAAGTGTCATGAGATGGGAAGATTAGCTAACAATATCCAGGTGGAATCAATTTAATCGTGTGATTTCTTAAGAGCAGAGAAACTTCCCCAGCTGTGGTCATAAAGAAATATGATAATAAAGGATGGGTCAGAGATACTGTGTTACTGGTTTTGAAGATGGAGGGCATGGGCACAAAGTCAAGGAATGTGAGCAACTTCTGGATGCTAGTCATGGTAAGGAAATAGATTCTACCTGATACACAACCATTTTAATATCTTGATTTTCACTCAGTAAGAACTATATTGGATTATATTGGATCCATAAAACAGTGTAATAAGATAATACATTTGTGTTGTGTTTAGGCACCAAGTTTGTGGTGACTTGTTATGGCAGATACAAGTTCACTCAAAATATTTTCACATAAATTAAAGGCAATAGCTTTCCCAGACTCCAAAAATAACCTACCAGATGATGCCAGCTAGGAATATTCTACTTTCAGGTAGTGGATGAAACCCTTATAGAAACATAAAACAATTGGCATCATTGGAAGGAGTGTGGATATTCCTGGCCAGAATTTGGAGAACATGAATATAAAAAGTTGGACTAAAGATCTTAAAAGTATTGGAACAGTTTTTGGAAGGCTATGATGTCTTCCGTAATTTTATAGGCCTTATTGGCAGGTTTAAACCATTTATTAATGTGGATTCTAAAATACACGTGACTTTAGAGATTCCCAGAAATTACCTTCCATATTGTATGGTTCAATTGTTGCAAAACAAAATCCTATCAGAGAAAAACCTCAACATCCCACAACTAAAATTGGCCAATAATATGTTGCAATCTCCCAACAACAAAAATTTATAGCCAAGATTTTGGACAACATTTTAGAAACTGATGAAAGACCTTAAAACATCAAATCTGTTTGGTACTACCCTTTGCCAATTACAGATTAATGCAAAATTGACTTAACACTCTGTACTTGAAAATTGTCTCTGTACTTTCTCAACCCCTTAGGAAGATCAGTGAAATGATTAAAGAGAGTGATTTTATGTGATTATCCCAGGTCACAAAGCCTTTGAACAAGAACTGGCACTTGGACTTCAGTTTTCTCCAGGAGTGTTGCCATGTTCCTGGAAGGACGCTGGCTGTTCTTTGAGTCATAGGAGTGGTAACTCTCAGCCAAATCACTGGGTTTTCTGTTGCCAAACAATGACAGATATGGCCAGAAGGACAGGAGGTGCTTTCCATTAGAGCTAGTCTTGACAGGTAAGCAGGGCAATGATCCTTTTTCATCACAGAGGGACTGCTTTAAAGGCTCTTCCTGCCCAATTGCAAAGGGACTGCTTTCTGGGATCTCATGGGGAAACAATAAGCATAAAATTTTCTGTAACAATATTTTGAGATACGATTAAATTCTGCAAGTTGACTTGTACATATGGAATGTTGCCTAGATGTGTCCCATTCCCAAATCACACATCTCCTTTCCCATTTGTACTAAAAAGTTTCCTTTGGCTCAAACTATCTAGTGGTTGATGGGAAGAGGAAGATGGCATGCCATCTGTGTTCAACAGCGTGAACCAGACTTTTCTGGAATTAGTTCAGGTTATGATTCTATATGTCTCTACATTCCTTTTTTCCTACAGGTCAGCAGAATCCAAATCAAAATGGATGCCTTTGTTATCTCTGAAACTAAAATTTATTAAATGAAGGGTCATGCTTTTGAAGGAAAGATTCTGTATGCAGGGGAGAATCAGTTTTCAGACTTATTTAAACTCTACTTTAAAATAAATTTATTAGTATATACAACATAACAAGGACATAACAAGGACATATTGTCCTTAGCAAGGAGCTGGATACTACTGGTTGTGAGTTTGAAGTCTTGAGGATGTCTAATTGAAGAAATGTTTTGCTGTTTTCTTGGTGATAAAAGTATATGGATTATTTCATCTTGTTTAAACTCTATATGTGCATTCATTGGTTCTGCTGTATAACAAAACGTCCTCAAGCTTAGTGGGCCTAACAGTAACGATTTATTTAGGACATGATTGTTTGAGCTGGCTGGGTGGCTTTGCTGATGTTTATTGGATTCTTTTGTGCACATGAGGCCAGCTGGATGGTCTATGATGCCTGAAGAGCAGCAGCTGTTTGGTCTTGGGGGAACTCAGTGACTGAGTGGGGGCACTTGGTCTCCATCTGAGTCTTTTTCTCATGGCTCAGTTCTAAAGGCAGCTGGTGGGAGAGGGGCAGTTAGGGGCAAGTTTCCATGATCCCCTATCTGCAGCATGTGCTGAAGTACTCTGATCAATCCACATTGTAATGCCACATCCAGATTCAAGGAAAAGACCAATAGATTTCAAATCTTGGCAGCAGCTTCAGAGTCACACTACAGAGGGACATAGAAACAGGAATGGAAAGAGTTTCTAGCCATTTTGTAATACAGCATCATGCAGTGATGTCTAAGATCAGACAGATCATGAAGGAACCCGAGAAAGTGTTTGTGCTGATCAACAGCTCACTTTCCCTTCCTGAAGTATCTACTTAAAAGGAGTGACTTGAATCCTACATATAAGAACCAAAAAAATATTCAAGTGCTGTCCCAGGAATTCTGCTTCTTAAAATTGTTTCTAAGTCAATAATTCTAAATATGGAAAAAATATCGTGCATGATATTCCTCAAGCTTTATTTATAGAAATGCAAATTTTAAATCATTTAAATGAAGTAGTGAATAGTGTATCCACTTGGGGGAATATTAAAAAAAGTGAAATCATGTTTATGTATATAATGATAATAATTCTATTACAAGGATAATTTTAAATGGAATATCAAATATTAGAAAGAAAAACATAGAAAGATATGGAAAAACTTAATACATGCATCATTGTTATTTTCGGGATAATGGGATTATGAATGGTTGGTTTTTTTCTTCTATCATTTTTTTCTTGTTCTTTTTTCAACAATCATACTTGCTTTTATAACTAGAAATAACATTTTGAAAAAACAGGAAGAATAAAATTCTCTCTGGAGTTATTTTGTAATCCATTTTTTTCTGGGAAAAAAGACTACCCTTGTTATATATCTTCCCTAGGATGTTCGGTTACACATTGACTGAGTTGTTTATTCTCTTGAGGTATTTCTTTCCTTCTGGGCCCCTGGTTGCTTTGAGCTTTAACAATCCAAGGATTGTTCTTCCATGTGACAGAGAACTCAGAAAAGATGCTCCTTATCTTGCTGTCTTTTCCTGTGTGGATTGCCTGTTCATTCCAGAACACACCAAGTGTTCCAGATACCTGGGGAGTCCTGGAAAATGCTATAAAAGGATTACGTTAGAATCTCTGTTCAATCTGATTGACTTTCACAAACATCCATGAAGTAGCTACTAGGCCCCTGGCTTAGCACTCACACCAGGTACAGGACGATGGTTTCCAGACACCAACACCTAGTCTAAGAGGTATGCAGGTTGACTCCTGGCTCTGTGACAAGGCAGATAGTGAACATTATAAGAGAAGGAGAGGGGAGTTTTATTTAAGGATTGGAGAAAAAGGAAAACCCTTCCAGAGCAAATGAAATGCTTACTCTTTGGGCTCTGCAAACCTGAGGAGCAAAGTGTAGAACTAACCCATGATCAATCCAGCACAAGTGGATGCCCCCTGCATGGGCTGGGAGGGAAGGCTAAGACCGCAATGGGGAAGGTCTCAAGTTGCAGGCTGTGGGTGGGGGCTTTATTTTCAGGTGATGGAGTGCTTCGTGAAGCAGAGGGATAACATAGTCGTATCTACTCTTGAGAATTGGAATCTGGTGGCCCTCAGACTGGATGGAGCCAGTAGGAATGCTTGGTTTTGCTGCAAGTTGTCTTATTTGTTAATATCTTTTTTCATGACAGAGATTCAGTGTGGTAAAAATAATTCAGATTTCAAATGTTCCTTTAAGAAAAAAGAAAGAAAAGGTGGCCCAGTGCCAGGCCCATGTGTCTGTGGCTTTCTCCAGTTGTCGACAGACCTCAGTTCTCACCTTTGTGCATGTGGTCACTTGTCTTACCCCAAAGGCCTGTTATGGACATCGGCTCGGAGACCTGAAGAGGTGCTGTTCTGTGCTCTTTCACACAGCAGCGAACAGATGGGATCTTTAAATTAAGACAAAAAACCACTTAAAACTCAGTTTCTCAGTTGCGGAAACCACATTTTCTAGTGCCCACTGGCCATATGTAGTTTGGCTTCACGTATTGGACAGGGAAGTGATAGAACACTTCTAACAAAATAGAAAGCTCTATTGGCCATACTGGTATTGGGGTGAATTCAAAGTCCCTGCAGTAGTTCAAGGGAGAAATAAGGCCCCTGACCAGGCAGTGGCAGTGGAAATGGAGTATGCATCTTTCCTCTTGAGAGCACTATTTTGATTGCCTTCTCACTGACACAATTAGACTGAAATTGGTTGTTGAGTTCTCATTTTGTTGTGTGTTGAAAACATTTTTTGGATAAGCTGGCCATATTCCCTTGAGACAAAACCAGGATGGGGCTTTTGGGTCCCCTCCACAGACTGGACCTGGTACTACTCAAGTGCCCTGATGCCCTACGTTATAGATGGCCCTGGTTTATTAAAAATGGGACAAAATTGATGGTAAGAAATACAAAAACAAAAACAGTACTGTCCCATTTAAAATGGTATGTTTGGTCAGCCTATTCGTGGAACAGTGTTTGACAAGTGTTTCAGAAATATGTACTGCATATATTTAATAATACTGATCATTTTCACCATAAGTTACTTTCTTTGAAATGTTTATTTATTGGTGCCTGAGAAACTGAAGAATGAAATGCTTGGAAAGCTCATGAATGTATCACGTAGGAAGCATTTGGAGTGCTTTAGAGGAATGGTGCTCTGAATATTTGAAGCATTATTATTTCAAAATGTTATGAAGACATTCCTAGTTTTGATCCTCATCTATTCAGATTTCAGGCAAAGGGAACTTGTTGGTAACTACAAGAGATTTATTATCCCAGATCCTTAGTTCTCCTATCCAATAGGGAACATGACACCAAAAACTTAACTTAAAAATGCTTACTAAATGTATTATTCATGTATAATATACCTCCAGAAAAGTTTATAAATGGTAGATGTTTGACTCAATTACATTTTTACACACTGATGCTATTTGAATACCTAATACCCAGTCAAGATGCAAAGCATTATTGGCACCACAGAGGGCTATTGTACCCTATTCCCATCACTTTCTCTTCTTTCTTTCAGAAGATAACTATTACCCAGAATTATAACATCATCATTAGTCTTATCTGTTTCTGAACTTAATATATACTTTTTTGTGATTGGCTCTTTTCTATATATATTATATTCGTGAGAGTCTTTCATAATAAGATATAGATCATTCATTTTAATTGCTACCTAGTATTATATTGTATGAGTATTCCATAATTTAGCAATCCATTTCACTGTGTATGTAAATTTGGGTTGTTCCATATTTATGCTATAACAAATAATGCTGCTATGAACATGCTTGTATCTGTCTTTGGTGTACACGAAATTATAGCATCATAGGGTAAATATGTGTTCAACTTTAATGGATACTTCTAATAAGTCTTCTGAAGTAGCTACATCAGTTTACACTCTCACAGATTTTTGTTGCTTGATATCATTCCCACAACTTAGTATAATCGGTCTTTATAATTCTAGCCATTCTAAAATTGGGGGAGTGTTACCTCTTTGTGGTTTTAATTTGCAATATCATGCTGACTAATGAGACGGGAACTGTTTTCACTTTTAAATGTATTTACTGGTTGTTCTGATATCCTCTTTAATGAAATGCCTACTTAAATGTTTTATACATTTTCTATTGGATTTTCTGTGTTTTTTCTTAATGATTTTCAGGAGCTCTTTACACAGCTTGAATAGGAGCCCCTTATCAGTTTTATGTGTTAAAAATATCTTCACTTTTTCAGCTTCTTTATGGTGTCAGTTAGTGAACCAAAATTCTTAATTTTAATGTAATAAATTTAACTTGTATATTAAACTTTTGATTATCACATTTTGTATACTATAATAACAATCTGGACCTACTCTTAAGTGGTAAAAAAAAATGTATTGTGTTTTTGAGAGGTTTTCCACTATTTTTCTCACTTAGATCTATAATTCAGGTGAAATTGATGAATTGATTTTGTGTATCATTTTTCTGGTTTCATCTGGAGATGAATACTTTGTCTAAAAGGCTCATTTTCTTCCCTGTGCACATTCAGTTGACCCAACCCCATTTAATGAAAAGTCTATATTTCTCAGATGCTCTGTATTGCAAATTTTGTCCTAATCAAAATATGCATGTGTCTGTTTCCCACTTCTATTTTGCCCCATTGATCTATCTGTCTTTTCTTATTAGCGTATTTATTCTAGGCCTATAATAACTTCTGATATCTGGGAAAGTAAATCATCAACTTCATTCTTGTTCTGGATGGTTTTGGCCTTTTGGCCCTTTGCGTTGGTGTATAATTTTAACACCAGCTGGTGAATTTTGACAGAGGCATTTGGTATATTGCTTGGTATTACATTAAATCTATACATAAACTTGGTAAGACCTTACGTTTTAACACTATAGTTTTATACACTCATATCTTTAAGTATTCAGCGTTCTTCAACTTTTCTCAAAAAATTTCATGCTTTTATGGGTAGAAGTTTTGAACATCTTTTATAAGTTTTTTTTTGAGGAGTTTTTATCTCAAAAGAAAAGCATTCATCAGTCTACCATTAAGGATGCTGTTGGAAGGCTTTTGGGTATTGTTCTGCTATGTTATTAAATATCCTTTATAGGATTAAATCATGAAAGCATGACATTTTGTTATGTTGGTTTTGACCTTGGGTGTTTTTAAGGGACTTAAAGTAAGATACCAAGGATGTAGCAATGACAGGGTTATATGCTTAATCTGCTCAATTCAGCTCCTGAGCTTCGACCCATCTCTTGCTTTATGACTGACCCTCATCTGATAGCACCAGCTTGATTAGTCACTTACTCTAGATCAGTAACAATAGCCAAGAAAATGCCCTAAATTGATGAGATTAAGTCTGGATTCTTGAGCCAATTATTTTCAGAGGCCAAGTAATACTTGCTTTTGGCTTAGAGAGCTAGGCCCAGCAAGATAGTAAGAAAAGAATCAGTTTTCCCTCATTACACAAATAGCTTAAAGGAGGAACACATTTTGAACAAAGGAGAGTGGTCTTTAACTACCAGTCCCACTTTAAACTATCACTGGGATTTTCCAAACTGAACCTCAGAGTTCTAACATGGAGGCATGCAAAGATAGAGTACCACTTGCCATAGCTATGTTTGAAAGGCAAGGTACAGGCAGGAATGAAGATGAGTGGGCCAGCAGGGAGGAAGGTAGAGGAGGAAGAAAGACCTCGTTTATTTTATTTAGTTACTCATCTTGGCTATTTTCTCCAGACCCAGGTCTTGAACCGGGGACTTTGGGCTGTAAGTGAACTAATTTAGTAGGCCACCAGGGAGCATCATTGCCATAGCTCTTTCCGTTTACTAGAAGTCTGAGTTGAGATCAGAATGAATGCAGAAGGAAGTAAAAAAATAACGAGACTAATGTGAGTTCTTTTAGCACATCAGACCCTGGATCCAGCCATCCCCCAGGCAAGAATTAATCTTTTTGACACTTGTTTACATGAGTCAAATTTTCCTTTTGTCCCAATTAATTTAGGTTGGCTTTGTAACTTGCAGTTGAAAAAAACTTTATTGGTGTATGACCATGCTAGGTTTTATCGCTTATCTGTTTGTGCACATCGATACTACTCACAGTAATTGGCACGTGGGAAGTCCTTACCAAATAACCTGTGGAATCAATGAATGAATGAGCTAATGGTAAGACATAGCATCATCAGATTTTACAGTGACAGTGGGCAGCATCCTTGCCAAAGTAATCTGGGATACAGAAACATGAATTGTACATTTGATAGATGCCTCCAAAGTGGTTGTTATTCTTCACATCACCAGCAATAGCAGAGCCAGATATCACCACAGTGAATGAGAAGGAGAGAGGGGGAAGCAGGCACTGCAGAGAGTCAAGAAATGTCAGAAGATTATCAGACTCAGGAGAGCACCCCTGGGAAACCCAGAGTTATTTCAAAAATAATTGTGGACAATCTAGAGTTCTCATGTAAAGGATCAGAGAAGGACCAAAGAACTGTCTCATGACAAGTTTATGTATATAACAACCTGGAACATTCATACTTTAAATATTCCTAAGCATTTCCTCATTTGTTATTTCATTGTTTCTATATAGCAACATAGTTTCAATAGAGGGTAATTTTATAGAAATAAAAAGATGAATCGATTGTCTAACAACATAGAACTAGAAGAGGAATAAACGGAACAGTATATCAGGTCTCCTGGATCTCTGATTTGGACTTTTCTGAGCACAAGAAAAATCCCAAATGCAAAAGCTATACTAGGTCTCCCGAGTGAAACTATTACCTCAGAATGCACACAATGTAAAAATGTCAGTTTATAAAAAGGGTTTCTTATCAAAATATGATTTTTCCTCAGAACAGAATGTTGTTGGGGAATGTAGGCAGGAAACTTACACTTCACTCTCCCTCCAAAAGGAAGTGGATTTATTTTCACTTCTTTCCTCTTCCTCATCTGCTTTTTCCTGTGTGACTTGGCTTTGGCCAATAAAATAGAAGCAAAAGTGAGATGTGACTCTCAGATGAAAGCATATCAATTGATGTTTGCCTCTTCAGCTCAGTTCCTCTTTGTCATGGAGATCCATGGAGCTCAGATAGATGTGGAGACAAAAGAAGATGAAAGTCAACTTGGAATTCTGAAATTTCCTGAAGAGTCATGCTCTGAAATTTTCTAGAGGGTCACTTATACTCAGAGATTTTAAGTGAGTGATAAAGACTTATTTTTTATGCCAGGGAGACTTGTGTGTTGTTACTGCAGCATAACTCAGCCTATTCTGACCGATACAGCAGACCATACAAGGTCTACTCTGGATAGATTCAGTCACTACTTAGCTCTACAGTTTTCGTTTTCTCCTGCTATGTGCTGGATAAGTTGGGATGCCTTGAGCTCAGGGCAAAAGGTTGGACCCCAAAGCCAGGTAGAAAAAGAAGAGCTTTTTAAAAAATCATTAGTTATATCCAGCTCTTCCTTGTGACTGAGGAAAACAGTATTTAGAGAAAGGTATCAAATTGATCCTTCTGGGTTTGTAGTATGTCATTTGGGTAAATAGAGCTCATCCTGTCCAATCCTGGGAGGTAAAATGAGAAAAATAATGCAAATTGGAAAACTTTGGAATGTTGGAATAAAACATTTTTTCCTGTGAACTCTTTATGAAGTAAAGATGATAGACAGTTCCCAGTGCATAAGTCAATGGCAGCTTAGGTCCTGGACCTAAGCAGCAATTGATTTGAATCATGTGAACTTGGAGGTGTGTGTTGCTCTGGGGGATGATTCTAGGCTTCAGCTTCTGAACAATGCAAACCATGGCTGGCTGCCTGCCCTACCTGAACCCCTGCCCCTTTGATGGAGTATTCCATTTTGTTCCACTCAGCACAGCACATAAGGATGTGAGTTAGGAGATGTCAAAACAGGCAGCTGGGACATAGTTTCAGTCTAGGGGGCGAGGACAGGCAGAAAACATATTGGAAATTATGGTGGCAAGGGTTAGACAGATGTAAACACCGATTCTGTAGAACTTAAGAGGGGTCACCAACCTGGCACCTGAGAACACACAGGGAAGGGAAATCAGCAGAGGCGTGGCAGAGGAGGCAGCACTTCTGAGATGATTTCTCTCTTTGGGAAATTTTTATTTGCAATCAATATAATCTTTAGTGTATTGAACTGTGCCGGTTTTTGCTGCATAACAATCAACCCAAACATTAGTGGTTCTAAAGAACAACAATTTATTTAGTTCACAATCCTAAGGGTCAGAGGGGTGGCCTTCTGTCCCATCAGCTTAGCTGATCTCTGCTAGGCTTGCTCATCTGTGGCTGCTGGCATGTTTGTTGGTTGGATGATCTAGTATGGCCTCGTCATAGCTGGGGGTATTGATTCCCTTCCTTATGGTCCCTCATTTTCAAGTCACTAGCTTGGATTCATTCACACGAAGATCTCAGTAAGAAATCAAGCCCCAGTGCTCAAAGCTTGGGCAAGTGTCTGCTTGCAACATTGTTTCTAGTGATCTGTTAGACAAAGACAATTACAAGACCAACCCAAATTCATCCTCTTGATGGAAAGGGAAGAATTTTGGACCATTAAAAAAAAAATCCATCATATTGCTTAAATACAGGACACAGGTCAAAAAGGGCAGAGACACTGAAATGTGGAGCAGAGGGAACTTGGTGCCAAAGAAACAGATGATCATCTAGATGATATGATCTATTTCCCAGCTAGGTATCAACTGTACAATATTCTATCTTTGAAGACACATTCTGCTGTGCTAAACATTGCCCATTCTAATGGTCCTTGTTTGTCATGAATATACCCTCGGAAGCTATACTGGGTGACATTTCCAGGTATCTTTAGTCACTTCATTTGTGCTGTCCCCAAGGGCAGACATAACTTAATAGCAAAGAAGGCCATGACAGCAACTTCACTGGAGATTTGGTGGTCGCAGACAGACCCTGGGAGGAGGGAACAAAGCAAAGCAAAGAGGAAACACAAGCTTGACTGTAGATATCTCCTAATTTTGCATGAAGCTGTACCTCCATCTGAGTGCTCATAGAGGCTAGCCATTGTAAAGTCTCTTACAGAACTTACCTCACAGAGCTTAAAAGCCAGATGTTCCAGAAAGGATGTTAGCCGCATGCCATGGTACCTCACTGACAGCCTGATAAATGGTCTCCTTCCTTGTCCCTCCACCAGCCCAGCTACTGACTAAACAGTTGGCACACCCAGGCTTCAGTGAGCCTACTTCAGTTGCTGCTCTAAAACCAGAACCCTACCTCCCGGGGGTCACTGGAGGGAAGCCAAGAGCAAGAACTTAGGAGTTCTCAAACTTTCGCAAAGCTCAGATTTACCTGTGGAGTTAGTTAAAAGAGGCTGCTGGGCCTCACGCCCAGGTTTCTGAGTGAACATGTCTGGGGTGGCACCTAGGCGTCTGTGGTGTTAACAAATTGCCAGGTGATGGGAATGGTGATTTTGCTGATCAAACCCATGATGAAGAAGTCCTGAGCTAGGGGAATACCTTAACATTCTACATAGGGCTCCCCTGGAAGCTTCAGTTCTCAACCTTGACCGTACATGGGGGCCATTTAAAAAACATGAAGGATTAGGCTTTAACTGTAAAGAGTCTGATTGACTTGGCTAGGCCTGGTAGATAAGAGTTGTTGTTTTATTTTTAAAAGAGATCCCTTGGTGATCTCATCTACAACCAGGGCTGAGAGTCACTGTCTTCTTGTAGTGATTCCCAAAGAGGGGTACCCACCCCTGCAGCAGTAGAACCTGAGGATTTGTTAGAAATGCAAATTGCCAGGCCCTACCTCAGATCTTATGGATCAGAAACTCTGTGGAAAAGGCCCTATAGTGTTTTAACCCACCCTCCTGTTGAATCTGATGCACTGAAGTTTGAGCCCTTAGATTTTTCATATGAAACGGGGCCTTTGAGAACCATACTGAGGAGCAATCTCAATATTCCTGTTCTCTGAATGGTGAGATCTGAAGGAGTGATGTGCAGTTTGATCAGTTTACGAAGTATGGCGTTTGGGATTTTGTTTTATCAAAGTTCCTTGAAATAAAATATTAGACATATATAGTTATTGATATATACAGATCTAAGGAGCTTTCTTAGGCTAGTGTGAGGAGGCAGGCTCCCTCGATCTGACATCCGAGTCTGTCCCTCACGGGCCTCTCAACAGGGAGGGAACACCAGAAAATTCAGCCCTAGTTCCATCATTAATTTAATCATGTGACCTCTCTGTGTCCTTGATTCCTTGTCTTGAATGCACAACATGATGTGCTTCAACTGAATCACTTACCTTATAAGTAGGTCAAATGAGATTTCACAGGTATATTTTCACAGTGTTTTCTGAACGTCGTTCAGGAGGGAGAATATTAATGAAAGGCTTGTTCTTGTCTCATGTACATGCAATTTACATAGTAACCTTCCTTGATTTGAGAAAAAGCATTTGCAAATCACATCTCTTTAATTAATTGTTTGAACATACCAAGGAATAAAGGAATTTCTCACTAAGGCATCTACTACCTGCAGTTGTCTAAACTCTAGGATTTACTCCTAGGGAATTAAATCATCTGATCTGCTTCAGAAAGACCACTGGGTCATGACAGGGGGTGGGTGGCAGGGGCAGGGGTCAGGGGGCAGTCTGGCTCCTTTGCCACTTCCTCTGTGCAGGTGGATCTGGTGGCCCAAGGATCACACCACTGCTTGGTAATGCACCTGCCAATCTTGACAGGTTCTAGAGATGTCCTCTTCTTGGGCCACATACCCACACTCTCCCCTGATACTCAAGCTAGAAGATTGCAGAGTCTGGGGGGCTTGCATTCTTGGTCTTGAGCCAGAACCAGTCTTTTCCTGAGAACTTATAGAACAGGTATACACTCACTCAGCTGCCTGCTGGGAGTTGGCATGACTCATAAGTGAAAGAGCCAAAGGCAAAAGTGACCACAAAACTTAGACCTAGTCTGCCTCACTAGGAACCCATTGCCAAAGTCTGGTCCGTTTTTATTGGCATACATAAGAACAAGGTCCAGAACTCAAGAACTTTCCTGGGATCTAAGGAACAGGAAGATTCTCTCCCTATCCAATAGGTGTTGCCAATATTGGATGTTAGCTGCTTGGGACTCTCTCCTCAGAGTCAGATCAGTGCAATGAAAATCACCTTAGAGAAAAGTGTTTGCACTGATACTTTGTGGTCTATAAAGGGTGATAAAACTGGTCCAGAAGCATCAGAATTGCTTGGGAACCTTTCAGAACTGGGGCCACCCCTGCACCCATGAATCAGAAACTCCAGGGGCACAATCCTGCAATCTGTGCTTTATCAAGCCTTCTAGAAGAATCGGAGACATGCTAAATTGGAGGGCCATTGCTTTAAGTCAATACATTTCAACCGTGGCTGCACATTAGAATCACCTGGAGAGATTTAAAACCTCTCCATGCCTAAGATATAAGCCAAACCAATTAAATCAAAATCTCTGCTGGTGAGACCCAGGCATCAGTATTTTTAAAAAGTCTCCAGATGATTCCAGTATGAGCCAAGGTTGAGAATCATTGCTTTAAAACCACTGCAAATAAACAAATTAAATCAAGTTCACAAGTGAATTTTTCCATTGCAACTGTTACTGATGACTGAAAATAAAGACTATAACAAAGTGAAATTGACCTAGAAACTCTCAAAAAGCGTACTGACTCTCACAGGAAACGTGTAGCAGGGAATTGAGCATTCACTCACATTCTATCACCGTTCATGGTCCTACAGTTACGTCATGCTATTTTTCTCTTACAAAACTTTGTGTGCCGTGATAGATGTGAACCTGGTTTAACATAGAGATTCTGCCCAAGACGGCACTTTGTTTTTCTAGGAGCCAAATTCAGAAAAAGGCAGTTCTTACTCATAAATATCTTTGCCTATTAAAGTTCCTCAGTCCATTTAGCATCACTGAATTCAGCCCAAGTCTTATAAGGATGCCCCACCCTTTTCGCTTTTATTACATCACTCAGTGAGATCATCCCACTGGTTTATTCCAGCTTCCTTCTCTCTCTGCAGCTCTGAGATAAAGCAATAAGTCTGACCCTTTGACACCGTCAGGTTCAACTTTGATAACGTTCTGTCTCTATACAGGCTCCGATCTTAAGAGATGTGCAAAGTGATTTAACTTCAAGTTAGAAAATCCAACCCTCTGATGTGGATGGCTGCTGCGATGGGTAGTTCACCTGTGTGATTGATTTCAGACATCTCTTCTCTCTTGGTTTCTTGAGCCAGGAAGCCGCAGAAGGGGTTGGGGTGTGTGTGTGTGTGTGTGTGTGTGTGTGAAAGAGGCTAAAGTCTTGGTGGCATTTGAGGACATGCAGGACAAGCAGGCGGCTTCTATTCTAACTTTGAGAATTCTAACTGCCTTTAATGAGAGTAACAGTCTCTCAGCTGCCTTAGCTGTGTGCACCTGAGGTCAGTTGTCCCTTTTCTGCTCTAGCTGCCCACAATGCTGTTTTTGTGTTTTCTGGGCACCAACTTGAATACCGATCTCATTACACCTTTGAGTTTCCCTAAAGGATCTATTCTTACAAAGGTAGCAGTGGTCTACTAGATTTTGTTAAATAATTTATGTTGGAATGTGGGCTGGGGGTTATTGCAAATGACTTAAAATCCTCATGGAACTTTCTGTTCTCCAAGGTTTTTCTTTAGTCTCACCATTAAAGGGTTGCATTTGGATCTTTTCTTCTCCATATCATTTTCCCTAGGAATTTCTAATTTCTCTCATTTGAATTGATTTTCCAATAGTAATGGGCATGGAGGGTAAGGAATAGTACAAAACTGAGTCTGAAAAAGAAGGGGGCTATGTGCTGAGTAATGGAGGCTCCCTAAGTCACACTCTTGTCTTTTGCTCCCATGTTTTCTCCCTTGCTCCCTTTCATCAATGATATTATTAACTTTGGATGTCAACCAAAGACTTTTGGCCACTGTCATTATGAGTCTGGATCGAAGTTGTAGGTTCTGTTCTTTCTCTCTGAGACCCCCTAGGTGACCTTTTCTTGTTCTCATTCCACTGATAGAGGGCGTTTCTGGCTGCAGTTTTGCTCAGTGTTAGCCCAAACCCCTGTAGTTGCAGTTGAAGTTTCTTGTTGGTTCTGTCCTTAGGAGAAAATGTACACTCACAAAAGCTCATCTTTCCCAATTGACACAGGAAGGCTCCTATTTGTATTTGAAAAAGCTTGTTCTCATCAGTCTTGTTTGAGATAAAGAAGAGCTGGGATCTCAGGATCACGTGGAAGAGATGTCTTCTCAGTGCTTGTGACATGTGTCACCTTATCAAGGGGACCAGGTTATATGGACTGAAACTATATATCACCAGGAAGAGAAACCAAAAATAGACTGTGTGGGATGATGCCTTTGAATACTGGCTCTTGACCTTGAATTTTTTGGCAAACAGTAGAAAGAAATGAAGGTAAGAATACAGCTGAGCCTATATTCTTGCCAAGAATTAGCTTAAAAACAAAGCAGAAGAATGGGAGTGGAACATAAACACATTTTCTGTAGTACATAAATTGTATATAAACCAGAACGGTGATCTTCTTATCCTTGTATTGGGATGTATAGGAAAGTTGTTGAAATACAAGTGTACGATGTATTTTGTTTTAAGACTTCAGAGCTATCAGGAAAAAACACAAACTAGCAAACTCTATTTTGGTTTTGAGAGAAGAAGATAAATGTGAAGGACCTTTTCCCCACAGCCAGGCCTATTTACATGCACTGTTCAAATCAATCTTTCATAAACACGTGCCTTGCATCCATTCATAATGGTCTGATTCCTTTCTCAGTTCCTCTGTTCATTCTGCTTTTCTCTGTGCTGGATGCATTTTCTGCAGGTTAGAATTATGACTTTATTTTTCTTAAAAATATCTTTAAATCCTTTAATTAAAGTTTTCATTTAATCCAAAGAAATACAAAAAGAGGTTTGGTTTGAAATGCATATTTGACTAGTTAGCATGAAGTGTCTGTTCATCATGGGAAGTTGGTTCCTGCATTTAGCAATGGAACTTGTATCTATTCAAAGGCAGTGGAGATCAGGGAATGTGTACCAGTGTACCCCATGCCCCAAATTCCTCTACGCTCACGCAATTGGAGACGCTCCTGACTAAACCAGTAGTAGAGAATTAGCAACAAATCTAGGCATTATGGGCAGTGGTGAATCTTATAGGCATTGCACATCGATATATTTTCCCAGGTCTTACAGCCAACTCTCTGCCGGTGGCCAGGGTGAGCCCACAGAAGTAACCAGTGGTCCCACCTCTGGTTAAAGGCTCCAGTCAACCAGCTGATATGTGGGACTTAGTGTGGCTAGGAATAGGTTTGACTAACTTATTGTGAGCATTCACTCCAACCTTATAACAACCTATCAGTCCCAAGTGATGGAGAAAAGGATGCCCAGGACAGCTTGCAAGCAATGGCCATATATGAACGATGGAACCGAATTTGAACCCATGACTGCCTGGTTCCCATGTGTAACTGACTATTTCAAGAGCTAACTAATTGTAATACAAGGCAGCATTTGATTGAGGCTGAATAGTGGTAAAAAGTAAATTAGGTACAGAGGAAAAAGAAATCAATCTGACTTCATGAAGGAAGTCTTCAAAAGGAGCAGAGCCTTGAATATGCATAATTTTCATAAAAAGGGAGGGAGGGATGTGGAGAAGAGACAGTTTAGAATAGAATGGGTTATGCAGAAGCCACCAAACAGGAAATGCCTGGTATGAATTCTAGCCTCACCTCACACCAGTTATGTGACCTTTGGAATATGTTTCTGGTTTAGTTTCCTCATTTGTAAATGCTGGTAATAACAACAGGACTTCAAACGGTTTATGGGAATTCAATGAAATGATGCATGAGAAGTATTAAATTCAATGCTTTTTAAGGGCTCAGTGAGTATGAGCTATTATTATTTCAACCATAGGCAAGAAAGTGCAAGTCATGTTGTGATGGCATTTTCCCATTGCATGCATTTTAGCCCAGATGTAAAGAACACTTTGGGGCATAGTAGAACACCAGAGCTGCCTGCCCAGTTCCTTCAGGGATGCCCTGATCAGGGGCCTCAAGGGATTCTGGAGGGCATAGCTTTTGTCTTTGTGTTCTGATTCCGGTGGTGGCACACACAATTGTGGTTTTAAGTAAATAGAGGCTTAAAATATTTATGGAATTGTGTAGTGAATTTCAAATCCCATCTATGCAGCCTGGAGTCAAGCTCTTGAAAGGAAAAGTTATTTTCATTTTCTCTTTGTCTCCATTCATGGTTCTTCTGCTTATGCTTTCCTTAGAGGGCCCTGCTCCAACCCCCATGAAATCCCCAAATGTTTTTCTGCTTGTCCACCTCCTGCTTAGTTGTCCCACTTGCATATGTGTCCTTCTCAAAGCTTGTCACTTTTATATCCAAGTTATCCCTCTTGCCTTCCTCCTGACCTCCCTCAACACCCCATCTCTCAACACTGTGATGAGGTGGGGTGGAGGGTAAGTCTGAAGAAGTGGTGCTGGTGTCTCAGGGCTGGTGGCTGGAATGGTGCTCACTTCAAGGAATGATGGTTGGGGAAGTCAAGAAAACTTGACTTTTGGGACATTCAACTAGTGACTGTAGCCAGATGTTAACTCAGAATATTAACCAGAATCCAGGTGCCTGAGAAAGGGAAGCAGATGCATCTGTAATAAATTGGAGTCCCTTAAGTCTGCTCACTCTTCCCAAACATTTAATGAACTGTGGTTCATGGCGGGCACTACTGCCAGCATCTCTTGTTGTCATGGATATCACACCCTGGGGTAACAACAGGATGCAACACACACACACACACACACACACACACACTTCAAGATAGTGACCACTGAGTGATGAGATAGGAAAGAAGGGGACAGATACTTCAGAGTAACTTCAGGGAGAATGGGTGTTATATGTGGTCAAAGGTGCTGAAACCTGAGGACACAATTGGCATTTTCAAGGAAATATATATATATATATATATGCATGTATGCATGTCATTTGCTGACTGTGCTGCTCTGAACTCATTTCCTAATATTAGGGGAATCTCTTATTGACAAAGGGCAGAGTCCAACTTTCACCAAGAAAGAAAAAAATGTGAGCAATGTTTGCTTACTAGTCCTGTTAGCAGTCAGAGCTGAGTGTATGGTTTAGGTCATCCAGTCAACTAGATGCTTCTGGTGGAACTCTGATCCTCAAGCAAGTTACTCAAGGTGAAGGATCGGGAAGATTAGGACCTATCTAAACAATCTAGCAATCTGTAGTTGGTGATTTTGAAGACTATCACTTTGAATGCTCCTGCCTTTACTAAACAAACCGGAGAAGGAACTCCAGACACCTGTGTTTGGACCAGGAGGGGACCGCAAAGTTTCTCCCTTAAGTCAGAATTTTCAGGGTTGGGTTGCATCCCCTTACACATAAAAGATGTTCTCACTAAGTCATTCCCTGGCTTAGGATGGAGACAGTGAACTTCACCACTGAAACCTCCTGATCAAGGGTTGCCATCATAGCTGGTTTTTCCCTCTATAGTCAAGAGCATGCTGTGGCTCTTGGCCCTGAGTGTGTTTGGTAGTACCAGTCTATGGCAGAGTCGATCTTAATATTTTTTGCTACAAAAATAGTATCTTGTACCAATCATAATTCTGCTTGTTTTTTTGTCTATTGCTTTTGAAAATAACTTTCTTATAATTAACTCAGAAGTACTAGTATTTGGTGCAAGTGTTGAGACTTGGTTCCCATGTTTACAGACCAGTGGTTCTTCCGATAAGAGATATGATCATCTCTCTGGCAATTCATTATTTTGCTGTCTTTGGTATCATTCACTGGGCTTTTAAGATATAAATATTTAACTATGCTTAATTAAATCATTTATAAAATACTGTAAATAAATATAATGAGAAAATAATATGCTACCTCATTCATGTGATACAGAAAATTTATATGATATGAAGAGATGTTCCACAACATGTCATAAAGGAATGAGAAATTGAAACCACAGGGGGACACCACTACATACCTATTACAATAATCAGACCCAGGACACTGACAAAACCAAATGCTGGCAAGGATGTGGGCTAACAGGAACTCTTGGTTTTGGAAGATAATTTGTTAATTTATTATAGAGTTAAACAGAATTTTACCATATGATCCTGCGATCATGCTTCTAGGTATTTAGCCAAAGGACTTAAAACACTATAACCAGGACATGGGTATTTATAGCAGTTTTACACATAATTGTCAAAACTGGAAGTAATCAAGAAAACTTTTAATAAATAAATGAATAAACTGATACATTTAGACAACAGAATATTATTTATAATAATCCAGATATGAACAAATGAAAATGCTACTTCTTCTTCTTCCTGCCTTCCTCCCTCCCTCCTTCCCTCCCTCCTTCCCTCATTCCTCCCTCCCTTCCCTTCTTTCTTCCTTCCCTCCCTCCCTCCCTCCCTTCCTTCCTCCCTCCCTCCCTCCTTCCTTCCCTCCTTCCCTCCCTTCCTGCTCCCTTTCCTTCTTGCCTTCCTGACTTCCAATAAAGAAAAAAATGAGTTATAAAAGCATGGAGGAAACTTAAATAAATATTACTAAGTGAAATAAGTCAATCTGAAAAGGCTATATACTGTATGATTCCAATGGTATAATTTTCTAGAAAAGGCAAGACTATGGAGAGAGTGAAATGATGAGGGTTGCTAGGGGCTGGCAGGAAGGGAGAAATAGGTTGTGAAGCATAGAGGAATTTTAGGACAATTCAGTGACTGCACGATATCACAGTGGTGGATACATGTCAGTGCACATTTGTTAAAGCCCATAGAATGTACAACACTAAGTGTGAACCCTGATATAAACTATGGAATCTGGGTGATAATGACGTGTCAATGTAACTTCATCAAACGTAACAAATATACCATTTTGGTGTGAAATGCTGAGTGCTGGTTGGGGGAGGGCGGGGGTGAACTATGAACTCTCAACCTGTCTAAAAGAATCAAAGGTCTATGTAACAGTAAAAATGCTATAAATAAAAACAATATAAACAAATAGATATGAATAAGTATAAATAAAATAATTGTAAAGAACATTTTCAATGCTGCTTTTACCTCATTTTAGGTTTTTGGATTACTGAGTATTATCTGGTTTTCATGAGAACAGGTCATGAGCTCAGAATGAGTCTGGGAACACTGAGTGGCCCCTGCAGACATCCTACAGATGTCAAGTGGTCCTAATCTGGTAACAAGCAGAGCACCTTTTAATTGTAACATTTGGGGTAGAAGTAAACATCTTTCCCCCTATCGTCCTTTTACTTCTAAACATCTTTCCCTCTATCATCCTTTTACTTCTGCCTTTGAATTTGGAAGGCCATCACTTCTGTTGTTAAACAAACAAACGAAAAAAAAAAAAAAGCCGCTCGGCAAGAGGCAGACTGGATCATTTCATATTGCAAGCCACATTTAGTGTGTTTAATGAAAACTGCCCTCCACACTCAACCTTAACCTAACAATTCTTATCAACTCCAGAAACCTGGCTCATTAATTAAAGCTGCCCTTGGATAGAGCTGCATTGAAAATGATGATTGGCTGGAGAAAAACAAAGAGTGTCCTGCTGAGGAAGAAGAATGCTTGGAAAGGCTTCTTAGGGGAAATAGCATCTGTGCATCTGCTCAGTTGAAGATTCTGGGCCCCCAGGCTGTCACACAGAGACTCAGATCACCAGCTTCACACTGGACCTTTAATTCTAATGCACTGATGTCTTAACATTCTAGTGTAAACATAGGAGAGATTCTACATCTCTCAAGCAAAGCAGACATGAAAAGACTGGAGCAAAGAAAGTTATAATATTTGAAATTCATAGAGCATGTTGTTGTGTAGAAATGATGGATAATCTGGGCTTAGGTATCAAGGTCAACAATTAATGGACAGTGAAATCACCTGACCCCTGCTCTGTGATGCAATAATGTATACAAGCATATAATCCAATGCTGACTTTATTTTTCAGTTTGCCACCTTGATTTTATTATGTTCTTTCTATATATTTTTTTCTAAATCATGTGAAAACAGCTTGCTTAAATCTTGTCCCTTCACCTCTTAATACTTTAGTGCCATTTACTCTTACATAGCCATTGTATAGTTACCAAATTCAGGAAAATACTGATATGCTATGTTAATCTTTGTCTGTGTTCCAATTTTGTCATTTGTTGTAATGTCCTTTAATGCGTTAATGCCCTCTCTTTATCTCATTTAACCTGGCACAGTTCCTCAGCTTTTCATTGGGTGACATTTATTAAGTGCCCCAAAATAGTATCTGCTGGTCACAGGTGTCATGAAGGATCACCATTGAAACTCTGAAAAGTTTCTGACCGGAGGTGATGAGAAATAGAAATGAATACTACATTATTATTATTATTATAAATTTAAAATGTGGAAAATATGGAGCATATTCTTCTAATCAATACTTTTCAAGAGTTTTTAATGAAAATATTTTTCATGAGTTTTTAATAAAAATACTTTTCAATGAGGTTTTAAGATCATTTATGGGTTTATTGTCACCTTATTCCCCCATAAAACTCTTTTCTTCATAAGGTTCTAAGTTGTTCAGTGTGAGTTCTCCTAACTGGGGTTTTTGTTTTCTTTTTTTAGGAAACAATGTTCAAAACTGAGCAAGGCTTAATATTTAAGTGAAGGAAAATGATCAAGGTCCCTATGTCCCCAAAGCATTTGGTAACACTTTTCTGGAAGATTTCACTGAGACACATCTCAAAAGTGATATTTTTCCCCCTCAGATATCATCAGCAATTTACTTCTGCCTTTAGGGATGCTGTAATTGCATTTGTCTCTGGAAATGTCAAATCAGGCTATGAATACGGTATAATTACCCATTCAGGAAGGAAGCTAGCCAGGTGACTATTGGTGTTAGAGGGTGTCTTTTCCAGAGAGTCAGATGGGCCAGCAGGTAGCTGGGCTCAAGGCCTGCCAGAAGGAGGATGGCAGATGAGAGAGGAGGAGGAAATCAAAGTCAGCAGAAGAGACAGCATTTGGCCAGTGAGTGCTGGTTGAGAGGCTGTGCTGCTGAGAAAGTATCAGCAATTTCACAGGGCTTTCCTGGGAAAGCATGTGGTGTTTCAGACTGAAGAAAATTCAAGAAATTGGGTTTATGAATGGAAAGACTTCTGTGTTAAAGCTGAAGTTTGTGCACGCAGGCCCACTTTCTCCTGCTATTAAATCTGTAACAAACACTTATTTGGCTTTTCCTCAATGGTGGCTTTAAGCTATGAAATAAAAAGTTAACATCCACAAGCTATGGTGATTGCTACATATCATTGATATTACCTATATGACTATTAACTTATTTTGGTCAACAAATTCTCTGTGGAATACCCGGAGCAGAAAAACTTGTTTTATATAGATTTAATAATAGCTTTACATGGCATGCAATTCATTCATTTAAAATACATAATTTTTTAGTGCACTCACAAAATTGTGCTAGTATCATGCCATCTAAAACCAGAGCATTTTTATCACTTCAAAAAGAAAACACACACATTAGAAGTGATTCCCCAGTCCCCTCTACCCTTCTCTAAACAGCCACAAATCTGCTTTCTGTGTCGCCTTCTGTGCCTGACTTCTTTCACGTAGCGTTATGTTCTTGATGTTCATGTATGTTGTACTATATAAAAGTACTTCAGTTCTTTTTCTTGCCAGATAATTTAATTGAATGGATGTGTAGCATCGTATTTATGTATTCATCAGTTGACTGAATTTGGTTTGCCTTCTCATTTTTGTCCATTATAAATAATGTTGCTATGAACATTTATGTATTTCTTTTTATTTGGATGTATGTTTTCATTTCTCATGGATATATATCCAGGAGTGGAATTTTTTGGTAACTCTGCCTTTAACATTTTGAGGAATCACTGGGCTGTTTTCCACAACAGCTGTATCATTTTCCAGCATGAGTGGGCAGTGCATGATGGTTCCAATTTCTCCACATCTTCGCCATCACTTGTTATCATTTGACTTTCTGCTTGTGCGAATAACCAAATAGATTCCCAGTGTTATCAACTGTGGTTTTGCATTAACTGGCAATTGATTTGATTTTCCTAATCTTTACATCTTTACATGTGTGTATAGCCTGGTTGGTTGTCTTCTTGAGAGAACTTCTATTTAAATCTTTGCCCATTTTTAATTGTGTAATTTGTCTTTTTAATCATTGAGTGTTAGGTGTTCTTTGTAGATTTTGGATGCAATTTCTTATCAGCTGAAAATACTTTCTCCTATTCTGTATGCTGTCTGCCTTTTCATGGTGTCTTCTGAAGCACAAATATCTACATTTCTGATGAACTCCAACTTACCTATTTTATCTTATTCTGTTGTTTATGCTTTTGGGTTCATATTGAAGAAAATATTGTCTAACAGACCATGAAGACTTAAATTTTATGTTTTCTTCTATGACTTTTATTGTTTTAATTCCTGCAGAGAATTTTTGATAGATTAAATCTAATTTTTCAACTATGAGGGAGGGGTCCTTTTCGATTCTTTAGTATGTAGATATCCCGTTATTTAAGCCACACTTCTTAAAAAGATTTCTTTCTCAATTCAATAGTTTTGAAATCCTTGTTGAATGAAAATCAGTTAACCATAGATATATGAGTTTATTTCGAAACTCCCAGATTTATTTCACTCATCTATATGGTCTGTCCTTATACTAGTACCACATCGTTTTGGTTATTGTGGCTTTGTAGTAAATTTTGAGATGCAGAGGTGTGAGTTCTATGTTGTTCTTCTTTTCATGTTTGTTTTGGATGTTCTTGCATTTCCATATGAATTTTCAGAACAGCTTATAAATTTCTTCAGATAAATCAGCTGGGATTTTGAAAGGGACTGCATTGAATTTGTAAATCAATTTTGGGGATAGCACCATAGTAGCAACATTATCTTTCAATCCATGGGTATACAATTGTCTTTCACTTATTTGGGTCTGTCTTTTTTTTAACAATGTTTTGTAATACATGTTCTCTACCTCTTGTTAAGTTAATTTTTAAGCATTTTATTTTTTCTATTATGGTAAATAGTATCATTTTCTTAATATTATTTCAGCTTCTTTATTGTTATTGTATAGGAATGCAATGATTCTTATATATTGAATTTTCATCCTTCAGATTTGCTAAGCTTTTTATTAATTCTAGTATTTCTAGTGTATTCCTTAAAACTTGCTATGTATAGGTGATGTCATCTGCAAATAGATAATTTTGCTTCTTTCTTTCTAGTCTGAATGCCTTTTATTTAATTTCCTTACTCAGTTGTCCTGTCTAGAAACTTCAACGCAATTTTGAATAGATGAGGCAAGAACAGACAGTCTTGTTGTGACATTGAGTAAGTAGTCTTTTTTCTAAAATATCATTGTCTAATGTAACACTATTCATCAGTTAACTGTGAGCTATGAGTTATTTACTTTTTAGAGAGGAAGGAAGGAAGGGAGAGAGAGAAAACACACTTTAAGGAAGGAAGGAAGAAAGGAAAGGAGAAGAAGAAAAATTATCTTATTTAGTTATTTTATTTTGGTTTGTCACCCCAGCCCCAGGTCCTGAATCTGGGCCATTGAACTTTACATGGTCTATGCCCTTAACACCTGAACCATCACGGCACACTATAACTGAAATTTTTGTATATGCACTTTTTCACATGAGACTATTCCCAGTTTATTCATTTTTTTAATATCAGAAAGCAGTGTTGAACATTCGAAAACTTTGTTCTGCTGCTATTGAGATCATCGTGTGCTCTTTATACTATTCTATTCGTATGGTGTATTATACTAACTTATTTTCAGACATGGGTTTTTCAACACTGATGAAATGTGAGAAATGTGGAGAAATCAGTCATGGCACATTAATGACACTTTTCTGGAAGGGTCCCACATAATTAGCTAATATAATTATCGTCTATTAGAAAATTGTTGTTGAAGAGATGTTATATCAATTCAAAGTTTACACAAGTATGGCTGTAAGAAGAAAATACATTCTACACAGAATAGGTTCTTTTTTGTGTGAATTGTTTTGTAGTTAGGCTTCCTGAGGTAACCAAAGCTTAAATTTAATTAATTCAAGGAATACTGTAGCTCTGCTATAAGATTTTCCTTTTAATCTTAATGAAGGCTTAAAAAAATAAAGGTGGGGGTGCACCCTTGTGGCTCAGGTGGCTGAGGCAGCTAAGGTACAGATCACGTAAAATTCAAGGACCTGTGTTTGTGACCCAGCACTGGGCCTGGGGGAACAAACACACAAAAAATTGGTGTCTGTATGGATCTGGGAACACTTCACTACAATGAATTCCCTCTGCAGAATATAGAAGTTAACAAACAGTGTGCTAAAGTACCTCTACCTGGAGCTTCAGTAACAGTTCCCATGTCTAATTGCAAGTCCCACTTCCTGCTACTAAAGCACTTACAACATTTATTACATTTGTGTTACAATAAATGATGATCTCCACTAAAATAAAAGGCGTCCGATTCTTTATATCCCTAGATTTAAACATAGTCTGATGTAATCTGACTCACAGTAGGTGCTCAAGATGTTTGTGAGAAAGAATGAACGATGATGAGTGCATTAAAGAATGCAAAACAACAGGCGTGATCCTACTGGATATGCAAAGACATTCTTCATGCTCTTGGAAGGAAAATGATTTCAACATGGAAAATGAGACATCAGGTACAATGACTCACACTGCTATCTGCTTATCCATGAGTGATCTCCCCTTTCCCCCTGCTAATTTGGATTTTATTCTCCAATGTGATAGGACCACTGAAGGGTTTTAACTTGGAACTAAATTCTAGAAATACGGTAATGCAACGATACTTTTGATTAATTATCGTGAAATTTAAAGACCTTAAATTGAAAGAGATTAATCTAAGTAGGAAAGACCTAATTTGCTAGCAATCTTTGTCCTAGACTTATTTTTTTACTCTGTGGCATTTTCTGTTAATTTTATTTGATAGTTGAGGTATTTAAAAATGTTTGTTTTTATTTTTCATTGTGATAGTGTTTTGCTAAAATTATTTATAGACCTTCAGAGGCTTTATAAGAGAAATGGTTTTAACAGATATTGTGCCAGAGTTAACTGGTTTCAGCAACCTACTGGGCGTGGAAAGTAGAAAGTAAAGAATAATGTAAATAACATACTAATTTCAGGTCTGCCCTCTGGAAAGCATCTTCCATTTGCACTGTTAATAAATTTTTCTCCAGTTTCTGTCCCCTAAATCAGATAGTGAGTTCTTTTAGGAAACGTCTATCCCTTTCTTGTACTCTTCAAAAGTCCAGTATGGTACCTCATAAGAGGGAAATGTCCAAAAATTTTGTAGATCGATTAAAGAGTCCATAGTATATTGGAATTCCTAGATTACTCCATAGGGCCTCCGCAGCAGTTTTTGTTTTGCCTCTGTTTCTCTCTGTATGCTCACTTAATTACCCAAACCAGCTTTCCCAAAAGGTGGAAACATGGTTTCCAGTGTGTCACTTAGTATCTTTCTGGCTCTAGGTTTGAAAGTCCAGGAAGAGTTCTGATAGCATGTTTGGACTGGAAGTCCAGTCTGGGGCCAATGACCATAGGTACAGAGTGTGGCCCACCTTGTATTATGTGTGCCACACCCCCACCCACAACCAAGTAGTGGGGATTGTATGAAGATGGCAACCCCAATTTGAAGCAGCAGGTTGGAGATGGGCTGTCCACCTTACCTTTCTTCTGAATTCCTCACCTGTATATGAGACTTCAGCCTCTTAAATGTTTCATAGGAATTTCAAAAGCAACATAATTTCCTCACACTGAATCAAAACGTAATCCTTTGCAGCGCATAGTCCTGTAATATGTACAGTTGTCAAGTCAGATACCTAAGAATGATCTCGAACTGTCTTCTCTTTCACACCATTTATGCCTTTAATACTGTGAGTCAGGAATATGATTTTGCTCCATTTCCTGCTGCTACCCCTTTGCTTAACCCAATATAACTTCAGGAAGCAGTTGCTCTATTCACGTCCTAGTATTCACTAGTCTATCTCCTAGCAGCGCATTCTTTGTGGTTGCACTGTCCAACATGGTAGGCACTAGCCACAAGTAGATATTTAAATTTATATTGAGATTATTAAAAGTTCAGTTTTTCTGTTGCCGTAGCCATGCTTCAAGTGCTCAATCTATAGTCCCACGTGGTAAGGGCTACCGCATGGAGACCTGTAGAGCATCCAGCTGGAGATGTAACAAGGAAAATTGCACTGCAAGTGGGTGTTCAGAAATGTAACTGTACCTCAAAGATTTCTCTACTCACATTTGTAAGACACTCTTACCACTATTTCCTGAACCCCTCACAGTCTTATGGGGGGTCATTCATTACTAAAATAGACTGTACTTGTCTTACCTCAAGGAATGAGAACTCATTCTTTGAGGACTCTTCCTCATTCCTCCCCAACCCATTTTACTAATGACCCACCAGCTCAGTTTGGGCACTTATCAGTCCCACCTTCTAGGAAACCCCTCAGTTCCAGGCAAACCAGTTGCTATGTTTTTTCCTTTTATTTATTTATTTTTTAAATAATAACTTTATGGTTTCTTTTGTTTACAATGCTATATTCACTTTAGGATATTGAAATTGCATTCCAGTCTATGAGTATTTCACACCTCACAAGAGTTCTAATGTCCATTATTATTTTCCTTCTCTTCTTGTGTGGGCTAGGTGTAGTTATGTTTTGATTGGTTTCTCTTTTTGTTTTCTTCCTGCTTTTTAATTGGAGGTATATTTTGAGGTTGCCTTGAGTTTAACAATAAAGAATTCTATGTTCATTTCCTATTTTCATTTGAAAGTAGATTCTAACCAGTCACATTTT